>CM038680.1:499883997-500483997 GCA_021605205.1 Aegilops longissima
CACCGCGACGTCTTATTGGCTCCCACAATGATAAGCCACCCGTTGGCATATGTCGCACCTACCACCCGACATTGTGTGTGTTGTGGGCCGCGACTAAGGTTATAATGGTCACGGGAATAAATGGGCATGTCGGACGGCCTAGAATATCGGCCTGTCCGAATGGCAGTTTTGGTAGCGCGTAACTTCATCATGCCACAAGTAACTACATTGTGGCAACACGCGCAGTGCAACCGCATGTATATGGGCCCCCCAACGTGATCATGTGCCGGCCCCAACCGCTGGCAGAACACGTGCGTGGTGGGACGCGAGAGCAGAGCGCACGGAGGGACCCGAGTAGCGTGCGCCGTGGTTGCCTAACGGCGATCAGAGCGCACCGAGGGATGCGAGCAGAGGCTGACACGGTGAGGTGAACGCAGGCAACAGACAAGGGTGCACCGGCTAATTGTGTGGGAATACCAATAAAAACACATACATTTCCTGCTAATAAGTTGTGTGTGTTCTGGGAAAACGCTTACTGGTAAATAATTGATTGCGATTCTTGAAATTATCATTGGCGAGTTCCTTAGTTCATTCATTTTCCATGAGATTTGCTCAGTCTGCACAACATCTATGCTCTCTGTGTACAGAACAATATTCTTTAGTGTGAATAGTGTTCTCTCTTGGGCACTCGAGTATATGGATCACACCCATGGGCGAGCAATGTGTGCGCAGGCGTCGTCCTAGCTCGCGCTTCCTTCTCTGCTAAGTTTCCATGAATTGATGGCATTTTATGAACACGCCATCGCTTCCCGCCTCTTCCTCATTGGTTTCCCGCCACCACCCATCGATATTGCGCATAAGCCGAGGCGGTGCACGACACACCGAGGCACAAGCGCAACCTATAGCCCCTCTACCTTTTCCAAGCATGCCAACCTACCGAAGCGTCGCCTCTACCATCAACCTCCTCGACGAGGAAAACGAGCAGGCACCACAGCTCATCGAGGCCGAGGACGTCCCCAGCAACGCGATGGAGGACGTCGTGCTATGCGTCATCTCCAGGGTTGAGCAGACCCTTGGCGCATGGCACTTAAGCGTGGTGGATCAAGATAGGCATGTCAGCGTCGAGAGGCTGGAGCTCACTTCACCATAAGATCGGTGGTGTGCCGCATAGCAAGCTATGCGCGTCATGCTGATAGGCTGCATGTCGGAGTAATGGGCCACGGGTAGGCGAACCCGAGCCCATGGACCTTTCAAAACATCGGGGCAGACTGCGCCCCTCAAGACCCCAAGACGAAGAGCCGCCTTCAGAGAGTCGGCGACATGAGTCGCCGACCGCCCCTCCCACCGAGTCCCAGAGACGGCCTCAAGACAAGCCGATTTCCAAGCCAGCCGACTTCGTGATGAAGCCGCCATGTGGAGTCGGCTCATGACCGCCCACCCCGCCGAGCGACTACGAGCGGATGGGATAAAGCCGCTCACGCCCGCCCCTCGCCCCGCTAATAAAGAGTGATATGGCCACGCATCACCGTATCGACGGAGATCTCCGTCCGGCGCTGCACTTTAGCCACGCTGCCTCGACGCCACCCTGCGGCAGATTCCTGTACTCCACGACGGCCGTCTCGACGTAATTCAAGACGGCGATGGACTCCGCCAGCCGGGAGTGCAAGACGGGAGAGCGCCTCAAAGACGGACCTTGAGTCGGCCTCCGAGAGTCGGCCGCCCTCCCACGGGCCCCAGGCACCATTAACTTAAGATAGGGAATGGCAACAAGGATCGCCGGCCAGCGGGCGGCACTATTGTTATGACCCGCCACCAAGCTCAAGCCATTAGAAGAGCTGCCACAGTGACCTGCAGCCAAGAAGACCCACCACAAGTGACGAGGGCTGTCGGCCCCATGTTGGACTGTGAGGCGGGCCCACTAGTCATGGGCCCTGTAAGTCGGCAGAAGACGGCGACTTAAGAGACTCGACGGCTGGGACCAAGCCTGCCAGATTATTATTGTACCTCTGGGTAGGCCTATAAACCCCCTGGGCACCCATGCAAAGGGTTGGAACCTAGTAGTTCGACACACACACATAGAGGGAAGAGAAGAGCTAGCCGGTGTCTTCTCCTTCCTCACCTTAACAGCTCAAGGAGCAATCTTGTACTCACCTTTGCCATAGTGATCATGCGGAGACCTGCAGCAGAGCAAAGAGGGGTGTTATCTCCTGAGAGCCCCGGTTGGGTAAGATTTGCCAACCGCATGTTCGCCTCATCCCTGCTTTCTGTGCACCGCGACGCTCTAATCGCCTCCATGATAAGCCATCTCTTTGGCATACGCCGCACCCAACCTCGACATTTGGCGCCCACCGTGGGGCTAGGCATACCGTCCCGTAGACCTGCTCGGACGGGAACCTCTTCCTCCCTAGCGAAGAGAGCCAGCCCTTAAGACGCCAGACGGAGTTCATACGACGCTACCGTGATGGCGCTGAGAAGTCGCCTGCGCGAGCTGCCTCAACTTGTCGGCGAGGTTCGCCCGATGAGCTCTGCGCTCGACGCGACGCACGGACCGCCTCCCGAGCCTCCTCGCGCCTCCTCGAAAGTAGCTTCCACGCCGCCGGGCGCAGCCCGGGCCGACCTAGAGTCCGTAGGGCTCCACCGACCCGACGCCGGTCGACTCGACACCGCCGCCGATGCATTCCCCACTAACGTGGTGGTTCACGACGAGCCGCTTCCTCGCTGAGAGAGCGGCGGAAGCACCGCATGAGGTGCTTCGCCATCGTCACAAGCGAAGCCTTCCAATGAGGGAGCCTGCGGACCCACTCGACGCAGTTCTCGCAAGACCCGACAAATTTCTATTCCGAAGACGCCGACGCTGACGCCGGAAGCGCGCCGCCCAAAGCTTCTCGTGGGCGACGTAAGTCGGGCAAGCATGAGACGCTTGTCGAAGCTTCAATAGCGTGAGATGGATCGCGCGCGGGCGGTTCGCTGCCCGACGGGCTCTAGCCGCTTAGGCGCTGGTTCCAGCAGTCATGCGTAGCTATCGCCAATTGTTTGAAGCCAATCGCCCATGTACGGCACACCCGCTGAAGAACATCCGCGCACGCCAGCGGGCGGCAGACGAGCTGGATAACTGGAGGGAGAGGAGCGCTACCGATGACGGAGCGAGTCCAAGAAGCCTCGACGCTGCCGCCGCCAAGAAGAGGAAGCCGGCCGCCGACGGAGGCGCCCATGACGACAACACGGGCGATTTGCCTCCCGCCGAGATCAAGGCGCCACGCCTCGCCCGGACATGGTTGAACAGGTTGAAGCCCCGATCATCAATCACTGGGTCGACTTCACCGAGGCCTTCGTCTGCAACTTCACGAAAGCACATACAAGCGACTCTCCCAAGCCTCGCCACTTTCCTTGTGCGTAAGGCCCTGAACGAGTCTACTCGACGCCCACGCTACTGGCCGAAGCTCCTAACTCCCGCGAGGGAGAGTGCACGAGGTGCGTGCAATTGATTACTTAACCACCGGGTGCGCAGAAGGCACCTCCTCAAGCACAAGCCTTCGCGACGAGCCGAGACCTCGAACAGCCGCTGATCATAGCGCATAAGATGTTGACACCGACTTCTCCATGAAGTCGGAGATCAAGTCAGCGGCGATCGCAAGGTGGCTCTCGTGCTCCAAGAACTCCGCCGGCGACACTAGTCGGCGGCAAGAGCAGAATGATCACAGCGCAGGCCCCGCAGCCGTTTCCAACAGCCGCGGTGGCGGCGGCTCAAGACCAGCAGCAGAGGGGCAGCCTCGCCAAGCGCGTAAAGGCAGCAAGTCCAACTGTTGCCGCATTCTCTTACGAAAGCGCACTCGATGGACCCCGCAAGTTCCATAGTGGCACGGTCGCCGAATCACACCACCGGAAGTGCCACCGCTCACCAGATCGCTAAGGAGACGGCCTTGTCCTCCTCCCGCTCGGGCCGCCGCCTCCACCATCACTTCCCAAAGAGCCGGGTTGTTAGGCCACCGGCAGAAGACAAGACGAGTACCTCAAGAGCATGGTGCCTATGTAGTGTTCACCCAGTGAGTCGACGATCGCCAAGAAGCAGCAAAGAATAAAGAAGAAGTGAATGCAGAGCATCGCACACTCCAGAATTCATGCACTAGTCCGAGAAACCTATCGCTTGAGTCGGGCTGATCACCCAGAGGTGATGCCAACCCGGCTCCTACGCCTGGTCTTGGGAGCCACCTTGCCACGGATAGGCGGGCCGCTTTCATGAAAGTGCCGATAGACTCGAGGCAGCAGATCAACATCCCGCATAAGGATACCATGGAGAAGTTAGGAATCAAGCAAAGATAGCTTCAAAGACAAATGATCAGGTTCCACGGAATTGTACCGCCTTCCCGCCACCGATTGGCAAGATTCTCGATAGACGACTTTTGGGGACAAAGATCACTTTCAGCGAGAGCCAGCCCCGTTCAAGTGGTGGACCTCAAAGCCCCTATCATGCTCGCTTGGCCGACCTGCTCGCCAAGTTCATGGCGGTCCCCATTACGCCTACCTCAAGATGAAGATGCCGAGTACCAAGGATTCTGACCATAGCCGGGCGATCATGTAAAGTCGTCCGCCGCGGTACCGAAAGTCTGCGGCTGGCCGAGTCCCCGTGATCGAAATGAAAAGCTGCCCTTGATCGGTTGTGGCAATGGCCGCAAGCAGCCGAGATGTCGCCCGACCCCAAGGAGTCGGGTTGAGGGCTGCTCAAGCCGCCAAAGAGACCAAGAAGATACCCTTGGACCCGAGCATCCGAGAGATACGCCGTCAGAGGTGCAAACCTCGACAAAGAATAGGAAGGCGAGCTCACGATTTCCTCCATGAGAATCGACATTTTCGCATGGTCCCCTAAAGACATGCCGGTGTACCGACGGAATTCGCTGAGCACAAGTTACATGTCCGATCTGATGTGAAGCCCACAGCAGCCCTTTGCGCTACCGTTCAAGAGAAAAGAAGAATTGTTGGAGAAGAGATAGCACGCCTCGCAGCCGGTTTCATCATGGAAGTGTTCTTTCCAGAGTGGTTAGCTAACCCGTCTTGGTACTAAAGAAGAACAAGCAAGGGCGGATGTGTATTGACTACATAAGCCTCAACAAAGCCTCGCCCTAAGGACCCGCTCGCTTGCCAAGAATTGATCAGTGATAGACTCCACACCGGATGCGAGCTGTTGAGCTTTAGATGCATATTCAAGATATCACCGCATCAAGTCGAACCCGCCGATGATTGAAGACCGCCTTCATCACGCCCATTTGGAGCCTTCGCCACCGACCATGACGCTCGGCTTGAGGAATGCCGCGCCACCTTTCAGCTGCTGTATGCGTATGCCTCCTCAAGCAGTTTATAGTAAACGCCCACGCCACGTGGACGACGTGGTGGTGAAGACAGAGAAGCGAGGAACGCTGTTGGAAGATCTCAAGGAGACCTTTGAAAATCTGCTACGATTCCGCATCAAGCTCAACCCGTAGAAGCGCCTTCGAGTACCACCGCCAGCCCTTGGCCCCGGTCTCGAACGCCGCATATTGTGCAACCCCATGAAGATCAAGGCGATCGAAAGGATGGAAGTACCTCGCCGATCGCTAGATGTGCAAAATTCACCGCCGTTGACGCCCATCACCGATTCATCACCGGCTAGGCAAGAAAGCTCTTCCTCCGCACAGCTCATGAAGAAGACCACCTTCGAATGGAACTCCAAGGCGACGAGGCTTTTCTCCGCTTGAAGAAAATGCTGACTACTCCCCAAAGGTCGGGCGGTTCGACTCCAAAGGAGCCCATGCTCCTCAGATATTGCCACCACCAGCAGGTAGTCAAAGACAGCTTATCGAGTTGAACGCAAGGAGGAAGGCAAGGCGCCACTCAGACAGAGACCGTTTATTACCCGAGCCGGCAATCGCCGACCTCCAAGCAGAACTACCCCACTACCGTAAGATGTGTTACGGCATGCACTTTGCCGCCAAGAAGTTGAATCCTTACTTTCAAGAGCATCCAATCACCGTGGTTTGCACGGCCCCATTGGCGAGATCATCTAAGCCGGATGCTTTCGCCGAGTAGCCAAATGGGCCATAGAGTTGGCCCCTATACCATCTATTACCAGCCCCGCACCGCCATAAAGTCACAAGCATCGCCGATTCGCCGACCGGGCCGAGACTCAAGACCGCCGCCAAATACCGACTCCACCCATTGGCTAATGCACTTTGATGGCTCCAGATGTGCACCGCTTGGGAGCCATGCGGGTCCTCACTTCCAAGGGCGATAAGCTCGGCAAGCACGCCGCAGATCCATTTCGCCGCCCAACAACGCCGCCAACACGTAGGCGCCATTCACGGGCCCGCTTGCCAAAGAGCTTGGCATTCGCCGGATCCTCGTGCTATGGCGATCTCGACTTGGTGGTCCAACAACATCCCGCGATCGATGCCAAAGATGCAAACATGGCGAAGCTACCGCTTCCGTAAAACAGCTGAGTGGATATTTTGAGGGTGTGAATTCTCCACGTGCCAAGAAACGACAACGACCAAGCAGATACCGCAAGAATCGGCTCCACCCGCCAGTAATACCATCCGTGTCGCCTTTCGGCCTCAAGCCATTTGTCAAGCCACCAGAGTCGACTCCATTTTGTGCCGCTCTCGAAGAAGTCGGATCCGACTCAAAGCCTCAAGCAGACGGCACAAGAATCCTTGCAGACGCTTCCAAGAACGCGGCAATCGGTTGCCCGGACTGCGGCGACCATTGCGAAGACTCCAAGATTGCCCGGGATCGCGCCACCGGTCTGGGACTTCTTCAACCCAGCAAGCTGCATGACTTCCAACCCGCCGCCTCCCCAGCCCAGCCGCCTCGCCCAAGTAGCAGTAGATCGTAGTCAAGAAATAGTAGCACCTCATGGGCCCAGCCCATCCTAAAGTTCTTAGTAAGCTGGAGAGCTACCAACCGATGAGATCTTGGCTCGGCAAGTGCAACGCCGAGCAGCAGCCTACACCATAGTCAATAGAGAGATGGTCAGCGCAGCGCCACGGGTGTCTACCAACAAGGCCGAAGTCGAGCAAGGCCAAGCAATTCTCAAGACATCCATCGTATGAAAAGTGGCCATCATGCAGCCTCAAGAGCACTGCCGCCAAAGCCTTCCGACACGGTTTCTTTCGCCGATTTCTAGAAGAGGCCAAGGAATTAGTTCAAAATGTGGGTGCGATGTTCCGCCCAAACCGCTTCACCGGGCTTCGCACTCAAGACTATCCCCATCGCCTCGCCCTTTGCTGTTTGGGGCCCGACATGGTGGGACCATTCAAACGGCACGAGGCGGTTTAGCCCACTTACTTGTCGCGTGGACAAGTTCACCAAGTGGATAGAAGCAAACCCATCAAGAAGTTGAATGGTCCTATCAGAGGACTTTCATCGCCGATATCATGACTCGCACGGCGCATCACACAGATCATCACCGACAACGACACAAATTTTGCCAAAGGCGCCAGTGCCCGCTTCTCGCTGACGCAAGGCATCCGATCGACTTAGCGCCCGCTGCCCATCCGCGCAATAAACGCCGTGGAGCGAGCGAACGGCCTCATCCCGTCCGCATCAAGCCTCGATCGGTCGAACCATTGAGCGTTTCGCCGATCGCTGGCTTGAGGAGTTGCTAGCCCCCTCCGAGTCCGCGCGACGACTCCAAACAAGTCAACCGGCTTCACACCCTTCTTCCTCGCTTCACGGTGCCAAGCCGCCATCCCAACGGATATAGAGTTCGACTTCGCGAGTCACCATGTACACCAAGAGGAAGCGGAAGAAGCACGCCAAGACGGCGCCGACCTGCCGGAAGAGGGCCGGTTGTTGGCACTCAGCCGGTCCAAAGATCTACCAGCAGAGCTCGCGCCGCTACTACAACAAGAAGGTCAAGCCAAGATCATTCCTAGAGGGCTACCTTGTGCTCCGCTGATCCAGCAAATAACAGCCGCCAGACAAGCCGCCCGCGCTTTGGGAAGGCCCATTCATCATCGCAGTGTCAAGTAACGACTTTACTACCCGATCGACGCCGTAAGCCCCGATCACGCAAGAGGGACGACTCCGCAAAGAGACGGAACGGCCATGGAATGCGAATCTCCTCCAAGATTTTACAGCTTGATGCAGTATGTACCACGCTACCCTTTGTGTTTAAAGTACTAAGATTTCGGGCCCCGAGACGAGCCTGGGACTGCCTCTTTATTATCTCGTATGATAAGAATTATGCCTTTGAGTATGTTACTCTTTTGTTATGTTATTTGGCACCGGGCTCGACTAGTCGGCCCGGGACTCGCCGCTTTTGGGCTATGAAATGCTTCCTCCAATGACAAGTAACGGCGGTGCCTAAGCCGCCTCGTCGAAGTCAAGAGCTTGCGTAGCTAATTGCTTGGTGGGCGAAGTAAGGAAGAACGGGTGCCCACACGTAAAAAATGGCTAAGGACCCAAAGCATAAACATAGTTCAAATCGCTTCCCACTGCTTTCATAAAACCGACTCTTAAGTAGTCGGCTTGCCGCTTTCTACCCAACTTGCTTAACGACTCTAAAAAATGGCCAAGTACTTGCCTTCTCAAAGTAGCCAAGCACTCGACCTAGACGGCAGTCCGCAGAGCGGTTGCCCGATGGGCAAGGCGGCATCTAAGGGAAGGCGGCAAAGGCAAAAGCCACAAGAGCAATAAGCAAGGAAAGATAAAATTAGAATAATATTTACACAAGCTTAGGCCCTTGGCCAGATCTTCGGACAGAGGTTCAGAATAGACCCCGCCGGTGGAATTGTGTGAATTAACAAGTTCTTTCAAAGACTAGCAAAACAGATAAAATAAAGGCGAGGCAGCGGCCTAAGAAGCGGCAGATGGGGTTGAAGGCCGAGGCGCGGCGGGCCAGCGCCGGGCGGCAGGCTGGGCGGTCTCGGCTTGATCGCTCGGCGGCAATGGCCCAGACGGGCGCTGCTCATTGCCGGAAGCGCTGGTCGAGCCGAGGCTGGTTGCCCGCCCGCCTTCGGGCGCCCATGTCGCCTCCTTCCTCCGCCTCGCCTTCCTCCTCGGCGCCGAGTCTATCACCTCCGCCGAAGTCCTCGCAGAGTTCGAGTTCATCCTCAACCACTCCGGCGGTGTTTCCCCACCGCCCTCAGCCCGCCAGGATGAAGACGCTGGTGTCCGTAGTCGGTAATCGCCACCGCGACGCCGACGAGGGCGCCCTCCCGCGCCAGCAGCTCCGCCTGGCCTTCGACCGAACGCGCCAGCCGGTCCAGATCCAGCCTCGATACCACGCTTGATTTAACTCCTGTGGCTCGGCGAAGCTCCACCGAGCCGCTGAACCCTTCCAGCCTCAAGACGGCCCGGCCAGAACCTCCACCAGCCGGGCGGTCCCGCTGGAGGTGTGAACCGCATGTCCGCCACAGAGCAGCGATCGCTCGGGCGCCGACATAAAGAAGACGGCGCAGATCCGGGGCCGCCGCAGACGAGCCTCAATGCTCAGAGATGCCCGCCTTCAAGGCCCGCGATCAGCCTCGATGGCTTGATTGGTCAAGGCAGGACTGGGAAGAAGTCTTCCAAGAAGAAGATGAAGCAAGTCGAAAACAGAGTCGGCTCGACCCATAGTCGGCGCACCCCAAAGAAGAAGTAAAAGCAAACTCACCATTAACGGTATCCTCGATTTCGTGGAAGCTGTGAGGTCGCAACGCTTCCTTGTCGGTCCAGAGGAGCGCCGCTCAAACCCGCCAGAGAGCGGCTCTTTCTTCTCCGCCCGCCTCAAGGCCGCCTTAAGCAGCCTCCTCGGCCCGCTAGCCGTAGCCAGCAGGTTGCGCTCATGGAGAACTTGCCGACTCCTCCCTTCGGGCGCAAAGCAAGAAAGTTGGCTGCACTCACCTGCCGCCAAGAGTGGCGCTGGCCTCAAGAATAAAAGAAGAAGGACGCCAAGTCATCAGCTAAGAAGGTCGCGAAGATCCGGCCCGATCGCAGCAGCAATGGCCCTAATCTCGGGACTACAGCTGGTGCGCCAGCCACTCGCCAAGAAGAAAACTCACCTCGGCCTCGCCAGCCGGCAGTCCGCTACCCAGCTCCTCAACGCGGTGGTTGAAGGCAAGGCGGAGGTTGTGATATTCCTCGACAAGAATTCTGCATAAAGGTAAAACTTGAAGTAGCAATAGAGTTCCGAGTACCGCTCAAAGAGCCGCCCAAACTCGGGATTACACCTAGTGGTAGCGCTGGCGCGCCCCTACGCAGAAGAGCAAGAAGAAGTTCAAAAGAAACATACCCGCACGGCGGATCGCGATGCCGTGCACTTTGAGAGGTTCTCGATGGTCGCTCACCGCAGCTTCGCTCGACATCCAAGCGCCTGTTCAGCCGGGCCCGCCACCTCCTCACACCCACCCAATGGGCGCGGCGCTTGTCGCCTCGGCCTCGAAAGGCTGAGCTGGCGCGCCGGTTCTGCGGGGCGCGGCGCCAAGTCGCTTTCAAGACGGCGCTACCGGGCGAGGCGATTTGAAGAAGCAGCCGCGCCACGGCCTCGCCGCTGGTCGGCGGCACAGTGCGGTCCCGGCTGTTTGCCTCGCGGCGCTCTCGGATCGCGGTGGAGGCGGCGGAGGTGGCGCTGCCGCGTCTCGATAGGGAGGCCTCGCCGCCTTCCTTCTCTGCGACGGGGACATTACCGCCGACTCCCTCCGACTGCCCCGTGAACTCCGACAGTGGTGGTGCAGAGCTCAACGGGGTGACGAGCAGCGCCGACTGGAGGCGTGCGGCCTCCTCGGCTCGCCTCTTGGCTGCAGCGGCGGCTTCGACCTCCTCCATCTTCTTCTAGGCGGAAGCCGCCACCTTCTCAGCCTCCGCCTTCTCCAGACGGGCGGCCTCCTCCTCGTCCGGCTTCTCCTCGCAGATTCCGCCCCGCCGCGCCCCGGAGGGCGGCCCTGTGGTCAACCCGCCGAGTATTGGACGCCTCCGCCGACCCCATGACGGAGGCGGCGCGACCATCTCCAAGGTGAGGGAGCCCTGATGAGAAAAAGACATGTGAAGACTTGGACAAGACGGACCAAGAGAAAACAAGACAAAATAAAAGTACTTACGCTGAGACCAGCGGTGGCTTCTTCACTTCCTTGCGAAGCGGTTAGCTCGCGATCGCTTTCTTCGCACCGAGTCGCGCGGCCGCTCCTCTGAATTTCTTCGCCGTCACCGGCAGACTCGCCCGCCCGGCGCCATACCGACCACCTAAGGCGGCGGAGGAACTCGCTACCGATGGCCGGTCACGACGGCGGGGCGATTTCCTTCGCCGTTGCCGCCGTGCCCGGCGGAAGGATGCCGAAGGCTGAAGTCATCGGCCCTCCTCCTCCTCGGCGCCGGTCTCCATCGCCACGCCAAGTCGGGTCGCCGGGCGCGCCTCCGCCCGGCCGGGACGACCACGAGCCGCCTCAAGGGCGCCGCCGAGGGCTGCATGAGGGGATTCCAATCGAGAAGACCAAGGAAAATTAGAGCCGGATTCAGCTGAAGAAGGAAACAGAGAAGCAAGAGATGACTTACCATAGGCGGGGGGTTGGCGCGCGAGTACGGCTCCTTGGCGAACAGCCATTCCTCCGTGAGGCCGCAGTTCGTCAGGAAGTTCACCGTGTCCACCACCTCCGCATGGGGCATGTCTTTGGAGCACAGCCGTTGGTCTCTGGCGGCCGCCATCCGGACAGATCGATGAGGTCGGCCTTGAAGAGGAAGGACTCGCGCCACACGGCGGCCAGCAAGTCCGCCCGGCCAGCCCTCCGATCAAGGCTATCACGCGGAGTCGCTGGCGACGGCGGCGCTGCTCGCGGAGTCGGCGTCCGGCCCGATGGGACCAGCTGGGTCACCTCGCCAACTCGCCACGACGAAGGCGGCAGTTGACCAGCCGCCTCGGGCGACATTCTTGACGAGAAGTACGACGCTGCCACATCTTCACCGACTTGATGAGGGGATGGCAGAAAAGGGTTCTCGGCACCGCCTCCTCATGAGCGATGAACGTGCCGCGACAGAGCCGCACGCGAGCGACGGGTTCCGAAGCTTAGCTTGAAGAATTCCCCACAGCTCGATGGTGGGGAGAACGCCAAGAAAGCCCTAGCATAAGGATGCGAAGGCGGCCAGCAGCACCACCGTGTTCGGAGTGAGGTGGTGCGGCTCGAGCCCAAGAACTCCAGGAACGCGGAAGAAGCCACTCGCCGGCAGCCCTAGCTCGCGCATGAGGTGCGAGCGAATATGACCCGCCGCCTCCTCCGCGCCGCGTAATTTCGCTCCGGGCGGGCGCTGGTCCGCACTAGGTGGCTGCCGGGATGCGCGCGCTTGGCGGAGAAACTCGGCGATGTCGCTGCCGACGATGGAGCTATCCCCACGCCGGAGCGCTGCAGGCGCGGGCGGCGGAGGAGGAGCTCATTCTCGGCGCGGGCGAGGTTCGGGCGTGGCGGAGCGAGGAGGAAGACGGCGAAGAAGCGAGAGGAAGCGGGAAGAGTGGTGCGCGCGCGCCGCCTCCCCGCTTACTTATAGGCGCCTAGGCCGAGAAGCCGAGGGGCGGGCGGGATTAATCGCGCCTCGCCCCCACGCCTCACGATGAACCCACGACGTTATCAGGCGCAGTAACGCGGGAGCCCAACCGCCCGCACGGCCGCAGCGGATCCGCCCGTGCGCTGAGGCGCGGTAGAGGTGGGCCCCGCCTGACGGGCCTGTCTAGTCTCGCGCGTGGGCTGGCAGACTGGCCCTGCCGCGTGGCGTCACGTGGCGGGCCCGCAACGGGCAGCTGCCTGGAAGCTTATCAGGCACGCCGCTCGGATCCCGCCGCGACCTTCGAAACCTTAGAGGAGCAAGACGGCCTCCTGCAAAGCCGACTCCAGCTAGTCGGCTCAAGATAGAGACGACAAGACCAAGCCCAGATTCTTCCACTAAAAGGATGAAACTGTGGAGGCTCCTCGACATGTCGCCCTCGGTGCCTCACCAGCTTCGGGGACTACTGTCGGAGTAATGGGCCACGGATAGGCGAACCCGAGCCCATGGACCTTTCAAAACATCGGGCAGACTGCGCCCCTCAAGACCCCAAGACGAAGAGCCGCCTTCTGAGAGTAGGCGACAGAGTCGCCGACTGCCCCTCCCAGCCGAGTCCCAGAGACGGCCTCAAGACAAGCCAACTCCAAGCCAGCGACTTCAGATGAAGCCGGCCATGGAGTCGGCTCACGACTCCGCCCACCTCGCCCGAGCGATCGCGAGCGGATGGGATAAAGTCGCCGCTGCCCGCCCCCGCCCCGCTTATAAAGAGCAGTGCATGGCTACAGAGCGCTGCATCGACGGAGATCTCCGCCGGGCGCGGCATCAGAGCCACGCCTGTCTCGACGCCAGCCCTGGGCAGATTCCTGTACCCACGATGGCCTGTTTGTACGATCCGAAGACGGCGGGACCGTCGGGCGGAGTGCAGAAGACGGCGAGAGCGCCCCAAAGACGGACCCGTTGGAGTCGGCCTCCGAGAGTCGGCCGGCCCCTCCCACGGGCCCCGTGCGCCATTAACCTGACAAGACAAGGAATGGAAACTGTGATCGCCCGCCAGGCGGCGGCACTGTTGCCATGACCCCGCGACCAAGCTCGCGTCATTAGAAGATCGGCTACAGTGACCCACAGCCAGCAAGACCCTGCCCGCGGCGGACGAGGGCTGTCGGCCCCATGCTGGACCGTCGGCGGAGAAGTCGGCGGAGAAGTCGGCGACTTAAGAGACTGACGGCTGGGACCCGCGCCCAGCTGGATTACCATTGTACCCCCGGGGGGTAGGCCTATATAAACCCCCCGGGGCACCCATGCAAAGGATTGGAACCTAGTAGTTTGACACACACACACATAGAGGGAAGAGAAGAGCTAGCCGTGCCCTTCTCCTTCCTCACCCCGAATAGCTCAAGGAGCAATCTTGTACTCACCTTGCCATAGTGATCATGCGGAGACCCCGCAGAGCAGCACTAGGGGTGTTATCTCCTCGGAGAGCCCTGAAGCTGGGTAAGATTCGCCGGCGTGCATGTCTTCGCCGTCCCTGCTTCTGTGCACCGCGACGCTCTACTCGCACCCTCCATGATAAGCCATCCTTTGGCATATGTCGCACCCAACTCTCGACACTGCATCTCCCCGTACAGCAAGACTAATGGAGTACTGCAGAGCAAAAGGCTCAGCACGCCGCACAGCAAGAATGGACCCGTCGATGCTTGCCTGCTGTCGACAAGGTGCTACAGCTTGGTACAAGGCCCGTCAGTAGCCCCATTCCTCGCTAGGAGTGAAGCCTATCCGTGTCATACTTGCACCAGAGCCAGGCCGCGCCATACTTGCACCGGACGTCGGCTGCGCCGTCCGAATGGGTCGCACTGTTTGCCTTGTTTGCGGCCCCCTCGATGCCAACGGGCTGGTCGCTTTGCTCGAGCGCCTCCTTGGCCTAGGTGTCCACCGAGGCACAGTAGAGGAACATGGCCGTCGCATCCTCAAGCTGGTGATCTCCGATGAAATATCCAACTTGGAGCTCGACATCGCGCACTAGACATACTGCAAGCATGTCAACCGCTTGGACAAACGCCTGCACGAGTTTAGGCAAATCCAGGGGCTACCATAGGCAAGGCTAGTGGTTATGGACGCGTTTTATTTTGTTGATTCATTTCTACATTGATCGCTATGCATTCACAACAATCATAATATTGCTCTATTTCAGTGTGTGTACTATGTTTTCCGTTCTTATATATTGTTCTGTTTCAATGTGTTTATGCTTTCCATTGTGTACATGTGGATGGTAACAGCTAGATAGAAATTAGTACAAAAATAGATAGAAAAATGAAATTCATAATATATATTAATTGTTTAGTAATTCATCCTAGAATATATACAATATCATCACATATATGTGATGATACTTAACTACTACGTACAATGTATAAAATTGAAAACGAAGAATACTACAACTAATAATCCCTCCTTAGGGGGGCAGTATTCCCGCAGCCCCTCGCCAGTAGCTCCCTGGTGCGTGACGGCTTCCTAGCACGGAGGCAGTACTACGCCTCCTCTTCCTCGCAGCGCCTGACGTGCCGATCTGCCTCTTACTGGCGGATGCGCGCGAACGATCTTGCCATTTTGTTGGGCGCCCACCAGAGCTCCTCATCGGTAGCATGCTGGAGCTTATCGGCCCACCTCTATGTAGCGATGAGGCGCCCAGTGCCTTTGGCCTTCCTGGCCAAGTATCATCCATCTTCGTACACCTCCTCCGCATGTCGACGCGCCCGCCCCTAAAGCTCCACTGCCTCCTTTTCCCAGGCGGCTTCATGGTCCGCCTGGTACGTGGCTTCCTCCTCTGCCATCTCCTTCTTGAATGCCACTTGACTGGCTTTCTCAGCCTGCGGCATTGTATTGGCCCCAAAACCGCTCCAAAGTTGGGGGGTGTGGGTCCGGCGCAACCTCGTATGGTGGCGCGTAGGGGTCCTCCTCGTCACTGCTATACGCCTAGACATCCTCAGGGCGCGACACCTCCTCCTCGGTGCATGGCCAGATCGGTGGCGCCATGGCAGAGTTTTTGTGAGAGAGATAGGGGCAAGCGAGGAGAAGAGAGGATGTAAATGAGAATGCAGGTGGGACAACGTGGGCATGGTAGTATTTATCGGCGACCGAAATCTAGACTGACGGGAGCAGTACACGCGTCGGTCGCCAGAATTTACGTGTACTGTAGCTTGAATTACACACGATTCTCGCAGGGATAGCCGTGTGTGAAATAAATCGTCGACGGTTTATAATTCAGAACCGTGTCTGATTAATAACCCGCGCCACTCACCTTTGAAACCTCGAGGCGCGACATAGGATGCCAATTGTGTGGGGCCCAGGTGTCTTAGCAGATATTTCCATTTTCTTTCCAAATGTAAGGCATGAATGCTTAATTTGTGTTACCATGACATTATTGTAAAAATGTAATGTAATACATAAATGATTTTTCCAACCCATGATGGTTTGCTGGTGCATGTACGTGTAGTTCAAATTTGAATCACCAGCATTAAATGGCTAGATAATCACTTAATTGTCTTAAAAGGGTCAAATGACCACTGCAAATTTCCAAATTTTAACATGACAGTTGTATTGGTGTATGTTAACAGTACAAAAATATTTCGAGGCCACAGGTTCGTCATCAAACATGCATTTGTTCCGCCTTGAAACAACTACTCTTCTCGTGTGATGTTCTGCTTTGTCACGGGTGTGTGTCCAAACTTTTGTCAAACAAGCCAAGTTTTTTTACCACAACATCTAGGTGACATGCCATTACATCAAGCAACATTTCATGTATTTCTAATCATTTATGATTTTTTTGGAATTTAAAAGCCATGGTACTCAATGTTTATGTCCAAGCCATGACGCCATATGTTTGAAAATTCCTTCCAATTTACTTGCACATGCAATTAACTTGCACACAAGGACAAAAACATGATTTTCCAACCCATGATGGTTTGCTGTTGCATGTGCATGTAGTCCAAATCTGAATTATGGCCATTAAATGTCTAGAAAGTCACTTAAATGTCTTAAAAAATATCAAATGACCTCTGAAAATTTCCAAATTTTAACATGACAGTTGTATTAGTGCATGTTAACAATAGAAAAAATTTCAAGGCCATACGAGGAACCTATTGTCGGTGTCAAAACTGGCGGATCTCGTGTAGGGGGTCCCGAACTGTGCGTCTAGGATCGATGGTAACAGGAGACAGGTGACACGATGTTTACCCAGGTCTGGCCCTCTCTATTGAGGTAATACCCTACTTCCTGCTTGATTGATCTTGATGAATATGAGTATTACAAGAGTTGCTCTACCACGAGATCGTAATGGCTAAACCCTAGGAGTCTAGCCTATGAGTATATGCTAATGGATCTGTCCTATCCAGACTATGATCTCCGGTTTATATAGACACCGGAGAGATCTAGGGTTACACGAGGTCAGTTACATAAGAGGGAATCTTCATAATCAGCCGCCTAGCTTGCCTTCCCCGCCAAGTAGAGTCCAATACGGACACGGGCATAGTCTTCGGTCTTCGTGTCTTCACAGCCCATCAGTTCGGCCCAACAGATAACAGGCCGGACGCCCGAGGACCCCTTAGTCCAGGAATCTCTCAGTAGCCCCTGAACCAGGCTTCAATGATGAGGAGTCCGGCGTGCAGATTGTCTTCGGCATTGCAAGGCGGGTTCCCCTTTTTTTCCGAACTTCAAGATGGTCTTCAGACGTAATGATTGTATCCGGACCTATCACACACCATGCATAATCACAGAGAGAATATATATATTTTACACCAGTTCCATCCGCTAACAGCTTTGTGTATCACGTCCGTTCGGTCATAATTTCGAACCGTTTGTCCCACGTTTCAAGACGCGGTTGCTATTTGCGCGTCTTGTCGAAGCGGAGATCATGTCCCCTTATTGCGGGATTCTCATCAATACGGGCATGGGTAACCGAACCGTGTCGCCTGCACAGCCTTTGGTAATAGGCGACTCTTAAGGCGAGCGAGGAGGCGTTTAATGTTTGCTGCCTTTATAGGAGGATAAGGATCCCATCTTCCTCTTCTCACGCTTTCTCTCCGTCCCCGCCTTCCCGATCTCGAGCTCCAGCGCCCAAGTTTTCATCTCCTTTCCACTCAAGCAACCATGTCTGGATCCGGCGGTCAGGGCAAGTGGATGGTCTCCTCCATCACGGAGGAGGACATTACCGAGCTCCGGGCGGCCGAATATTTGGCGAAGGGAATCGCTCACCACTTGCCGGCCGAGGGCCAAATCATTCCCACGAAGGAGCCCAACGAGAGGGCAGTATTCTTCCCTCATTTATTTCGCGGACTGGGGTTCCCAATCCACCCCTTCGTCCGCGGGCTGATGTATTATTACGGGGTAGATTTCCATGATCTATCCCCGAATTCCTTCCTCAATATCTCGGCGTTTATCATCGTGTGCGAGGCCTTCTCCGCTTCCACCCCCACTTCGGGTTATGGCTCAAAGTCTTCAACATGAAGCCGAAGGTGGTAGAAGGCCAGCATGCGGAGTGCGAAGGAGCCATGGTGAGCAAGCTGCCCAACGTCTCCTGGCCGAAAGGTATTTTTGTGGAGACAGTCAAGGAGTGGCAGAAACAATGGTTCTACATCACAGAACCCCGTGGCACCTCCAGGGCCGTGGCTGCCAAATTCCGTTCTGGTGCTCCTATGCGGCTCACTTCTTGCGTTGAGAAGAGTCCCGATTGGGGTTCACCCAACGAGGTAATAGCGCTCCAGACGCGCGTTCAAAGCATGATAACCAAGAACATCAAGCTCGTAGATGTAATCCAGGTGATGTTAGTTCGCCGAATTCTCCTGTGCCAACACCGAAGCCGCCCTTTGTGGGAGTTCAATCCGAAGAAGCACCATACCTTGGTGAGGCTCTTCAAGACTACTCACGAGGATGCGTAGAAGTTGCTCTTTAAGGGCAACGAGAAACCACCGGCCGCGGATTCAGATCGTGGACACGACGTCAGTCATCCTGGCAGTGAGGTATGTCTCTTTTAATGTATTCCCTGCCTGTTTGTTGCCAGGTCGACGCCTGAGCTTTTGTTATCGCTCTTTCAGGACTGGACGGAGAGGGCGAAGCAGATCCAGTGTCCAGCTCCATTGCCTGAAGAACCAGTCATCCCGCGCCTAGCGAAGATGCTAGTGCCGGTGCCGTATAAGGCGCTGGAAAGGAAGGCCAAGAAGAAGGCCAAAGGGAAGGCCAAGGGGACCAAGAGTGGCCCCCGTCTTAAGGGCACTTCAGACGCGGCGTCTGAAGATGAGGAGACCCATTCCTCCGTCCCTGAGGACGATGACAAGGAAGAAGAGGAGGAGGAAGGAAACGATCCTCCCCCTGAAGAGATGAAGAAGAAGAAGAGGGGGGCTTCGACGCCCCTGGAGGCGGAAGCGCCCAAAAGGGGGAAGCGCGCTCCGGCGGCCAACACCGCGCGGGATGCGGATAGTAGTCCGGAATGGCGCCCCCACACAAAGCCCCAGGCCACGTCGTAAGTGACATGGCTTATTCATGCGCACATCCAGCCCTTACTCTCCGTTATTTTGATATAATTAGTTGTACTATTGCAGTCCGGCCCGCGACCTAATCCAGCGATCCTCGTCTGGAAGTTCGTTGGCTCCGTCGGAGAAGGCGATCCAGTCGCCACCGCCTTCTTATTCCCCCGGGGCCAGAGATGACACCGAAGTGCTGTCTCGGAGGGCCGATCCGAACAGGGGGGGAGCCCGGGACGCTATCCGGGAGGCGCCACGAGGCGAAGCCTCCGCTGCCGGATACCTGGAGGAGACGATCCCCAAGGGGACTAGTGAAGAGGGTCGTATCCGGATCGGCCCTCGGCCGAATACGGTTCCGGAGCCCCTTATGGCTCCGGAGTCGAGCGAGCAGCTCCCTTTAAAGGGGGGTGTGCCACCTCCACCAGTGGCTCCTGTCCATCCAGGAGCGTCGGATGATCTGATGGGGCGCTGCGAAGAGCCTCTGTCGTGGACAAGCACTGTGTCCTTATGGGTGCGGTGATCGAGAAAGTTCAGTCTTCCAAGAGCGGACTGAATGAGGCCTGCGGCAGCCTGTTAACCGGTTTTGAGGTAAGTAACATAGAAAGAGAAAGAATCCCATGTAGTCAGTAGCCCCTGAGACACTGTCCGGTGTTCGGCGACAAGAACCGGACAGAGGATCAACCGTTTATTGCAAGAGACTGACGTGATACGTATGCCTAAGCAGGCGTAGCTGTTGGTCGCAACCTCACATGCTGCCGAAGTCTCTTAACTGAAGCAGAGGCTGGAGCGGACCGAGAACGAGCTCGGCGAGGTTACAAAGCGGATTCAGGAGAAGCAAGGTAGTTAACGTCTTGCTATGTGTTCGAAAAGAACGAGCGTTGCATACTGACTGTAATGTCGAAATATTAGCAGGAGCCGCAACCGAGGTGGAGGCCCTAAAAAAGGCTCTGGGCGAAGCCGAGGGAAGGCCGTCGAGCAGCAAGCCGCTCGAAAAAAGCTCGAGGCCCGAGTCAAGGAGGTCCAACAGGAGCTCCAAGACGCGATGAAAAAATGTGAGATCTTGGAGAATGATGCGTCGGCTCAAAAGGTTGAACTCTCCAAGGCTCATCAGAGCACAGAGACCGTGCGGAATGAGGCCCGGTCCGCCCTCCAAGAAATCCAGGAGGCTAGGAAGATCATGGCGGGTAAGGCTTTTAAGATGCAAAGCAAGTATGCAGAGAAGCAATACATTTTACTAACCCGGGTTCGGAGTTCCCCAGGGGCGTTTGCGGATTTACCACATAGCGTATCAGACAATGTAGAGTTCTACCAAGACGAAGGAGGATGTTTGACGGAGAAGCTATTCTGGACGCAGTATGTGACGCCAGAGCATCCTGTGTCCTTCACTGATCAGCTGAAGCAGCTGATGGAGCTGCACAGGGTGGCCGAAGTAGCCATGAAGGATTTAACAATCCGGCTATGGCTAGCCGAAGCTATGCCCGACAGCTACTTCGGACTTGTGAGTTGGCTAGTGGAAGCCTGTCCGCGGCTGGACGTCGTCAAGCGGTCCGTATGTATTGAAGGCGCCCGTATGGCCTTCGCTCGCTGCAAGATGTGGTGGGCGAAGAGGAACGATGTTGAAGTGGCCAGCGGTCCGTCGGAGGGCAAGGAGCACCGCACACCCGAGAAGTATTTTGCTGATGTCATAGAAGGGTCTCGACATGTGGCAGCTCAATGTTCGCAGGACGTTATTTTCGAATGAATACATTCGTGTTGCCCTTTGCCTTGTACTATAAAGACAAAGCTTTGTTTTGTAATGTAATTTCATTATGCTTTAAATTGTTTCCTCCTGTGGGGCCGTGTTGTATGAAATCTGAAGATTGGCCAATTGTCGGCTTCTGCCCTCGCGTAACTATTACGGAGGTGTTCAGGATGGGATCTAAACAATGTTGATCCAATTATATGGTCCTTGAAGGAGTTGTTTAGCGCAAAGAACAAGGCAATCGGACTATACGGCTTGAACGCCCTCACTTAGCCATAGGAGTTTTATAATTAAGCAAGTGTGCAGCCCCTGGTCCAAGCCAGGGTGCTGTCAGCATCTGATCGGGAAGTGCCGATCTTTCGCGTGGCGTGGAAAAAATCACCAACGATTTTGTAACCCTCGAACAGCTGACCGGCTCTCGCCAGATCATGACGATCAGTTTTCGCTTTCATCGAGGTGCTCATCCGTCAAAGCCAGGCACAATCGCAGTAGTTCTCCCTTTACTATCCTAGCCGATAGAGCGGAACGTAGGATAGGAAGCACAGGAGCGGGGCAACCTAACTATTAACCAAAGACATGATTCGGATCCAATGCATATAATGCTAAATTCGGGGTGCCGAACTTATATATAAGAAGTGTTCGGACTTTGCTACCGTAGAGCGGGGTGATAAGCAGCCCCTGGCGAATATGAAACGTACAAAAGAGTACCGATGTAGCTAATAAGCAGATCGAAATGAAATGGAGTAAGGGGCAAAAACCACAAAAACTGGGCCGTATACCATTTTTATTATAGTTGAATGGATACGTTGAGGCGTATCTTATACAAATAGTGCATTAAGTACCCGGACTATTTAACATGTCGGGATCAAGAGGGAGCAGCGTGCGGGTCCTGGAAATAAGTAAAAACACCGTCAAGAAGAACGTAAGGAGGTTACCCTACATGCCCCCTTTGTATGTCGATCCTTGAAGGCTGGTGATCGCTCATCAAAAAGGAACCCAAATGTAAAGGAAAACCATATCCGGGGTTGGTCTAGCCGAACTGTAGATCCCGGGTTAGCTCGTGCCTCCGCCGGTGTCCATGGAATTTTGAGTGCGTAATTATGTACGCGTGGTACGAATGCCACTACTTCATTGGGGCTAGGACGGAGGCCAGATTGCTTAGTCGACCTCTTGACGAGCCTTGCTGTCCTGCTGCAGTGTAGTTCGGAACTTCTTGATGGTGTCCAGGGGATCGGCAGCCGTGCTATGATGCTGCTTGAGAAGGCCGCTCTGTACCTCTACTTCTAGGGCAGCGGTGTGCTCCTCTGTTCGGAGTGAGCGTTCCGTGTTGCCATTGACTGTTATGATGCCGCGTGGGCCGGGCATCTTGAGCTTGAGATAAGCGTAGTGTGGCACTACGTTGAATCTAGCAAATGTTGTTCGTCCGAGCAGCGCGTGGTAGCCGCTGCAGAATGGGGCGATGTCGAAGATTAACTCCTCACTTCGGAAATTGTCCGGAGAGCCGAAGACTACTTCCAGCGCGATTGAGCCCGTACAGCGGGCCTCAACGCCTGGTATGACTCCTTTAAAGGTAGTCTTTGTTGGTTTGATTCGTGAGGGCTCAATGCCCATCTTCCGCACCGTGTCTTGATAGAGTAGGTTAAGGCTGCTACCGCCATCCATCAGGACTCGTGTTAGGTGAAACCCATCAATAATTGGGTCCAGGACTAGTGCGGCTGAACCGCCATGGCGGATGCTAGTTGGATGGTCTCGTCGATCGAAGGTGATCGGGAATGACGACCACAGATTGAACTTTGGGGCGACTGGCTCTACCGCGTAGACGTCCCTGAGTGCTCTCTTGCACTCCCTTTTGGGGATGTGTGTAGTGTATATCATGTTCACCGTTTTGACTTGAGGGGGGGATTTCTTCTGCCCACCAGTGTTCGGCTTCCAGGGCTCTTTGTCCTCGTCCTCACTTTGTGATCCCTTTTCTTTGTTTTCAGCATTTAGCTTGTCAGCCTGCTTGAAAACCCAAGAATCCCTGTTGGTATGATTGGCTTGCTTGTCCGGGGTGCCGTGTATTTGGCACGGACGGTCGAGTATGCGGTCTAGGCTGGAAGGTCCTTTTATTTCTTTGGTAGGGCTTCTTCCGTTGGCCGGACTTGGAGCCTCTGAATCCGGCGTTGACTGTGGTGACATCGGTGTTGTTATCATTGCTTCAGCGTTTGTGCCTATTGCGCCGGAGCTTGTCAGTGCTATTCTTGGCCTCCGAGGGGCCTGCTTCGCTGGCTCTGTTGTTACTATGGGCCAGCCAACTGTCCTCTACCGTGCAAAAGCGGGTCATGAGTGCCGTGAGGGCTGCCATAGACTTCGGCTTTTCTTGGCCGAGGTGGTGTTCTAGCCATTCGTCGCGGATGTTGTGTTTGAAGGCTGCTAAGGCCTCGGCATCCGGACAATCAACGATCTGGTTCTTTTTGGTGAGGAACCTAGTCCAGAATTTTCTGGCTGATTCTCCAGGTTGTTGAACTATGTGGCTTAAGTCATCAGCGTCTGGTGGCCGGACATAAGTTCCTCAGAAGTTGTCGAGGAAAGCCTCTTACAAGTCCTCCCAGCTGCCGATGGAATTTTCAGGCAGACTGTTGAGCCAATGCCGAGCTGGCCCCTTTAGCTTGAGTGGGAGGTATTTAATGGCATGGAGGTCATCTCCTCGAGCCATGTGGATGTGGAGGATGAAGTCCTCGATCCATACTGTGGGATCGGTTGTGCCGTCGTATGATTCCATATTGACGGGCTTGAACCACTCGGGGAATTCATGGTCCAGTACTTCATCTATAAAGCAGAGAGGGTATGCGGTGCCTCTATATCGGGTTGCGTCGTGGCATAGTTTCGATGGAGTCCGTCTGCGGCATTCGGACCGGGCGTAGTTAGGTTTGTTACGTTCGGATAGGTAGCCGTCTTAGTGCCTCGAGGCACGTTCTCGCGATCCGTAGATCGATCTTGTATGTCCTGCTCTACCGTCCAGGATTTGCCGGAGGTCGTATGTGTGACCCCGAACTCTTCCGTCTTTATTTTTGCGGGGCGGTTGGGCAGGCTGCTGTTCGGCCTGAGTTGCCGCTTTATCCCGACCGCTGCAGGCCATTCGCCGCTTCGCCTCGACCACGTGGTGGTCGTTCCGCATTACGCGAGGGAGATGTGTGCTCCGGTGCCTCCTCATCGAATTGAGGTAGCAGTCTGCGTTTTGGGTAGCTCTTGGTTGGGCGCTTGAGGCCATATTCTTCCGCTGTCAGGACGTCAGTCCATCTATCGACGAGCAGATCTTGTTCAGCTTGAAGCTGCTGCTGCTTCTTTTTCAGGGTCCTTGAAGTGGCTATAAGTTGAAGCTTAAAGCGCTCCTGCTGCAGAGGGTCCTCAGGCACAATGATATCTTCGTTGCCGAGGCTTGTCTCCTCTTCGAAGGGTGGATAGTAACTATCGTCCTCCGAGTTATCTTCTATGTTCTGTTCATCGGGGTTGTCTTGTTCTTCCTGTTCGGATGCAGTGCTGACAAGGTCTTCGTTGTTTTCGGTGTCGCCTGGAGTACTATTTTCTCCGGTGCCAGTTTTGCCATCCTTTGAGCGACGAGGCTTAGAACGGCGCTTGGGGCGGCGGCGCTTGGACTGCGTCTCCGAGGGTTTGTTCTTATCCGGCTCTTCTTTATCTTCGCCAGATCCTTTAGGTGTATCAACCATGTACACATCGTACGAAGAGGTTGCCGTCCAACATCCAGTGAATGGCGGGTCTTGGCCTTGCTCCCTATCGGCATCGTCGTCCATACCGTCGATATCTTCGGAGCCATAGTCAAGCACGCCGGTTAAGTCATCGACGGTGGCTACGAAGTGGGTGGCGGGTGGGAAGCAAAATTCCTCGTCGTCCGCCTCTAGCTCGAACCGAACATAGTTCGGCTATGAATCTTCTTCCAAGGACAAGTTCTTCATGGAATTTAAATCGTCAACCAAAGGCGAATGCTGAAAGATTTCTCGGCGCTAAATTCGAAAATCGATAACCGATCCAGCTTGGTGTCCGCAGGCGCACTTAATCCGGAACGTGTGGCAGGAGACGAGTCTAGAGTTCCGTCGACGCAAGCATTGCAGGATGTCGAGTCCATGTGTGGCTCCAACGCCGCGGACTTTATGACCTCGAAGGGGATGATCTGCTTCGGTACTAAGGCCGTTGCAGCAACAGGATCCATCTCCTGGGTGTGCTCTGATGACAGATTTAAGTCATGTTCATCGGAGGAAAGGGGAGCGATCCCCGCGGTCTCAAATCAATCGAAGATTGAGTCTCCACGGATATCCCCGACGTAGTTCAAGCTTCCAAACCTGACTTGGTGGCCAGGGGCATAGCTATCGTCCTGCTCCACACGGCCAAGAGAGTTGGCCCGCGGTATGAAGCCGCCGAACACAAAGATCTGTCTAGGGGAAAAATTTTCTCCCTGGACGATGTCATTATTGACGATCGAAGAGGCCATCTAATCCTTCCATCGACGGCACAGTGCTCAATGAAAGCACCAATGTCGGTGTCAAAACCGGCGGATCTCGGGTAGGGGGTCCCGAACTGTGCGTCTAGGATCGATGGTAACAGGAGACAGGGGACACGATGTTTACCTAGGTTCGGGCCCTCTCTATGGAGGTAATGCCCTACTTCCTGCTTGATTGATTTTGATGAATATGAGTATTACAAGAGTTGATCTACCATGAGATCGTAATGGCTAAACCATAGAAGTCTAGCCTATGAGTATATGGTAATGAATCTGTCCTATCCGGACTATGCTCTCCGGTTTATATAGACACCGGAGAGATCTAGGGTTACACGAGGTCAGTTACATAAGAGGGAATCTTCATAATCAGCCGCCTAGCTTGCCTTCCATGCCAAGTAGAGTCCAGTCCGGACACGGGCATAGTCTTCGGTCTTCGTGTCTTCACAGCCCATCAGTCCGGCCCAACAGAAAACAGGCCGGACGCCCGAGGACCCCTTAGTCCAGGACTCCCACACCTATCGCCGGTTCGCCACCAAATATGCATTGTTCCCTCTCAGAAACCACGAGTCTTCTCTTGAGATGCTTCGGCTTGTGAGGGGGGTGTGTCCAAACTTTTGTCGAACAGGCCAACTTTTTTACCACAATATCCTCGTGCATTGCCATTACATCAAGCAAGGTTTCATGTATTTCTGATCATTTTTTTGGAATTTAAAATCCATGGCACTCAAATGGTTGTGTCCAAGACGTGACACCAATATGTTTGAAAATTCCTTCCAATTTAGCGCACATGGCGTTAACTTGCACACAAGAACACAAATATGATTTTCCAACCCATGATGGTTTGTTCCTGCATGTACATGTAGTTCAAATTTGAATCACAACCATTAAATGGCTAGAAAATCACCGCTGGAAATTTCCAAATCTTAACATGATAGTTGTATTACTGCATATTAATGGTACAAAAACCTTTAAGGCCATACAAGGATGCTACCGCCGGTTCGTCATCAAACATGTGCCCTCTCGGAACCATGAGTCTTCTCGTCAGATGCTCCGGTTTGTGCGGGGTGTGTGTCCAAACTTTTGTTGAACATGCCATTTTTTTACCATGGCATATTGGTGCCATGTCATTACATCAAGCAAGGTTTCATGTATGTCTTCTCATTGTTGAATTTTTTGGAATTTAAAAGCCATGTCACTCAATGTTCGTGTCCAAGCCGTGAGACCAATATGCTTGAAAAGTCCTTCCAATTTATTGCATTGGTAATTAACTTGCACACAAGGACAGAAATATGATTTTCCAACCCATGATGGTTTGCTTCTGCATGTACATGTAGTTCAAATTTGAATTATGTCCATTAAATGGCTAGAAAATCACTTAAATGTATTAAAAAGTTCAAATGACCCCTGAAAATTTCCAAATTTTGACATGACAGTTGTATAGTGCATATTAACAGTAGAAAAAATTTCAAGGGCAAACGATGAAGCTACTGCCGGTTCAACGTCAAACATGCATTGTTCCCTCTCGGAACCACAAGTATTCTTGTGAGATGCTCCGGTTTGTGAGGGGGGTGTGTCCAATCTTTCGTTGAACATGCCAATTTTTTTACCACAGCATCTTTGTGCCATGCCATTACATCAAGGACGGTTTCATGTATTTTTGATCATTTTGGAATTATTTGGAATTTAAAGCCATGTCACTCAATGCTCGTATCCAAGCCGTGACACCAACATGTTTGAAAATTCCTTCCAATTTACTACATAGGGAATTACCTGCACACAAGGGCACAAATATGATTTTCCAACCCATGATGGTTTTCTGTTGCATGTCAATGTTCAACAGTTAGGTGTGGTGGAGATGCATATGTTGAGATGGATGTGTGGCCACACAAGGAAGAATCGAGTCCGGAATGATGATATACGAGATAGAGTTGGGGTAGAACCTATTGAAAATAAGCTTGTCCAACATCGTTTGAGATGGTTTGGGCATATTCACCGCAGGCCTCTAGAAGCTCTAGTGCATAGCGGTTGGCTAAGGCATGTAGAGAATATCAAGAGAGGTCGGGGTAGACGAAATTTGACATGGGAGGAGTCCGTTAAGAGAGACCTGAAGGATTGGAGTATCACCAAGGAACTAGCTATGGATAGGGGTGCGTGGAAGCTTGCTATCCATGTGCCAGAGCCATGAGTTGGTTGCGAGATCTTGTGGGTTTCACCTCTAGCCTACCCCAACTTGTTTGGGACTAAAGGCTTTTGTTGTTGTTGTCCATGTAGTTCAAATTTGAACGGTGGCCATTAAATAGATAGAAATGCACTTAATGTCTTAAAAAGGTCAAATGAACCCCAAAAATTTCCAAATTTTAGCATGATAGTTGTATTAGTTCATGTTAACGCTACAAAATTTTCTTGTACATTTAAACACCATATGTTGCCACTGTACTCCAAATTCATCTTTCATAGCTAATAGAGAAAATCAACTAGATCACACACAGTTGGTTATAGGAACCGTTGGCAATGAAAATTCATGGGTCATTTATGTCTTCCTCCATAAGCCTCGCCGACTTCGTCTGCTTAAGTGTCGGTCAACCCTGAATCCCCAATCCCCATTCCCCATCCCCTTCTTGCAAATAATGACACTGTGGAGACGCTTCGTGAGGGCCCGTACGGTCACCGCGTCCGCCGCAAGCACCTCCGCCGAGAGCACGGCCCCATCTGCATTGAGCGTGGTTGCATCCGTGGAGAGGGTGTCTGCGGCAGCTGACAGGGCAGTTGCAGCAACCGAGACAGCTGCAGCAGCTGCTGCGATGACGGCTGCAAACACCGAGAGCACTCGAGCAGCCGTCCGTGCCGTGGAGGTCGCCTTGGCCCGGGTCAAGGCCGTCCACGTCAAGATCAAGGATGCCCATGCCAAGATATTCTAGGCCCCCTCGGAATTCAGCATGCACCCCACGTCCGAAAAGGTGGCGGAGGCCAATAAGCACTAGCTTCCTCATGAGATCGCTGATGCAGGAGGCGGCGGAGATCAAGAAGTGCCGGGAGGAGGAGTTGCGCGTGGCTAAGGAGGAGGTAGAAAAGAGCCTGTCCGTTGAGGAATAGACGGTGGAGTACCCACGCGAGCTCTGGCACAACCACTACTACGAGTACTACAACCTTGAGGGCGTCACCAAGGACGAGGAGGACGACGCGGTCGACTTCAGGTGGGGGACCCGGAGTCCACCATCGGCGGCATGTTGCCAAGACAAGTCACTGATGTCTCATCTTACACCGGCGAGGCATAGGGCGGTGCATCAGTGTCTTTGTTAAAATTATGCATACTTAGCCTATATTTATAATCCTGGTATTTTGTTATAGGAATGTTTAGGTCAACCGGTCTGTTTAATTACTAAAATTGCTCGATTCAGTAAGTCTGGTTTGTGTGTTGTAGGCTCTTTTGTGTACCCAAATTAGCAAGTGATGTTAAATTTTGCAATGACGTGGATGAGCACCGTACCTAGGGAAATTTCGACCAAAATTTGAATGCCCAAACTCACACATGCGTGTAAAGCAGAAGAATCGTTTGCCATGCACACATATGTTCAAAGTGAATGGTGTATGGCGGCACCGCGTGCCAAGTTTCCCTCCAGCATCCGAAAATTTTGGCCTACCGCCGAAAAATCTAACTCTTCCCCCCTCCCCACCCCCTTTTCTCCTCGACCACAAGCCACATTTCCCCTGCTTCCTCCTTACTTCCTTCCCAAGCTATCGACACTTCCTCGCTTACTTCCTCGCTCTTGCTGTCTCGCATCCGACCGCCGTGGTCGCCATGGTCTTCTTCAATGACCTCTCCAGTGGTTCCTCCTCCGATGATGACTCAATCACCAGCCGGGTATGCCTCTCTCCTCTATCTTGGGTTATGATTTGGAATAAAGGATTTAACCCGGTGGCCGATTTGAGCCATTTCTTCCTCTCGTAGCTCCCTAGGACCATCACTTGCAACGAATGGAGCAGGGTGGCTGAAGATTGATTACTTGTATCTGCGTTGGTATTTCCCCCAAGAGGAGAGGATGATGCATCACAGCAACGGTAATTATTTTCCTCAGTTATGAAACCAAGGTATCAATCCAGTAGGAGGATCCACAAAACTATGTAAGAAGTACCTTCACACAAATAACAAAAACTTGCAACCAAATGCGTAAGAGGGGTTGTCAATTCCTTCTTCGTATTGAAATAGATTAAATTGTATGAGATTGAATAAATAGATCTAACAAAAACAAATAATAAAATAGGTAAAGGAAAAGTGCAGCAAGGTATTTTTGTATTTTTGGATTAGTAGATATGAAAAAAATATGATAGAAAAGACACCCGGGGGCCGTAGATTTCACTAGGGGCTTCTCTCAAGAAAATAGCATACGGTGGCTAAACAAATTACTGTTGGGAAATTTATAGAAGAGCAAATAACTATGACGATATCCAAGGCAATGATCATGTATATAGGCATCACATCCAAGATTAGTAGACCGACTCTTGCCTGCATCTACTACTATTACTCCACACATCGACCGCTATCCAACGTGCATCTAGTGTATTAAGTTCATGGAAAAATAGAGTAATACAATAAGGACGATGACATGATTTAGACCAAGATCTATTCATGTAGGAATAGACCCCATCTTTTTATCCTTGCATGTCATGTCTCCTTCTGTTACTGAGATTGAGCACCGCAAGATCGAACCCATCACAAAGCACCTCTTCCCATGGCAAGAAAAAATCAATCTAGTTGGCCAAACCAAACCAAAGTTTCGGAGAAGAACTATGAGGCTATAACAATCATGCATATAAGAGTTCAACAAAGAATCAACTAATATTCATAGATAGATCTGATCATAAACTCACAATTCATCGGCTCCCAATAAACACACTACAAAAAAGAGTTACATCAAATAGATCTCCAAGAATATCGAGGAGAACATTGTATTGAAGATCAAAAGGAGAGAAGAAGCCATCTAGCTACTGCCTACGGACCCGTAGGTCTGTCGTAAACTACTCACGCATCATTGGAGGAGCACCAACGAGGATGATGAACCCCTCTATGATTGTTGACCCCTCCAAAAAGGTTTCGGAAAACTCCTCTAGATTGGATCTCGTGGTTCTGGAACTCGTGGCGGTGGAAACACTGATTTCTTGACTCCCCAAGGGTTTCTGGAATAATTGGGTATTTATAGAGCTAAGAGGTGGTGGAGGAGACTCTATGGGCCCCACTACCAAACAAGGCGCGCCATGGTGCCTAGTGGGCCCCACGGGCTTCCTCTAGTGTAACTCTTGGGCCTCCTGGGTGTCTTCTGTGCAGAAAAAAATCTCCAAAAGTTTCGATGTATTTGGACTCCGTTTGATATGGATATTCTATGAAGTAAAAAACAAGCAAAAAACACAACTGGCACAGGGCACTATTTTAATAGGTTAGGCCCAAAAATGATATAAAGTTGCTATAAAATGAATATAAAACATCCAAGATTGATAATATAACAGCATGGAACACTCAAAAAATTATATATATGTTGGAGACATATCAACATCTCCAAGCTTAATTTATGCTCGTCCTCGAGTAGGTAAATGATAAAAACAAATTTTTTGATGTGGAATGTTGGTTAACATGTTCATCACATAGTCTTTTTTTTGTAGCAGGGACATTTGGACTTTTACATATTCAAAGCAATAGTCTATATTTGAGATTAGGGCATCAATACTCAAGCATATCAACAAGCAAGCATGTCTTTCAAAATATCAACACTAAAGAAAGCTATCCCTAGCCCATTATGCTCAATCATTGATCCATTCATGAAACACACTCAAATAGTAACTATGCCCAATGCACAAGTATAATAATAGTGTTCCCTAGTTGGTGCTTTATAAGAGAAGACGGAGACTCAATAAAAATAAAAATGGCATAAAGTAAATAGATAGGCCTTCACAGAGGGAAGAAGAGATTTGTAGAGGTACGGGAGCTCAAAGCTTAAATTGAGAGATAAAATTATTTTGAGAGGCATGCTTTTCTCGTCAATGAAAACGACCGAGAATTCACAATACTTTCCATGCTAGATTAATCATAGGCGGTTCCCAAATAGAAAATAAAGTTTATTCCTTTTTCCACCATTCTTTCACAATCCAGGGCTAGCCGCATCCACGGGTTCCTTCGATACCTACACTTTCCAAGGAATTTATTATTGAACAACATAACTTTTTCCGTTTCGGAACTGGGCATCCGTATTACCTTGCCACACTCTCATGCAATGACAAGTGAATAAACACTCATCTTGAGAATAAAATATCTAGCATGGAAAATATTGTCCACCCAGTGCCGCTTCATGAGATGTACAGGCACACAAAAGGAAGTTCATTTTGAAAATTAGAGTTGGCACATAAAAATTTACTTGGAACGGCATGGAAATACCACACATAGGGAGGTATGGTGGACTCATTTGGCATAACTTGATTTAAGGAGTTTGGATGCACAAGTAGTATTCTTACTTAGTACAAATGGAGGCTAGCAAATAGATTGAGAAGCGGCCAACCAAGAAACGAAAATGATCATAAAAGAGCATTAAACATAACTAACACTGAATAATGCACCACAAGTAGGATGTAATTTCATTGCATAACTATTGACTTTCGTGCTTGCATAGGGAATCACAAACCTTAACACCAATATTCTTACTAAAGCATAATTACTCACCAACATGACTCATATATTACTATCATCATATCTCAAAACTATTACAAGGAATCAAGTTTTTAACGTCCAATGATCTTGATGAAAGTTTTTATTATATCCCGCTTGAATATCTATCACTTTGGGACTAATTTCGTATACTATCATTGCTACTAACAAAGGTCTCAAAAAAATCTTAGTGAAGAACGAGAGCACAAATTTATTCAAAATAATTTTCATCTCTAAAACTAATCTAAGTGAAGCATGAGAGCACATTTCTTCAAACAACACCACCGTGCTCAAAACATATAAGTGAAGCACTAGAGCAATTCCATAGCCCGAAAAATTTAAGTGAAGCACGTAGAGCAATTCTAACAAATCATAGCATAATTTTGGCTCTCTCAAATAGGTGTATCCTGCAAGGATACTTATGACAAACTAAAAAGCAAAACAAGCAAAGTCTCATAATACAAGACGCTTGATACTTCTCCATCGTATCTACTTTTCCCAACGCTTTTTCTCTTGTTTTGGACTCTAATTTGCATGACTTGAATGAAACTAGCCCAGACTGAAGCTGTTTTCAGCAGAACTACCTTGGTGTTGTTTGTTGTGTAGAAATAAAAGTTCTCGGATTCGGACGGAACTTTTTGGAGAATTATTTTAGAATATAAAAAAAGGGTCAATTCCATTTTCCCCTAATTTCTGTCCGACCTCATCTTTACCCCTAAATAAAAATGGTGCTCAACTTTACCCCTCTTCCGTCTGGTGCGGTTACGGAAATACCATTCAGTGTCGTTTCCGTCCGGTCAATGGACTTTGACCGTCTCTGAGATGTTTTCTGGACTATTTTTCCCCTCTTTGCATATTTCACTTACATGCGGGACCCAGACAGTCAAAGCTAGCCCGGTCAACTAGGATGGGTCAACCTGTGCCATGGGACCCAACTGCCACTATCTTAATTGTCTAAATAGATTTATCTACTTTGTTCTTTTATACTTTTTAACTGTACTGTTAAGTGAGAAGGTCCACTAGTCTGTGCCTACTCGACATGAGGTTTAGATTTAAATGGGATTATCCTAAGCTAAATAACCTGGCCATGGGGCCCACTGTCAATTTTCTCCGCCGGCGATTGAATGTCCTTAACAGCGTGTTTGGCAACCACAGGGAGAGGGAATGGGAGTTTAAGGATGAGAGTTTGCGTAGGGATTGTACATGGGAAATTGATTTTAAATCCCATTCCTTTGTTTGGCATGTTAAAGGCAATTAAAACTGGGAATTTAAGAGGGAGTTAATTGCCTCTATTTGGCTGGTGGGATTAGGCAGGGGAGTTAAAAGCTTTCAACGAGGCCTTCCCACGCGCTCGTACCAATCGTTATTTTTATTTATCAAATTCCCAATCCCCACGTGAATTACCAGGGGTACCCCAGGGATGAGATTCGAGGGACTTGAGCCTCTTAATTCCCCTTCCCCTTACTCCCTTAATTCCCATGTCCATGAGCCAATCAAAGGATTTGAAGTCTCACTTACCTTAAACTCCCATTCCCAATCTCCAACACCCACCAACCAAACAAGCTGTAAGCATCTGGCAGGGCGGCAATGAAATAATGGGAGCAAGCTATGGAGGCAACGCACATCGCAGGGGAACTCTGGTGCAAGACCGCACCAGCATAGGGTGCAGGGAGCACGTGGGGGCACCGGAGTCATGGTGGGGGCGGAGAATCGTGCGGTGGCGGCCAACGAACGGTGATGGATGAGACGGTAGCTGCGAGGTGCGGGGAGCGCAGATCCGTCCGCGCGAGTGGATCCAGGGCAGGCAAGCTCCGGTGGCGGCCCACGGCGGTGGTGCTCGAGGGTCGGCCATGGAGGTCTCTGGAGAGAGAGAGAGAGAGAGAGAGAGAGAGAGAGAGAGAGAGAGAGAGAGAGAGAGAGAGAGAGAGAGAGAGAGAGATGAGTTGAAGATGGAGAAGGAAGGAAGAAGAGCGGGGGGCGCGCATGGATCCGGTCCGACACGAGCGGATCCAAGGTGGGCGAGCTCCCATGGAGGCCCATGGTGGCGCTTCAGAAAGCTTCAATGGTCGTCCATGGAGGCCCCTGGACAGGAAAGAGAGAGAGATGAGTTTAAAGATGGAGAAGGAAGGAAGAAGAGAAGGCATGGGGCTCCGGCTGGATCCTGTGGTCCTCGCCGGCGGTGGCCAGGTCGCCGGAGGTGGCAGCGGGGAAGATTGGGCATGAGCAAAGGAGGAGCTCCTCTCCTCAGGCGCTCGGGGAGGCAGCCTTGGGTCCTGGAGCAGAGGGGGGAGTTTTTATATTTACTTTTATTGTCATTAGGCCCACATGTAAGTGAAAGGAAGAGAGGTGAGAGAGAGAGAGAGCCTATTTTACATTTTATTTTCATAGAGATGGGTCCCACATGTAAGTGGAATATGCATAGAGGGGCAAGAAAGTCCAGATAACGTCTCGGAGATGGTCAAAGGCCATTGACCGAACGGAAACGGCACAGAAGGGTATTTCCGTAAGCACACCAGACGGAAGAGGGGAAAAGTTGAGCACTGTTTTTTATTTAGGGGTAAAGATGAGGTCTGGCGGAAGTTAGGGGGATAATGTAAATGTCCCTATAAAAAATACTGGCACGAACAACCACCAGAGGGGGGCCCCTGGCTGGGCACAAGACACCAGGGCGCCCCCCCCCCCCTCTGGCGTGCCCTGGTGGGTTGTGCCCACCTCGTGGCCCCGCAGACCCTAATTCCAACTCCATAAATACCTATTTTCAAAGAAAAAAATCAAGGAGAAAGTTACATCGCGTTTCACGATACGGAGCCGCCGCCACCTCCTGTTCTTCATTGGGAGGCCAGATCTGGAGCCCGTTCGGGGCTCCTGAGAGGGGAATCTTTGGTCTTCGTCATCACTAACCATCCTTCATCACCAATTCCATGATGCTCTCTACCGGGAGTGAGTAATTCCTTCGTAGGCTCGCCGGTCCATGAGGAGTTGGATGAGATTCATCATGTAATCAAGTTAGTTTTGTTACGGCTTTATCCATAGTATCCACTATGTTCCGAGATTGATGTTGTTATGACTTTGCCATGCTTAATGATTGCTACTTATGGCCCGGGTGCCATGATTTCAGCTCTGAACCGTTTATGCTTTCACCATTATATCTATGCTCAAGATCCGATCTTGCAAGTCATATTCACCTATTACGTGTTATGATCCGTAAACCCTAGTGTGACAGTAATTGGGATACTTTCTGATGATGACCGTAGTTTGAGGAGTTCATGTATTCACTATGTGTTAATGCTTTGTTCCGGTTCTCTATTAAAAGGAGGCCTTAATGTCCCTTAGTTTCGATATGGACCCCGCTGCCACGGGAGGGTCAGACAAAAGATGTCATACAAGTTCTTTCCATAAGCACGTATGACTATTTACGGAATACATGCCTACATTATATTTATGAATGGGAGATAGTTTTGTATCGTCCTAGGTTATGACTGTTATATGATGAATATCATTCAACGAATTCACCGATCCAATGCCTACAAATTTTCCACATATTGTTCTTGCAAAGTTACTACTCATGCTATTACTGTTACACTTGCTACAAAATCATTGCTATCTTTGTTACTGTTACTACTGCTGTTACCATTGCTATAAAAACTATCATATTATTGTGCTACTGATCACTTTACTACGGATATTTAATCTCCAGGTGTGGTTGAATTGACAACTCAATTTCTAATACTTACAAAAATTCTTTGGCTCCCCTCGTGTTGAATCTATAAATTTGGGTTGAATACTCTACCGTCAAAAACTGTTATGATCCCATATACTTGTGGGTTATCAAGACCTTTTTCTAGCGCCGTTGTCGGGGAGCATAGCTATATTTGTTGAGTCACTTTGGATTATTATCTATTTATCACTATGAAGAATCTGAAGGATACCAAAACCAAGATAGTTCCCTCTAAGACGAGGGGAGGTAAGGATTTGCCATCACAGTTTGCACTTGATTCACCTTCTGTTTTGAGTAGACCTGCAACACCACCACATGCTATTAATCCTGATATGTCACAAGTTATTGATGATGCTACTTCTGCTAGGAATGCTACTCATAATGATGCTAGTCCCATGCTTGATGATAATGTGCCACTAGGTGAATTTCTTGATGAACAACTTGCTAGAGCTAAAGATATTGAAAATCCTGAAACTGATGAAATTATTGAAACAGATGAAGTACTTGAAACTGTAAATCTTGAAACACCTATTAGACCTAGCTCTCCTAGATATGAAATGCCTAAGGTACCTGAAGGATATGTTATGGATGAGGACATAGCTAGAGATTTTCTTGCTTGCAATGATAGGGATGATCTTAAGAAATTACTCCCTCCGTCCCAAAATAAGTGACTCGACTTTGTACTACCTTCAGTAAAAAGTTAGTACAAAGTCGAGTCACTTATTTTGGGACGGAGGGAGTATTATGCAAATTGAAAGAAAAAACTTTGAATGCTAGGATGAAATGTGATCCTAAGTTTGCTACTTCACCCATCTTTGTTACTGATAAGGATCATGAATTCTCTGTCGACCCAGAGTTAATTACTTTGGTTGAATCTGATCCTTTCCATGGCTATGAAACTGATACTTTTGTGGCACACCTTACTAAATTAAATGATATAGCCACCCTATTTGCTCAGGATGAGAAAATTCGCTATTATTATATTCTCAAGTTATTTTCGTTCACATTAAAGGGTGATGCTAAGATATGGTACAATACTCTTGCTCTTGGTTGTGTGCATAGTCCCCAAGCTATAATTTATTACATCTCAGAAAAATATTTTCCTACTCATAAGAAACAAGCTGCCTTACAAGAAATATTTAACTTTGTGCAAATTGAAGAAAAGAGTCTCCCACAAGCTTGGAGGAGGCTTCTCCAATTGCTTAATGCTTTGCCTGATCATCCACTTCAGAGAAATGAAATACTTGATATCTTTTATAATGGACTAACCGATGCTTCTAGGGACTTCCTAGATAGTTCTGCTGGTTGTGTTTTCAGGGAACAAACTATTGAACAAGCTGAAGAATTATTGAATAACATATTGAAAAATTATGATGATTGGACTCTTCCCGAACCACCGCGGAAACCCACTCCGAAGAAGAGGGGTATCCTATTCCTTAGTCCTGAAGATATGCAAGAGGAAAAGAAATGTATGAAGGAAAAAGGTATTAAAGCAGAGGATGTTAAGAATTTACCACCTATTGAAGAAATACATGGACTTGATACACCACCACAACCGGTGGTACAGGTAAATTCTTTATTAAAGTTTGATGAAGGTGACATCCCTTACAATAAACATCCTAGTTGTTTCTTATATGAATTTGATAATTACATTAGGAAGCAAGATCACTTAAATGCAAATGATATGAAAGAATTGAAATATAATTCTGATATGATTGCTCGCTTGAGTGACTTGTTATTTAGAATCACTAATTGTCGTGGTGGGTGCACGGAAGATGCCAAGGGATGCTAAAGAGAGGAGGAAGCTCGAGGGCACTGGTGGGCGCACGGCAGATGCCAAGGAATGGCTAAAGATAGGAGGAGGCTCGAGGGCACTGGTGGGCTCCAGAGGCGAGGTCGGCATGAGTGAGCGCAGGACGCAAGACATACCCGGGTTCGGGGCTCTCCGGAGAGATAACACCCCTAGCACTGCCGAGTGTGGTTTATGCGTAATAGTACGGAGTTTTTCCTAGAGCTGTTTGGAGGAAGGAGGAAGACAGGCCAAGGCTTAGGCTGCTCCCTCTCCTGGTGTGTTTGTGTGTTCTACTGATGATCTGATCGCCCCGTGCATGGAGGCCTCCTGGGGGGTTTTATAGGTCAACCCCCCAGGGGTACAATGGTAATGTTACAAGGCCGTGGGGCCAGGTTGTCATCATCCGGGAAGCCGGTGCTGGGACACGCCGGGTGTCAGGGCTCGCCGGGTTCTCCGGACGCGGGCCCCGTGTCCCTAGGGGCACTGTTTGCCGTCTTGTCGGTCGTCAGGGAGTGGCCGGGTAGAGTCCGCTACAGTGGCGCTCTGTTAGGCCACCTCTTGCTGGCATCAGCAGTGACGACGGGTGTACTATAGCCACGCCGGCCCTGGTCAGCATGTAGGTGGGGCATTGTTGCCACGCCTTGGCTGACCAGAGGCATGGGCGGGGCACTGTTGCCTTGCTCATCCTTGAATGAAGACTCGTCCCATCGTACAGCCGGGATGAGACGGGAGCTGACCCGTGGCCGGGTTGAGGAACATGCCAAAGGGGGAGCTGGCTTGTTGGGGAAGTCTTGGTGTGCCGGGTTCGGCCGCCTTTTGCCGGCCGTTAGGGCCAGGTTGAGGAGTCCGTCTGGGTCGAAGAGTTCGACCGGGTCGAGGGGCTCGGCCGGGTTGAGCAACCCGGCCGAGCATGAGCCAGATTGAGGGGCGTTGCTGGCCCCGTTGTTTTTGAAAAGGATCCGGGTTCCGCTGTCTGCCCGGGGTTCATCCCCCCGACACTAATGATGTTAGAGGTGTAGGAAAACATGCCTCTATGATCAAACCCAGCTAGAACAAGTTGCTAAATGTCAAAGAGAATTGCTTGATGAAATGAATAATAATATGAATGACCATGTTATTAGAGTAGTAACTAGAGGAGGTAGAATGACTCAGGAACCACTTTATCCTGAGGGACATCCTAAGATAATTGAACAGGACTCTCAAAGAATTAACACTGATGAACCTAGCCCTTCTAAAAGGAAAAAAGAAGAAGAAAAATGATAAGACTTTGCACACCTCTAGTGAACCTGAAATAGGAAAACCTCTTGAAGATAATAATGATGTCTCTATCTCAGATGCTGAAACTCAATCCGGTAAGGAATATCCACATATTGATAATGAAAAAGATAATGATGATGTTCATGAAGACACCCAACCAGATAAAGATAAAGAACCAGATAATGGTTGAGATAGAACCTGCTGTTGATCTTGATAACCCACAACCTAAAAATAAAAGACACGACAAAAGAGACTTTGTTGCTTGAAAACATGGTAAAGAAAGAGAACCATGGGTTCAGAAACCCATGCCCTTTCACCTAAACCAACTAAGAAAAAATATGATGAAGAATTTGAATGCTTTGCTGAAATGCTTAGGCCAGTCTTTTTGCGCACCCGCTTAACCGATATCTTAAAGATGGCCCCTTATGCTAAATATATGAAAGACATCATCACTAATAAGAGAAAGATACCTGAAGCTGAACTCTCCACCATGCTTGCTAATTATTCTTTTAAGGATGGAGTACCTAATAAACTTGGAGAGCCAGGAATACCAACAATATTGTGCTCCATCAAAAAAATTATGGTAAAACTGCTTTGTATGATCTAGGAGCTGGTGTTAGTGTTATGCCTTTCTACTTACATAAAAGACTTGATTTGAATAAACTCACACCTACTGAAATATCCTTGCAAATGGCAGATAAATTAACTACCATACCTATCGGTATTTGTGAGGATGTGCCCGTTGTTGTTGCAAATGTTACTATCTTAGCAGACCTTGTTATACTTGAGATGCCCGAGGACGACAACATGTCGATTATCCTTGGTAGACCCTTTTTGAATACTGCAGGGGCTATTATTGATTGCAATAAAAACAAGGTCACTTTTCATATCAATGGTAATGAACATACGGTGCACTTTCTAAGAAACAATTCCAAGTGAATGGTATTAATGTTACTGAAAAATCTACGACACTCACTATTGGAAGTTGTCAACTACCTCTACCTACTGCCAAAATGAAATATGAAATGCTTATTGTTGGGGACATGCATATCCCCATTGAGGTAACTTAGTGTTTTACGAAAGTTCTTCGGTTTCATGCTAACTGAAGGTTGTTGTTAATAAGACTTGATCAACCTTATTAATGGATCATTTTTTAGAGGTATGAAGTTAATGAATTTAGTAGCACTACCTTCTGTCCTTACCTTTTGTTCTCTATTTTTCTTAGTTAAATAAAATAAAATGCCATGTTTATCCTGTTTTCTGGATTTTTCGTGCAATAAAAATATGACCCAAAAATAAAAGTTCTCAGAATGCCCTGAAAATTTAATATGATTTTTTTTTGAATATTTCTGAATTTGTGATGCAAATAACATCAGAGGGGGTGCACCTGGTGACCACAAGACACCAGGGCGCGCCAACAACCCCAGGCGTGCCATGGTGGGTTGTTGTCCCCACGTGGGTCCCCTCACTCACTTCTTTAGCCCATATCATCCCCTCCCTCTAGAAAAAAAATTCACCATTGCTCCCTCTCTCGTGTTCTTGCTCTCAAACCCACGGATTTCGATCTCTTTGCTTGAAGCACCATTTCCTTTAATTTCCGGCCACAATCCAAGAATATTGTTGATTAATATCATTGAAAACTTGTTGGATCACATCTAAAACAGGGATTTCCTTTTAAAGTTTCTCATAAAAAAATTGATTATTTCCAAGCAAATGTCTCAATATATATTCACTATTCGAAAGGATCTCATCTATTACCGTTTTTTCACGGCTCATACCATAAAAGTCAGAAATTTCCCTAGCTTCCCGTACTATGTGATCAAATTCATTCATAAGGACAAGGGTAGCTACCTTTTAGCTTTATGTTCCTTTATAACGGGTAGATCATAAAACAATCTTTGCAAGGTAGGATGGGCACGGATAAATTTGTTTTCAAGTTTTAGAACTAATGCTGAAATAGCTTTCGCATAAGCTTTAGTTCTTTTAAGTATAGGGGCATCATCAAGAGTCAAATTTCCAAAACAATTGAAATTCTTGGATAGTTTCTTTTCCTATAATGTTCCCTTGCCCCAAAACAAAAGTTTTAGCATCCAGATTGCCAGATCATCCAATTTTAGGAGTTAGGCCATCATCTGTTTTTGCCATACCAAAGTCACTCATGATGATGAGTTCGAGCAAACAAGAGATCTGACGAGAAAAAGGTGAACGAAAAAGGGGCAAATAAAAAGGCAATTTTTTGTGAAGTGGGGGAGATGAAAATGAGAGGGAAATGGAAAATCATGTAAATTGCAAGGAAATGAGATTTTTGATTAGGAACCTGATAGATGTCGGCAACTGTGCCAAAAATTTGTTTTGATGCTAGCTTGAATCTGCATTGGTATGTCCCCAAAGAGGAAGAGATGATGTAGTATTTCCCTCAGTTATGAAACCAAGGTTACCCATCCAGTAGGAGAACCAAGCAACACTATGTAAACGGCACCTGCACACAAAGAACAAATAGTTGCAACCCAACGCGTGAGAGGGGTTGTCAATTCCTCCACGGCAAAAAGATAGATTAAATTGGATAAATAAATCTAACAAACAACACAAAATAAAATAAGTAAAGAAAAAGTACAGCAAGGTATTTCTCGGTTTTTGGAATAATAGATCTGAAAATAATATGATAAAAGATAGACCCAGGGGCCCTAGACTTCACTAGTGGCTTCTCCCGAGAAAATAGCATACGGTGAGTAAACAAATTACTGTTGGGAAATTGATAGAAGAGCAAATAATTATGACGATATCCAAGGCAATGATCATGTATATAGGCATCACGTCCAACATTAGTAGACCGACTCCTGCCTGCATCAACTACTATTACTCCACACATCGACCGCTATCCAGCATGCATCTAGTGTAATAAGTTCATGGAGAAACGGAGTAATGTAATAAGAACGATGACATGATGTAGACAAGATCAATTCATGTAGGAATAGACCCCATATTTTTTGTAGCGACCCGACCTCAGACGGTCAAGCCTTTGAGTTGCTGTGCCATCCCTGGATCAGTATGCTGGCACACACAGTACATCAATGTATATATCAAAGTGCAATCACATGTATAATTAACGTAAAACTGATATATACCTCATAAGTCACAGCGAAACAAATAGTCGGTGTGGAGTCCCATCAACGCCATCGGCAGTTGAGTGTAGACCGTAACCTGCCGTACTCTTACCGTCGGAAGAAAGTATCGCAACATGATACGTTGCAGCCATGTAGGTCATTACATTGAATGTACCGCAAGATCACAATAAAAAGAACAGATGATAAAACTATACTATATGCAATATGGCTTTGTGGCTCGTATGCAGGGGTTTTGCATAAAAGCTGGTTTTATTTTCCCTACATCAAAGGAATAAATGAAGTCTGTACTATGGAGTTTTCTATCATGACATGGTTCCGCCAACCGATGTCTCATAGCGCAAAATCATCATAAATTGCCCACAATTAAGTTATCAATCCGGTGTTGAGAGTTCCGAGATAGATCCAAGTCCAGATGCTCAAATTGTCCGTAACCGGGGACACGGCTAATCGATTAGGTTTAAACCCTCTGCAGAGGTTTGTACACTTTACCCGCAAGATTCGATCCCGCGCAAACCTCTGCAGAGTTAAAGATCTAATCGATTAGCCGTGTCCCCGGTTACGGACAATTTGAGCCTCTGGAACTTGGAAGTATTCGGAAATCTCAACACTAAAACTAATAAATTAATTTGAGGGGGTTATAACTTAATAATTTGGGAGTGAGACATTGGTTGGCGGAACCATCTCAATAACTACCAACAATTTTGTAGTATTTGCAAGCAAGTCCACTGTAGTAGGGAAAAACTGGCTTTTCGCAAAATGATGAAACTTAGAGCCCCACAGCCAAAATGCATATAGTGTTAGTAATTTTATTATTGTTATTTTCTCTTCATGACTTGCCAGCATATTCAAAATGCTGACCTACACGGCTGCAACGTCTTATGTTGCAGAGGAGTATTCCGATCAGGAGTGAGGCTACGCTCCGCGCTTGGCGATTGCCCTTTGGAGTCGGATGGACTCGCTATTCTTCTACGCTTCCGCAGTTTTACTTAGTTTATTTCTCATGAGTTGGCCTTCGGCCGAATTTATTCTATTGTAGTAAAGACTCGATATGAGAACCGTGTAATAAATTCAGGTGTGATTGAACTTTGATTATTTCATCAATGTACTGTGAGTACCAGCATGATCTTGGGATGGTACAGTCACAGAGACTTGACCGATTTTGGGTCGGGTCGCTACATTTTTATCCTTAATAGCAATGATACATGCGTGCCTCGCTACCCCTTCTGTCACTGGGTGAGGACACCGCAAGATCGACCAATCACAAAGCACCTCTTACCATTGCAAGAAAAATCAATCTAGTTGGCCAAACCAAACCAAAGTTTCGGAGAAGAAATACGAGGCTATAACAATCACGCATATAAGAGATCAAAGAAAACGCAAATAATATTCATAGATAGATCTGATCATAAGGCACCAGGGTCCCCTGAAGCTCAAATAATATTCAAGGGCCTCTGGTGCTTCCTTGGCTCCCAAGTTTCCTTCTGGTCCAAAAAAATCTCCAAAAAGTTTCGCTGCGTTTGGACTCCGGTTGGACTCCATTTGGTACTGATATTCTACGAAGTAAGGAAAACAAGCAAAAAACAACAACTGGCACTAGGCACTATGTCAATAGGTTAGTCCCAAAAATGATATAAAGTTGCTATAAAATGATTGTAAAACATCCAAGAATGATAATATAACAACATGGAACAATAAAAAAATTATAGATACATTGGAGACATATCAGAATCGGACACTTCCGTGATGATAATTTGAATATTGTCATGTAACACTTCTACGACAGCACAGGTATGACTATCTTGATTCTGTCATAAAATCATCACGGATGTACATGCATGACAGAAACGTGACCTATTATGACAAACACGTATCATCACGGAAGTGTTTTTTTGTAGTGCAAGTTTTTATTTATACCACCCATATATAGCTACTATTTTTTTAGTTCCAACATATAAGTCCAAGAAGACAACCAATTGCTATTCAACTCTCTAAAAATGTATAAGTGAAGCAAGAGAGTCCTAATTCTTTCTATAAACATGCTTTTTCTGCCATGCTCTAACATGTTAAGTGAAGAAAAAGAGCAATTATATAAATACTACAACTCAAATGATATAAATGAAGTGCATAGAGCATTGTATAAATTCATGGCCAATGTGTGTGTCTCCCTATGAAGTGTGACCAAAATATGATGATTGTTAATATCATGTGGAAATAAAAACATAGGTCTAACAGAGCCAAATCGATAATTGTTGATGAAGAAGGGGGGTACCCCGGGGGCATCCCCAAGCATAGATGCTTGAGACTTCAAGTTTTTTTGCTCAGGAAATCTTTGGCATCCCCAAGATTAGGCTTTTGCCCCTTTTTATCCCTCTCATATCGAAGTCTTCTCTAGATCTTTAAAAACATCATCCACACAAAACTTTGCAGAACTTTCATTAGAGGGGTTAGTATACATAAGAACAAATTAACTTCATGTCCTACAAATGCTATGAATAACCAAGTATAAGAAGATACAAAACTATGACAACAATCTGTCAAAACAGAACAGTCTGTAGTAATGAATTCCAGAAGTATACTTATATAACTCTAAAAATTCTAAACATATATCACGTCATATTTTTTATGACAGTACTATGTAAAAAATTTTGGGGAACGTTGCATGGAAAAAAATTCTATGCACAAGCAAGATCTATCCATGGAGATGCATAGCTATGAGAGGGGGAACAACATATACATACCCTTGTAGATCGCTAAGTGGAAGCATTTATCAACGCAGTTGATGTAGTCGTACACCTTCACGATCTGTCCTGATCAAGTATCGAACATACGGCACCTCCGCATTAAAAACATGTTCAGCTCGATGACGTCCTCGCCTTCTTGATCCAGCAAGAGGGGCGAAGTAGTAGATCAGTTCTGGCAGCAAGATGGCGTGGTGACTGGTGGTGAAGAAAAATCTCTGTAGGGCTTTACCAAGCACAATGAAACTATGACGTAGGATAAACTAGAGGGGACAGGGTTGTCGGCACACGGCTTGGCGAATCTTGATGTATTTCTGGTGCTAGCCCTGCCCCTATATATTTATGTTGAGCCATGGGGTCGTAACTTGGAGAGAGGGTCTCCCCAAAGTTGTTTTGGAAAGCAAGGAAGGGTCCTTCTCGGATCCAGGGCTAAACGCCACAGTTCCTCGCGTTTACCTAGACATCACGGACTCAGGCGTCTAACCAAGGGGTAGATGCCATGAACCCTGGCGTCTAGCCCCTGCCTTCCATATAACTTCTTTATGCACCGACCTAAAGCCTCGTGGGCTTTACCCCTTGGCCCAACAACTTCACGTGGCCTTCCGGAACCCCTTCTGGTGATTCGATAATTATCGGGTGTATTCCGGAACACTTCCGGAGACCGAATACTATCATCCTTTACCTCCGGACCATTTTGGAGCTCCTCGTCATGTATGTTATCTTATCTGGGACTCCGAACAACATTCGGTCGCCAACATACATAGCTCATATAATACTATATCGTCAACGGACATTAAGCGTGCGGACCCTACGGGTTCGACAATGATGTAGACATGACCGAGACGCTTCTCCAGTCAATAACCAATAGCAGGACCTAGATGCCCATATCGGTTCCTACATATTCTACGAAGATCTTTATCGGTTGAACCTTTATGACAACATACGTAGTTCCCTTTGTCCGTCGGTATGTAACTTGCCCGAGATTCAATCGTTGGTATCTTCATACCTAGTTCAACCTTATTAACGGTAAGTCTCTTTACTCGTTCCACAATACACTATCTCATAACTAACTCCTTAGTCACTTTTCTTGCAAGCTTCTTGTGATGTTGTATTACCGAGAGGGCCCAGAGATACCTCTCCGATACATGGAGTGACAAATCCCAATCTTGATCCATGCCAACTCAACAAACACCTTCGGAGATACCTATAGAGCATCTTTATGATCACCTAGTTACGTTGTGACGTTTGATAGCACAAAAGGTATTTCTCTGGTATCCGGGAGTTGCATGATCTCATGGTCAAAGGAGTATGTATTTGACATTAAGAAAGCAGTAGCCATAAACTGAACGATCATATGCTAAGTGATACGTCTCCAGCGTATCTATATTTTTTATTGCTTCATGCTATATTATATTTTGTTTTGGATGATTAATGGGCTTTGTTATACACTTTTATATTATTTTTGGGACTAACCTATTAACCGGAGGCCCAGCCCAAATTGCTTTTTTTTTTACCTATTTCAGTGTTTCACAGAAAAAGAATATCAAACGGAGTCCAAACGGAATGAAACCATCGGGAACGTGATTTTTGGAACAAACGTAATCCAGAGGACTTGGACCCTACGTCAAGAAAGCAACCAGGAGGGCACGAGGTAGGGGGTGCGCCTACCCCCCTGGGCGCGCCCTCCACCGTTGTGGGGCCCACGTTGCTCCACCGATGTACTTCTTCCTCCTATACATACCTACGTACCCCCAAACCAACAGAAGCATCCACGAAAACCTAATTCCACCGCTGCAACCTTCTGTATCCGTGAGATCCCATCTTGGGGCCTTTTCCGGTGTCCTACCGGAGGGGGCATTGATCACGGAGGGCTTCTACATCAACACCATAGCCTCTCCGATGATGTGTGAGTAGTTCACCTCAGACCTTTGGGTCCATACTTATTAGCTAGATGGCTTCTTCTCTCTCTTTGGATCTCAATACAAAGTTCTCCATGATTCTCGTGGAGATCTATTCAATGTAATCTTCTTTTGCGGTGTGTTTGTTGAGACCGATTTATTGTGGGTTTATGATCAAGTTTATCTATGAACAATATTTGAATCTTCTCTGAATTCTTTTATGTATGATTGGTTATCTTTGCAAGTCTCTTCGAATTATCAGTTTGGTTTGGCCTACTAGATTGATCTTTCTTGCAATGGGAGAAGTGCTTAGCTTTGGGTTCAATCTTGTGGTGTCCTTTCCCAGTGACAGCAGGGAAAGAAAGGCACGTATTGTATTGTTGCCATCGAGGATAACAAGATGGGGTCTATTTCATATTGCATGAGTTTATCCCTCTACATCATGTCACCATACTTAAAGCATTACTCTGTTCTTATGAACTTAATACTCTAGATGCATGCTGGATAGCGGTTGATGTGTGGAGTAATAGTAGTAGATGCAGGCAGGAGTCGGTCTACTTGTCACGGACGTGATGCCTATATACATGATCATACCTAGATATTCTCATAACTATGCTCAATTATATCAATTGCTCAACAGTAGTTTGTTCACCCACCGTAATACTTATGCTCTCGAGAGAAGCCACTAGTGAAACCTTTGGCCCCCGGGTCTATTTTCCATCATATTAATCTTCCAACACTTAGCTATTTTTATTGCTTTTTATTTTACTTTGCATCTTTATTATAAAAATACCAAAAATATTATCTTATCATATCTATCAGATCTCACTTTCGTAAGTGACCGTGAAGGGATTGACAACCCCTTTATTGTGTTGGTTGTGAGGTTTTTATTTGTTTGTGTAGGTGCGAGGGACTCGTGCATGGCCTCCTACTGGGTTGATACCTTGGTTCTGAAAAACTGAGGGAAATACTTACGCTACTTTATTGCATCACCCTTTCCTCTTCAAGGGAAAACCAACGCAGTGCTCAAGAGGTAGCAAGAAGGATTTCTGGCGCCGTTGCTAGGGAGTCTACGCAAAAGTCAACATACCAAGTACCCATCACAAACTCTTATCTCCCGCATTACATTATTTGCCATTTGCCTCTCGTTTTCCTCTCCCCCACTTCACCCTTGCCATTTTATTTGCCCTCTCTTTTCCGTTCGCCTCTTTTCCGCTTGTTTCGTCAGTATGGCTAGTCTTTTATCTACTCCTTTGTCTCCAGAATTTGAGGTTCTTCACTTCAAACAAAGACAAGGAGAAAACTTAAAAGATGCTTGGTTTAGAATGACGGAATTTTATCGTAATTGCACTCTAGAGGTGAATTTTAGAATTTTGCTTCGCAACTTTTATGTTGGATTGAATATGTCTCATAGACAACTCTTGGATTGTGTTGCCAAAGGCAATTTTATTGAAAATGATCCCAGTATTGCGCATGAAATTATAGAAGGTATAGTGGGAACACTACCTCAACAAAAGGGGCCTCATCATACCCAAGAAGAAACGCAAGTTTTTGAAAAAATTTGCGAAGTAACGAAGATTTTACAAAAATCCCTTGAACCTCTTATGAGTGTTAGCGGGAATCTCCACCGCATGAATATGTTGATTACCCTTTACAATAAGCGGTTGGACTCTTTAGATCTCAAAATTTCCGAGTATGAAGGGAAACGTAAAGAACCTCCCGGATTCGAGCATAACTCCGCTAAAAAATTAAAGACCCAAGATGATATTACCTAGATCTATCCTTGCTTTTATGCCTAGCTAGGGGCGTTAAACGATAGCGCTTGTCGGGAGGCAACCCAATTTTATTTTTAGTTTTTTGCTTTTTGCTTCTGTTTAGGAATAAATATTTGATCTAGCCTCTGGTTAGGTTTGTTTTTATGTTTAAATTAGTGTTTGTGCCAAGTTAAACCTATAGGATCTTCTTGGATGATAGTTATTTGATCTTCCTGAAAATTCCAGAAACTTTCTATTCATGAAAACAATTGTTAAAAATCACCAGAACGTGATAAAATATTGATTCCAATTGCAGCAGATCAATAAACAAATTTTTTAGGTCATCCTATTTTGGCTGAATTTTTAGAGGTCCATAAGTTTGCGTTAGTTACAGATTACTACAGACTGTTCTGTTTTTGACAGATTCTGTTTTTCGTGTGTTGTTTGCTTATTTTGATGAATATATGGCTAGTAAAATAGTTTATAAATCATAGAGTAGTTGGAATACATTAGGTTTAACACCCATATAAATAAAGAATGAGTTCATTACAGTACCATGAAGTGGTGTTTTGTTTTCTTTCGCTAACGGAGCTCACGAGATTTTCTGTTAAGTTTTGTGTTGTGAAGTTTTCAAGTTTTGGGTAAAAGATTTGATGGATTATGGAACAAGGAGTGGCAAGATCCTAAGATTGGGGATGCCCATGTCACCCCAAGATAATCTAAGGACACCAAAAAGTCAAAGCTTGGGGATGCCCCGGAAGGCATCCCCTCTTTCGTCTACTTCCATCGGTAACTTTACTTGGAGCTATATTTTTATTCACCACATGATAAGTGTTTTGCTTGGAGCGTCTTGTATAATTTGAGTCTTTATTTGTTAGTTTGCCACAATCATCTTTGATGTACACACCTTTTGAGAGAGACACACATGATTCCGAATTTGTTAGAATACTCTATGCGCTTCGCTTATATCTTTTGAGCTATATAGTTTTTGCTCTAGTGCTTCGCTTATATCTTTTAGAGCACGGCGGTGGTTTCGTTTTATAGAAACCATCATTATCTCATGCTTCACTTATATTATTTTGAGAGTCTTAAACAGCATGGTAATTTGATTAAATAGGAAAATTAATCCTAATATGTTAGGTATGCAAAACTAGTAAAAAACTTTCTTATGAGTGTATTGAATACTAAGAGAAGTTTGATGCTTCATGATTATTTTGAGATATGGAGGTAGTAATATTGAAGTTGTGCTAGTTGAGTAGTTGTGGAATTGAGAAATACTTGTGTTGAAGTTTGCAAGTCCCGTGGCATGCACGTATGGTAAACGTTATGTAACAGATTTGAAACACGAGGTGTTCTTTGATTGTCTTCCTTATGAGTGGCGGTCGGGGACGAGGGATGGTCTTTTCCTACCAATCTATCCCCATAGGAGCATGCACGTAGTGCTTGGTTTTTGATGACTTGTAGATTTTTGCAATAAGTATGTGAGTTCTTTATGACTAATGTTGAGTCCATGGATTATACACACTCTTACCCTTCCATCATTGCTAGCCTCTTTGGTACCGTGCATTGCCCTTTCTCACATTGAGAGTTGGTGCAAACTTCGCCGGTGCATCCAAACCCCATGATATGATACGCTCTATCACACATAAACCTCCTTATATCTTCCTCAAAACATCCACCATACCTACCTATTATGGCATTTCCACAACCATTCCGAGATATATTGCCATACAACTTTCTACCATTCCGTTCATCATGACACGTTCATCATTGTCATATTGCTTTGCATGATCATGTAGTTGACATCGTATTTGTGGCAAAGCCACCATTCATAATTTTTCATACATGTCACTCTTGATTCATTGCCCATCCCGGTATACCGCCGGAGGCATTCATATAGAGTCATACTTTGTTCTAGTATCGAGTTGTAATCATTGAGTTGTAAATAAATAGAAGTGTGATGATCATCATTCATAGAGTGTCAGGACCCCGATTCCAAGTCACATCGACCTAGCCGGTAACACCTCATATCACTTTGCGGCCCCACGCACGGTATTCCCACGGGTGTCGCCTTACCATGGCCCGGGCCCGTTCGCGCCTTTTGGCCCACGTATATGATAGTGTCGCTAGCATCCACATGACAAAGAACCCGTGCCGACATGGCTAGTCGTGAACCCAAAGCGGCGCTAACCCATGGGGACAGGCATACATGAATCACATCGAGCATGTCGGTCATCAACGTATGAATTCGGGCTGTAGCACTGGGCTAACAGGACCACGGTATCCCGGGCTGTAGCAGGCTAGGCAGGACTCGAATATCACCGTGACATTTCCCGAAGGGACGGACATAGGAACAAAGTGAAACACATGCCGCCAGTCAAGTGTCCAAGCAGTAGTCTTTGGGCTAGCGAGGACTCCGGTGAACCGGGCTGTAGCGGACTACTATCGCTTAGAAGCAAGAGACTACATTTCCCCATATGAGAGGCTGCCAAGGATAAACAACTAGTTTGTCGGATCCCACTCATACCAAGCATTTCAATCATACACATAATATGCCCGATATGAGTACATACAACAAGGCATCACAACAAAACTCTACAACTCAAAGTACTTTATTTAAGAGGCTCAGGAGCCATACATAACATATCCATACAGGTAGGGGTCACATGACCCAACACTCAAGTCATACAAACATACAAGCACATGCGGAAGCAAACTAGTCTCGAGTGAGAATCTAAAAAGAAAGAAAGCTTGAAGCCCTTCTATCTCGGTGGCCCTTCACAAGCCTTGGATCACCACCAGGTGGCTAGTTCACTCGCCGATGTCAAGGTCTACATAAAACTCATCGGAGGGGCAGTGTTGTCTTTGAAAAACATTAATTAAGCAAACATGAGTGCGGAGGTACTCAAAGCAAGTCTTACCACGAATCCTATCATACATGCACATTCTCAAGAAGGTGGTGGAGTTATTTGCACAAGCCAGCTTTGACTCTTGGCTAAGCTATCCCACGTGACACCACTTGAAATCATTTGTCGCACACAGAGTCCACTAATCACCATCACAATACTCCACCGTGGATCCTCTCTCGTCACCCACGAGAGGGCCATCCATGTACTCACACTATCTTGAGGCTTTTAGTAGTATCCATTTATTTGTCTACGAACTGTTATAGGTAACCCAGAAGTCCTTCTCCGTGGACACGGCTATTCGAATAGATCATATTAACCCTGCAGGGGTGTACTTCTTCACACACTCTCTCACCACTTACCGCCGTTTACACGACATGAACTCGGCAACCTTCAAGCGGAAGTCCAACGTGGGTGTCGGCCACAACCTACCTAAACACTCAAGTCCCTAGTCCAGGTTTATCGCCTATTCAGGTTCCATCCGCAGGAGTCCGGCCGAGGTTTCCCATACAGCCCCGAGCGATGTGCGGGGTTCCCGAGATACCAAGCGGTCACTCGGTACACAGGCCACGTGCCTACCACAACACAACCCACCCCTAAGGTCAGCGCGTTGCATGCGGCCTTGACATGCTACAAACACGAAACTACTTGCAACTCCGGATGGGAACAAGGGTGGTTAAGAAGCGAGAGGGTCCATTGGTTTGGGCCCAATGCGTGGTAGTAACTGTTTCATGGATCACAAACACGAGCTCGGTTCTTAGGGGCGGCTTCAATGAAACAACCCACCATGTACTCCTACATGGCCTCTCATCGATACCTTTACCAAAACGTGTTCAACACTTTTCTTTCTCGAACCCGACACAACCTTTCACTCCAGTTCATCATCCCGATGAGCGGACGACACAACTCTAAGCATAGCAAGCATAGCATGGTAGGAATCACAAACATGGCTCAATCAACTCCTACACATACTAGTGGGTTTCATCTAATTCTTGTGGCAATGACAGTCATGCAAAGGAAGTGGGTTCAACTACCACAGCACACAACAGTTTGAATCGCGTTGTCTTAATGCATAAACAAGAGCGAAGCGAGAACATGGGTTTGTATCGGAATGATCAATGGGTTGCTTGCACGATGTAGTGGTGGTAGGATCTGCCCTTCGCACGGATATTCGGATTATCCTCGGGCGAGAACCTATCACGAAAGACATCTGAAAATAAACACACATAGCAATATGCAACAATATGATGCATGCTATGACATGGCAATATGGATGTGTGTTGGCCTAATGCAAGCTGGAACAAAAAGGGATGAACTCATTTGAATCAAAGATTCAAATGCTAGCTCATTTAAAATAGCCCTAAAGGTGCATTATCTTAATCTGCTTAAACAGCAAGGCTAACTTGTTCTATCATGCATGAAACCTGTACCAATGGATAGAATGGATTTTTCAGATCATTTTTCATATATAAATCTTTGCATTTGGAGTTACAGATTAATTTCTATGAATTTTTGAAGTTTTGAACTATATTCTGGAATTTCCTATAACAGAATAATTCCGAGAATTAATTTATGCGTCGACAATCGTCGGTGATGTCATAGTCAACGGGGACGTCCAGGTCAAACCTGACTGGTGGGTCCCGCATGTCAGCATAATTAGTTTAGCTAAAAATTAACTAAAACTAAACCTGATTAGTTTACAGGGCTGGGCCCCACCTGTCATAGACTCAACAGAGTCAACCAAGGCCCACCCGTGGTCAAGGTCACCGCTAACTACACCGGCGTTTAGCCGCCGGCGAGCCAAACGCGGTGGCGGAAGTGGTTTTGGTCAATTCGGCAACCAAATGGGCCGCGGAGGGTGTCTACGGGTAGCTGGGGACAAGCCGCAGCTTTTGGTGGAGTTGGTTGAGCTCGGGGCGGCCGGAATCGGCGCCGGCGACGACCTAGGCGGCCGCCGGAGTTCGGACGAGGACGAACTCGGGCTACGGTGTGCGGTGAGGTGCGAGAGGTAGTGGGTTAGGCCCTACGTGATGTGGTGCGTGCGTTAGACACCGAGGGGTGGCCGGTGGATGGACGGGAGCACGTCGGCGACGAGCTCCGCGGCGGCGAGTGCGGTTGAGCTACGTGCGGTCGCTACACGGCTCGGGAGCGAGAGAGGAAAGGAGGGGGAGATAGCTAAGCTCACGGGGCACTCGGGGAAGCACTCGGTGCGGTCGGGGACGGGCTGATTCGACGGCGGCGTTGAAGGGGATCTCCGGCGACGGCGGGGTCGGGCGAGGTTGGTGTAGTGGCCTCGGGCTACGCGAGCACTCGGGGCTCGGCTAGCTCGACGAAGAGGAGGGCGGCGGAGCTCCTAGACACGACGGGGAGGAGCACGGACGACGGGGAGCGCGACTACGGCGACGGCGTGGCTGCTATGGCGTCGGCCATGGCGGGGGAGCGCGAGGGGGAGGAGCTGGGGAGGAAGAGAGATGTCTGAGGGCTCGGGGGGAGAGAGAGAGGGCGCTTCGCGTCGGTCGCTCGGTGAGGGGAGCGGCGAGGCGGCGACCACGTGCGTGGCTTGCATACGGTGCTCGCCGCCGAGCACACTGCTGCTACTGGCCAAGCCAAGCAGCTTCGTTGGGCTGGCTGGGCTGGGCAGCAGTGGGCTGGTTGGGTGGCGCCAGGTAAGGTTCCATCTGTTTTTCTTTTTCTAATTTTCTGTAACTTTGTGGAGTTTTTAAAAATACTTAAACAGCTCCAAAATTCACCAAACTGCTCCTGGTCCTTAGTTGGAATATTTCCAACATGAAACATTTTAGTTTGGGAATATTTGGGCATTTGAAATATTATATATAATTTAAATGCCCAAACTCAAATACTTTATGATTTAATTCAACAACCTTAGGATGACCTAGAAAATTGTGCACCACTTTTGGCAGAGGCTCTGAACCAAAGCAAAGGTGATGAGCATTTTAGAAGGCCATTTCAGGTTCATTGAAAATAATTTTAGTAAACCCTAGTTGGATTCAAAAGGGGTTCTGGGGGTTCTGTCTTCCCCATTTCAAATTTCAGATGAAAGTTAAACATGATGCACACACTAATGCATGGACTAGCTAGGATGTGACAACTCACCTCCACTCAAAAGAATCTCGTCCCGAGATTTAGGATCTGTTGCGAAAAAGGTGGGATACTCAAGTCGAAGACGATCCTCCCTTTCCCAAGTTGCTTCTTGCTCGGAATGGTTTGACCATTGAACCTTTAGAAACTTGATATTCGGCGTCGAGTGGTGCGCTCGGCTTGATCAAGAATCTGAGCGGGATATTCTCGATAGGTGAGGTTATCTTGGAGATCAAGCGTTTAGTGGTCCACTCCACGGATAGGATCCGAGAAGCAACGCTGAGTTGGGAAGCGTGGAAGACATCATGGACTCTGGAAAGATGCGAGGTAGTTCAATTGGTAGGCAACTTCTCCTCGTTTGGCAAGAATGCGAAAGGGTCCAATGTAACAAGGAGCCAACTTGCCTTTGATACCGAATCGATGGGTTCCCTTCAAAGGAGTAACCCGAAGGTAAGCCTTCTTGCCAATTTCATAAGCCATAGGCTTATGCTTGCGGTCATATTGGCTCTTTTGACGAGATTGGGCTGTTTTCAATTTCTCATGAATAACACGAACCTGCTCTTCTGCTTCCTGGATCATATCCGGGCCAAAGAGTTGTCTCTCCCCGGTTTCTGACCAGTTAAGAGGCGTTCGACATTTCCGTCCATAAAGAACTTTGAAAGGAGCTTCACCCAAGCTAGCTTGATAACTATTGCTATAGGCGAACTCGGCGAATGGAAGGCATTTCTCCCAATTCATGCCGAAAGAGATGACAGAAGCTCGAAGCATATCCTCTAGGATTTTATTGACTCGTTCTACTTGACCACTTGATTGAGGATGGAAGGCGGTGCTAAAGGAGAGATGAGTTCCCATAGCATTTTGGAAACTTTCCCAAAATCGAGAGGTGAAGAGACTTCCACGGTCTGAGTTAATCTCCAATGGAACACCATGAAGAGACACTATTCGAGAGATGTACAAATCAGCTAGCTGGCTAGCGGTTATACCCTCACGAACGGGTAGGAAGTGAGCTACTTTGGAAAGACGATCGACGACAACGAAGATAGCATTATTCCCTCTCTTGGTCCTGGGAAACCCGGTAATGAAATCCATACCAGTTTTATCCCATTTCCATTCAGGAATAGCCAAAGGTTGAAGGGTACCAGCAGGCCGTTGATGCTCTGCTTTAACTCGACGACAGACGTCACAATTAGCAATGTATTGAGCGATTTCTCTCTTCATCCTAGTCCACCAAAACCTCTGGCGTAGGTCTTGATACATTTTAGTACTACCGGGATGAATGGTGAGAGGAGATTCATGAGCTTCCATAAGGATCAATCGCCTCAGGTTGCGCACCTTGGGAACCACTAGACGGTCTCCAAAGAACACGACACCTTGTTCATCAATGGAGAAGCAATCTGCGACTCCTTTCTTGATGTTTCTCTTGATCGGGAAATTCCGGATCTACCTTCTGTGCCTTGATGATCTGATCCGTAAGGGTAGGTTTCGCCACCAGGGTGGAAAGCAATCCTCGAGGAACAATGTGAAGATTAAGCTTACGAAATTCCTCGTGGAGAAATGGTTGACTTTGTTGTAACATCAGATTGTTGCAATAAGATTTGCGACTTAGTCGTCAGCCATGACATTAGCTTTGCACAGGGTGTAAGATATTCCTAAGTCGTAATCTGTAATCAACTCGACCCAACGTCTTTGCACGATATTCAAATCCGGTTGGTTGAAGATGTATTTCAGACTTTGGTGATCGGTGTAGATTTATAGCGATTACCAAGAAGGTAATGTCGCCAGGTTTTGAGTGCATGAACCATCGCTGCAAGCTCTAGATCGTGTGTGGGATAGTTATCCTCATGTGGGCGAAGCGTCGAGAAGCGTGGCAATCACATGACGATCTAGCATGAGTATGCAACCTAGTCCTTGTCGCGAGGCGTCGCAATAGATAATAAAGTCCTTAGAAAAATCTGGTGGAATAAGCACGGGAGCAGATGTCAGGCGTCTTTTCAGTTCCTGAAAGCTGAACTCGCACTGTGGCGTCCATTCGAACTTCCTATCTTTCTTGAGGAGTTCGGTTAGAGGCTTAGCAACTTTAGAGAAATTCTCGACGTAGCGGCGGCAATAGCTCGCTAAACCGAGAAACTCGAACTTGCTTGACCGATTCAGGTGGAGTCCGATCAGGGCGGCTTGAACTTCGCTTCGGGATTGACAGCAATGCCCTTACCGGAGATTACATGGCCTAGATAGGTCACTTACGGTAACCAGAATTCACACTTAGAGAATTTGGCATAAAGGCGGTGCTCTCGAAGTTTCATCAATACTAGCCTTAGGTGTTGGCATGTTCTTCCTCATTCTTGGAGTAGATGAGTATATCATCGAGGTATACTCTGACTAATTTATCCAAATACTCCATGAAGATTGAGTTCATTAACCGAGAGAAAGTGGCTGGAGCATTGGTTAATCCGAAGGACATGACGGTGTACTCGTATTGGCCATAACGAGTAACAAAGGCCGTTTTAGGAATGTCCCCATTCTTGATTTTGATTTGATGGTAGCCCAACCTCAAATCCATCTTGAAAAAAGGCGAGGATTCAGCGAGCTGATCATACGGATCGTTGATCCCGGGAGCGGATACTTGTTCTTGATAGTGACCAAGTTGACAGGTCGGTAATCTACAACCATCCGATCCGTTCCATCCTTCTTCTTGACAAAGAGGACGGGGCAAGCCCATGGAGATGAACTAGGACGGATGAAACCCTTTTGCAAGGACTCATCGAGTTGTTTCTTAAGCTCGGCTAGTTCTAGGGGTGCCATCTTATAAGGTCTTCTAGAAATTGGAACGGTTCCGGGAACAAGATCTATCACGAACTCGACATCCCTGTCAGGTGGAACACCTGGCAGTTCTTTGAAAGACATCCGGAAAATCACGGACTACGGAATATCTTGAGGTGCGGAAGGGGTTGGCATTTAAGGAGTAAAGTCGGCGCTTCGACACTCGGGTTAAAACATTAAGCTGTCTTGCCCGAAGGATGGGTGAGTTTAACAATTCTAGTAGAGCAATCAATCTTAGCGTAATGGGCTGACATCCAGTCCATACCCAAGATGATGTTTATGTCCGAGGATTTGAGAGCTATTAGAGATGCAAGAAAGACTAATCTGTCGACAAGAATTTCATTCCATGACTTATTCTAGAGGTTTTCCATCTAGAACCGAGTCTGAATTTCCATGGAGGTGTGCATGTCACGAATGGGGTGTTGTGCAATCGAGCATAGCTCTCGAAATAAATGAATGAGATGCTCCGATGTCAAAAAGAACAGTTGCGGATGACAATTAACAAGGGCGCATCGAGAACGGCGTTGGGATCCTCATAGGTTTCCTCGGCTGAAACATAGTTGACATGGCCACGAGCGATGGAAGCTGGTTTAGCATAGAGCACCTTTCTGCTGGCTTACCACGGCCAAGCAGACTTTCCGACTGTTGGGGTTGTTCTGGGACACTCACGGATGTAGTGGCCCGTCTCTCCACTTGAAGCAAGTTATCATATTGGGGCGTGGAGCAGCATTAGCAGCGGGCCACCATAAGTCTTAGGCGGTGCATCTTTGCTGGTTGGGGCGGCGCCTCAAAGGATGGCCTCGGGGTGAACACAGGTGGCGAGCGGTGTTTGGAATCAAACCCGCGCCGAGATCGAGCGGATGAAGAACCAGAGTCACGGAGTGCTGCGTGAAGCTTCAAAGTCGGTGTCGGTTTCAAAGACCGATAGCCTTGTTGACTAACTTCTGGAAAGAAGTGCACTCGTGCAGACGAAGATCACGGCGAAGCTCGGGGCTAAGTCCCTTGCGGAACCTTGCCTGCTTCTTGGCGTCGGTAGAAACCTCTTCAGGAGCATAACGTGCTAAATTTCCAAACTCACGGCTATAAGTATCCACAGTCAGCCTACCAGGTGAAATTGCAGAATTCCTCCACTTACGATCCATGAGACCTTAGGGATGTGATGCTCACGAAAGCGGCACTGAATTCAGCCCAAGTAGTAATTTGTCCAACCGGACACATAGCCTCATAATTCTCCCACCAAAGGCTAGCAGGGCCTTGAGATGATAAGCGGCAAAAGTAACCTTATCAGCTTCAGCCACGTTGGCGTAAGCGTAGCTTGTGGGTGATCTTTGCGAAGCCAATCATCCGCGTCGAGAGGCTCAGCGGAATACTTGAACCGGTGGATACAGCTTGCGAAGTCATTGAGTGACACGGATCATTTCTTGGCTGGCGTGCGGTGTTTTGCTCAATCCGCTCCGAGAAGCGATTGGTCTCACGCTTGTTGCGTTCGCCTCCAACATAACCCGGCCAAAGATGGCGGTTGAGGCAGATTTACATTCCTAGCTGCGCTGGCTTCTCCCTGCTCCGAGCAGCGGGATTATTATGGTGTTGACCATCCTAGGAAACAAAACAACGGTTTAAACCAGGATGGCAGAATTTAGCAAGGAAGTGCGGAATGTAATGGATAACACGGAATGCAGAGATGTTCATCCGTATGACATGGTAATATAAAACTGCCATATATATACCAGCGGTCATACACACCATTCATAGTTTAGTACAAGCCCGACGGAGTGCAACTATAGTGAAAGGCGTTACATCTCATCGGAAGCATTCCAACTCCTATACATTATTTTTCTACACTTCGGAATGATACACACTAAGTCATATTCCACAGTCACGCAGACGGTGGAAATACAACTATTACAATACTAGGGATACTACTACTAACTCGAGACAGCTCCGTAGTAGTCCTCATAGAAGTCACCACCCAAGCACGAAGTGGAACATGATCATCCGGAAGCAGGCGATCTGTGGAGCTTGCGGACCATAGGGACTTCGGATGTGGCCGTGGTCCAACAAGCGGCGCAGACGAGGTCCACAAGGAGGGTGATGCCTCCCACCTCACGCCACTCCATAAAGTCCGCAGACCAGCCCGCACAGGTACAAGTCCCTCATGTCCATGTATCCGGCTTGCGGCGGCAGTGCAAACCAGTCGAGTAGTGTGATGATCGAGCGGGCATTAAAGAGCTCCATCGCAAGGCCGGTTTTCACGGTCCTTGTCTTCCGACATCTCGAGAGTGGTGCGAAGAAGTGAGTCCTCATGGGATGCATCGCTGTACATACCTCGAAGGGAGCCATGCGCCCGGGGAGGGATCTTGGCATGTAGCGGAAATCGGTGTTGCCTGACAAGGCAGTTTCGCTCGAATAATAGTCATCATTGAATAGCTGCATCCTGCACGGACATCCCAATAGTGATCCCAAGTCCATAAGAGCGGTGGAAGCGGTTCGGTAGCTCGGGATAAGATGGATATATCCCGACCGTGCACGATATTGGCTTTGATTAAAATCTCTAAACTGCTCCTTGGCGGTATATTCAGGATACCATCGGTAACGGTCTCGACCATCACCGAACCAACATTGCCGTGTGACCACACACATCAATGCAACGGGTCGAGACGAACCACTTGGTTACGGGGACGGTGGCCATCTGAAAGCACAGCCACAATGCAAAGACATTAGAATTTCTAGGGAAAATCGGGCAGCATAACATCTGTAAATGCTCAAAACAGATTTGAGACATTCAAAATCAGATTGCAAAACCACTCAACAACATCATATCAAGGTTCGGTTCAACGATAGCATACTAAAAGTAGTAGAAACTGAGGCGAGGATGTAACCAACAATCCTATAAGTTACTGCGGATTAGTAACACGTGAACCTGATAGAGAGAAGAGAGCCTAGTCCTATACCCACGTAGAATGAGAAGAGGATGACTCGGATCGAGGGCATAAGGTAAAGGAGTAAAAGAGCCTTACGTTCCTCCACAATCAATTCCCTACATATAACTAAAGCATTTCTAGACTCAACATCGACCAGTTTGGCTTAGCGAACCTACGGGCAGCCCCGCTCGATGCCAACGCTGTCGGGACCCGATTCAAGTCACATCGACCTAGCGGTAACACCTCATATCACTTTGCGGCCTCACGCACGGTATTCCCACGGTGTCGCCTTACCATGGCCCGGGACCGTTTAGCCTTTTGGATCACGTATATGATAGTGTCGCTAGCATCCACATGACAAAGAACCGGGCCGACATGGCTAGTCGTGAACCCAAAGCGGCGCTAACCCATGGGGACAGGCATACATGAATCACATCGAGCATGTCGGTCATCAATGTATGAATTCGGGCTGTAGCATTGGGCTAATAGGACTCGGTATCCCGGCTGTAGCGAGCTAGGCAGGACTCGAATATCACCGCGTGACATTTCCCGAAGGACAGACATAGGAACGAAGTGAAACACATGCCGCCAGTCAAGTGTCCAAGCGGTAGTCTTTGGGCTAGCAGGACTCCGTGAACCGGGCTGTAGCGGACTACTATCGCTTAGAAGCACGAGACTATATTTCCCCATATGAGAGGCTGCCAAGGATAAACAACTAGTTTGTCGGATCCCACTCATACCAAGCATTTCAATCATACATAATATGCCCGATATGAGTACATACAACAAGGCATCACAACAAAACTCTACAACTCAAAGTACTTTATTTAAGAGGCTCAGGAGCCATACATGCTATATCCATACAGGTAGGGGTCACATGACCCAACACTCAAGTCATACAAACATACAAGCACATGTGGAAGCAAACTAGTGCGAGTACGACTCTAAAAAGAAAGAAAGCTTGTGAAGCCCTTTTATCTCTGGTGGCCCTTCACAAGCCTTGGATCACCACACAGGTGGCTAGTTCACTCGTCGATGTCAAGGTCTACATAAAACCCATCGGAGGGGGGTGTTGTCGTCGGAAAAACATTAATTAAGCAAACATGAGTACGGAGGTACTCAGCAAGTCTTACCACAGAATCCTATCATACATGCACATTCTCAAGAAGGTGGTGAGTTATTTGCAGCAAGCCAGCTTTGACTCTTGGCTAAGCTATCCTACGTGACACCACTTGAAAGCATTTGTCGCACACGAGTCCACTAGTCACCATCACAATACTCCACCGTGGATCCTCTCTCGTCACCCACGAGAGGGCCATCCGTGGTACTCACACTTATCTTGAGGCTTTTAGTAGTATCCATTTACTTGTCTATGAACTGTTATAGGTAACCCAGAAGTCCTTCTCCGTGGACACGGCTATTCGAATAGATCATATTAACCTGCGCAGGGTGTACTTCTTCACACGCTCTCACCACTTACCGCGTTTACGACATGTACTCGGCAACCTTCAAGCGGAAGCCCAGCGTGGGTGTCGGCCACGCCTACCTAAACACTCAAGTCCCTAGTCCGGGTTTATGGCCTATTCGGGTTCCATCCATGAGGAGTCGGCCGAGGTTTCCCATACAGCCCGAGCGATGTGTGCAGGGTTCCCGAGATACCAAGCGGGCACTTTCGGTACACACGGCCACGTGCCTCTTGCAACACAACCCACCCCTAAGGTCAGCGTTGCGTGCATTGACATGCTACAAACACGAAACTACTTGCAACTCCCGGATGGGAACAAGGGTGGTTAAGAAGCGAGAGGGTCCATTGGTTTCGGGCCCAATGCGTGGTAGTGCTGTTTCATGGATCACAAACACGAACTCAGTTCTTAGGGGCGGCTTCAATGAAACAACCCACCATGTACTCCTACATGGCCTCTCATCGATACCTTTACCAAAAGCGTGTTCAACACTTTTCTCTCGAACCCGACACAACCTTTCACTCCAGTTCATCATCCCGATGAGCCGGACGACACAACTCTAAGCATAGCAAGCATAGCATGGTAGGAATCACAAACATGGCTCAATCAACTCCTACACATACTAGTGGGTTTCATCTAATTCTTGTGGCAATGACAGTCATACAATGGAAGTGGGTTCAACTACCGCAGCACACAACAGTTTGAATCGCGTTGTCTTAATGCAGTAAACAAGAGCGAAGCGAGAACATGGGTTTGTATCGGAATGATCAATGGGTTGCTTGCACGATGTAGTGGTGGTAGGATCTGCCCTTGAGACGGATATTGGGATTATCCTCGAGGCGAACCTATCACGAAAGACATACCGAAAATAAACACACATGGCAATATGCAACAATATGATGCATGCTATGACATGGCAATATGGATGTGTGTTGGCCTAATGCAAGCTGGAACAAAAAGGGATGAACTCATTTGAATCAAAGATTCAAATGCTAGCTCATTTAAAATAGCCCTAAAGGTGCATTATCTTAATCTGCTTAAACAACAAGGTTAACTTGTTCTATCATGCATGAAACCTGTACCAATGGATAGAATGGATTTTTAGATCATTTTCATATATAAATCTTTGCATTTGGAGTTCTGATTAATTTCTATGAATTTTGAAGTTTGAACTATATTCGGAATTTCCTATAACAGAATAATTCCAGCAATTAATTTTTTTGCGTCGGGGTGATGTCATAGTCAGCGGGGCGTCCAGGTCAAACCTGTTGGTGGGTCCGCATGTCAAGCATAATTAGTTTAGCTAAAAATTAATTAAAACTAAACCTGATTAGTTTACAGGGCTGGGCCCCACCTGTCATAGACTCAACAGAGTCAACCAGGGCCCACCCGTGGTCAAGGTCACCGCTAACTACACCGGTGTTTAGCCGCCGGCGAGCCAGACGCGGCGGCGGAAGTGGTTTTGGTCAATTCGGCAACCAAATGGGCCGCGGAGGGTGTCTACGGGTAGCTGGGGACAAGCCGCAGCTTTTGGTGGAGTTGGTTGAGCTCGGGGCGGCCCGAATCGGCGCCGGCGACGACCTAGGCGGCCGCTGGAGTTCGGACGAGGACGAACTCGTGCTACGGTGTGCGGTGAGGTGCGAGATGTAGTGGGTTAGGCCTTACGTGATGTGGTGAGTGCGTTAGACACCGAGGGGTGGCCGGTGGATGGCCGGGAGCACGTCGGCGACGAGCTCCGCGGCGGCGAGTGCAGTTGAGCTACGTGCGGTCGCTACATGGCTCGGGAGCGAGAGAGGAAAGGAGGGGGAGATAGCTAAGCTCACAGGGCACTCGGGGAAGCACTCGGTGCGGTCGGGGACGGGCTGATGCGACGGCGGCGTTGAAGGGATCTCCGGCGGCAATGAGGTGAGGCGAGGTTGGTGTAGTGGCCTCGGGCCACTGCGAGCACTCGGGGCTCGGCTAGCTCGGCGAAGAGGAGGCGGCGGAGCTCCTAGACCTGACGGGAGGAGCACAGACGACGGGGCGCGACTCTGGCGGCGGCGTGGCTGCAGTGGCGTCGGCCATGGCGGGGAGCGAGGGGAGGAGCTGGGGAGGAAGAGAGATGTCGAGGCTCGAGGGGAGAGAGAGAGGCGCTTGCGTCGGTCGCTCGGTGAGGGGAGGGGAGGCGGCGACCAGGTGCGTGGCGTGCATGCGGTGCTCGCCGCTGAGCACTGCCTGCTGCTAGCCAAGCCAAGCTTCATTGGCCTTGGCCATTTGGGCTGGGCAGCAGTGGGCAGTTGGGTGGCGCCAGTAAGGTTTTCCATCTGTTTTTCTTGTTCTAATTTTCTGTAACTTTGTGGAGTTTTTAAAAATACTTAAACAACTCCAAAATTCACCAAACTGCTCCTGGTCCTTAGTTGGAATATTTCCAACATGAAACATTTTAGTTTGGGAATATTTGGGCATTTGAAATATTATATATAATTTAAATGCCCAAACTCAAATACTTCATGATTTAATTCAACAACCTTAGGATGACCTAGAAAATTGTGCACCACTTTTGGCAGAGGCTCTGAACCAAAGCAAAGGTGATGAGCATTTTAGAAGGCCATTTCAGGTTCATTGAAAATAATTTTAGTAAACCCTAGTTGGATTCAAAAGGGGTTCTGGGGGTTCTGTCTTCCCCATTTCAAATTTCACATGAAAGTTAAACATGATGCACACACTAATGCATGGACTAGCTAGGATGTGACATAGAGAATTGTCCCAAAAAAGAGAAAAGGCCAAATAAAAAAAGGAAAGGCCCAAAGAAAAAGAGAAAATAAAAAGGGACAATGCTACTATCCTTTTTTTTTCCACACTTATGCTTCAAAGTAGCACCATGATCTTCATGATAGAGAGTCTCTTGTTTTGTCACTTTCATATACTAGTGGGAATTTTTCATTATAGAACTTGGCTTGTATATTCCAACAATGGGCTTCCTCAAATGCCGTAGGTCTTCGTGAGCAAGCAAGTTGGATGCACACCCACTTAGTTTCTTTTGTTGAGCTTTCATGCATTTATAGCTCTAGTGCATCCGTTGCATGGCAATCCCTACTCCTTGCATCAACATCAATCGATGGGCATCTCCATAGCCCGTTGATTAGCCGCGTTGACGTGAGACTTTCTCCATTTTTGTCTTCTCCAAATAACCCCCATCATTATATTCTATTCTGCCAATAGTGCTATATCCATGGCTCACGCTCATGTATTGCGTGAAGGTTGAAAAAGTTTGAGATTACTAAAGTATGAAACAATTGCTTGGCTTGTCATCGGGGTTGTGAATGACGAGAGCATTCTTGTGTGACGAAAATGAAGCATGACTAAACTATATGATTTTGTAGGGATGAACTTTCTTTGGCCATGATATTTTGAGAAGACATAATTGCTTAGTTAGTATGCTTGAAGTATTATTTCTTTTATGTCAGCATTAAACTTTTATCTTGAATCTTTCGGATCTGAATATTCATAACACAATTAAGAGGGTTACATTAAAAAAATTTATGCCAAGTAGCATTCCGCATCAAAAATTATGTTTTTATCATTTACCTACTCGAGGACGAGCAGGAATTAAGCTTGGGGATGCTTGATACGTCTCCAACGTATCTATAATTTTGTATTGCTTCATGCTATATTATATTCTGTTTTGGATGATTAATGGAATTTGTTATACACTTTTATATTATTTTTGGGACTAACCTATTAACTGGAGGCCCAGCCCAAATTGCTGTTTTTTTTTGCCTATTTTAGTGTTTCGCAGAAAAAGAATATCAAACGGAGTCCAAATGGAATGAAACCTTCGGGAACGTGATTTTTGGAACAAACGTAATCCAGAGGACTTGGACCCTACGTCTGTCGGATGTGGGGTTCCGGCAAACCCTTAATGTTCGAACACTGGGGTGCGCCTGAAGTCTTTCCCTCCTACCGATCTACGCTCTAGCTCGCTAAGATCTTGCGGACGAACTCGACGAACTCAAACACAGAAAGAGACACGGGGTTTATACTGGTTCGGGCCACCGTTGTGGTGTAATACCCTACTCCAGTGTGGTGGTGGTGGATTGCCTCTCGGGCTGATGATGAACAGTACAAGAGAAGAACAACCTCCTGAGGTTGAGGTGTTCTTGTGTGTATGAACTTATGGTGCGAGGAGCCGATGAACTGCTCAATCCTCTCCCCTGTGGTGGCTAGCTCTACTTATATAGGCCCTGGTCCTCTTCCCAAATGTTGAGCGGGAAGGGAGCTAACAACGGCGGGCAAATTTGAAGGGGGACAGCTAGTACAAGATATCCTGACAAAAGCGGTCTTCGCCTGCGAAAAGCCGTCGGGTGACGCCGCCTTGGGCTCCACGATGACCTCCGCCTTGCCGTCCTCCTGGTCTTGGTCTTGTTGCACCAATATGGCAACCTTTGCCTGATGCCTCGGTACTCTTCGTCTGCGCTTGCCCCCTTAGCACCAAAGAGGAAATGGGGACGCTTTGTGCACTGGCGCCCGTCTGGCACCGTTCGTCATGGCTCACGTCACGAGTGCCTCGTGAGGTTTGCCCCGCCTTGATATCTCCGCTCCTTGTGAGACCCCTGTCTAGGCCACTCCAGAGGAAGTCTTGCGTCGTCCGCCTCACGAGGCTTGGACCCTCGCAAAGGTCTTGGATGCCTTGTTGATGAAGATGGGTCGTACGGCCCGCTGCCTAGCCATCTTTGTGGGCATGAGCGAGCAATTCAGGGACCCCGTTCCCAGAACGCCGACAGTAGCCCCCGGGCCCAAGGTGCGATCGGGCTTGGCTTAACGGCGAAGCCAAGGGTCAAGTTCGGAGCGCCGCGAGCCCCCAAAGCCTGCGGCCTCGGTCGATGCGTGGCGGTTGATTCGACGTGGGCGTCTCCGCTTCCCCATGCTGCCTTTGAATCCGCCTGGCTATGCGGCCCCTGCGGCCTACACAGTTATTCTTCCGCCTCTTGCGCCTTGCTTCCCCCAATTCCTCTGCTTCGTTGCGACTCTGTTTCTCTTCCCCAATCTGATTCACGCTCTGCCTGCTCCATAGCCATGGCACCCAAGCAAGCTGAGAAGGGGAAGAGCCCTTTGCCTCTTTCGGCCGCGCCTCCGCCCTTCGCCCCGGCGCTCGGCCGGTCTCGTGTGCTCAATGACGAGGCCATGGACAAGGTGCGTCCAATGCTTGCCTACAGCTTCAATGAGTGGGGGGAGACGGTGGCTTGGCCCCGTCCCTTTTCGCTTCGGTTCGAGCGGCCTTGAGATCCCAATCTTCATCGACGCCCTCTGCGCAGGCTTGATTCCTCCCTTCTCTGCCTTCTTCAACGTTGTGCTTGAGCATTATCAGATCCACTTGCTGCATCTCGACCCTCAGTCTGTGACACTTCTCGCCGTCTTCGCCTTCGTGTGTGAAGCCATGGTGGGCATTCCTCCTTCAATGGCTCTCTTCCGCCACTTCTTCTCATTGCATCTGGCCGACCCCCAGCAGTGCTCAGGGTGCGTGAGCTTCCAGGTTGTGGCCGCGACAGCAGGTGATGGAATTGATTTTGAGCTTCCTCCATCTACGAGCGACTTCCGAATACGATGGGTGTTTGTTGATGCCGACGTGCTCGATCCTGCGCTTCGAGCTCCGTCGGGCCCGCTGATCCTAACTTGTTTGGGGCCATCGGTGACTCATAAGCCCGGCCTTGCGTGTCGCTCAGGTTGAAGTTCTTTGAAGGATCTCGGCGTAACCGCACCGATGGTGGTGAAGGAATTCGTGCGACGCCGGGTCGCTCCGCTCCAGCGCCATTCTCGCCCCATGTGGACCTTGCTCAGAAGCCAAGACCGCATGAGGTTTCAGGAGTCCGGGCTCCTCCTTGGGACGCGAGGGACAGTGCTTAGGGTCCCGACGGGCGTCTCTCTACCACCTGATCTGCCCAGGAACAGTTGCATGTTGTACCGTTGCGAGAATAAGGACGGATTTGTGAAGGCCATGCCTCTCTTCGATGAATGGGGGCCGCGACCGGTCGGCCTGGAGGGGCCTTGGGAGAATCCTATCGGTGTGGTTCCCTTTCTTGCTCCTGATGCTGGGCTCGCCCCAAGTGATGGTGCAGGTGGGCGAGCTCAGGCAGAGACCGGCGGCTCGTGTGCTGACGAGCATGTGCCGGGTGGTGATCCTGGGGCATCGTCCTCGGGAGCCTGCCACGCCCCTCCCGAGGCGTCGGTTGCTGAGGAGACGCTATGTGCGACCCCCGAGGCCAAGGCTCCAGGAGCCTCGGGAGATCGTGGCGAAACGGTGCCTGGCTGTTCGCCGCAGCCGGGCGCCCCTGAAGATATTTTCTCGAGCTCTTCTTCAGTCCTGCTGTGCTCTGGCCGCCACATTCAGCGTTTCGGTCGCCTTTGCATGGACTTCAAGGAGCTCTGCAAGAGGAAAGGAACCCCTAGTGGCAGCAACGTCTTCGGACCGTTGAAGCGGAGGAAGTACTTCGCCATTGACGTGTAAGTATCACGCGGTTGTGGCCTTTCATGTGCTGTTTTCTTCTTCTGACGCCGGTATTTCAGGGCTCCATCAACTGAGGCTACCGGATCTCCCGAGAAGCGGCCTCCTTCTTCCTCAACTCTTCCGCCTGCCCCGAGCGCTCCAAGTCTTGCCCCTGGGGCAGAGTTGGCTGAAGGGGCACTTATGCCTTCCTGCCTTCCTGGCGCGCCGATCCTGTGACCCCGTCGCCTCTCCCCACTGGCCTGGCGTGGAGCTTGGCAGGTGTGCCCAAGACTCCTCTGCTGGTCTTCGGTGGTAGCTTGTTGGCTTCGATCCTCGGCTCCTCCTCGAGTGGCAGGCCCCAGCAGACGTGGGCTTCTCGCGAAGGCAGTGGTGTGCAGTGCGGCGCCAGCCCCTAGCCTCCTGCCGAGGGATGGCGCGCCATGTGGCGCCCCGCCCGCAGCCCCTGAGGCGGGGGACGAAGAAGGTCGGGCGTTCGGGCTTGAGCGCGAGCAGAGCATGGTTTGCCATGAGCTCTTCCAGGAGGCGATGAGCGCGATGAGCCGGCTTGGTGGGGAGCTTGCGAGTGTTGGTTCACGTCTTGAGGCGGAAGGTCTTCGGCTGTTGGAGGAGCGGTGCAAGCTAAAGGTGGCCATCAGCCTCGGCCGCTATCCACGTGACCTTGAGAACTCAAAGGCCGAGGCGTCTCTCAAGGCCTCCTACAAGGCTCGCTCACGAGCCTTGGAAGAGGCTAGCGAGGCCGATCGCCGCCGTGAGGCCGCGGAGAAGCGCGCTTGGGATCTCCAGGCCTGGGGCGGGTCTCTTGAGCAGCAGGTGGAGGCGCGTAGGGCCGCTCTTGCATCGCCGAGGGGGACGCCCGTGGAGGAAGAGGAGGTCCGGAAGCGTGAGGAGGCGTTGGCCCTAGATGCCATGGAGCGTAGCCGCGAGCTCGAGCAACTGGAGACGAGGGAGCGTTAAGTTGCCCAAGCAGAGGATGCCGTAGGGACTCGTGAGGCTGGAGTCCAGGTGGAGGTGAACCGCCGGATGGCCGAGGTTCGTGGGACCTGGAGGGCAGGTACAACCTGAAGCTGAAGCTCTCGGGTGTGGAGGATGAGGGCAGGGCCGCTTCCCTCAGGCCCAGGTTGGACGAGGCTGAGAGGCGCGTGGAAGCCACGGCTGCAGCCCTGGTCACGGTGCAGGCGAACTTGGCCTCCGTCCGCGCCGAGTTGCGGTCCCTCCGGAGAAGGGTTGATGATGCAGAGGCTGTCGCGAGGTAGAACACGAAGGATGTGCTCTGACGCCTAACGTTGGAGCGCGAGCACGCCCCCATGCTTCAGGAGCTTCGGAACAGGGCCAATATCGCCCTGGGCCACATTTGCGATGTGGAGGAACCGACTCCTCACTCGAACGATCACACTAGCCACCTGACCTTCTTCACCGAGGTGGTGACGCGCCTGGAGGCTCGATCTGCCCAAGCTCGCCAGCTTGTGGAGGAAAGGGGGCGTGGCTTGCTTGAGCGTGCTTTCTCACGTGTCTTCAGCCATCTCCTGAATGCCGACCCCAACTTCGACTTTGACGCCGCCATCGCCCCCGTACCCATGGCTCTCCGGGCGACTGGCCTTGTTGGTCGAGGCTGTGTGGACGCGTTGGTGGGGCCTTCGCCCGAACATGATGCGGTGGTGGTGGTCGCAGACGAAGGCGGCGTGGTCGATGATGGCCACGGGGGCGCCGCCGATGACGGCGATGAGGCCGATGAAGATGATGACGACGCGAGTGACGCGTCTGCAAGTGACGCAGCGAGCGATATCTCCGGCTGATCCCTTATTCTCCTGTCATTTCTCCCCGCACATAAACTCGAGCGTGGCCCTTGGAAACTTGTAAGAGCATTTTGAGAGGGGGAGCCCCTCATGTAAACAAATCGCAGTTTTTATTTTCTCATGCGGTGTGAGTTTGTGTCCTTGTGAACTTGTGGATCCTGATGCGAGTTTTCTGCCTTGGTTTACCTTAGTCAGCGCCAGCCTTGAGCTAGGCTGTGACGTGCCGAGTTTTTGAGAGCCTTGAGGAGCTCGCCGCCCTACCGGAGGGGGCCCCACGTGGAGTGGGCAGCGATTGCGATCTTGGCGCTCGGAGCGCGCGCATGCCTTATGATCCCGCTCGCGAGGAGCTCGTGAGGGGAAGGCCACGGACAAGAGTCTCGAACAAAGCGAGATCCAGAAGGCAAGAAATTGCTCAAATGAGAAAAGGCTCCCCCCGCGTGCATCGATAAAAACTCAGCTTCAACTCAAATCCAGATCCAAAAAGCAAAGCTACAGACGGAAAGATCCAAAGCAAAAGGCCGCGTCCGGCACCTAGTCTAGTCTTCTGGTCTTCAAGTATTCTCACCAGCGCGGAGCTAAGTGCTGCCACTAGGCGTGGGAGGGAGCCCCAGGGCCTGAGGCCGGCACCCCTGAGACTCCGAGGGGTGTACAGCCGCAACTCATTATTACATGAGAGTGTCACGGGCGGCGAGCTTCACAGGCACCAGGCCTTCTTCACAGGTACCGGCCTTGCTTCATATCGCCAGACGAGGGCCCCGCCTTGCGCCGCTCTCGACCTCCTCTGAGACGACTGGAGACCAGGACGAAACAGAGGAGGGAAAGAGGACACCAGCCGTTCCCTCGGCGACCACAGGTCCTCTGCCGGGGGAAGGGTTGGCGAGGCCTCCCCGGCAGAGGGCCTACCTCCGGGTGTCGTCAGTCGTCGCGCCCCGGGGAGGGGCCTTGCTCCTGGCTCCCTCTCGGTGGCCCCCATCGCGTCTCCCTTGCCGGAGCGGGTGTCGCCGCGCCTGGGTCGTCGACCGACGCGGCAACCTGGTTCATCTGTAGCCCATGGTTAGCGTAAACCTGTTCTTGAGTGACTAGTGGTACCCTGTAATTGCCGATGTTGGCGCGATCGTTGTGGTTCTCCGTTGGCTCCTGGAAAGCTTCCGCTCCTAGCGCCCCTTCTCCCCAATCTTCTCCAACGAACGATCCTATGTTGTCCTCTGGTGCGTATTCTTGGTCCATCATGCGGGGCACGTAGGCTTCCGGGGCCGTCACCCCGAACACTTCGCCATGGTGCCGCACGCTCCACGTTGCTCCACCCATGACAGCGTCCTGGGGAGGATGGTACGGCACCCGGCCGGGACCGTGGGGGGTGACGCTTGTGCTTGTGCTCATCGAGGGCGGCATTGGGGGATTGGAGCCCCGTGCGCCGCCGGCTGTGCTGATGTTGACGAAGCTCCGTGCGTAGTTGGTGGTGCGCAGGTGTGGTGATGCTCGCCGCGCGGCCCTGCAGTGGCCTGGGGGGAAGTCAATAGCAGAAAGGTGGTGCCCCAGATGCCGCCACGTCCAGCAGCTCAGTGACTCGCTCGAGTAGCGTGTCCCGGCCGCTCTCCATCAGCCTGCATCGCAGCAGCTCTCTTGCCACCGTAAGTGCCGCCCGCATGTTAAGCTTCTTGCCGCCGAGTGCGGCGCGCCGTTCTTCTTGGCGTGGCTCGCCGCTCTCGCCGCCTCCCATACTTGCCGTGGGGTGAGGGTGGATGACGCCTGACCGCGCTATCCGCGCCCAGCAGAGCTTGGTGGTGTCCGCGCCGCTTGAGGTGCGGGGTCGAGATCCCCATGGGCAGGCGGTGTCGTCCAGGCCGGCCAGGCTGCCCAGCGGTTGGAGCCGGTCCTTGGGTCGCCAGACATTGCAGTCGGTGAACATCGTAGAGCTAGTTGGAGGGGAATAAGCTCCGGCGCACCCCTACCTGGCGCGCCAAATGTCGGATGTGGGGTTCTGGCAAACCCTTAAGGTTCGAACACTGGGGTGCGCACGAAGTCTTTCCCTCCTACCGATCTACGCTCTAGCTCGCTAAGATCTTGCGAACGAACTCGACGAACTCACAACACAGAAAGAGACACGGGGTTTATACTGGTTCGGGCCACCTTTGTGGTGTAATACCCTACTCCAGTGTGGTGGTGGTGGATTGCCTCTCGGGCTGATGATGAACAGTACAAGAGAAGAACATCCTCCTGAGGTTGAGGTGTTCTTGTGTGTATGAACTTGTGGTGCGAGGAGCTGATGAATTGCTTGATCCTCTCCCCTGTGGTGGCTAGCTCTACTTATATAGGCCCTGGTCCTCTTCCCAAATGTTGAGCGGGAAGGGATCCCACAACGGCGGGCAAATTTGAAGGGGGACAGCTAGTACAAGATATCTTGACAAAATCAATCTTCGCCTGCGAAAAGCCCAGGGGTGATGCCGCCTTGGGCTCCACGATGACCTCCGCCTTGCCGTGCTCTTGGTCTTGGTCTTGTTGCACCAATACGGCAACCTTTTCCTGATGCCTCGGTACTCTTCGTCAGCGCTTTCCCCCTTAACACCAAAGAGGAAATGATGACATTGTGTGCACTGGTGCCCGCCTGGCACCCGCCCGGCATCGTTCGTCATGGCTCACGTCACGAGTGCCTCGTGAGGTTTGCCCCGCCTTGATATCTCCACTCCTCGTGAGCCCACCTGTCTAGGCCACTCCAGAGGAAGTCTTGCGTCGTCCGCCTCGCGAGGCTTGGACCCTCGCGAAGGTCTTGGATGCCTTGTTGATGAAGATGGGCCGTACGGCCCGCTGCCTAGCCACGTTGTGGGCCGCAGGCAGGCAAGTTTGGGGACCCCTGTTCCCAGAACGCCGACAACGTCAAGAAAGCAACCAGGAGGGCACGAGGTAGGGGGCGCGCCCTCCACCCTCGTGGGGCCCACGTTGCTCCACCGACGTACTTCTTCCTCCTATACATACCTACGTACCCCCAAACCAACAGAAGCATCCACGGAAACCTAATTCCACCGCCGCAACCTTCTGTACCCATGAGATCCCATCTTGGGGCCTTTTCCGGCGTCCTGACGGAGGGGGCATTGATCTTGGAGGGATTCTACATCAACACCATAGCCTCGCCGGTGATGTGTGAGTAGTTTACCTCAGGCCTTCGGGTCCATACTTATTAGCTAGATGGCTTCTTCTCTCTCTTTGGATCTCAATACAAAGTTCTCCATGATTCTTGTGGAGATCTATTCGATGTAATCTTCTTTTGCGGTGTGTTTGTTGAGACCGATGAATTGTGGGTTCATGATCAAGTTTATCTATGAACAATATTTGAATCTTCTCTGAATTCTTTTATGTATGATTGGTTATCCTTGCAAGTCTATTCGAATTATCAGTTTGGTTTGGCCTACTAGATTGATCTTTCTTGCAATGGGAGAAGTGCTTAGTTTTGGGTTCAATCTTGCGGTGTCATTTCCCAGTGACAGCAGGGGCAGCAAGGCACGTATCGTATTGTTTCCATCGAGGATAACAAGATGGGGTTTATTTCATATTGCATGAGTTTATCCCTCTACATCATGTCGCCATACTTAAAGCATTACTATTACTCTATTCTTATGAACTAAATACTCTAGATGCATGCTGGATAGCGGTCGATGTGTGGAGTAATAGTAGTAGATGCAGGCAGGAGTCGGTCTACTTGTCACGGACGTGATGCCTATATACATGATCATACCTAGATATTCTCATAATTATGCTCAATTCTATCAATTGCTCAACAGTAGTTTGTTCACCCACCGTAATAATTATGCTCTCGAGAGAAGCCACTAGTGAAACCTTTGGCCCCCGGGTCTATTTTCGATCATATTAATCTTCCAACACTTAGCTATTTTTATTGCCTTTTATTTTTCTTTGCATCTTTATTATAAAAATACCAAAAATATTATCTTATCATATCTATCAGATCTCACTTTCGTAAGTGACCGTGAAGGGATTGACAACCCCTTTATTGCGTTGGTTGCGAGGTTTTGATTTGTTTGTGTAGGTGCGAGGGACTCGTGCGTGGCCTCCTACTGGATTCATACCTTGGTTCTAAAAAACTGAGGGAAATACTTACGCTGCTTTACTGCATCACCCTTTCCTCTTCATGGGAAAACCAACGCAGTGCTCAAGAGGTAGCACTAAGCTAACGGATGGGTCTTGTCCATCACATCATTCTCCTAATGATGTGATCTCGTTATGAAATGACAACTCATGTATATTGTTATGAAACCTTAACCATCTTTGATCAATGAGCTAGTCTAGTAGAGGCTCACTAGGGACACGATATTTGTTTATGTATCCACACATGTATTTAAGTTTTCGGTCAATACAATTCTAGCATGAATAATAAAACCTTATCATGATTAAGGAAATATAATAATAACCATTTTATTATTACCTCTAGGGCATATTTCCTTTAGTCTCCCACTTGAAATAGGGTCAATAATCTAGTTCACATCGCCATGTGATTAACACCCAAAGAGTTCACTAGAGTCAATAATATAGTTCACATCGCCATGTGATTAAGACCCAAATAGTTCTAGTATGATCATGTTTTGCTTGTGAGAGAAGTTTAGTCAACGGGTCTGCCACACTCAGATCGGTATGTATTTTCCAAATTTCTATGTCTACAATGCTCTGCATGGAGCTACTCTAGCTGATTGCTCCCACTTTCAATACGTATCCAGATTGAGACTCAGAGTCATCCAGATCGGTGTCAATGCTTGCATCAACGTAACCCTTTACGATAAACTCTTTATCACCTCCATAACCAAGAAACATTTCCTTAGTCCTCTTAGGTACCTAAGGATAATTTTCACCGCTGTCCAGTGATCCACTCTTGGATCATTGTTGTACCTCCCTACCAAACTTATGGCAAGGCACACATGAGGTCCGGTACATAGCATGGCATACATTTTAGAACATATGGCTGAGGCATAGGGAATGACTTTCATTTTCTCTCTATCTTCTATCATGGTAAGGATTCGAGTCTTACTCAATTTGACACCTTGCAACATAGGCAAGAACCCTTTCTTTGACTGGCCCATCTTGAACTTCTTTAGAACTTTGTCAAGGTATGTGCTTTGTGAAAGTCCTATTAAGCATCTCGATCTGTCCCTATAGATCTTGATGACCAATACATAATCAGCTTCACTGAGTTATTTCATTGAAAATGTCTTATTCAAATATCCTTTTATGCTATCCAGAAATTCTATATCATTTCCAATCAGTAATATGTCATCCAAATATAACACCAGTACTGCTACAGAGCTGCCACTTACTTTCTTGTAAATACAGGATTCTCCGTAAATCTGTATAGAACCATATGCTTTGATCACATCATCTAAGCATATATTCCAACTCCGAGATGCTTACACCAGTCCATAAATGGATCGCTGGAGTTTGCACACTTTGTTAGCACCTTTAGGATCGACAAAACCTTCTGGTTGCATCATATACAACTCTTATTTAAGAAAACCGTTAAGGAATGCAGTTTTGACATCCATCTGCCAGATTTCATAATCATAAAATGCGGCAATCGCAAACATGATTCGGACAGACTTAACCATCGCTAAGGCTAAGAAAGTCTCATCATAGTCAACCCCTTGAACTTGTTGAAAACCTTCTGTGACAAGTCGAGCTTTGTAGGCAGCGATATTACCACCAGCGTCCATCTTCTTCTTGACAATCCATTTATTCTCAATGGTTTGCCGATCATTGGGCAAGTCCACCAAAGTCCACACTTTGTTCTCATACATGGATCCTATCTCATATTTCATGGCCTCAAGCCATTTCTCGGAATCTGGGCTCATCGTAGCTTCTTCATAGTTCATAGGTTCGTCGTTGTCTAACAACATGATTTCCAGGACAGGATTACTGTACCACTCTGGTGCGGAATATGTTCTGGTCAACCTACGAGGTTCGGTAGTTGATCTGAAGTTTCATGATCATCATCATTTGCTTCCTCTCTGGTAGGCATCACGGGAACGGTTTTTTGTGATGTGCCACATTCCAATTTGAGAGTAGGTAGAACTACCTCATTAATTTCTACTTTCCTCCCACTCACTTCTTTCGAGAGAAACTCCTTCTCTAGAAATGATCCATTCTTAGCAACAAAGATTTTTCCTTCGGATCATATGAAGACGCACTTCTCCGCTTTGGGTTCGAGCTTATCAGGTTGAAGCTTTTTGACATAAGCGTCGCATCCCCAAAATTTAAGAAACGACAGCTTAGGTTTCTTGCCAAACCATAGTTCATACAGTGTCATCTCAACGGATTTAGATGGTGTCCTATTTAACGTGAATGCGGCTGTCTCTAATGCATAACCCCAAAATGATAGTGGAAAATCGATAAGAGACATTATAGAACGCACCATAACTAATAAAGTACGGTTACGACATTCAGACACACCATTACGTTGTGGTGTTCCAGGTGGCGTGAGTTGTGAAACAATTCCACATTGTCTTAAATGAAGGCCAAACTCATTACTCAAATATTGGCCCCTGCGATCAGATTGTAGAAACTTTATTTTCTTGTTAAGCTGATTCTCCACTTCACTCTGAAATTCTTTGAACTTTTCAAATGTTTCAGACTTGTGTTTCATCAAGTAGATATACCCATACCTACTCAAATTATCTGTGAAGGTTAGAAAATAATGATACTCACCGCGTGCTTCAACAGTCATCGGACCGCATACATCGGTATGTATTATTTCCAATAAGTCATTAGCTCGCTCCATTGTTCCGGAGAGTCGAGTTTTAGTCATCTTACCCATGTGGTATGGTTCGCAAGTATCAAATGATTCATAATCAAGTGATTCCAAAAGTCCATCCACATGGAGTTTCTTCATTCGCTTCACACTTATATGACCTAAACGGTAGTGCCACAAGTATGTTGCACTATCATTATCAACTTTGCATCTTTTGGCATCAATATTATGAATATATGTATCACTACGATCGAGAATCAATAAACCATTCACATAGGTGTATGACCATAGAAGGTTTTATTCATGTAAACAGAACAACAATTATTCTCTGACTCAAATGAATAACCGTATTGCAATAAACATGACCTAATCATGTTCATGCTCAACGCAAACACCAAATAACATTTATTTAGGCTCAACACTAATCCCGAAGGTAGAGGGAGTGTGTGATGGTGATCATATCAATCTTGGAAACACTTCCAACACACATCGTCACCTCGCCCTTAACTAGTCCGTTTATTCTGCAACTCCTGTCTCGGGTTACAAATATGAACAACCGAACCGGTATCAAATACCCAGGCGCTATTACGAACATTAGTAAGGTACACATCAATAACATGTATATCAAATATACCTTCGTTCACTTTGCCATCCTTCTTTTCCGCCAAGTATTTGGGGCAGTCCCACTTCCAGTGACCATTTCCTTTGTAGTAGAAGCACTCAGTTTCAGGCTTGGGTCCAGCTTTGGGCTTCTTCACGGGAGCAACAACTTTCTTGTCATTCTTCTTGAAGTTCCCTTCCTTTCCCTTGCCCTTTTTCTTGAAACTAGTGGTCTTGTTAACCATCAACACTTGAAGCTCTTTCCTGATTTCTACCTCCGCCGATTTCAACATTGCGGAGTGCTTTGGGAATCATTTTCGTCATCCCTTGCATATTTATAGTTCATCACAAAGCTCTAGTAGCCTGGTGATAGTGACTGAAGAACTCTATCAATAACACACTCATCTAGAAGATCAAATCCTAGCTGAGTCAAGTGGTTGTCGTACCCAGACATTCTGAGTATGTGTTCACTGACAGAACTGTTCTCCTCCATCTTACAGCTGAAGAACTTGTTGGAGACATCATATATCTCAACCCCGACATTAGCTTGAAATATCAATTTCAGTTCTTGGAACATCTCATACGCTCCGTGGCGTTCAAAATGCTTTTGAAGTCCCGGTTCCAAGCCGTAAAGCATGGCACACTGAACTATAGAGTAGTCATCAGATCAAGCTTGCCAGGCGTTCATAATGTCTGCATTAGCTCTTTCTTCAGGTCCGTCACCTAGCGGTGCATCAAGGACATAATTCTTCTATGCAACAATGAGGATATCCTCAAGTTACAGACCCAGTCTGTGTAGTTGCTACCATCATTGTCGGTGTCAAAACCGGCGGATCTCGGGTAGGGGGTCCCGAACTGTGCGTCTAAGGCGGATGGTAACAGGAGGCAAGGGACACGATGTTTACCCAGGTTCGGGCCCTCTCTATGGAGGTAATACCCTACTTCCTGCTTGATTGATCTTGATGAATATGAGTATTACAAGAGTTCATCTACCATGAGATCGTAGAGGCTAAACCCTAGAAGCTAGCCTATGATGATTATGATTGTTATTGTCCCTATCGACTAGCCTGGCCTCGGATTATATAATGCACGAGAGGCCTAGGATAACAAGAGTCCTAGCCGAATACACCGGTGGGGAGGAGTCCTTGTCTTGATCACCAAGTCTTGTGGAATCTTCCTTGTATGCGGCAGCTGTCCGGACTGGCCCATGAGTATACGACCATGGGGGTCCTCGGCCCAATCTAACAGATCGGGAGATGACGTGGTGAGTACCCCCTAGTCCAGGACACCATTAGTAGCCCCCTGAACCGGTCTTCAAGTTAGGAACGCTCCTCGATTCTTCCGAACTGTTCTTCATCTTTGGTCGTCGATCTTGAAAACTGGTTCAACAAATCTTCTCATCTTCGATCTTGAGGATCGCCGAAGTGCATCCGAAGAGTTTACACGTCGGGTATCCGAGGAGCCCCTTTGAGTTTCCGGCCTTTATCAATGCCTTGTTATTTTTATGCCACACCTCGGGTTTGAAGTTGTTCCCGGGAGGCAGTGTCCTCTTGTGTCCGAGCTCTAACGCCATACTGCATTCGAGGTATCTTTTGCAGCCGAGCACCAATGCCGGACTGCTTCCGAGCTCCAACGCCGAAATGTATTCGAGCTCCAACGCCAGACTGTGTCCAAGCTCCAGTGTCGGACTATTCCAAGAAGTCATAGATCATCTTGGTCCAAAAAAGTTGAAGGAGTTTAGCCGAGCTTAATGCCGGAAATGCCCTATATGGAGCTAGCCGCTAGCGCCCGAGCTTTATGTCGGACTGCTTCCAAGGTGGTGCACTGATACGTCTCCAACGTATCTATAATTTTTGATTGTTCCATGCTATTATATTACCCCTTTTGGATGTTTATGGGCTTTATTTTACACATTAAATCATTTTTTGGGACTAACCTACTAACCGGAGGCCCAGCCCATATTGCTGTTTTATTGCTGTTTGATATTTCGAGGAAAAGGAATATCAAGCGGAGTCCAAAGCGGAATGATACCTTGACATCGTGATTTTTGGAAGAATATCATCCTGGAGGCTTGGAGATCAAGTCGAGAAGATACTCGAGGAGCCCAGGAGATAGGCGCCCCCTGCTGTGGTGCGGCCCCTATCTCGTGGACCCTCGAGCACCCCCGACCGACTTCTTTCGCCTATATAACCCTCGTGCCTAAAACCATCGAATATCAAGATAGATCGGGAGTTCCGCCGCAAGCCTCTGTAGCCACCAAAACCTCTCGGGGCCCGTTTGACACCTGCCGGGGGGAATCCATCACTGGTGGCCATCTTCATCATCCCGGCGCTCTCCATGACGAGGAGGGAGTAGTTCACCCTCGGGGCTGAGGGTATGTACCAGTAGATATGTGTTTGATCTCTCTCTCGTGTTCTCTCTATGGCACGATCTTGATGTATCGCGAGCTTTGTTATTATAGTTGGATCTTATGATGTTTCTCCCCCTCTATTCTCTTGTGATGAATTGAGTTTCCCTCTTGAAGTATCTTATCAGATTGAGTCTTTCTTTGAGAACACTTGATGTATGTCTTCCCGTGTTTATCTGTGGTGACAATGTTATATCACGTGTCACTTGATGTATGTATTGGTGACCAACTTGCGGGTTCCGCCCATGAACCTATGCATAGGGGTTGGCACATGTTTTCTTGACTCTCCGGTAGAAACTTTGGGGCACTCTTTGAAGTACTTTTATGTTGGTTGGATGAATCTGAGATTGTGTGATGCATATCGTATAATCATGCCCACGGATACTGCAGGTGACAATGGAGTATCTAGGTGACATTATTGTTTTGGTTGATTTGTGTCTTAAGGTGTTATTCTAGTACGAACTCTTTAATAGATCGATCCGAAAGAATAACTTTGAGGTGGTTTCGTACCCTACCATAATCTCTACATTTGTTCTCCGCTATTAGTTGCTTTGGAGTGACTCTTTGTTGCATGTTGAGGGATTGTTATATGATCTATCTATGTTATTATTGTTGAGAGAACTTGCACTAGTGAAAGTATGAACCCTAGGCCTTGTTTCCTATCATTGCAATACCGTTTACGCTCACTTTTATCATTAGTTACCTTGCTGTTTTTATATTTTTAGATTACAAAAACCTTTATCTACCATCCATATTGCACTTGTATCACCATCTCTTCGCCGAACTAGTGCACCTATACAATTTACCATTGTATTGGGTGTGTTGGGGACACAAGAGACTCTTTGTTATTTGGTTGCGGGGTTGCTTGAGAGAGACCATCTTCATCCTCGCCTCCACGGATTGATAAACCTTAGGTCATCCACTTGAGGGAAATTTGCTACTGTCCTAAAAACCTGTGCACTTGCAGGCCCAACAACGTCTACAAGAAGAAGGTTGCGTAGTAGACATCATGCACCACCCCGACCGCGGGCTGATTTTTTGTGAATATTTTTAACTGGTGCAGTTTATTCTCTGCCGATGTATATCCAGTAGCCCTCAAGGTGTGTATCAGTCTAAAACCCGAGATGCACCTGAAGGCAAGCATAAAAACCGCTGTTCCCGGTAGCCCCTGAGACTCAGGTCGATGCGAGAAATCGGCCTGAGGATCAATTCCTAGCTCAGCAACATACATAGGAATAAAAACGCAGTGTAATATATTAGAGATAATAGTGCTCGATGAACGGGCCCCTGAGAGAGGGTCGTGAGAAGTCGCCACAATATACTAGCTTGATGCCGGATAGGTCCATATGGTACCTATTATTGTCCGAAGACATGTATGTGCATAGTTCGTTCAAGCCGAACACTGAGCACTTTGAATTATCTGTATTGAATAAGCAATGCAGTAGCCCCCGAGACACTGGTTGGGTGGCAACACCAGATCAGGGGATCGATGTGCCCCTTTAATATTTGTAAATAATGAGCACGAAGCCCAGTAGCCCCCGAGCCTTAATGTTGGCACGGGCGGCCGAATTAAGGATCGATATCCAGAGTAAAATAACAGACTATGTGTAATGATTCTATGTATCCAAGTACTTCACATCATTATTTTGACTCCATTATGACCGTCTATCAGTTGAAAGTGGCCCATCGTCGGCTTCTACCCCTTGGTAGATACTTCGTAGGGTGTTTCCGCAATAACAAAACAACCCTTAGCCGACGTCTCGGTGCCCGAAGGCGGTTGTGTTAGCGGAAACGAGGCAATCAGATATGCTGGCTTGAAAACTTTCGCTTAGTCATAGGAGCTTTATATTGGGGAAGCTAGCTATGAGCCCCCGGTTAGTGTCCGGCGACAGCTGAGGTCAAGTCGTAAACACTTCGGCCAATGTTATGAACGGCCCGTCATCTAACATAGTCATCAGATCGCTGACCAGTTTGCGCCTATTGTGACAGTCAGTTTTCGGCTTTTTCCACTGAGGTGCTTGACCATGCGAGCTGGAAGCACAATCGCAGTGGTTTTCCCTTTGCACACCTAGCCGAACAAAGCGGAACGTAGGAGGCAAGCACAGGAGCCGGACAACCCAACTATTGACCGAAGACACAATTCGAAACCGATGCATATATGGCAATATCCGAGAATGTTTTTGCTGAATCCCTAAAGGTGTCCGGTGTTGCACTGCGAGACTAATGCTGGAAACGCACAAATAGTTTAAAAGTGCCATAGGTTCGAAAAGCCAAAAAACTTATTCAAAAGTTTAATGTCCGAACTAGATCAAGTGTTCGGTGCCAATCCGAAAATTGGACTTTTAAAAAAGTTGCTTCTGTCGTGCTTTAACATGACACATCCTATCTCAAGACTTCAAGCGGGTCATCCTATGGCTTCAACCTCCTATCCCGAAGACGGAGTACTTCTCATTAGGCGAGTTTAGCAAACTAAACTCTGGCGGTTTTGAGAGAGAAATTAGGCTCCCCGGCTAGTGACCACACACTCGTGTCGAAAAAAGGAGTGATAAATGGTAATAATAATAACAGAAACTTTGCAACGACTAAAAAAACACTTATTATAAAACGGCTCAAATAAACTCAAGAGCCCCCAAGTGACTTGGGTAAAAGAATGATTGTACGTACCAAAGTACTTATATCATATCTATGTTCACCCGAACTTTAAACGCGTCTTAACCGACCGTCGGCTTCTCCCTCTTTGGTCAAGGACCGTAAAGTGTTATGTACTCCACCTGTCGAGAATATCGACGGTGTTTCCAATAACCAGGCAATCAGGCCATAAGGTCATAATGCATAAAGCGCGCGGGGAACTTATGCTATATTACTGATGAAGTGTAAGAAGCATCTTCGAAGAAAATAGTACCCCCGCCGATACCTTCCTTCGGTGCTCACTGTTACTATGAGACTTGTGCAATAGATTTTTTGTACTCATGAGTTCCGTTGTGTGCCGACCATGATTGAAAACAATAAGAGCGCTAGCTTTCGGCTTCACCCAGTCTGAGGTCAGAGCTCGGATGACCCGGTCGTGACAATCGCAGAGGTGCTCCCTTTACTCCCTAGTCGAACAATCGGGAATGTAGGGGTAAGCACAGGAGCCAGGCAACCCAGCTTGCAAATCGCTTAAGTCAATATGGTGCATATTGTGGCGTAATACACGAACAAGGAACGAAGCCGTACAAGTATAATCATATGCAAGAGGAAAAGCTTCATAAAGGAAGCCCCCAAGGAAATGGGGTATTTGAATTTGTGCGTCACAAACAAAGTTTGGACAAGGAAAAACTTTACAAGCAACTTTTTTCCAAAAAAGTATAATGCTTGGTCAAGCCGAACACAAGTTAAAAATTTAAAACTTTGAGCATGAAGGCAACTTAGCTGGTTAATGTGTTCGGTATTGATGATGCGGTCCGAGCTTGATGCGGGACAAGGTTCCATCCCCCAAGCCGGTCCCGAGGTGGCGGAGCAATGAGCTCGACACTCCAAAGTGGTGACATAGCACGGTCAATGCAGGCCGGCAGAGTGATGCCGAAGTCCCCGGCATGGGGTAATGAAGTGTTGACGAAGCCCCCTGTCTAGCCGAGGTGACGCCAAAGGATATAGTCCGGCTGGATCATTTTCCTGTGCACAAAAAATAGTGCAAACCGGAGATAATAGTAATAATAAAAAAACATTGCATAATAAATAATTTATGCAAAGTGAGTAATAAAAGAAATATGGCCTGGCGCCGAAGTAAATGTCGATGCAGGGCATCGGCCTGATGTGGTAAAGGCGTGGCAAAGCCTGAATTCACAGGTCGGTCCGAGTTCCGGATGCGGCGTTCGCCGGACTATGTACGGAGACTGACCGAGCCACCATGCGACCGTCATTAATGCGGCCACAATTTGATAGACCTGGTTTATTTGTTGTAGCAATCTGAAGGAAGGTGATTCCCAAAATTGGGACTCGATCCTCACACCCATTGCCTGATGGGCGATAAAGCGACGGCATGACAATGCTGGCAAAGGTTGGCTTGCCGAGGCAGAGCCCTCGGTCCAGCTAATCGTGATGAAGCTGGTCGGCTAGTGAAGCCAAAGTCACCGGAGTAGGTTGATGAAGAGATGATGAAGCCCCCGGTCCAGCCGAGATGTCGAAGCCTCGACGTCAGCCGATGAGTCGAAGTAGGTCGGCGTGATGGACACCGGCTTGAAGGAGCAACAGTGCGGCCCTGCCGATGCAGGTCGTCACGTGGTCAATGCCGGCTTGATGAAGTGACCGTGTGGCGATGCCGGTGTGCCCGCTCTGTGTAATCCGTGGGGCGGCAATGTTGGTAATTATTTATCCTTTGCGATGCCGAACTCTTGTTCGGCTCGCCGAGATGATGATCCGAAGAAGTTGAGCTCGGCTCAACAAAGTGACGATGTGTCTAGCGCAGGTCGGCAGCCGTGGAGCAATATTGCCGGACTGGTTTGACACCAGCATGATGTTGAAGATCATGTTCAAAAGATTTTAAAGTTAGTGGGATGTGTTCGGGAACAAAACACAATACCCCATACAAAACTTCCTTCAAAAAGGATGTCCGAAATCCCGTTCATAAAAAAGACGAACTCGGGTCGGATTCGTTTTCGCTTAGAAAACAGATCCGAAAAGTGATGCACTAATCGGAAGGTTCCCGGAGTTTGGACGGTCAGATCGAGCTAAAATTTTGAGGGGTGGTAGATATAGGAATTCCGCAGCCGATCAACGGTTGGATCTTCCAAAGGAAGTCCGAGCTAGAAGCTGGACACCACGCCCTAAACTCGTCCAGATTCTCGTCCAGATTTGACAGTGCTCCGGTATATCGTGGATTGCGAGAGATACCTCCATCGGAACTCGACGAAATTTTCCAGGGTTGTTGTAGACTCAATTCCGCGCAATTCCACTGAAGCAATCGTTAAAAAGACAGTTGAGGAGGCGGTGGCGGCGGACACAAGTTCGCTGTCCAGAAAAACAGCACGGTCGCCCGAGGGCAATGTTGACGTTGAGCCCCCGGGCTCCCTGAATGATTCCTCCATGATCTTGATAGAGATCGGAGTTGATGTTGATGAAGGCCCTCATCCGAACATGATGATCGGAGGTAGGGCGCAGTCCTTGGTTGAACCAAGATGACCAGTCGAGCTGGTGACGAAGATGCCGAAGTCGCAGTTCATCTGCAGGCGAGCCATCGACCTTTTGTCGAACACACAACGGAACTCTCAGTGAAAGCACCAATGTCATTGTAAAAACCGGCGGATCTCGGGTAGGGGGTCCCGAACTGTGCGTTTAAGGCGGATGGTAACAGGAGGCAAGGTACACGATGTTTACCCAGGTTCGGGCCCTCTCTATGGAGGTAATACCCTACTTCCTGCTTGATTGATCTTGATGAATATGAGTATTACAAGAGTTGATCTACCACGAGATCGTAGAGGCTAAACCCTAGAAGCTAGCCTATGATGATTATGATTGTTATTGTCCCTATCGACTAGCCTGGCCTCGGTTTATATAATGCACCAGAGGCCTAGGATAACAAGAGTCCTAGCCGAATACGCCGGTGGGGAGGAGTCCTTGTCTTGATCGCCATGTCTTGTGGAATCTTCCTTGTATGCGGCAGCTGTCCGGACTGGCCCATGAGTATACGGCCATGGGGGTCCTCGGCCCAATCTAACAGATCGGGAGATGACGTGGTGAGTACCCCCTAGTCCAGGACACCGTCAATCATCATTCAACTTAGCTTTCTTTAGGAACGCATTAAAATTAAACGGAATAATAGCACAGGCCATTTATCTACAACATATATTTGCAAATACTATCAGGACTAAGTTCATGATAAATTAAGTTCAATTAATCAAACTACTAATTAACTCCAACTTAAATTAACATCCATCAAGTTATCTAAGTGATGCATGATCCAAATCAACTAACACATGTCCAAGATGGGGTAGTCATCAATGGTGAACATCTCCATGTTGATCATATCTAGTATATGACTCATCTTCGACCTTTTGGTCTCAAGTGTTCCGAGACCATGTCTGTACATGCTAGGATCGTCAAGTTTAAGCCAAGTATTCTGCTTGTGCAAAACTGGCTTACACCCGTTGTATGTGAACGCAGAGTCTATCACACCCGATCATCACGAGGTGTTTAGAAATGATGAACTTTACCAACGGTGCATACTCGGGGAGAACACTTTTATATTGAAATTAAGTGAAGGGATCATCTTATAATGCTACTGTCGTTCTAAGCAAAATAAGATGCATAAAGGATAAACATCGCATGCAATCAAAATATCTGACATGATATGGCCATCATCATCTTGAGCTTTTGATCTCCATCTCCAAATCAATGTCATGATCTCCATCGTCACTGGCTCGACACCTTGATCACCATCGTTGCGTCGGGGTCGTCTTGCCAACTATTGCTAACGCATAGCGATAAAGTAAATCAATTACATGGCGCTTGCATTTCATACAATAATTAAGAGACAACCCTAAGGCTCCTGCTGTTTGTCGATATTACAAAACATGATCTTCTCATGCAACAACATATATCACATCACGTCTTAACCATATCACATCACAACATGCCCTGCAAAACAAGTTAGATGTCCTCTACTTTGTTGTTGCAAGTTTTACGTGGCTGCTACGGGCACCTAGCAAGAACCGTTCTTACCTACGCAAAAACACAATGGTGATTATCAAGTTTGCTGTTTTAACCTTCTTCAAGGACCAACCGTAGTCAAATTTGATTCAACTAAAGTAGGAGAAACAGACACCCGCCAGCCACCTTTATGCAAAAAAAATTGCATGTTAGTCGGTGGAACCGGTCTCATGTGTGTGGACATGTAAGGTTGGTCTGGGCCGCTTCATCCCACAATACCGTAATAAGACATTGGTGGTAAGCAGTATGACCATCACCGCCCACAACTATTTTGTGTTCTACTCGTGCATATCATCTACGCATAGACCAGACTCTGATACCACTGCTGGGGAACGTTGCATGGAAAAAAAATTATGCACACTCAAGATCCATGGAGATGCATAGCTACGAGAGGGGGAAGAGCATATACATAGATCGCTAAGCGCAAGCGTTTATCAACGCGGTTGATGTAGTCGTACACCTTCACGATCTGTCCCGATCAAGTACCGAACGTATGACACCTCCGCATTCAGCACATGTTCAGCTCGATGACGTCCTCGCCTTCTTGATTCAGCAAGAGGGGCGAAGTAGTAGATGAGTTCTAGCAGCACGATGGTGTGGTGACAGTGGTGGTGAAGAACAATCTTCGCAGGTCTTCGCCAAGCACAACAGAAACTATGACGGAGGATAAACTAGAGGGCGCGGGGTTGTCGGCACATAGCTTGGTGAGTCTTGATGTGTTTCAGGTGGTACCCCTGCCCCTCTATTTATATGTTGATCCCTAGGGTTGTAACTTGGAGAGAGGGCCTCCCCAAAGTCAGTTTGGAACGCAAGGAAGAGTCCTTCTCAGACAAAACGCCACAGTTCCTAGTGTTTACGTTGACGCCACGAACTCTGGCGTCTAACCCAGGGGTAGACGCCATGAACCCTGGCGTCTAGCCCCTGCCTTCCATACAACTTCTTTGTGCACCGACCTAAAGCGTCGTGGGCTTTACCCCTTGGCCCAATAATTTCCTGTGGCCTTCCGGAAACCCTTTCCGGTGATCAAATAATTATGCGGTGTATTTTGGAACCCTTCCAGAGACCGAATACTATCATCCTTTACCTCCGGACCATTCTGGAGCTCCTCGTCATGTCCGTGATCTTATCCGGGACTCCGAACAACATTTTTGATCACCAACATACATAACTCATATAATACTATATCGTCAACGAACGTTAAGCGTCCGTGATCTTATCCGGGACTCCGAACAACATTGATCACCAACATACATAACTCATATAATACTATATCGTCAACGAACGTTAAGCGTGCGGACCCTACGGGTTCGAGAATGATGTAGACATGACCGAGACGCTTCTGCAGCCAATAACCAATAGCGAGACCTAGAATCCCATATTGGTTCCTACATATTCGACGAAGATCTTTATCAGTCGAACCTTTATGACAACATACGTAGTTCCCTTTGTCCGTCGGTATGTTATTTGCCCGAGATTCGATCGTCGGTTTCTTCGTACCTAGTTCAATCTTGTTACCGGTAAGTCTCTTTACTCGTTCCATAATACATAATCTCATAACTAACTCCTTAGTCACATTGCTTGAAAGCTTCTTGTGATGCTGTATTACCGAGAGGGCCCAGAGATACCTCTTCGATACACGGAGTGACAAAAATCAATCTTGATCCATGCCAACTCAACAAACACCTTCGGAGATACCTGTAGAGCATCTTTATGATCACTCAGTTACGTTGTGACGTTTGATAGCACACAAGGTATTCCTCCGGTATCCGGGGGTTGCTTGATCTCATGGTCAAAGGAATATGTATTTGACATTAAGAAAGTAGTAGCAATAAACTGAACGATCATATGCTAGGCTAACGGATGGGTCTTTTCCATTACATCATTCTCCTAATGATGTGATCCCGTTATCAAATGACAACTCATGTCTATGGTTAGGAAACCTTAACCATCTTTGGTCAACGAGCTAGTCTAGTAGAGGCTCACTAGGGACACGGTATTTGTTTATGTATCCACACATGTATTTAAGTTTCTGGTCAATACAATTCTAGCATGAATAATAAACCTTTATCATGATTAAGGAAATATAATAATAATCATTTTATTATTGCCTCTATTGCATATTTCCATCAATATTTTCAAAAAATAAGCATGTTCTGGTAAAATAAATCAATTCAAATCTATATCTATAGCTACTATTAAAGGGAGGTGATATTCTTGGTTTCGTCCCACTTTGTTCGGTCCTGCTTCAATTAATTTCACATACGCTATTTGGTTTCGCTACTTGCCACCCGTTTTGTCCCAACGGAGGAAGCCCATCTGGTGGTGCACCGTGGCCCAGGCCCGAAGAAAAATAAAATTGCCGATGGGAGGGTTCGATCTCATAACCTACCAACCGGCCACACACAATTTGTCCAATTGACACATCTAGAGATATTAGTGGATTTTTCTCTCCCGTTGCAACACACGGGCCTCTTTGCTAGTATTATATAAAAAGTTTTTTTTTCTACACAACAAACATCAAACTTATAATTTAGGCATCCTAAATGTTACTCTTGGCACTTTATTAAAAGCAAAAGATACAAATGATGAAAAAGGCCCCCCCCCCGCTTTATAAATAAATAAAGCAACCATCACCGAGCAAGCCGATACAAACACACACCCCACACCAACACATCACACACACCCAAGGCAGATACAAGGACACTGAAAACAGAAACATCACCCCAAACTACTCCAAGCAAACATCGGATAAAACTCTAAGCACTACTATGAAGTCGTCGGGGCCGTCAACCATGGAAGAATCACCGCGATGAGGAGAAGCCGTGCATGACAAACAATGGGCTCCAAGGCGGTGCCTTCAAGAAGGGAACAACACCGGATCGCCGCCACCACCCAATCCAAGGATTAGGGTTTCCCCCGGAGCACCACGGTTACAAGCAAAATATACAAATGATGTTACTACAATAGAAATAACACCAAATACTCACAAAAAAGAAAAGAAATTAAAATGGTGGGTTGCATCCCACAAGCGCTTTTTAAAGCCTTTTATCTACGCATGATACAAGTATCATCTTTTCTCATCATCGATCTCTTTAAGAACACAAATTGAATTATTTCAGGGACTACCCATAACTTTTTATCATTACACTTGTAGGTATGAATTAAAGAATTTTAGTGCCATATACTGGAGTCTCCCTTTTTATCTCTCTAATCAAAAGGTACTCACTAATCATCTTCAAATCCTCTTTTCCTTTAGTAGATTGTGCATCAAAGTTAGAAGAGGTAGGTGTTTTATTATTGCTTTTGAATTTTTTGACAAGCAAATAAACACAAATGATAGATAAAAAGATTAGTAACAAGATAGATAACATGAAAGCAAAGTAGTAATGTGTAGGACCTACAAGTGTTGATAGTAGCTCCCAGCAACGGTGCTAGAAATTTTGCTTGCTCTTCTATAGAAGCGTTCGGATACCCTCAAGTGTAAAGGATGATGTACTATTGAAAATTATTTCCCTTGATTGAGAATGAAGATTTGTTGAACTAGTAAGAGCTATTCTACGATACTTAATGCTGGGTAAATGCACACAACACAGAAAATATCTTATCTCCCAACGATCCAGGAAGGTTGTTAGTCTTCATATCTTGTTAATTATAAGGTTACTTGTATAATATCGTAGGTATATGTAAAGATATGATAAATAAAAAAGGTATGTCAAGGAAACATAATTAAAGCAAGTAAATAAATGGTGTAGGCAATGTAGAAAGATGCACTGAGGGCCATAGTTTCAATAGAGGCATCTCCCCAAACAAGATATATATGTTGTGGTGAAAAAAGTACAGTTGGGTAGCGATTAAATTGCAATCATAAGTATGATCATTCATGGCATAATTATACATAAGCATTAAATTCATGATATGTGGACTGTTATCCAACTGCATCTACAACTAATACTCCACCTAAAGACCGCTATCCAGCATGCATCTCGAGGTATTAAGTTTTAAACAAACAGAGTATTGAAATAAGCATGATGCCATAATGTAGACAATAAAACTATCATCCCAACATGATAGAGAAACCATTGTTTTATCCTTAGTAGCAACAATGCAATACATGTCTGGTCCCTTTCTATCACTAGGATAAAACACTACAAGATTGAACCTACTATTTGTACACAACTTCCTGTGAAGATGTAAGCATCAAACTTGTCCATAGAACAACACCTAGATCGAAAAGCATATATGACTATTAATTATGCAGTAAATAAACCATAAGAGATTCAAATAATTCATGAATAAATCTGATCATAAAGTGATAATTCATCATATCCCAACAGACACAACACGTATTACATCAGATTGATCTTGATCATGTGAGGTGGCTCACTTGAACTTTGTATTGAAGCACAAGGGAGAGAGGATGTCATCTAGCTACTAATATGGACCATAGTCCAAGGAAAACTACTCACACATGGTCATGGTGGCAGCAAGGTTGATGAAGATGGCTTCAGAGATCGATCCCCCTCCGGCAGATCGCCGGAAGAGGCCTCTAGATTGGATCTTCGCAAAACACTAACTTGCGGCGGCGAAAAAATCATAAAAAAGGTATATAGGGTTTCAAAATATTTTGAATTTATAGAGCCTTGGGGGCTAGGTAAGGTGGTGCATGAGGGCTCTGCGCGATAGCTCGGCGCGCCCTTGCCACGCGGGGCCCAAGGGTGCCCCTTGTTAGGTTTTGGAGCTTCCAGATTCATTTTTCTTCAAAAAAAAATCATCAAAATTCCATAATATTTGGAGGTCCTAAAATAATTATTTTTCAAAAAATAAAAAACATGAAGAAAACGTCAACTGGCTCTCGGCACTGAATTAATAGGTTAGTCCAGAAAAACAATATAAATTGCTATAAAAGTTATATAGAAGTGGTATCATAATAGCATGAACAGGTTTAAGATGTATCAATGGAGTCAATGGGCATGATGGCGATTTTAATGGTTCCCCCAGTGTTACTCCAGAGCAACGAGAAGAGAGGGAACCCTCCTTTTTTCTTGGTTTGTCCCATAGATGGGGAGAGGTTTCCCCTCTGGTCCTTGATCATCACCAAGTGCAAGGAATTGTCATAGCACTTTCCAATGATTTAAGTTGTAATTATGGAGTGTCAAACCCACAAAAGGCTAAAGGTAAGATCAATATTCTCTAAGGTCCTATCTTCCACTGATACAACCGTGTGTACAACATTTGCTTTATCTAGGAAATAAAACTAGAACTATTTCGCAGGGATGAAAGGATAGGTTTGCAAGCTAACGAAGAACATAAACATAAAAATTAGGTGCTGACTAAGTAAAGATACAATATAATAAAAATAGCGAGTAGGAATAGTGGTGGTATGGTGCAAAATTGTCCCTAGGCAATCAACTAAGTTACTAAATTGGCCATCATTGCAAGTTTATATGTGGGAGAGGCCTCTTCTAGCATGCCATCCCTTACTTGGAATTTTATGCACTTATGATTGGAACTATTAGCAAGCATCCACAACTACTAACAATTTCATTAAGGTAAAACACAACCAAAGCATTAAGATATATTGGACCCCCTTCAATCCCATATGTATTAATTTCCATGGTTTGACGAGGTTTCAGTCGCTCCTGCCCCCACATGCATAGTCCTATCAACATACAATAACCCTATGGCATGATCCATGTGTGCGCTCATATGATGGGCACCAAAAGATAGTAACATAACCACAAGCAACTCAAACCAATCATAGAAATTCACTAATTAACTCATAGGACAACAATAATCTACCCAGATACTAAGAAGATGCAAGAAATCATCATAATAATAATCAATAGTATCCACCACCATGTTCAAGTAGGGGATTACAACGGGTTGCGGGAGGGTGGATTGCTGAAAAGAGGTGACGAAGGTGACAAAGGTGATGGAGATGTAGGTCAAGATCATAACGTTGATGAAGACGACCGGCCGCGATGACGGTTCCCCCATCGGCACTCCGACGCCACCGGGAGCGAAAGGGAGAGAGGCTCCCGCTCCGGCTTCTTCCTCCATGGCATCCCCCCCCCCCCCCCGAGTCGGGGACAGGTTCTTCCCTCTTGACCTTGGCCACCATGGCTCCCGGAGAGGCGAGAACCCTGCCGAGATAGGATATCTTCTCTTTCTCTCTCAGGTTTTCTTCTCTGTTTTGGTATCGTTTCTTGACCGAGCACCATTACTTATATATCCAGAGATTCATAATTCCGACCAGATGAAATTTTAAGGCAATTTTTATCACAAAATTAGCTTTTTTGCGGCGAAAGAAGGGGTCCAGCTGACTTAAGGAGCAGGCACACACCCTCACGACGCGCCTAGGGCTCAAGGCGCACCACGTGGCCATGCCACTCCCTCCATCGGCTTACATTAACCCTTCGCCCATTGTGATAATTCCCATAAACAAATTCACAAGAAAAATCAAGTAATTCCAGCTCCATGAAGTTTTCACCTAACCCCCCCCCCCTCCCCCACCGCCCCCCAAAAAACAATAGAAAACAGGAAATGGTCTTTGGCACTGTGTTAATAGGTTAATCCAAATAAATATTGTGCCAAAAACATAAATAAGTGATGTAAATATAACATGAATATTTCAAAAATTAGAGATACGTTAGAGACATATCTGTTTAAGGCTCCCGAAAGGGAAAGAGCCCCTCCGAGGTTGGATCTCTGTTCTCTTAGTTTCCCTTTGTTTTTGGTACTTTTCTGAGATGATTCACCGTATCTTAAATATCATGAGATCCGTAAATCTGAAATCTTCGAGATCTTTCTTGCAGCCAAAGGAGAGCGTCCACCGACCTATACAGTGCCCACACGGCCCCACCACACCCCTAGGCTGCATGGAGGGGGTACGTGGCCACCTGGTGGGTTTCCTGATGCCCATCTTCTAGCTAGTGGAGTCTTTTTGGCGTAAAAGATTTTTCGTGATTTTTTTAGATTCTTCTAACTCGATTTTTTTCACCTAAAAAGTCAAAAACACCAGAGAATAAGAACTGGCCTTTTGCACTAGACTAATATGCTAGTGCAAATAAAATTGATATAAAAGTGCACCAAAAGCATGTAAAAAATGATAGAAATATAACATGAACATAAAAAGTTATAGATACGTCGGACCATGATGATGCTAATATAGTCGATAACATCAATATTCTGTTCAGCCTAATATATTTCAATACCTTGGGATGCAATTGATCATACAATGATTGATATTTTGGTGAGAAAGGCTCCTAAAGAGAGGCTTGTCTATTGAGCATGGTCGTACATACAAATTTGGTAGAAGGTTTTCTGCATTATCGTACACTAGAGTTCCTTTGAATGGAGAAAAATGTGATAGAGAGTGGCTTGTGTACAAGAAAGATCTTGACAAAGTATTTTGTTACTACTACAAATTAGTAAGAAAGGGACATGTAAGAGGTCAGTTAGCAAATGAGGGCTTCGATGACTGGCATCATCTTATCATTAGACTCAAAGAGCATGACAATGGTAGATACCATGTCAACAATTTAAGTACTTGGTATGACTTGCACCGACCGAGAAGAATCAAACAATTGATAAAGTTGCTCAGCAAGAACTTGAAAAGGAAAGGGATAATTGAAGAAAAGTTTTGCTGGGATTCTTTTGATTATCAAATTTCTCGTGCATCAACAAGAATTTTTAAAAAGTTTTGCTGACTCCGGGCTCGTGTACTACATTCTTGAGCATTCTCGTGTACTACATTCTTGAGCATTCCGGATTCTCGTGCATCAACAAGAAATTTTGCTGGGATTTGATAATCAAAAGAATTCTCGTGTACTACATTCTTGAGCATTCCGGATTCTTTTTCCAAGTTTTGCTGGGATTCTTTTGACTCAACTACTCGTGCACCTCCCTTAATTTTTATTATTTCTGACTTTGAATTTTTAGTGTCAATAATCATATGGTCTCAAATTAAATGTGATGAGCTGTGCCCGCGCCGGCGTCCCGTGGGGCGCGGCCGTGCTACTCCGGGCTCGCCTCGCCCGCACACCGTCGCGCGGGGCACATCGAGCTGACACGTTAAGGTGTAGGGTTGGTCGGTCGAAATAACTCGGCGCGCGCGGCCGGGATGATTGATTGCAAGGCAACAAACGAAACAAAAGCGACGAAAGGGACGCGCCAGCTGCCAGCCCTAGCTCCTCCATCCTCCATCCCGGCGGGTCCCTCCTCCCTGCGCCCTGCCTGCCGTCGCCAGCACCGGGCCGGACGGGACGCGCCGCTGACGACGAGGCGCGCGCACCGCATTACACACTGCGCATTTACGCGCCCTCTCGTGCCTCCCGGTCCATCGCAGGCCACCCCAAATCCCCTCTGATTGATTCATCAGCAGCAGCAGGCAGCAGCAGCAGTAGATAGCGCAGTCAAAGGTAATGTCACACCACACCACAGCGCCACCGCCACGCCACGCCACGCCACGAGACGACTTGACGCGACGGAGCGCGACGTCTCCGGCCGTCGGATGGCCATCGGCGCCCCGTCCGCCGGTCGACACGTCGCGGGGGCACATGCATGCATGATGATGATGGCGCCCCGTAGGCCCGTACGGACGATCCCGGCACCATGCATCGCCGCGAAATTTCTGCTCCTCCTCCGGGTAGGCCGGCCGGCCGTACGTCAGCGCGCGGTTGAGCGCCACCGTCCGGACCGTTGGTCTCGAAGGTGCTGTGTGGGCGGGATCAGGCTGTCCCGAGGACGCGAGGCGGTTTCTTGCGTGCGTGCATGGGCCGGTCGGTGAACGGCACAGGGGTGGCGTGTGCGCCCTGCACGCTGGCGGCCATGGAGAATGGCCCCCATGGTTAAGCTTGGCCATTAGCAAGGTACAGTACTAGTGGTATTTTGCTAGCTACTGTATGCGTAGGCTTGTGCTAAAACAACTGTGTGTGTTTGTGTTTGTGTTTGACTCATGGAGCAAGGCAACAGAGTTAGGTCCCCTTTCGAACAAACCAATTTCGAAGGCCCTCCGATGCAGATTAATTGACACTGCTTTAGTTCAACTTTATACTAAAATTTAAGGAGAAAAGTTAATTTATTTCTACCCTTCAGTTTTGTTCCGCAAATTCAGATATATTGTAATATTTAAGGCCCGTCGGAGGCTCTCCACTCCACGACTCCCTCCCAGAGCGGCCGGAGCCACAGTTTAAAATTATGAAGTGGCCAAAGAGGTACTCCGCAGATCCTCGTATTCTGCGGAGCTGGGGCAGTGCCGAACATGGCCTTAATAGTCTAACTTTCGATGAATGAGCTTGTGGTATGCTTTTTATCCGAAAGGATATCTTACGTCAATGTTCAGTGGAGCAACCATTCAATGCACAAATCTCCATACTAATCCCTGGTGTAAGTTTTTTTTGCGGGTAAAAAAAATCCCCGGCGTAAGTTGACTCCGATGCTAAGAATCGTCTTCCGGTTAATAATTTCTATAAAACACACTTAACATGTGGGAGTTAATGGAGTTAACCAAAGAGCATTCCTATACATACGACGAATTTTCGCATGACGGCACGACACTACTCCATCAGCCTTCTATGGAATGTCAGGTCAATTCTGTCGCGGGATTGTAATATCGTACAAAGAACGACAAGCTCAAAGCAATATTCTTACCAAATACGAGCTCTGGCTCATGGAAATTTTAAGCTCCAACGGATTTTGTCTCAAATTTATCTGCGTAGTGTCTCTGATGTAGTGAACCCACCCCGGCCTGATTCATGTGAGTTTCATGTCTAACATAAAAATTATATCAAGATGCCTCCTTTCGACATGTTCTTTTGGCTTAGGATTCAACAAGCCGATGATATTTCAACTATGCAGTTTCTATATATTTCTTTGCCTACGTACCTCGCTCGAAAGAAGCCCTTAATTTATACAAGTCAGCTTTGGAGAAAAAACGATTCTCATTAACTTTGTTAGATTTTAGCATGGACTTGTACCTTTCATATATTTACTTTTCTTTTTATGATAGTTAGTCCATAAATAACATTGCAAACCTTAAGGGCGAAACAATTATTCCATGGTGCCATATTCTTAATAATCATGTGTTCCGTATTTTGGAAGGATTCAACATGTCATTAATGGCAGACAAAATGGGTCACCCCCCCCCCCCCCACCACCTATAACAGAATCAAATTTATTTCTTCATATTAACACCTTACTATTCAACCTATTTGGGCAAAATTGATATAATATATCGGTTTAGTGCCCTGAACTCCATTTATGCCCCTCATGACATAATTAATCCATGTGTTTATCTTGTACTCCATGTGTTTCCTATCATGCATCAAAGGCCATGTGTGAGAAATTTAAGTTGAACATGGATAAGTATAGGGTTAAACTAAGAATGGTAAGTGAATGTACCATGTGCGTCCATCTGTTAAATTGGGAAATTCCTTGTGCTAGATTGCAATCAAGTTGCACATCAAAGATGGTGGTTTTTCCCTCAAGAAACTGTGAACCCGATTGGTGAAGAACTTACTAACAAGATATCACGAAAGGGCTTCTAGCCTAGTGGTTGCAGCGACCTTACTAGTACCCTAGGTATTGGGTTCGACTCCCAGTGAAAGCGGATTTAAACAAGTCTGGGCAAAAAAAATCTGGAATAAAGGATTGTAGGGTTGTTGCCCTAAAAAAACTATAAAGACACGGAATAAGCCGAGGTGATCGTATGCTTGGAGGGTGTGCGATTATGTGTGGAGTGCATTACATTGCCTGCCAACTTCGAATCGGGTTCTGCCCTTGGAGAGAATGCACTAAAGTCAAGCCAGGAAGACCGGTCGGACATTCATAAAATGTTGTGATCATTCAAATGCCAACCTATAGAGAATTCCAGAGACTCATAGAGAGTGTTATGTTTTCTTTTCTTAGAGATCGTCATGGACATAACGTTGTAGAAACTCATGATTTAGCCAGGAGGAGCGGTCAGACATTCATAAAATGTTCTGATCATTCAAATGTCAACCTATAGAATTCCATAGGCTCGTAGAGAGTGTTATTTTTTCTTTTCCCAGAGATCGCCGTGGACATAATGCTGTAGTAACTCATGATTTAGACAGGTTAGCAGGAGAGAAGTATACATCTTTTGTTATGCGATGTGATATACAATTGTATCACCATTTCTAGCTTTAATCAATAAAGCCAACTCTTTCCCGCAAAAAAAAAAACATACATATACGTAAGAACAAAAGCATGTTGAAATCAGACCAGTCTCGCTAAACCATAATCTAGCTACAAGGTGTATACAAATGTGCGTTTTATCTTTCCCGCAAAAAAGAATGTGTTTGTTATCTTGCTGCATATAATATTTTTTCTTAAGCATTAAGCCTCATACGATGGTGGGATTTGCAGTATCTTTCCCCTAGTGAGTCATGCCCGCCGTTGCGTTAAAAAGTAGACCCCTTGAAGAGTAACCACCACATATAGCATGTCGATCGGCAAGCTGATGTACACGTACACTTTTAGAGCATGCATTAAAAAAGGATGGAAAACAGCGCCGAGCCAAGACAGAAATAAAAATGGTAACGATTTGTTGCCTGTGCAGAGATGAGTTCACGAGAGGTAAACCACACGGAAACTGGACCAAAGCTGAGCCGAAACTGGCTAGATCAAGTTGACCCGAAACTGGATTCGTCCTTCCCGAACGGAAGACATTCCACAGCACCAATACGGAAGCGAAGCGAGCAGGAAGCCCCCGGCTAGCTTACGCGCAATTGCCCATACCACACACACACACACACGCTAGCGCTACGCTCCCAGGCAAAAATTAACGCATGCGCTCTGCCTCATCCCCTCCTGTCTGCGCAAACTACGGTAACATACACGGGCGGGTCGAGTTCAGGTAGGAATATACGGTCGTCCCAGCAAAGCCGCCGATGGATGGATGGATCGATCGGACGAGCTCATATGGCAACGAGGCCCTTGCCCGAAACCACAGCAACCCGAGGTTCCCCCCGGAAAAGCCCCCCGCTTTCCTCCCCCCACCTGTCGACCCCCGACTCGTCCGTCCACCAACCCGAACACACACGCAGAGAGAGAAAAGGAGGCGCGTGTGTGGTCAGGGATGGCCGCATCGTACGTACGCGCTGTGCGTATGAATCGGGCGGGCCACGCGCTGGATATGACGGGCGATCGAAAAGGTGGCGAGCGGGGTGGCGTGTACGTAGCAGCCAGCGCGGGGAGACAGCGACGGAGCAGGGGCGACGGAACGGGGGAGGAGAGAGAGCGCGCGCTAGGGTTTCGCGTCTCGCACCTTGCCGGAAACGGCAATGGTGGGGCGCAGCGCCCTAATCACTCCCCACTCCCGTCTGGCCTTTTAACCCACCTCCCCCACCGCTCCGCTCCCATCCCGTCCAGCCCCTCCCCCGCTTTCCCTTTCCCCTTTCCCCTCCCCCTTCCCTTCCCTTCCAGCGCGCGCGAGAGAGCCTCTCCTGAGCTGAGCTGAGCTGCTTTGGTGGTGTGGGAGCGGTCGAGCGGCGCGTAGCCAGGAGGAGGAGGAGGAGGAGGCGGCCGATCGATCTGGAGCTAGCGGTTCCGGACGCGGCGGCCGGCGGCGACGGCATGGGGCGTGGCCGGGTCGAGCTCAAGCGGATCGAGAACAAGATCAACCGCCAGGTCACCTTCGCCAAGCGCCGCAACGGCCTGCTCAAGAAGGCCTACGAGCTCTCCGTCCTCTGCGATGCCGAGGTCGCGCTCATCATCTTCTCCAACCGCGGCAAGCTCTACGAGTTCTGCAGCGGCCAAAGGTATACGCCCACACGTAATTCCAACAACATAAAACACAAGCGGGTGTGCACCCTGGGGTTTAGCTTGCTAGATCTGGCCCCCGCCGGGGTATTCGGCGCTTGGGGTTTCCCGTGGGGGCTCGGACGCGGTGGATCCGTGCCCGGAGAAGCTCGATCAGGGCTGTGTGTGTCCGGCTCCGGCCAGCCGGGACTAGTTTCTTCCACAAATTAGCTAGGGTTTTGGTTTAGGTCGCTACAGCTTGGCTTCTCGCTTGGCGAGTTCGCGCTAGATCTGCGGGCCTCAGCCCCCAAGGTCGTCGTGAATCCATGGGGTCTGACAGATGGCCGGCGCGCTCTTTAACTTTCGGTTGAATTTGCCATGCATGGGCCGGCTGGCCGGCCGGGAGCTAGTTAATTAAATCAGGGGTTTATATCGGCTTCGATTGGCCGTCGCATGCCCTGTAGATCTCCGAATTAACGGAGACCGTTTTCCGTTGGATCAAATTTTACGGGTATTTGCTTCGACGGCACGGGAGGCATCGCATCACGTAGACATCGGGTGCGTGTGGCGACTGATGGATGGATTGATTCTCAGCATCCCTAGCTTAGCTTCGTGCGCAGAAGATCGAGGCAAAACGGTCACTGTATGGATGTCTTGTCGCTGGTTTGCTGCGGTTTTTCTGGGATGGTGTCTTCTGGACTTTCTGGCTTTCATGTGAGAGTTGTGGCTGCCTCAAATTAAGTGAGATCAAAACTTCATATGTATTGCCTTTTTCTTTTGCTACTGCTATGGATGATTTTTTTTGAGATTTTCTTGTCAACAAATATAGGAGAGAGATAGATTCCTAGAGAAACACAATGGATGATTCAAACATGTTTCTGCATCTTTGATTTCTTTCAAGATCTGGTGTTCAGCTGTCAGACAAGCATGCATATTGTCTGTTTACATATTGAATTTTTTCCCCCGCAAAAAAAAAAAAACACAAGCATGGTTGGTATCGGTCGAATTAAATTCTCTGTTTACAAAACAGAAATGAACACATAATTGGCTAGGCGAAGATAGACAAGTTTCAGTCAGATTACTTACTAATAAACTCTATAGTTTTCAATGGTAAATTTCTTTACTCCTACAGTTTGTACACAGCTAAGTCGGTGCGATCCCTCAACCAGCATGAAAAAAAGACATGAGAATGCCATATTAATTGGATTGTTTCTATCTAAATAAGCAAGATAATTTAACAATGTATCAGTGTCTCCTTTGCCAAAAAAAAAAGAGAAATAAATGCAGACATGTAAAGTATTAATTATCTTAACTAGGAGGATCTCAGTTCAAAAGAGTTATGTTCTTTTACTTAAGAAATGACAGTTCTAGTTTTAAACATGGATGAGATACATAGTTTGTTTGATCATGGATACATGATTTCACATGAATAGGACTCAACCAAGTAGCTTTATATATTTAGGCTCCCTTGAAACCTTGTTTTTCTATCATATTTGAAAGAGGCACGTAATTTATTTTCTACATAATCCTATGTATGCCTGAATTAATTATCTAATCCTATGTATAGGGACACGGAGTATGGCTGTCACTGTTTTCACTAGCCATAAACTTTTAGTAAATTCCCACTAATTGGCGTATTTTTAGTTGAGTAGTTATGATTTTGTGACAAATATTTGTTTCAATATTAGGAGAACTTGCCCTGGACTTAAATAGTGTAAGATTGGAATAGGCTTAAATTGCATGCAATATTCACTACATAGCAAGCATAGGTTTCTCACTACTATGGATATCATTTATGTTTCACTACCCATGTGATATTCTCTACTGTGGCGGTCAACTTTTCACTATCCATAGAGTTTCAGCCAACTCCCAGTTGTCAACATAGTTTAGCTGAGTACTTAATTTTGTCACATATACATGTTCCAATATTAAGATAACATGTCCAAAACTTAATTAATACTCTTACATTGTATGCACCACCGTTCACTACATGCCTAGTTAGCAGTATGCTTCTTGATATTATATGGTCTAGTATTAGAATCAAAACCTTATGATTGATATGTATCACATTCATAAATCAAGAGGATCATTCTGCACTCAAATTTTAGATGTATGGTGGCAGTATTTTTTTTAATTGGAATTGATTTTTTTAAAGAGATTCACTTTAACAGGAAGCCCATCGAATCCAAGCCAAATGCTAATTAATTAACATGGAAACAAGTATTGTTTTTCGTCCAAGTTATGGCACTACTGAACTGAATTAGTCACAAAAAATAACAATGAAGTTAGTAATAACTAAACACCCGCTTGACTCCTCGGATGGCCCAGCGCAAGGTAAAGGTACGCAAGATACCTAGGACTGACTGGGAAGTACCTGCAGGGTATAATCGGTGAAAGTCCTCAGTTGTCTCTGCTCATTCATTTGTCAGCCCATCTCTCACGGCCGAGTAGTCCTTTCATTTCAACTCGCTTCTATCTACTGTACGAACTTAACGTATTATCAGATGTCCCTTCAGGCCTGTGCAGTTGCTACATGGCCAGCTAGTGCTAGAGCTCCAGTATTTTATGCTGGCAGATATCCTTAACGTCTACTGTACCTAGAATCTGCTCAGGAAGATGGCAGATATCCCACATCTTGCACGCCTCTTTCAAGTCTGGCCGTATACTAACTACTAGTGCTATTTGTTGCTTTTATTTGTAGTGTTTATTTCCTGTTGTATTGAATGTTTGTTTGTCTATTAAACATCAGGACAGTCTTAGAATACCATGGAAATAAACATTTATAAGGAGCATAAAACCAATATATAAAAAGATTAATTAGCGTTGCTGTTTTCTCAAAATTGCTGCCTGCAAAGTACTCGTATTGATGTATTGTGCAACCAATTTTTTTTGGTCTATATATGTATATCACGTAATTTGACTTAGGAAACTCGCATATATATCTTGAAAACCCACATTTTCTAACACTTGTTGTTTCGTGAACACTATTATGCTCCTCTAGTCAGTTCCTTATTCGCATTTTTGAACTTGTAGCATGCCCAAAACACTTGAGAGATACCAGAAATGCAGTTATGGTGGGCCAGATACAGCAATACAAAATAAGGAGAATGAGGTAACTTCTGTTTTTATTCAGATATTATAATGATTGATTTAATATCACAAGTGCATAAAATTAACTTGTGTTCTAGCATCCCTCTTGTCAAAAGATACTACGAGTTGTTTACTGACATAATCCTGAAATCTTGTGTGTTTTTCTTCAGTATTACCATTAAACGGCCTAAATAATGCATGTTTGGATGAATCGCATTAAAAGTGATGTTTATAATCTACTTACTAACACTATTACCTACTCAAGTATGACCAATGTTTACTGCCTAGTGCCAGCTGCCAACTTATCTCTATTTTACTACTGTGAAATAATCTTGAAGTTCTCTGTATCTAAAATGAGAGTGTTGCAAAATGAATCATATATCTGGGAATGCTAATGAAAACATACCGTGATTGGAAAATTATCTAGATTTTATTGGATGTAGTTCCAGTAGTTCTATAACCTTTTTCCTACTTCTTTCTGAGTCCTGATGGCCACAAATAAGACTGTCATTTTTCTTGGGATACACCTACCATATATACTAACTGAAGCTGAAATTAAAATCGCTGATAAGAGAACAAAATATGAAAGGGGTGGCCATTGAGTTGACATGAAAGATCAAAATCATGATTAGTTATTTAGTTGTTTCCCCAATAGCATTGCATGTAAAATAATCTTAATTTATTCTAATCCCAGTTTTTCCTTTCCTATTTTTCAGTTTATAATGTTTAAGTTCTGTTTTGATAAAGTTTTTACTGAAGTGGCACATACTTTCAGTTAGTGCAGAGCAGTCGAAATGAGTATCTCAAACTGAAAGCACGAGTGGAGAATTTGCAGAGAACCCAACGGTAACTTAGTTATTCTACCCCGTGTTACTTTCGTAGATGAAGTGGACTCTTCTATCTTCAGCATGAAATGATTACCTTTTTGAACAAGTTTCAACAATCAGCAGAAATCAAATATGTCCATCTATTGCAGTGAAGTTAAATAAGTCCATGTGGCATAGTCTAAATATTGATTTAATACACACTACTTATGATGGTCCTATAATTGAATGACATTTACAGAAATTTGCTTGGTGAAGATCTCGGGTCACTCGGCATCAAAGATCTGGAGCAGCTCGAAAAGCAACTTGATTCATCCTTAAGGCACATAAGATCCACAAGGGTAATTGATTGTTTTCCAAATGATCACAATGCAGAGGCTAGGAGAATTATCTCTTTGCATTATCTACATAAGAAGTACCGATTGTTTGGTAGCTTTTTTATGTCGTCCTGTAGATTTGGGTTTTTTCTGTTTCTGTCATCTGTTGTTACTCCGTGTTAGATGATCATTAGATATATAATGCTACTGGATGTAGGGTCCGATAGCGCCTTGTATTGCTTCAGTTTTAATTAAGTAAACTGGATCAGGGTATGTGCCCTGTTCGAATAATGATGAAAAATACTGTTTTAAATCTGCAAAATATAGCTTATTACTTTCTCCTTTTTTTTGTTTTCAAAGGACAAAGTCTCAGGCTAGTCTGTTTACTAAAATCTGTTTCAGAAAAAAAAGAGTCTCCGATAAGTGAGCTGCTTTGTATAGTTCCTGTTTATTCAACTATATGCAGTTTACAGCTGGATCTCTTTGATTCATCATCATTTTTCTAGGAATGGAACAAAGAAACATTCAGACATTTTTATTCTGTAATGCACTGCATATTCATATGTACTACGAAACTTGAAACAATTTGGCGCTGTCAGTTTGGATATTGTTTTTCAGTTTATGCTAGTTAGCATATTTTGTAAGACAAAAGAATGCTGATGAAATTCAATCTTGCAGACACAGCATATGCTTGACCAGCTCACTGATCTGCAAAGGAAGGTATGTGCTCCTACCAAAATAAATTTGATCATAATTTGTGTTATAAGATCTTCTCATAGACTTATGCTCAGATAAGAAAGCTGACTGTTCAAATTTTGCAGGAACAAATGCTGTGTGAAGCGAATAAGTGCCTTCGAAGAAAAGTAAGTTCTCCTGTCCGTACAAATCACCCTGCTAAATTATTTTATCTTCAGAAGAAATAAACCTGGTTATGGTTGGTGTTTGCACCCACTCACCTGAACTTAAATACTGCACGGAGCATGCATCTGGTTCTCTTGTTTTGAAGCTGAAGCCATTTTGTACCTACTTTTGAATGTACCCACGTAAGTGTCGTCCGGCAGTTGCTTCTTGTGCATATGCTTGCAACCACTCGCTCACCAAGGACCATATACATGCCTGTGTCTCTCTAAAAGGAGTAATAAACGTACTAATGCTTTATAAAGGCCAAACAGAAATCTGTTAGCATGCAGGTGCATCAGTATTTCCATGCATACCGTACGTACCACAAGTTGTTGCATATACAGCTTTCGTACTCCTGTCGTTTGCATGTTTAGTTCTGTTCTATACTGTAGAATCTAGAAAACATTCTGGATTGCCAAGAACAGATAGATAGACGGGTTAATAAATTGCACGATTATTAGTGACATGTTTATCTGTTTTTGCGATGAGAAGCTGGAGGAGAGCAGCCAGCAGATGCAGGGCCAAATGTGGGAGCAGCACGCCGCCAACTTGCTCGGCTACGACCAGCTGCGACAGTCGCCGCATCAGCAGCAGGCGCCACACCACGGCGGCAACGGCTTCTTTCACCCCCTGGACCCTACCACTGAGCCTACACTTCAGATAGGGTATGTGCTTGCTTGCTTGTACCAGCCCGGTCAGATATAGGAGTAATCAATATCCGTTGCTGACCATTTCGTACGTCTAATTTCCTTCAGGTATACTCAGGAGCAGATAAACAACGCATGCGTGGCGGCGTCGTTCATGCCGACATGGCTGCCCTGAAGATCGACGATCCAACCAGCTAATAAATGTGCGACGGTGCTTGCACAGCCGTCGCACTCTACCTACGTACGTACGTATATTCCGGGGCCGGGAGCGACTACTGTCGCGTTCGCGTACGTCCCATAGTTCTGTGTCTCTGTTGTGTCCTTGTGTGAAAAACTTTTGTGATCGATAATGATCGACGTGTATGTCAAGACTCTCTGGTACAAAGGGCCGTCCGTACGTCGCCATTACTATAGGATGGCTAGCTGCAGCATAAAAAGACGTATAGTGCAGTGCCTGTACGTTTCATAATTTCCAGTCCAGCTACATGTAGCTGTATGATGTTGTGATGTTATCAACTGAGTGTGTCTATCTATATATAAATGCAAAATATGCAATTTGTGTTATTGAAGTTCGGTGCAGGGCTTGAACGTACGTACGTGCACCGGATAGCAAGCAGGAATTGTGCGTTGAAGTGAAGCATGGAGTAGTTAGGTTTATTTGTCACCAAAGCCATATGTGTTTCAGCCCTTAGTTTGTTTCCTGCAAACAAAGGACCCTAATCCATGAGGCAAACTTGCCAAGGAGCAAATACATAATGTACAAAGCATGTAGTCTTCTAAAATCGGTTGACAACACAAGGTGCGCCTACCCCTCTTTTACCACTAATATGCTCCAAAAACTTCTAGCTCCAAAGCAAACTACCTTGCTTGCATTGCATTCGTTAAACGGTAGTTTCCGCGCGATATGTCATTGAAAAAAATTGCTTTGTGTCTGCTTTTTTTTCGAATGATGAGGATGAAAGGGTCCAGCGCAAGGGGTGAGATCTTAGGCTGGGTGGTTCCGCGGGAGTTTGAGAGGATTCATGTTAGAAGGTTTTAATTTGTTAGACATAGGTTTCAGAAAAGACCGGGTCTAGATGCTCATGATGGACTTGGATAGAAAGGAAGAACTAGGAACCTGATATGAAAAGGAAGGAAATGTTTGTACAAAGGACTTGCCGAGTTAGCAATTTCATGAGATCGTCCTATTGCAAGTAATCAAGGGAATTTTTCAATTAGTTAGATATTTTAGAAAGCCATCAGATCGGGACGTTCATGATGGGCTTAGATTGAAGGAGGCGAACAAGGAGGTTGAGCAAAAAAGTTGGAAAGCCCTTATCCAGGGAGTCAAGCCAATGGCTTCATGCATGAGAGACCAACCTATTATTGCCAGTGGGGGGTAGTCATAGGGCATGGCTAGGAGGGCAATAGCCATGGGCCAGAAGTTCGAGCTAAATAAGCCAAGTGGTCTTAACAATTCAAGGAGCTCGTGAGTTTTGAGTTTTAATTCCAACCCTAACCCATGTTTAAGCATACAAGTATATAAAAGAGCACATGTGCACTACTACACCAATTGTTACTTAGCTTCCCACTGTGTGGCATCCCTTGGCTCATCAGAGCATCTCCAACAGCCGCGCCGCAAATTGGTCTGTTTTAGCGCGCGCGCAACGCGGTGGGTCGCTCCAGCGGGCGCGCAAAAACGACGCGCGCTATAACAAGTTGGGCGCGCGGTCGAAAACACTCTCGCGCGCGGTGTATTTCGGACGCCCACTACAGCGCGCGGCACACTCGAGCGCCCGCCCTCGCACTCTCTCCTCTCCTCCTCCCTCGCCCCTTGCGCAGGCCGGGCCTGCCACCCACCCATGGACGCCGACACCGCACCCGCTCACCCGTTGTACAACCGCGACCCGCGCTGCCGCCGCCGGAAACCCTAAGCGGGGAGGCGTTGGCGTCGCCACCGCCGGAGCTCCGCCGGCGTCGGCCTCGCGCAACCTCTTCTTACCGCCCGGATGACCACGGCACCGGGTGGCGTCGCGCAGGCGCCGTCCCGTGCCGCCGGCGCACCGTCGAAGGTCCCCAATGCGGCGCAGCCGAAGAAGGGCAAAACATCCGCGAAGAAGAACAAGGCGGCGGACGGATCCGGTAGCATGAAGGCGAGGGGAAAGAAGCTTGCAGGGCGTTCGACGGCCGCGGCGGCTACCGAAGCGCCGGCGAGCTCACTCGTTGAGCCGGCCGCCGACGCGCACCACGTGTTCGACGAAATGCCCCCAAGGTGAAAAAATTTCCAACTTTTCTTTTCTTGTTAATTTTTCAATGCATCATCACATATAGATAGCTTATTTGCATTGTTCAAAAAACTTTGTAGTCTCAACGATGATACATACATGTCAACTATGGGTGTTGGGTCCAACAATTCGCATTGGTCTAAAACCAATGACATCCATTTCGAAGACCATGAGTTTGAGGTGGACGAGGAGGGTGAGGGCATTGTCGAGGCGCCGAAAGGAAGAGCGGGCAATTACACCACCAACGATGACAAATTACTATGCAATACTTATTTGCAAATGTCGAGGGATCCATCCATTGGAGGTGATCAAAGTAGAGGCAGCGTATTGAGGCGAATGAAAGAACACTTTGATGCTCACTGGCGTGAGTGGAATTGACCGCCCGAGAGATCACTTGGTCCCGACGGTCGACAATCAACTCGGATTGTCAAAGTGGGCGGCTTGTCAAAAGGCGGTTGACAAGATTAACCCAAGTGGCACAAATGAGGATGATCGAGTAAGTGGCATCTCATATATGTTCATCATACTTGTTTTGGTGACGAAGTGCTAACTTGTTTTGTTTTTCTTGTAGTACATCATTGCACAAAACTTGTTCAAAGAAGAGACGAGGACAACCAAGAAGGGAAGATCAAGAAAGGAAGGGTCTTTACCTTGCCTCATTGCTATGAAGTGTTAAAGGATGATGAGAAATGGAGGAAGCGTGATGGTTTGGATGATTTGCATTTGAGCAACAAACGCAAGCGAACAATTGAGTTGAACGATGATGAGGAGGAGGATGATGCATCAAGTGATGACGGCAAGAGAAGCCCCACACCCAACTCGGTTTCATACTCGAAGCCAAAACGATCGGATGGGTGCAAGAAAGACAAAACCGAAAAGAAGAAGAGGAAAGGAGATGATGAGCTCAGAAATGCTATGGAAGCTATTGTGAAGGCAAGGGTCGAAGCCAATGAGGTGAGGAAAATGGCAAGGAACCAAGATGTCGTGGCCGAGGAGAGGAGGTTGGCGGCCGAGGAGAGAAGGGTGGCGGCCGAGGAGAGGAAGGTGGCTTTGGAGGTGAGGAAAGTGAGCAATGAGGAGCGAACTAGATTGTTGGAATGGGAGAAGCACTTGTTTTTCTTGGACACATCCAACCTCAATGAAGCGCAAAAGGAATATGTCAATCTTGCTCGTGAAGAAGTGTTGATCCAAAAAAGAGCCATGATCCGCATGAGTGGCGGTGGCCTCGGCGGCACGGGTGGCGGTGGCCTCGGCGGCATGGGTGGCTTTGGAGCACCCTCCGACGCTATGGCCGCCATGGGAGGCATGAGTTTTGCTTCTCTCATGGGAGGCATGGGTGCACCTCCGGCCGCCATGGGTGGAATGTCTTCTCACACACATTTCCATGAAGATGCCGTTGAAGATCTTGCCAACACCGTCAGAGCTTCACGTGATGCGGTGCGTGATGAGGAGAGGGAGGAAGATTCATCTTCGGAGGCGGAAGAATCGTCTTCGGAAGATGAGGACGAAGACGAGGAAGATGATTGATGTGTCTTTCATGTCTTGAACTTTAGTTTGCATTTGAACTTGGTTGGATGAACTTGTGGGCATGATTTTGAACTTGTGGGCATGAACTTTTATTCATCAACATGTTTGTGTCAAATTTCACATGTTCATTGCATTTTGATGAATGTTTCAAACTCATTTTGTGTCCAAAATATCATATATGTTTAACCCGGCGAGTCGCGCATGCTGTATTTTTCTTGGCTGCCCGGTATGTGTGTGCCGCCGCAAGATTATAGCGCGGCTGCTGGAACCAGCGCTGGCGGCCGCGCTAAACATGCCGAAGCGCGCGCGGCAAACAGATTTTTTGCGCGCGGCGCTTTGCGCGGCTGTTGAAGATGCTCTCGTAGCCAGACGATCCAGTCCCCTTCTCAGTCCTCGCTGCCTCACACTTCAGGTGATCAAGGGCATTTTGGTAACTAGAGATTTCCAAAGGTGGTCGAATCAGGACACTAATGTGGACCTGAAAAGGAGACAGACTAGGAAGTTGACGTATGCTAATCCTTTGTAACAAGTTTGTACAACTATTTAGTAACGAGCATGATGTTTTTGGCTTCGAGATCCTAAATCCCTAAGCCCCTTGGTATTTTTGGCAACAAAGCACGCTACAGTTGGCGAGGCGGTATTTTCACTTCTTGATGTCACTTTGCCAGAAAATATGGAACTAAAGTAATCAAATCTCCAAAGCGCTTGTCATGGTTCTAAGCCTGACAGTAGAATGGGGGGTAGGTATGAGAAGGCAAGATCCTAGCTACGGTGAGGTTGTGCACGCAAGATTTACGAGTTCAGGCCCTTCTCGAAGGAAGTAATAGCCCTACGTCTCGGTGCCAGGAGGCTTGGTCGATTGGATTAAGCGTGAAGTTACAGGGGGTGCGAACCCTTATCCCGGAGGAGGGGGGTTGGCTTATATAGAGTGCGTCAGGACCCCAGCCCTTCCTTGTTACACAGCGTTCAATGTACATAAAGAGGGGACGTTACTAGTAACGTCAGCATTAAAGTCATATAAATGTTCATCAACACTATAGAGTGAACGCCCGACCGTTGCTATCCAGAGTGACATTAGATCTTCTGTACTCCGAGTGATTTCTGATATGGTCGAATGATTGTATCCTAGTCGACTGGAACTGAGTTATCCGAGTGGAACCCATGGTCGAGTGGGTTGCCTCCTGAGGTGATTTCAGTCGGTAGAAGTTGTTGTCCTTTGAATGTCTTTGACTGTAGGGCAGTGTCCTTTGGAAGGGTGTCTAGATCAGGTCTATTACCCTACCCTAGGTACATGTCATCGTCATTAGCCCCCGAATGGTTCAGGGTCTGAGTGGAGATGGAGTTGAAGATGGTTCCGACCCAATTTTCATGCTCCGGAAGCATTTTACTTGGATTGGTAAACCATGCAAAAACTTCGACCTCATTTTCAATCGCCTTGAGCCATTCTAAGGTTGTCGAGTGAACTTTGCTTGATAAGCTTCAAATGCTGATATGGTATGAAATCTTGTCTGCACTGCCGTTCCCGGATCTCACGGGATTTCGATATTTGGGGAAGCGCGGGGGACGGAGAGGATCGTAGTAAACGGAATGGATTAGGCAGGGACGCCTCGATCCCCGCGCCACCTTTTTCGCCACATATCGAGCGCGCGAAAGTTGCGGGATTTGACAGGATTGCTTGGGCCCAGTAGTCAGTCACTCGGAACCAAGCTCAAATAAGGCTCCGCGGACGGTGTATTCTGCACAGTGCGCCTCACTTCTCCTCTTTTTCCCTTGTTTCTTCTCCTCATCCACCTCCACCCTCGACACCGCCGCCCCGCCCAAGCGCTTCCTGCGACAGTGGCGAAGGACAAGACAGCGGCGCTAGAGCGCACGAAGAAGGCGACGGCGAAGGGAAAGGGCAAGAACACGAGTCGGGGAGGATCTTCGTTGAGATCTGGCCTGCCGCGAGGCTGAATCCAGGGCGACTGGATCCGCTCCACGATCCAGCAGGAGGATCTGGAGGATCTGGTTGAGGGGGGGTTGATTCCCCATGGTTCCTGGCGGCTTCCGGGGGACGAGACCGAGCCGCGGCCGTAGGAGGGTGAGTGCGTCCTTCTTGCAACCCACGTCGAGCGCGGTTTCTCTTTGCCTCCCCATCCTTTTTTCCGGGGTTTTCTGAACTTTTTTGGAGCCCAACTTCCTCACTTTCCCCCAACACCATCACATACCTTGCCGCATTCGTGTCCATGTGTGAGAACTTTTTGGGCAGTCGACCACACTGGGGTCTCTTCAAACACATTTTCACTTGTCATTCTCAATCTGTAAAAAAGGCTAATCCGAGTGATAAGAGGACGCATGTGATCCAGATGTGTGGAGGTCTAGGGATCCAGAGGAGGGGTAAAAGTTGACGGTGTCTTGGACTAGGGGGTACTCACCACGTCGTCTCCCGACCAGCTGGATCGGGCGAGGACCCCCACGGTGGCTCATTCATAGACCAGTTCGGACATCCCATGCCGCATACAAGGAAGACTCCACAAGACTTGGCACCCAAGACAAGGACTCTCCTAAAACCCTAGGCCTCCGGTGTCTTATATAAACCAAGGACAGGCTAGTCAATAGGCATCTCATATTCATTACTAGAATCTCGTGGTAGATACATGTACTCTGTACTACACTCCATACAAATACAATCAAAAGAAGCATGTAGGGTATTATCTCTTCGAGAGAGCCCCCCATACAAATACAATCAAAAGCAGCATGTAGGGTATTATCTCTTCGAGAGAGCCCGAAGCTGGGTAAAACCCTGTGTCCATGTTATCATCGCTTCAAGACGCCTAGCTTAGGACCCCTACTATGAGATCCGCCGGTTTTGACACCGACATTGGTGCTTTCATTGAGAGCCCGCTAGACGATCGTCGCGGTTCGATGAGATTTTCAAACAATGCTAAATCAGGTGTTGTTCCTTCAATTTATTTCGTTTTACATAGATCAATTTGTTTGCAAAGAGACCTCTGCTTTCCCGTGCTATTTTCTCCATAGGAGATTTTTTTTGGTAGCTCCGAGTGCGGCAGCTAGCCATCTATCCCAGGTAAAGCATGTGCAGATGACCTTGATGCACGTGCAAACCTTCGTTAGAAGGCGTGCCTATAGCAGCAACGGCAGGACGTCTCGTGGCCGAGCTCTGCTGCAAGATCGGATCGGGCTGATCCGGGCGTCGCCGTAAAGAAAAAAACCTATGCCACTACAGCTTTTCAGGTTCCGCCCGTGGTCCTCTGAAGAGCCACAGTGCCCAGCTCCTTTTTCAGGTTCGCGTGGGATCAAGCAATGTAGTTCCTCTTCATGTGATCCATCAGGGAAGTCAATCAATCCCTTAAATATAACACTACTTATCTAAGTACAACACTCCCGTTAAGGTTAAATTAAAGAATAGCGTCTCAGCTTTTGCTTTACCAATTCATGTGAAGGCCAGATCTAATGCTTGACTTTTTGGTTGGTTCTTCATCAATCGTTACCGCAACTTATCCTGGAGGACGGTCTGGTTTATTGTTAGGTCACCTGGGATCTTGAAGAATTTCTTCTTCGGTCTGCTACATGCAAAATAATTCCAGGTTTTGTCTTTCCTATCTATTCGGTTAGCACGCAAAGTTATTACGCATGGAATTTTTTCTGTTGGTCTGTACTGCATTATTCTCGCAGAGATACGCCGACACTTGTACATGATGTATGCATCAATATGGTGATCGACGCGGATCGACAGGATGATCGGAATGAGATCAAGAATTTTTTTTAGCGGCGGCCTTGTCCGCTGCCTGGCAATGCGCCAGGTCCGAGGTCTGCTGCTACTGGCAGCACACCCATAGGCGAACCATACCTCGTGCTATGCAGGGGCGGATCCAGACTTAAAATTACCCGGTGTCCACATAGAGAACACATTCCTACATATCAAACAATTCAATGACCTATATACTAGACCAATAAGTAAGTGTAAATTGCATCTGGTGCCAGTGACACCGGGTAGCTGTACGTAGCTCCGCCCCTGGTGCTATGGAGACGATTCAACCAGTAGCGCTCCATCCACGGAGATCACGCATGCACAAGTACTTATCCCATGGAGCAGTAACACAAGGCCAGCATGGGTCACCTACGCGGCAACCTATAGGGAGATCAATCATTCCCTTTCTTTATTAAGACCCTTAGGTGCTATTAATCCTAGCAATTTTTGCTTACGTGGGTTTATTTTTTTCTGAGGAATTATTACTCTGGTCTGTTCCATTCTTTACACACAGGTTCGTCTAATGGTGGCCGCATTAATAGCGGTCGCTTGGTGGTTCGTCAGTTTCCGTACACAGTTCGGCGAACTGCGCATCCGGAATTCGGATCGACCTGTGAATTCAGGCTTTGTCATGCCTTTACCGCATCACGCCGATGCCCTGCATCGACATTGACTTCGGCACCAGGCCACATCTCTTTAAATAAATTATTTTGTGTAAATTAATTATGCGAGGATTTTTTATATTTATATTATTATTTTTTGGACCGCACTATTTTACTTGTGCAGGTAATCTACTTCGACTGCATCACGCGGTCACTTCGGCAAGCCGACGTCGTCGTCCTAATCGACGTAAATCGGCGCGTGTGACCACCTTGTTGGTCGAATTGCCATACCGACATGTTCGGTTGCCTCGGGGACTTCGGCATCGCTGAGAGAGCTCTACCTCATCGAGTGTTCGGCACACAGGTCATATTTCTCTTATTACTCATTTTGCATAAATTATTTATTATGCTGTGATTTTTTTACTATTATCTCCGGCTTGCACTATTTTTTATGCACAGATAAATGATCCGGGTTGGGCAGCACTGTCACCTCGGCATATCGACGTACCATGTCACCTCGGCTGACCGGGGGCTTCGCCAACACTTCATTAACCCACCCCGAGGACTTCGGCATCATACTGTCGGCCTGCTCCGTCGCCTCGGTCGTACTGGGGGTTATACCTCGCCACATTGGTCGTGCTACGTCACCACTTCGGAGTGCCGAGCTCTTCGCTCCGCCACCTCGGGACCGGCTTGAGGACTGGGACCTTGTCCCGCATCGAGCTCGGACCATGTCATCAATGCCGAACACATTAACCAGCTAAGTCGCTTTCATGCTCAAAAACTTTCAGTTTTAAATTTTGTTCGGTTCGACCAAGCATCATACTTTTTTGGCAAAAAGTAGTATGTGAAAAACTTCCTTGTCAAAACTTTGTTTGTGACACACAAATTCGAATACCCCGTTTACTTGGGGCTTCCTTTATGATGCCTTTCCACTTGCATATGATTATACCTGTATGGCTTCGTTCCTTGTTCGTGTATTAGCCACAATATGCACCATGTTAACTTAAGTGTTCCGTAAGCTGGATTGCTTTGCTCCTGTGTTTACCCCTACGTTCCCGATTGTTCGGCTAGGGAGTAAAGGGAGCACCTCTGCGATTGTTACGATCGGGTCATCCGAGCTCGGACCTCAGACTGGGTGAAGCCAAAAGCTAGCGCTCTTATTGTTTTCAATCATGGTCGGCACACAACGGAACTCATGAGTACAAAAAATCTATGGCACAAGTCTCATAGTAACAATGAGCAACTGAAGAAAGGTATCGGTGGGGGTACTATTTTCTTCGAAGATGCTTCTTACACGTTGTCAGTAATATAGAATAAGTTCCCTGAGCGCGCTTTGTCTGTTACAGCCTTATGTCCTGATTGCATGGTTATCGGAAACACCGTCGATATTCTCGACAGGTGGAGTACATAACACTTTTCGGCCCTTGACCGAAAAGGGAGAAGCCGACGGTCGGTTAAGACGCGTATAAAGTTCGGGTGAAAACAGATATGATATAAGTACTTCGGTACATACAATCATAAAATTCTTTTACCCAAGTCACTCGGGGGCTGTTAAATTTATGTGAGCTGTTTTATAATAAGTGTTCTTCTTCTTAGTCGTTGCAAAGTCTTTTTCTATCACTCCTTTTTTCGACGCGAGTGTGTGGTCAATAGCCGGGGAGCCTAATTTCTCTCTCAAAGCCGCTAGAGTTTAGTTTGCCAAACTGGCCTAACGAGAAGTACTCCGCCTTCGGGATAGGAGGTTGAAGCCGTAGGCTGACCTGCTTTAAGTCTTGAGATAGGATGTGTCATGTTAAAGCACGACATAAGCACAATTGTTTTCTCTCTAAGACCAATTTTCGTATTGGCACCGAACACTTGATCTAGTTTGGACGTCAAGTTTTTACTGAAGTTTTTTGGTTTTCCAAGCCTATGGCACTTTTAGACTATTTGTGTGTTTCCAGCATAATTCTCGCAGTGCAACGCCGGACACCTTTAGAGGTTCGGCAAAAACATTCTCGGATATTGCCATATATGCATCGGTTTCGAATTGTGTCTTCGGTCAATAGTTGGGTTGCCCGGCTCCTGTGCTTGCCCCCTATGTTCTGCTTTGTTTGGCTAGGTGTGCAAAGGGAGAACCACTGCGATTGTGCTTCCAGCTAGCATGGTTAAAGCACCTTAGTGGAGAAAGCCGAAAACTGATTGTCACGATAAGCGCAAATTGGTCAGCGATCCGATGACTGTGTTAAACCATAAGATCGATAGAGGTCACCCCGTGTTAAATGACGGGCTGTTCATAATATTTGCCGAAGTGTTTACGGCTTGACCTCAACTGTCGCTGAACACTAACTGGGGGCTATTAACTGGCCTCCCAACTTTAAACTCCTATGACTAAGTGAAAGTTATAAAGCCCGCATATCTGATTGCCTCGTTTCCTCTAACACAACCGCCTTCGGGCACCAAGACATCGGCTAAGGGTTGTCTTGTTATTGCGAAAACACCCTGTGTAGCATCTACAAGGGGGCGGAAGCCGACGATGGGCCACTTTCAACTGATAAACGGTCGCAACGGAGTCAAAATAAACATATCATCGGTGTTTGTATTTAATATATGAAGGCTGCCTTCCGCAATCATCGTTATAAAGCCATAAATATGCATCAATTTGACTTAAGATTTCGGCCAAGATGGGTTGCCTGGCTCCTGTGCTTACCCCTACGTTCCCGATTGTTCGGCTAGGCGGTAAAGGGACCACCTCTGTGATTGTTACTACCGGGTCATCCGGGTTAGTACCTCAGACTGGGTGAAGCCGAAAGCTAGCAATCTTAAAGGATATAATTGGTCGGCAACGACGGAAGTGAAGATTTCGGTCCATTCAGACCTTAGAGTTCGGGAACTTTCCCTGAACTAAATCCTCAGTATTTTCCTCCCACATTGATCGGAGGTAAGGTTTCATCATGGTTAGCATGACAACCTATTGGGGATATAACTATTTGTGTAAGCCACCCATGAGGGGCCGGGTTACGCAAAGAAGGATTCATCAGATGAAGCCCAAGACCAAGCATGAAGATGGCGGTTCAATAAAGGGTCTAAAGCCCACAGGCGACTTGAGGCCCGTAGTGGTAAACCGCCGTAATGGCATGACTTGTATCATAAGGCAGAATTAACTAGTCATCGAGCCGGACACTGTTTATGAGCCGGCCGGGACTCTGTAGGCCGCATGGCGTCAACCCGTGTATATAAGGGGACGACCCGCTGGCGGCTTAGGGCAAGAAACATCTCATCGAGAGCCGGGCATAGCGTATCTCGCTCCCTGGTCATTGAAACCCTAGCAATACCAACCCAACTAGATGTAGGCTTTACCTTCATCGTAAGGGGCCGAACTAGTATAAATTCTCTCGTGTCCCTTGTCCCGATTAACCCCTTTAAGCTTCCTAGTTGCGATGGCTCCACGACTAAGTCCTTCCATGAGGACATCTGCCGTGACAATTCCACGACAGTTGGCGCCCACCATGGGGCCAGCGCATGGTGCATTTGAGTTCTTGAAGGGAAACTTCGAAGGGCTCAAGGGATACGCTATGGGCCGGATGACCAAGAGTCGTTGCGGCAAAATCTACATCGACGACGAAGGCTGGGGCCCCGACGCCGGCTCAATTGAGTACGGGTACCAGGTTCCCTTCGGCGGAATTCACGTCTTCATCGGCCGGATCGGTGAGCCAGGCCCTGAGCCGGACAACTGCACCAACATCGTCAAGACGGCTCAGCCACTACTGGAATCAGCTACTTTGCCATCAGCCAGCTCTTTGCCGTCCGCTAGCAGACGACAAAGAAGCTATTTGCCATCAGCTACTCAAAAGCAGACGGCAAAGAACTGGCTGATGGCAAAGACCTTCTTTGCCATCAGCCAGTTGTTTGCCGTCCGCTAGCAGACGACAAAGATTCTTTGCCGTCAGCTGGCAGACGGCAAAGAGGGAGGCGGCCCACACTAACGGTCTGACAAGGGAAAACCTAACGGGGCCCCTCTTTGCCGTCCACTAGCAGACGACTAAGAGTAATAAAGCGGATGGCAAAGGGGGGCGGACGGCAAACGTTTAGGTTACTAACGGCCGAGCCCCACCCCGCCGCCATCTCTCTCTGTTTCAATCTGTCCCCCTCCTCCCCGACGACCACCGCCACCCGCCCCCGCCCCCGCCACCCATCGCAGCCCCCTTGCCCCACATCCTCTCGCCCCACCGTCCCAACCACCCGCCGCCGCCGCACCGCCACCGCCCGCCCCACCGCCTGTCGCCCCACCACCCGCCACCGCCCGGCGTCCGTCGCCATGCGGAGCCAGGCTCGTCATGAGCCCCTGCGTCCGCCTCGCCCCCCCCCCACGCCGGAGCCAGGCTCGCCCTGCGTCCGCCTCGCGCCCCGCCCGGAGCCAGGCTCGCGCGCCGCCCTGCGCCCGCGCCGCCCCCTCCATCCTCCATCGAGAGGAGCCAAGGTGAGCATTATTTTGTCTTTTTCTACTGCTTTTCTTTGTTGTTTAGGTTTAATTAGGTTATTGATAGGTTTAGGTTAGTGGTTGGTTTAGGTTAGTGCTAGATTTAGATTTAAATAATTAGAAGAAGAAGAAAGTTGAAAAAAGAAGAAGAAGTAGAAGAAGAGGAAAAAGGAAAAAAAGGAAGAAGAATAAGAAGAAAGTTGAAAAACATAACAATATAGAAGAGGAAAAAGGAGAAGAAGAAAGAAGAAGAAGAAGAAGAAGAAGAAGAAGAAGAAGAAGAAGAAGAAGAAGAAGAAGAAGAAGAAGAAGAAGAAGAAGAAGAAGAAGAAAGAAGAGGAGGAGGAGGAGGAAGAGGAGGAGGGAGAAGAAGAAAGAAAAGAAGAAGAAGAGAAGAAGAAGAAGAAGAAGAAGAAGAAGAAGAAGAAGAAGAAGAAGAAGAAGAAGAAGAAGAAGACCCAGACATGCCACCCCGACACCCCGATCCCCGACCCCGACCCCGACACCCCGACCCCGACACGCCACCCCGACACCCCGACCCCGACCCCCGACCCCCGAAACCCAGACCCTGACCCCCGACACCCCGACCCCGACACGCCACACCGACACCCCGGCCCGACACCCCGACCCCGACCCCCGACCCCCGACACCCGACACCCCGACCCGACCCCGACACCCCGACCCCGACACGCCACCCCGACACCCCGGCCCGACACCCGACCCCGACCCCCGACACCCTGACACCACACCCCGACCCCGACACGACACCCCGACACCCGACACCCGACCCCGACCCGGCCCCCGACACCCCGACACTGCCCTCGACCCTGACCCCAACCCGGACACCACACCTCGACACCCCGACCCCGACACCACACCCCAACAACCGACCCCTGACCCCCTGACCCCGACACCCCGATCCCGACACGACACCCCGACCCCCCGACCTCGAAACAGCACCCCGACCCCGACACGCCACCTCGACACCGACACGACACCCCGACCCCCGACACCTCCCGAAAAGGTGTTCTTTGGCCTTCTAGAGGCCGACAGGGTCATATATTTGTGAATTATTAGTTAGGTCATATATTTTTCGATTTTGTTATGAAAAACATCATATATAATTGTGTTGATCGGGTAGTTTTAAATGTGCAGTTGTTTCATGGCTGCGAGGTTTGGTGTTCGACGACCTCGCCGTGCGTTTGTGAGCTCTGCCCTTCGTTCGTGGGTGAGCACAAATGACATGTCCTCCTCCCCCATTAATTATTTGATCTATTCCGATGAAACTTGATAGCTAGCTATATATGTGTCTTGAATCATCAGTATGCGTAACCAATATGTATCTCCCGTTCGAAAGCGTCATAGTTATAAATATGCATGCATTTGCATATTTATAACCTTGATTCCTTCGAATTGTCCAACGCTATCCATGGACAGCCCGAGTATGTGTAGATTGGGTTCGTTTTCCCATATGCTTTGCTCCAGATCCGATGCATAAATTTAAATCGATTGCCTCCCTCTTGTTCTCCGGTACACATCCTCTCTCATTTATTGCGAGAGGCGTGTATCGAGAACCGTGGGGAGGTGCTGCCAAATTTTAACGTCGAATCGGAGCATAGCATGGGAAAATGAACCCAATCTACACATACACGGGTGGGATTAGGACCTATCATTACCTATTAGAGTGTAGGTTGCATGGACGTAATAAAATTGACAAAGTAGATCAACTGATGAATATATACATGGTGAATTACATATATAATTGTTGTGTGTCCAGTAGCTCTGAAAGTCAAGATGAGTGATCGTGCGTGGATGTATACCGGTCACACTGGTCAGAACAAATGGAGCGCTGAATGGTTCACAAAAACCAAGGGGTTTGTGCAAGTCGCATTTGCAAATGGCCAGAGGAAAACCTGGTGCCCTGTTTCCGGTGCGGCAATTGGGAAAAGAGGACAGAGGCTGAAATGGGCAAACACCTGCAGAAGAGTGGTTTTACGCCCGATTATACGGTGTGGACATTTCATGGTGAGTCTGCCCAACGTGACCGAGCTGAGGTGGATCGTCGTCGCACCGACGAGCATGGTACCGGGATGGAAAACATGGTGCAAGACTATGATGATGCTCGGGATTCGGACGAGGAGATGGAGGAATCTGCAAAGGACTTCAATGAAATGTTGGAGTCTTCAAAACGTCCGCTCCATGAGCATACTCAGCTCTGTCAGTTGGATGCCATCTCACAAGTAATGGCTCTGAAGGCTCAGTTCAACTTGGGCAGAGAATGCTATGACGCAATGATGACAGTATTTGGACGCTTTCTACCCAAAGGCCATGTAATGCCTGCAAACCTGTACCAGTCGGACAAAATCCTCCGTGCACTGAAGATGCCCTATGAGAAGATACATGCTTGTGAGAAAGGATGTGCCTTATTTAGGCTTGACTATGCGGACTTGAACTATTGTCCCATTTGCAAGTCTTCCAGGTATATTGTGGTAGACAACGGTATGGGTGAGAAGACACAGACCAAAATCCCCGTTAGTGTTCTTCGGTATATGCCAATCGTACCAAGACTTCAACGTCTTTTCATGGTCGAAGAGACGGCCAGACAGATGACATGGCACAAAACAGACAAAAGAACCGAACTAGATGCAGATGGGAATCTAATGATGGTACACACATTGGATGGTGTTGCGTGGAAAAAGTTTGATGAATTACATGCTGACAAAGCGGCAGATCCGAGGCATCCTCGAGTCGGCATCAGCACGGATGGGTTAAGTGTGTTTGGTATGACGGCAACCCAATACAGTTGTTGGCCCGTATTTGTCTTTCCACTCAATCTCCCCCCCCCCCCCCGGACAGATTATGCAAAAAAAGAACATTTTCCTGACGTTGATAATTCCAGGGCCCAACTATCCGGGAAAAAATATGAATGTGTACATGCAGCCGCTTAAGGACGAATTGCAAGAAGCTTGGGATAATGGGTTCAAGACATACGACGCCTATATCAAACGAAACTTCATAATGCGTGTCTGGTACATGTACTCGACGCATGACTTGCCGGCGTATGCGCTATTCGTTGGCTGGTGTGTGCATGGAAGGTTCCCGTGCCCCACATGCAAGGGAGTTGTTGAGTTTCTTTGGCTTCAGGCCGGTCGCAAGTTTTCTTGCTTTAACATGCATAGACAGTTCCTGGATCCTCGCCATAATTTCAGGAAAGACAAGAAGAACTTCATCAGAGGTAGAGTTGTCAAAACTCGCACCACTGCACCGACAGCCAATAGACCTGGATCGTTAAACGCTCTCGAGCTAGATCCACAGCGTCCAGGGTACTTCAAGGGGTATAATTCTAAGCACGCCTGGACTCACAAAACATGCTTATGGGATCTGCCTTACTTCAAAGACCTCCTTTGCCCACACAACATCGACGTGATGCACACTGAGAAAAATATCGCCGATGCACTTTTTGGTACATTATTCGGCATAGATGGGAAGTCAAAGGATAATACTAAGGCTAGAGTCGATCTGGAGGCGCTATGTGATAGGCCGTTACAAAACATGAAAGAACCGAAAGGAAAGCAGAACTGGACGAAGCCAAAGGCATGGTTCAATCTTGGAAGGCCAGCTATGAGGGAAATTATCTTGTGGGTGCAACAGCAGTTGATGTTCCCCGATGGGTATGCAGCGAATCTAAAGAGGGGAGCGAATCTTGATAAATTGAAGATATTTGGTCTCAAGAGTCATGATTGGCACATATGGATTGAGCGGTAATGCCGGTGATGTTGCGTGGCTTCATCCACGAGGATGAATGGCTAATCTTGGCAGAACTCAGCTATTTCTTCCGTGTTCTTTGTGCGAAAGAACTATCGCTGGCGTGCTAGAAGAAATGAAAGAGTTGGCGCCGGAGTTGATCTGGAAGTTAGAGAAGATCATTCCACCGGGCTTCTTTAATCCAATGCAGCATTTGATTTTGCATCTCCCGACCGAGGCAAGATTGGGGGGGCCTGTGCAAAATCGTTGGTGCTACCCAACTGAGAGGATGCAAAAGACGCTTCGAGAAAAATGTAAAAATAAACGTAGAATTGAAGCATCGATGGCTGAGGCATTCATCACAGAGGAGGCGGCAAACTTCGTAACAGCACACTACGAAGCCAAAAATCGTCATTTGCATAATCCGAAGCCTCGATACAATGCTGACGACCCTAATAAGGGTGGATCCAACCTCAGCCTATTCAAAGGGAATCTCGCACCAGCTAGTGTTTCACATCCAGTATCTTTGGATAACGAAGAATGGCAGACCATTTCGTTGTATATCTTCAACAACCTGATAGAAGTGCGATCGTACATCGAGTAAGTTCTCGGTACATTGTTTCGCAACTTCTATTTCCTTTGAACTGCTCTTATTCCTGGATATGTCATACAGTCGATACGTCGCCATATTCTCATATGGAGCGGTGATCCAAAAGGATTCCGTCGAAGAGTATGAGCTTCTCGCAAAGCAAGGAGGCGGCTATCCCGGTTTCATCTCTTGGTTCAAACAAACGGTAATTTCTATTAGACAATTTCATTTCATTCACTAATTTGTGCGTAATGCAACAATCCTTTCATATTAAACTTGTAGGCTAATTCAGAGTCTATGGACGCCGAATTGAGACAAGTCGCTAATGGTTTTGACTATAAGGTTCGTTCATTTGACAAGTACGACATCAACGAGTATCGCTTTTGTACCTATGGCAAAGAGCTATCTATGGCCGACCGAAAGTCTACAAATTGTTGTGTATCTGCTATAGGCGAAGGAGGTACCGAGTATTATGGGAGAGTTGAAGCAATTTACGAACTTCTGTTCTATGGTGAAAACCCACCGAATGTGGTAGTCTTCAAATGTTATTGGTTTCAGCCGAAGGAGACTAGAAGGACTCATGAACATATAGGGCTAGTTGAAATCAACCAAAGCACCCATTTAGATGTTCCTGATGTCTATATTACGGCTCAACAGGCGACCCAAGTATTCTATCTACCGTGGGCTTGCCAAATTAATCCAAATCTGAAAGGTTGGGATGTCGTTTATGAAGTGCCGCCACGTGCTAGACTTTCTCCCCCAAAGGAAGAGGATTATGAACCTCACATTAACCTAGACACATATGAAGGAGAATTCTTCCAAGAGACACGTCTTTCCAAAAAGTGTTTCAAGAACCGCTATACTTCACCCCAAAACATTGAAGTAGAGCAATGACAGTGAATCCGACATCACCCGGAGGAGGAACAAGAAGAGCCGGAACAAGAAGAGGTTACTGCTGCGGATGACCTGTCAATGCTTGACCGATTACGTCAAGGTGGCCTTGCACATGTTGATGCCACTGAACCCTATGAGCCCATCATTGATTATAGTGATGATGATGATTATTCATTTATTGATGATCTTGATCGAGATTATTAGTAGTGTCGGTATTCAATTTTTGATGTTGTACTTGATGATGATACACTTAAGTGATATACATATTATTATTCATGTCGGTACTTTTTTTATGTTATACTAATTTCGTTTATTCTTTGTCATGGCAGGTGTTGAAAGATGGTGGGCGCTGGTCGGGGAGCGCCGAGGCCCTTCTTCGTCGGGCGCGTGGTGCGAGGTCTTCCATTCCACACGCACCTCTCCGCCGAGCGTTCTTTGGACAAGATGGCGACACCGCCGGGCCCTTCTTCGTCGACCGTGGTGCCCAGCAGGGGACGAGGTAAGAAGAAGAGAGGACATGGTCGCGGGAGAGGAGGTAGGGTGACTGTTACGGCGCCTTCCTCGCCGCCACCCCCAGCTGTTTCACCCGAGCACGTGACTGCTAGGGTGGACTCGTCCGAGGAGGAGGCTACACGGACTCCGGTCCACGGGTCTTCGGCCCACGAGCCTCGGGTCGACGGGCCTTCGGCCCACGAGACCCCGGAGGAGCACACGTCTGGATGGGGTACCTGGTCAGGTCAGCCTGGAGGAGCCGAGTGGCCATGCTGATGATGGCGGGGAGCCGAGTGGCCATGCTGATGATGGCGGGGAGCCGACTGATATTGAGGAGGAGGGGGGCAACGTCCACCAGCGTGGTGCTACACGGCTCCCGTCCGTGCCGGTGACCCGCGAGCAGAGGTGGTTGATTTTCCCTGATGGGGAGAGGAAAGTGCATTTAACCTTTTTGTACCTTCTGCATTCACGTTTCTTCAAATAACTAATGCGTTGGCCTTGTCCTGCTGCAGGGGTTGGGACCACCATGAAAGTGTCCGTCGGCCCAACTCCGTCCTTGGAGTTCTGATTCGGCAAAACTTCCCGGGGTTTGTCACGTTGCCTGGCGAGGGTCGGCTTCCAGAGGTTGGATTGAGTTGGGAGCACTACTTGGCTGCCCCGGACCCGCCGGGTGAGATTATCGACGGTGTCTTGTGCAAGACGAGGGCAGACGTGGTGATCAGAAAGTTCTGGGTAATTTCTCCTTTAAACAATTAAAAATCTTCAACTAGCTAGTTATTAATTGTACTAATCAATATTATCTCATTTGATTGCAGACATTCTACAGGTGTGAGGAGGGATACGAGGAGGAGGCGGCAGATGTTATCGACAAGGAGTGCAAGCGCCTACTGCAGAACTTACGGCATGAGGTTCGGGTGCAGGCTGTTCGAGACTACTACGCCGGGCGTGGTATCAAGAAGCCCAAGCAGGAGTGCCGCGATAAGTTCTTGAGTAAGGAGCAGTACATGAAGGTAATTCTTAAGGCCTTGTACTTACTTCCTTCATTTAGTAATTCATAGCCGTAGCGCTCAAGTTTCTATTTGCTAACTTAGGCCCCTCCGAGATGGTGTGCGGATCGGATGGATTGTTGGGAGGTGTTGCTCAATGCGTGGTGCTCAAAAGAATGGCGGGCCACCCACAACGAGGCCAAGGACAAACTTGCCCAAATGGAAGGTGTGCCACACCATCAAGTCAGCTCCAACTTATTTCAGTACAGGCCGGAACTGGGTATGTGGTTTGCTTCATGATTCATGCAATTCATTCATCATGCTAGCTTTAGCCCTTTAATTACTAATTTACTTTGTTTCTATCTTTTAGGCACGCTACAATAAGGCGGATAAGGTGCCAGAGGTGTACGACCTGTATGCCAAGGCCCACACTGGCCCTTACAAGAAAGTCAAGGCATTCTCTGCGTCTGACCTCGATGATCCAAAGAACTTCACTAACATCTCCGCCCACGACAAGCTCGTGCAATATAGAGACCAGGGGAAGGCGAGGAAAGGGGAGGACTTTAACCCGAGCAAGGGTCCCATTGATATAGTCATATAGAGCTGCTGATGATATCTGGTGGCGGGAGGTCCCATGGCTCCATTGCCATGGGAGATGGACTTATCCGTTGTCCCAGCACTCTCCCGGAGATCAAGGCGCACCAGTCGTGCTCCGCTCCTGAGATAAGGCCTCGTGAACGACCAGTCCAACTTGCCATCAAGGTTAGTTATACGTACTCAGCCATCTTTCTCCATTACATTGTGTGCGCTTCCATCAATGATTACAAATGGTCATGTGAGTGGTGTTGCAGGCTGCTATACAGAGTGAGAGAGATAGAACGGAAAAACTTCTGGCGGAGGCGGCGGAGAGGCAGCGGGAATTGGAGGAGAAGACGACAAAGATGTTGGAGGAGGAGAGGGCACAGAATGACATGCAGGCAAGGGCCATGTACGAGCTCCTTGTGGTAAGTTTCTTCTGCAGATTACTTGCTAGTCTTAACATTTGAGTCTCATTACTAACTAGTATGACTCTATTGTGAAAACCAAATGTGCAGTCTGTGTGCGAGAAGTCCGGTCAGACCGCTCCGCCGATGCCAGTGATTGCTCCTGGGAGCACGGTGAGTTTAATTTGAATGGACATTACCTGCTAGTCTTAACATTTGAGTGTCATAATGCTAACGAGACATTGGAAATGATCTTTGGTGCAGCTTAACTCCAGACACGCATCGCACGATCCTTCTCCAGCTACCGGCACGAGCCAGCCCGCTCCTACACCTTCCTGATCACGCTAAATTTCTCTAGTGTTTTGCTTAACATATGCATAAAGACCTAGACTTAGCTTTATTTCCTCCAATATGCTTACCATAATGACCTAGAGTTAGCTTCTTTTCCTCCAAAATGACTTAATAAGCTTACTGACCTCATAAACCATCCATTTTACCTAAGTTAGCTCTAAAACGATCTGTACTTAGCTTACTTATGTCAAAAATTGCATAATTAGCTTAGTTAGCTCATAAACGATCCATTTTACCTAAGTTAGCTCTAAAATGACCCATTTTACCTTAGTTAGCTTATAAGTGATCCAATTTATCCAAGTTAGCTCTAAAATGACCCATTTTACCTAGATTAGCTCCTAAATGATCCATTTCACCTACGTTAGCTTTAAAATGACCCATTTCACCTAGGTTAGCTCCAAAATGACCCATTTCACCTAGGTTAGCTCCAAAATGACCCATCTTACCTAGGTTAGCTTATAAATGATCCAGTTTATCCAAGTTATCTCCAAAATGACCCAATTTACCTAGAGTAGCTCCTAAACGATCCATTTCACCTAAGTTAGCTAAAAACGACCCATTTCACCTAAATTAGCTCTTAAATGATCCGTTTCACCTAAACTAGCTCAAAAACGATCCATTTCACCTTAGTAAGCTCAAAAATGATCCATTTCACCTTAGTTAGCTCATAAACGACCCATTTCAACTAAGTTAGCTTATAAATGATCCATTTCACCTAAGTTAGCTAAAAAAACGATCCATTTCACCTTAGTTAGCTCAAAAACGATCCATTTCACCTTAGTTAGATCATAAACGACCCATTTCAACTAAGTTAGCTCATAAATGATCCATTTCACCTAAGTTAGCTCATAAATGATCCATTTCACCTAAGTTAGCTCATAAATGATCCATATCACCTAAGTTAGCTCAAAAAACGATCCATTTCACCTTAGTTAGCTCAAAAACGATCCATTTCACCTTAGTTAGCTCAAAAACGATCCATTTCACCTTAGTTAGCTCATAAACGACCCATTTCAACTAAGTTAGCTCATAAATGATCCATTTCACCTAAGTTAGCTCATAAATGATCCATTTCACCTAAGTTAGCCCAGAAACGATCCATTTCACCTCAGTTAGCTCAAAAAACGATCCATTTCACCTTAGTTAGCTAAAAAACGATCCATTTCACCTTAGTTAGCTAAAAAAACGATCCATTTCACCTTAGTTAGCTCAAAAATGATGCCCTTCACCTTAGTTAGTTCATAAACGACCCATTTCAACTAAGTTAGCTCATAAATGATCCATTTCAACTAAGTTAGCTCATAAACGACCCATTTCAACTTAGTTAGCTCATATATGATCCATTTCACCTAAGTTAGCTCATAAATGACATATAGTTCTTGTTCTAGTCTTCTTCTTCTAGTCACCTATTTCTAACTTTCTTATTTGCCATTTTGCAGATTTCATTCACTTCATGGAAGCTAGCTTGCTATGATGAAGTGCTTGCTTTTTCTTTGATGAAACTTTGCATTGTATCTAGTTTGCTATGATGGAACTTTCTATGTTGATGAAACTTTGTATTGTAATATGTATATGGATGGAACAATGTGTATGGATGGAACTTGATGGAACTTGCTTATGTATGAATGGATGAAACTTATGTCTTTGGATATGTGATATGATTGTTGTTAAATAGCCTGTGAAATATATATATATATATATATATATATATATATATATATATATATATATATATATATATGTCATATATATTTGCTGTTAAAATTGTTGAATTAAAAAAAAAAAAAAAGAGACAATATGCGGGCTCTTTACTCGCTCGCCACTAATCGGAAAAGGGCTCTTTGCCATCAGCAGCGGACGGCAAAGAGGCCACGTGGCAGGCAACTGTGCTTCCTGGGAGGCTGACCAATTTGGTCAGTTTGCCTACAGTGGCTGACGGCAAAGGCTTTGCCCTCCGCGGCGGACGGCAACCACCTAACGGAGTAACATCGCATTTATTGCCGTCTGCATTCTTTGCCGTCAGCTGCTGATGGCAAAGGCCTCTTTACCGTCAGCCGCCCGAAGCGGACGGCAAAGTAGCTCTTTGCCGGACCTTACTTTGCCGTCTCCTTTTACCGTTCGCGGTAGATGGCAAAGACCTTTGCCGTCCGCCGTCCATGCCTTTGCCGTCTGCCGTGGCAGATGGCAAAGTAGCTGATTCCTGTAGTGAGCGTGCGAGACCCGCCCGTGCTCAGCCCGTCGTGAAGCGTGACTTTGTGGGTTGCATCCATGGAGGAGAACTTTCCGAAGGATCTGTAGACGGCGGTGAGACGGCCATCCACTCCGATGGTGATTCGTCCACTGGTGAGACGGATTCGTTGTATCAACTGCAAGATGGCAGGCTCGGGGGCTGTTCCGATGGCAGCAGTATTCCGGACCCCTTTGAGCCGCCAAGCTGGGTAGGGGTCTTCATGGCTGGTACTCAACCCGGCCAAAACTCTAGAGCTGCGGCAGCAATAACATCCGGGTCAGGAGCGGCCGGGGGAGGAGGCCCTGTGCGCCCGCCGGCTCAGGTGCTACTTGATCTCATGGATAAGCTAACGGCCCATGTTAACCACCACAGTTATTCCCGCAAGTCAAGACGAACATGATGCAGAGGTGGCACAGGTGCGTGAGGATATAGCTCGGGCCAAGGAAGCCTTAGCAGCTGAGGACACCAGGTTAGCCACAGAACGGGCGGCTTTGGATGCACGGGCCCAACAGCTCCAGTCAGAGGCTTTCCAGCTTACGATGAGCCTGAACGCGTCTAATGAGGTGATGAGGAGGAGACACCAGAAAACTCATTCCCGTTTGCCTCCGGTTTATGATCCTCGGAGCCTTTTCTCTACACCCGGAGCTGGCCCTAGTAACCCGCCAGAAGCAAATCAGTTCATAACACCCGGAATAGGGGGACCGGGTCAGCCTTGGGTGATGGCACCTCCTCATGGGAATATGGCACCGCCCAGTTACGTACCAACACCACCAGGTCACTTCTCTAACCCCATGGAGAACCTGATCGCAGCATCGACACGTTTGGTGGCTCTCCCGGTGGGTGGCGACGATCCGACAGCGGTGGAAACGCGAAGGATCAGAGAACTCGTGCAAACGGCTCTGGCTCAGCAAGAGGCTTATTCCTATAGCCGAGACATGATTCATTCGACTCCTCGCCCGAGCCGGAGTCCAAGTTATAGCAGGCACATGGAGTCGGAGGCTTTGTCAAGTGTCAGGACCCCGATTCCAAGTCACATCGATCTAGTCGGTAACACCTCATATCACTTTGCGGCCTCACGCACGGTATTCCCACGGGTGTCGCCTTACCATGGCCCGGGACCGTTTGTGCCTTTTGGCTCACGTATATGATAGTGTCGCTAGCATCCATATGACAGAGAACCCGGGCCGACATGGCTAGTCGTGAACCCAAAACGGCACTAACCCATGGGGACAGGCATACATGAATCACATCGAGCATGTCGGTCAGCAGCGCGTGAATCCGAGCTGTAGCACTGGGCTAACAGGACTCCGGGAACCCGGCTGTAGCAGGCTAGGCAGGACTTGGATGTCACCGCGTGACATTTCCCGAAGGACAAACACAGGAACGAAGTGAAACACATGCCGCCGATCAAGTGTCACGAGCAATAGTCTTTGGGCTAGCAGGACTCCGGTGAACCGGGCTGTAGCGGACTACTATGGCTCAAGGAAGCACTAGACTACATTTCCCCATAAGAGAGGCTGCCAAGGATAAACAACTAGATTGTCGGATCCCACACATACCAAGCATTTCAAACATACACACAATATGCTCGATATGTGTAAATACAACATGGCATCACAACATAACTCTACGACTCAAGTATTTATTCAATAGGCTCCGAGGAGCGAGATATTACAAACATGGGTCTCATGACCCAACATTCAGAGCATACAAGTCAAAGCACAAGCGGAAGCTTAACATGTCTGAGTACAGACATCTACAAATGAAAAAGGCTGAGAAGCCTGACTATCTACCAGATCTTGCCGAGGGCACAAGATCGTAGCTGAGGTAACAAGCTAAACGTCGAAGTCCACGCGGAACTACTAGCGAGACGGAAGTCTCTCTGCAAAAACATAAATTAAGCAAACGTGAGTACAAATGTACCCAACAAGACTTACATCAGAACTATCTACATATGCATCAGTATCAACAAAGGGGGTGGTGGAGTTTGACTGCAGCAAGCCAGCTTTGACTCGGTGGCTATCCTATACCACGACTGCAAGTAACTCTTTGAGGCGGCGCACATGAGTCCACATATTCACCATAGGAATACACCACTATGGATCCACTTCCGTCTTTCTACGAGATCGCCATCCATAGCACTCACGCTTATCTTGCACATTTTAGAGTATCCACTTTCACTTGTCTATGAACTGATATAGGCAACCCAGAAGTCCTTTTCATGGACACGGCTATTGAATAGATCATATTAACCTGCAGGGTGTACTTCTTCACACACACTCTCGCCACTTACCGCCATGTACACGTCATGTATCTCGGCAACCTTCGACGGAAGCCTGGCGAGGGTGTCGGCCACCGCCTACCTAAACACTCAAGTCCCTAGTCCAGGTTTATCGCCTATTCGGGTTCCATCCGCAGGGAGTCCGGCCGAGGTTTCCACTAACGGCCCCGAATGATGTGTGCAGGGTTCCCGAGACACCAAAGCAGGCGAATCGGTACACAGCCACGTGCCTACCGCAACACAGCCCACCCCTAAGGTCAGCGCTGCGTGCGGCCCCCAGCATGCTAAAAACACCAGAAACTACTTTGCAACTCCCGGACAGAGGACAAGGGTGGTTAAGAAGACGAGAGAGTCAATTAAGGATCCCAATGTGTGGTAGCAACTGTTTCATGGATCACAAACACAGAACTCAGTTCCTGAGGACGGCTGCAACGAGACAACCCACCATGTACTCCTACATGGCCTCTCACCGCTACCTTTACCAAATCGTGTTCACACACTTAGCTCTCAACAGTAGGACATGTTCACACACCTCCGATTCATCCCCGATGAATCAGACCTGACTCAATTCTAAGCAGTAGCAGGCATGACAAACAAGCATGAATGAGTAGGCACAACAGGGCTCAAAGAACTCCTACTCATGCTAGTGGGTTTCATCTATTTACTGTGGCAATGACAGGTCATGCCGAGGAAAGGGGTTCAACTACCGCAGCATGTAACAGTTGAATCGTTGTTGTCCTAATGCAGTAAAAGAGAGCAGGAGCAAGAGAGTGGGATTGTATCGAAATGAACAAGGGGGTTTTGCTTGCCTGGTAGATCAACATAGGGGGCACTGCTCCTTAGACAGGTACTCTGGAACGGTCTCCGGAGCAAGACCTATCGAGAAGGAACGGTGCCAACAATCAATACACAAGCATATGCAACAATATGATGCATGAACATGGCATGAAGATGTGATGTTGTTTGTGCTAATGCAGCTAGCATTCTATTTGGATGAGGTCCATTTGAATCAAGGATTCAAATGCAACTCCAAGTAAGCTCTTTATAAATGCCCTTTTTAGTGTTTCACTTATACAGCAGGTTTAGGTTGGTTTGTCATGCATGAAACTGGTATAGATGGAAAGATTGCATTTTTATGATGATTATTCATATATAAATTATTTCAATCTGAGCTATGGTTGAATTTCCGTGAATTTTTGAAGTTTTGCTAATTTTCTGGAATTTCCTGAGTTAAAATAATTCCAGAAATCATTATTGCGTCTGCTAGAGGTCAGCACTACGTCAGCAGTCAACCTGGGTCAAACCTGACGTGTGGGGGCCACACGTTAGTGACACAGTGGTTAAGACCGGGTCAAACCCGCACTGACCAGGGTTTGGCTTGGCCCTGGGGCCCACGGTCAGCGGCTGGTGGGGTGGTTTGGGCTGTGGGACTAGGCGCTAATGACAGCCACGTCGGCCTCGCCAGAGTTCGGCCGGCGACGACCTCGAGCCGCGGCGGTTCTTCGCCGGAGTCGTTGTTCTGGCGTCCAGACGACACAGGGAGAGGAGCTACGGGAACTGGCGGAGTGCCGCATCCAACGGTGCAAAGGGTTTCACCGAGGTGGCCTGAGCGACGGCGTCGACGACGCGAGTCTGGCGGCGGAGTTCGGCCATCGGGGTTTTGATGTTGCGGGGCACGGGGTAGGCTGCGAGCGGGTCCGTGCGACTCGCCAGGGTGCACTGAGTGCAAAGACGAGCTCGGCTGTGGGCTGCGGCGGCTGTGGCCACGACGGCGAGGAGCTGCGGCGGCGATGGCTTCGGCCATGGTGGAAACGACGGCTATGATGCGGGAACGAGGGGGAGAAGAGAGGGGAAATGGGGAGATGCTCACGGCGGACTCGACGGGCTTGTCGGCGAGCTCGGGGACGCGCTGAAGACGACGGGGCGGCGAAGACGATCTCCGGCGACCGGAGATGAAGACGGCGGCGATGGCGACTCTCCAGGGCCTCCCGAGGCGCGTGGCTTGACGGAGAGGTAGCCGGCGATGTGCGGAGCTTCTGGGCGCAGCGGTAGGGCGAGGGGTGGCCGGTGGCCGCGGTGGTGCTCGGCGGTGGCGGCGGGCGTGTTCGGACGCGAGAGAGAAAGCGAGGGAGAGGAGAGGAGAGGGCCGGGGGAGAGTGAGAGGGGTACGGGGCGTCGCATGGAGCATCCAGAGCGACGAGAGGGAGGACAGGCAGGCAGGGAGGGAGGAGGTGGTGCGCGCCGCGGCATCGCGGTGTCCCTCCTCTGCCTACTGGCAGAGGTAGGTGATGACTGGCACATGCCAGATGGGCCGGGCCAGCCAGGTAAGTGGCCTGTGGCCTTTCTCTCTCTCTCTCTTACTAAATTGTTTTCTGTTTTCTAATTTTCTGCAACTGTTGGGCTTTATTAAAAATACTAAAAGGTTTCCAGAAATCCTGAAAATAATTGTGGCTCTGTTGGGATTATTCCTAACAACCCAAAACTAGTTTCAGAATTATTAGAGCATTTAAAAATATTTATAGGATTTAAATGCCCCAATTCAAATACAATATGAGTTAATTCAATAACCCAAATGTCATGGAAAATGTGCAATATCTCAGTTATTTGTTTCAAGCATTTTCCAAAATGGTGAACATTTTTGAAGGCCATTTGGGTTCATTGAAAAATATTTTGAGTTGAACCTATTTGAATTGCTTTAGTGCTAGGGCTTGGTCTCCCCACTTCAAGATTTCCTTTGAAATCAAACATGATGCATGGATGCAGATGCAACTAATTACAAACAATTCTGGGGCTGTGACAACTCACCCCTACTAAACAAGAATCTCGTCCCGAGATTCAAGACGTGAGGTAAGAAGACAGAGGGGCACAAGACCAACACAATCTTCACGATCCAGGTTGCACCTCATAAGGTTGTTGATTCGTTGCATACATTGCTTTTGAGATCTTCATCCACACGATGACGACGGAAAGAAACTCTACTAGGATTGATCTTCTCGAAGATCGAGCTATAACATATCAACTCGCGGAATGAGATGTTGAAACATCTCGAGTTGAGACACAAAACACATCGAGAGGGATGGAAGAATAACGACGGAGTTTGATTTGGTGGGCAACAATTCCATGCCTAGAAAGATGGTGGATGGTGTCAAGGTGGCGAGGAAATAATTGCCATGATTCCATAACGGGGCACCTAGGGGAAAAAGGTAACTCGTTGAACTGTTCCCTTGGGTGGCAAAAAGAATTACTTTTGATTCAGAGATCATTGAAACTCTTTAAACCATCCTAAGGCAATCACAATCGATCGTTTGGCGGAGTTCAAAGGAACGGCATATCCGTATTCGGATGGATGATGTGGACTACCTTGTTGAAGACAACGCGATGGATGATTTTGCTTATCATCGGAAATGGATGGGACCCGTGGTAGGACCACTTTTGAAGATGATTCTAAACAAAAATTACTGAGAGGGAAGCCCATGGGAATTGGCACAATGGCGGTGCAAGCTAGGAACAAAATGCAACTGTTGGGAATGTTCCAACCATCATATCTGCCTGAGATTCAGACCCGATTGGTAATAGGATACTCCAGACTCAGCATGTCTGAAAAGGAAAGGGTGCAACACAAATCGACGAGATGATGTTGCGAGATTCTCGGGAGATGGATTATGGTAGTAAGCTCCAAATCATGAGCGGGTTCTGCTACAAACATGTGAACACGCTGTCCCAGACAAGCATGGCCACGTAGTAGTCTTATATTAAACACTACCAAGTTCAGGTGGGGAACCATCGTCGAGGATATCAAAGTCCTTTTATAAACCCCGGGTCTTAAGAAGGAGCTTCTTTCCTTGAACAAATCAATCAGTGGCTTGGTGTGCTAGGGAATACATATGGAGTGGAGGTAATTAATCTACCAAACCATAGAATACATTCGCACATGCATAACTGACTTGGGATGGTACCAGAGGAAACAAAAACAATCCTTCTCGAACTCACGGCGGCAACTTGCACCAAATGCACACGAATTCGAGAAAGTCACTTCTTCCATCCAAGCATAAGCTTCACGAACGGAACACGAAGGCATTGCTTACATAGTTTCACTAGGTTGATGTTCAACATGAATCATGGGGGAGACAAAATGCTGCTAATGGGCTCAACAGCAACTCATCGGAATTTCCATATCACTGGACTTCCACCATCATGTGAACACGGTGATAGCATTGGTCAGACCAAAGATGTAATGGTGTATGCTCGAGGAATCAACCACGAGTAAGACAACATTACGAACATCGTTGGTTCTGATTTGACTTGACGATAGCCCATACTCAAGTCAAATTTTTGACAAGGCAATAGATCCAACAACTGATCACAGGGACCAATCGATGAAGATATCATCTTTCTTCAACACACACACACACACCAGGATATCCCTTGGAGATGAACTAAGTTAGACAAGCTTTCATCTTCCAACTCTCCAAGTTGTTGTTTAGCTTAACCAACTAGCTCAGTGGTATCCAACACAGATTCTTGGAGAATGGCTGGTTTAGAGGAAAACCAACTTGATCACGAGCTCAACATAACAGTCAGGGGACAACCTGGTAATACTTCGGAGAAGATATAGGGAAAATCATGAACCACCGATATGTTACTAAGCTCAAGAACAACCTTGCTTTTCAGGGCAAGATGATATGATCAAAAGAGTGAGGGATTGACACAATCCTAACTCATTGATCGAAGAGTGCACCAGAAATAAGGACTAGGTAGCACGATCAATCTTAGGATGATGATTTAATAAACAACACGCTAAGAATGAGAATATTTTCCATTAACTACCAAGCAACGGAGTTGCTAGGAGTATTGATTTCACGCATCACAGTTCACTGGTCGGCATTCCGGTTACAATAACACGGAACCGAGGAATGAAACAATGATGGCGAGAAGTATCACTGCATCAAGGATTCATAAGAGATGGTGCAGTTCTCATGACATTCTTGATATAAGAAGGTAACATTCCAATGTAGAACAGAGCAAAGGCTGGATTGGCATTTGATCCGCAGAGCACAACTACTTTGACCCAATCCTGGATATGGATGAGGTACTGGAGTTTGTTTCTCATAGTCATTCCGGAATAGAATGGCTTGACGGACCACAAGAATAATAGGCATCGATAAACACGATCGCACACATACCCTTGACTATCAATTGATAGATGAAGGTCAGAATACAACTAAAGAGGGACAACTCAAAGGAACATATAACTTTCTGATTTGTGGATGCATAGATTAGTATGTTGAACCAAGTTCAACATATTTCTTCCAGATAATCCATGCAGAAAGGTAGAACTGGCAGATTCACAATGTAGAACGGAGAACTCATCAAGAGCACTCTTATTGTGATCTTTTGGTTCAAAGGAACTCCTGCCAAGGTTGGTTCATGGGATTTGGAAGAATAATATACCACGAACCTCGAGGACTATCGCAAAGGTTACTAATATCCTAAAGGAACTAGCAAACGCTATCAACACGAGGTAAGTAGAGTGAATCTTGGGTCAAGAACCCAGGAGTAGAATACCTACTACTAAATGGCATCACAGGATGATTTCGAGAATGACGGCCAGAATCATCACACTGGGAACACAAAAACATGGCCATATTACCAGGTGATCCTCTAAGATGCCAAGGGTCATAATACTAGTTCCAACATATATGTCAAGGCAAGGAGTACCTCAACAGACGGTTAGTGTGCTTATTCTGACCAAAAGGACACCATGAACAGGAAGGAAGAATTTGCAAAGGCATCAGATAGTTTAGAAACCTGGGATGACTCGGACAGCATAACGGCTGTAAATGCTCAAAAAGATTTGAGACATCATGCAAAATGGTGGCATAACCACTCAACAACATCATATCAAGGTTCCAAGGCCAGCTATGAACATACGGAAGTAGTAAAGACTGAACTGAGATTTGAAACTATCAATTCTATAAGTCTATGGATTAGTAACACGTCATCCTGATAGATAGATGAGAAGGCCTAGTTCTTAATCCCAGTAGAAGAGAAGAGGATGACTCAGATTAGAAGACCATGAGGTATAAGGATTAAAAAGAGCCTTACGTTCCATCCCACAATCAATTCCCTTACATAACTAAAGCATTTCTAGACACAACTTGACCAGTTTGGCTTGGTAATCCTACTGCAGCATCGGGCTCGATACCAAAGCTGTCGGGACCCGATTCCAAGTCACATCGATCTAGCCGGTAACACCTCATATCACTTTGTGGCCTCACGCACGGTATTCCCACGGTGTCGCCTTACCATGGCCGGGACCATTTTGCCTTTTGGATCACGTATATGATAGTGTCGCTAGCATCCATATGATAGAGAACCGGGCCGACATGGCTAGTCGTGAACCCAAAGCGGCACTAACCCATGGGGACAGGCATACATGAATCACATCGAGCATGTCGGTCTCTGACGTGTGAATCCGGGCTGTAGCACTGGCTAACAGGACTCGGGAACCCGGCTGTAGCAGCTAGGCAGGACTCGGATGTCACCGCGTGACATTTCCCGAAGGACAGACACATGAACGAAGTGAAACACATGCCGCCATCAAGTGTCCCGAGCAGTAGTCTGGGCTAGCAGGATTCAGTGAACCGGCTGTAGCGGACTACTATGGCTCAAGGAAGCACTAGACTACATTTCCCCATAAGAGAGGCTGCCAAGGATAAACAACTAGATTGTCGGATCCCACACATACCAAGCATTTCAAACATACACACAATATGCTCGATATGTGTAAATACAACATGGCATCACAACATAACTCTACGACTCAAGTATTTATTCCATAGGCTCCGAGGAGCGAGATATTACAAACATGGTTCTCATGACCCAACATTCAGAGCATACAAGTCAAAGCACAAGCGGAAGCTTAACATGTCTGAGTACAGACATCTACAAATGAAAAAGGCTGAGAAGCCTGACTATCTACCAGATCTTGCCGAGGGCACAAGATCGTAGCTGAGGTAACAAGCTAAACGTCGAAGTCCACGCTGGACTACTAGCGAGACGGAAGTCTCTCTGCAAAAACATAAATTAAGCAAACGTGAGTACAAATGTACCCAGCAAGACTTACATCAGAACTATCTACATATGCATCAGTATCAACAAAGGGGGTGGTGGAGTTTGACTGTAGCAAGCCAGCTTTGACTCGGTGGCTATCCTATACCACAACTGCAAGTAACTCTTTGAGGTGGCGCACACGAGTCCACATATTCACCATATCAATACACCACTATGGATCCGCTTCCGTCTTCCTACGAGAACGCCATCCATAGCACTCATGCTTATCTTGCACATTTTAGAGTATCCACTTTCACTTGTCTATGAACTGATATAGGCAACCTGAAGTCCTTTTTCATGGACACGGCTATTCAATAGATCATATTAACCTGCAGGGTGTACTCCTTCACACACGCCTCGCCACTTACCGCCATGTACACGTCATGTATCTCGGCAATCTTCAAGCGGAAGTCTGGCGAGGGTGTCGGCCACGGCCTACCTAAACACTCAAGTCCGTAGTCCAGGTTTATCGCCTATTCGAGTTCCATCCGCAGGGAGTCCGGCCGAGGTTTCCACTAACGGCCCCGAACGATGTGTACAGGGTTCCCGAGACACCAAACGGGCGAATCGGTACACCGGGCCACGTGCTTACCGCAACACAGCCCACCCCTAAGGTCAGCGCTGCGTGCGGCCCCCAGCATGCTACAAACACCAGAAACTACTTTGCAACTCCCGGACAGAGGACAAGGGTGGTTAAGAAGCCGAGAGAGTCAATTAAGGATCCCAATGTGTGGTAGTAACTGTTTCATGGATCACAAACACAGAACTCAGTTCCTGAGGACGGCTGCAATGAGACAACCCACCATGTACTCCTACATGGCCTCTCACCGCTACCTTTACCAAATCGTGTTCACACACTTAGCTCTCAACAGTAGGACATGTTCACACACCTCCGATTCATCCCCGATGAATCAGATCTGACTCAACTCTAAGCAGTAGCAGGCATGACAAACAAGCATGAATGAGTAGGCACAACAGGGCTCAAACAACTCCTACTCATGCTAGTGGGTTTCATCTATTTACTGTGGCAATGACAGGTCATGCCGAGGAAAGGGGTTCAACTACCGCAGCATGTAACAGTTGAATCGTTGTTGTCCTAATGCAGTAAAAGAGAGCAGGAGCGAGAGAGTGGGATTGTATCGGAATGAACAAGGGGGTTTTGCTTGCCTGGTAGATCAACATAGGGGGCACTGCTCCTTAGACAGGTACTCTGGAACGGTCTCCGGAGCAAGACCTATCGAGAAGGAACGGTGCCAACAATCAATACACAAGCATATGCAACAATATGATGCATGAACATGGCATGAAGATGTGATGTTGTTTGTGCTAATGCAGCTAGCATTCTATTTGGATGAGGTCCATTTGAATCAAGGATTCAAATGCAACTCCAAGTAAGCTCTTTATAAATGCCCTTTTTAGTGTTTCACTTATACAGCAGGTTTAGGTTGGTTTGTCATGCATGAAACTGGTATAGATGGAAAGATTGCATTTTTCTGATGATTTTTCATATATAAATTATTTCAATCTGAGCTACGGTTGAATTTCTGTGAATTTTTGAAGTTTTGCTAATTTTCTGGAATTTCCTGAGTTAAAATAATTCCAGAAATCATTATTGCGTCAGCTTGAGGTTAGCACTGCATCAGCAGTCAACCTGGGTCAAACCTGACGTGTGGGGGCCACACGTCAGTGACACAGTGGTTAAGCCCGGGTCAAACCCGCACTGACCAGGGTTTGGCTTGGCCCTGGGGCCCATGGTCAGCGGCTGGTGGGGTGGTTTGGGCTGCGGGACTAGGCGCTAATGACAGCCACGTCGGCCTTGCCGGAGTTCGGCCGGCGACGACCTCGAGCCGCGGAGGTTCTTCGCCGGAGTCGTTGTTCCGGCGTCCAGACGACACAGGGAGAGGAGCTACGGGGAGCGGGCGGAGTGCCGCATCGAACGGTGCAAAGGGTTTCACCGGAGGTGGCCCAGAACGACGGCGTCGACGACGAGTGCGGCGGCCGGAGTTCGGCCATCGGGATTTTGACGCTATGGGCACGGGGAGGTTATGAAGCGGTCCGCGCGACTCGCCAGGGTGTACTGAGTGCAACGGCGAGCTTGACTGCGGGCTGCGGCGGCTGTGGCCACGACGGCGAAGAGCTACGGCGGCGATGGCTTCGGCCATGGTGGAAACAACGGCTATGACGCGGGAACAAGGGGGAGAAGATAGGGGAAATGGGGAGATGCTCACGGCGGACTCGACGGGCTTGTCGGCGAGCTCGGGGACGCGCTGAAGACGGCGGGGCGGCGAAGACGATCTCCGGCTACCAGAGATGAAGACGGCGGCGATGGCGACTCTCCAGGGCCTCCCGAGGCGCGTGGCTTGACGGAGAGGTAGCCGGCGATGTGGCGGAGATTCTGGGCGCAGCGGCATGGCGAGGGGTGGCCGGTGGCCGCGGTGGTACTCGTCGGCGGCGGCGGGCGTGTTCGGACGCGAGAGAGGAAGCGAGGGAGAGGAGAGGAAAGGGCCGGGGGGAGAGTGAGAGGGGTACGGGGCGTCGCGTGGAGCATCCAGAGCGACGAGAGGGAGGACAGGCAGGCAGGGAGGGAGGAGGTGGCGCGCGCGGCGGCATCGCGGTGTCCCTCCTCTGCCTACTGGCAGAGGTAGGTGATGACTGGCACAGGCCAGATCGGCCGGGCCAGCCAGGTAAGTGGCATCTGGCCTTTCTCTCTCTCTCTCTCTCTCTCTTACTAAACTGTTTTCCGTTTTCTAATTTTCTGCAACTGTTGGGCTTTATTAAAAATACTAAAACGTTTCCAGAAATCCTGAAAATAATTGTGGGCTTTGTTGGGATTATTCCTAACAACCCAAAACTAGTTTCAGAATTATTAGAGCATTTAAAAATATTTATAGGATTTAAATGCCCCAATTCAAATACAATATGAGTTAATTCAATAATCCAAATGTCATGGAAAAATGTGCAATATCACTGGTCACTGTTTCCACCATTTTCCAAAAATGGTGAACATTTTTGAAGGCCATTTGGGTTCATTGAAAAATATTTTTAGTTGAACCTATTTGAATTGCTTTAGTGCTAGGGCTTGGTCATCCCCACTTCAAAATTTCCTTTGAAATCAAACATGATGCATGGATGCAGATGCAACTAATTACAAACAATTCTGGGGCTGTGACATCAAGCAACGCCCAGTGCCGTAACCAACCCGGCAGTTATAACCCGGTGCAGGACCGGATACGTCAGGAGGACAAGCGGGCGGCTCAGCTGGCGGCCCAGCAGACGGCTCATCAAGCTTTTCTGGATTATCCGACGAATTCTGTTGAGGCAGAAGTGGCTACCAGAACCGGTGGTGTTCCTTGTTTGGTGCCAGCTTTACGCAATGTGCGTCTGCCTAAGGACTTCAAGGGACCCCGAAAGGTGCCAAATTATACGGCCGACTTATAGCCCGGGGCGTGGATCGAAAGCTATGAGATGGCCATGGAATTGTTGGAGGTCAGTGATGCGGCAATGGCTAAGTATTTCACCATGATGTTGGATGGAACGGCCCGAACTTGGCTAAAGGGCCTGCCGCCTAATTCCATCGGCTCATGGGCGGAATTAAAGGCCTGGTTCATTCAAAACTTCAAAGACACCTGCAAGCAGTCCATGTCAATTGTGGATTTAACTAATTGTAAGCAAGAGGAGGGTGAATCTACCACTCATTGGGTGCGCCGGGTCAAGGAGATAATACATTCGCCTAACAAGATGGATGTCGGCTCTGCAGTCCTCATGTTGGAGAAGAATTGCCGATTTGGGCCACTGAGACAAAAGCTGGGGCGCCTCAAGCGTGACTGTAATGATATGGGTCAGCTGATGGCAGCTCTAGTCAAATACGCTGATTCTGATAATACCAACGATCCTTCATCTGATGAGGAAAAGACGGGGAAGGGAAAGAAGAACGGCAATGGAAAGGTTCAGCAACATAACCCGGCAAATCAAGGAGGCAACAAGCGTAAAGCCGATGGTAATCCGGAGTTTGTGGCCAACGCTAATGCGCAGGGTAACAATCAGAGACGTAAGGGGAGGCCGCCCCCTCGATCTGGCGAGTTAGGTCCATCTCTTGAGCAGCTACTCAATGAACCCTGTCCGAGACACGGCACCCGGGAAAGACCGGCCACTCATTTATGGAAGGATTGCGCGATCATGAAGGCTTTCAAGAATTCCAACATGTTCGATGGCAATCATGGGTCGGGTGGTGGCTCAGGTGCCGGCGGTTTTCATGGCCCGGGTGGCGGTTCAAACTCCGGTGTTTAGGGAAATCAAGGTGGCCATAATCACCAGCAGTCTGGTCAGGGAGGTCAGCAGCAGTAGCAGTCAGGTTATCAGAGCAATCCAAAGCAGCTGAATAGTGGACAGTATCATGTGTTCACCACTAGCTTATGCAAGCGGGACCAGAAGCTTCATAAAAGGGCTGTGAACGCTGTTGAGCCGGCAATTCCCCGTTATTTAAGGTGGTCAGCGCAGCCTATTGTGTGGAGTAGAGAGGATCACCCTCCCCGGGTTGACAATCCGGGTCAGTTAGCCTTGGTGGTGGCACCTCAAGTCGGTGGATATAAATTTACTAAGGTACTCATGGATGGAGGCAGTAGCATCAACATCCTCTATTATGAGACCTTTCGACGTATGGGGTTGACTGACAAAAGTTCGAAGACATCCAACACTGTTTTCCACGGAGTGGTTCCTGGTAAGTCGGCGTACCCAGTTGGAAAGATTGAACTGGAGGTGGCCTTTGGAGATGAATACGATTCAAGGGCTGAGAAATTAACCTTTGAGGTGGTCAAAATCAAAAGCCCGTATCATGCTCTGTTTGGACGACCGGCTTACGCCAAGTTCATGGCGTGGTCGTGTTATGTTTATTTGCAGCTCAAGATGCCGGGTCACAAAGGCACCATCACTACGCATGGGAGTCAAAAGATAGCCCTGGAATGTGAAGAAGGCGACGCGGCGTATGCCGAATCTGTTTGTGCAGCAGAAGAGTTAAAGTTTTATCAAGATAACGTTGACCTGGCGGATATGACCTCTCTGAAGAAGCCAACCACAGAGCATGACCCGGCGATGAAGTTTAAATCGGCTGCTAAAACCAAGCTTGTTGATTTTACTCCAGGCGATTCGTCTAAGTAGTTCAGTATCAGTGCCAATCTGGATCCTAAATAGGAAATCGTGCTCATCGAGTTCATCCGTGAGAACCGGGACATCTTTGCATGGAAATCTTCTGACATGCCGGGTGTACCGAGAGAACTCGCTGAGCACACTCTTAATATTGATCCGAAATTCAAGCCGGTCTGGCAGTTTCTTCGGTGGTTCAACGAGGAGAGGCGGAAAGCTATTGGTGAGGAGGTGGCCCGGCTCTTGGCGGCCGGGTTTATTGTTGAAGTTTTTCACTCTGAGTGGTTAGCTAACCCGGTGCTTGTGCTTAAGAAGAATGGCACCTGTCGGATGTGTGTGGATTACACGGACTTAAATAAAGCTTGTCCAACTGATCCTTTTGCTCTCCCCCGTATTGATCAAATCATTGATGCTACGGCGGGTTGTGAGCACTTGAGTTTTTTGGATGCTTACTCTGGTTATCATCAGATCAAGATGGCAGTTAAGGACCAGGAGAATACAACCTTCATCACTCCGTTTGGAGCCTGTGCCCAGGCAACTTACCAGCGGTGTGTACAGAATTGTCTCCACAATCAGATTGATTGCAATGTTCATGCTTATGTGGATGATATAGTGGTTAAATCCAGAGAGAAGGAAACCTTGATAGCTGATCTGAAGGAGACCTTTGACAATCTCCCGGTTTAAAAGATGATGCTTAACCCGGCAAAGTGTGTGTTTGGCGTGCCAGCAGGCAAGCTTTTGGGTTTTCTGGTTTCCAACAGAGGCATTGAAGCTAATCCGGAGAAGATCAAGGCGATTACCTCTTTGGCTAAGCCGGCGTGCATCAATGATGTTCAACGACTGGCGGGTCGAGTTGCTGCTTTAAGCCGGTTAGGTGAGAAGGCCTTGCCGCTGTATCAAATGATGAAGAAAACGGATAACTTTGTCTGGAGCGATGCTGCCAACGTTGCCTTTGAAGATTTAAAGAGACAACTATCTGAGTCGCCGGTCCTTGCGGCTCCCATTGATAGAGAGCCATTGCTGTTATACGTGGCCGCTAACTCACATGCTGGAAAGGAGCATCCGGTTCAACGGCCGGTTTATTACATCAGTGAGGTACTCATTGAGTCCAAGCAAAGGTATCCACATTGGCAGAAGCTTGTTTATGGGGTGTTCATGGCAAGCCGGAAGCTTAAGCAATACTTTCAGGGTCACCCTATCACTGTAGTAAGTTCTGCCCCCTTGGGAGACATCATCCAGAATAGAGAGGCCACATGACGAGTCGCCAAGTGGGCCATTGAGCTTGGGCCTCATGGTTTGAAGTATGTACCACGTACTGCTATAAAGTCTCAAGCCCTGGTGGACTTTATCAATGATTGGACAGAGCTGCAGACACCAGAGGAGAAGCCGGATAACACGTATTGGACTATTCACTTTGATGGGTCCAGGCAGTTGGAAGGCTCGGGGGCTGGAATCGTTTTAACTTCCCCTCGAGGTGACAAATTTTGTTATGTGCTCCGGCTTATGTTTCCTTGTACTAATAATGCAGCTGAATATGAGGCCTTACTCCATGGTCTTTGGATGGCCAAAGAGATGAATTTGAGCCGGGTGAGGTGCTTGAGCGACTCAGATCTCGTGGCTCAACAGGTGTCAGGCAAGTGGGACTCCAAGGATCCCCTCATGGTGGCTTACCATCGTGAAGTCGATGCTGTAGCTGGGCACTTCAAGGGTTATCAAGTGGAGCACATTGATCGAAGGAAGAATGAGGCGGCTGATGCTTTGAGCCGGCTGGGATCTCAGCGTAAGCCGGTGCCACCTAACACCTTTTTGGATGTTTTGCATAATCCTTCTGTTAAATTACCCACAGAGGAAGACTTAGTTGTTCCAGACCCAGAAGCACAGTTGGTGGCGGCTCTTCACGTCATCCCGGATTGGACAGTGCCATATTTGGCTTACATGACCCGGGGAGCATTGCCTAAGGATGAGACCTTGGCGAGACAAATCATCCGGCGGTCTAAATCCATGACAATTGTTCATGGTGAGTTACATCATCGCAGTGTCACTGGGGCGTTTCAACGTTGTGTGTCACTGCGGAGGGTCGAGATATGCCGTGAGATCCATGAAGGGATTGCGGTCATCATCTTGGCTCAAAATCTCTCGTGGCCAAGGCTTTCTATCATGGTTTTTATTGGCTGACGGCTCATGCTGATGCGGAAGATCTGGTCAGTAAATGTGACGGTTGTCAAAAATTCTCACGACGAGCTCATGTGCCGGCTCAAAAGTTGAGGATGATTACAATTACTTGGCCGTTTGCAGTCTGGGGGCTCGATATGGTCGGACCTTTCAATAGGTCTAAGGATAAAAAGACACACCTCCTCATGGCAGTGGATAAATATACAAAGTGGGTTGAGGCAGAGCCGGTCAGTAAGTGTGATGCAGCCACGGTGGTTCAATTCATGAAAAAGGTGATCTTTCATTTTGGTTTTCCACACAACATCATAACTGATAATGGCACTAATCTCTCCAAAGGTGCCATAGAAGAGTCCTGTCAACGAGAACATATCCGGCTTGATGTTTCGGCAGTTGCCCATCCTCAATCCAATGGTCAAGCAGAAAGAGCCAATCAGAAGATCTTGAAGGGTATAAAACCCCGGCTCTTGGTCCCCTTACAGCGGACGCCGGGTTGTTGGGTGGAGGAATTACCCTCTGTGATTTGGAGCATCAACACTACACGTAACAGATCTACGGGTTATACACCTTTCTTCATGGTGTATGGAGTAGAGGCAGTCCTGCCAAGTGATATCCGTCATGACTCACCCCGCGTGGCGGCTTACGTTGAGGCTGACAATGAACAAGCTCGTCAGGATGCACTTGACTTGTTGGATGAAGAGCGAGACTTGGCAATAGCCTGCTCGGCGATTTACCAGCAAGACCTGTGCCGCTACCACAGCCGCCGGGTTAGGTCCAGAACCTTTCAGGAAGGTGACTTAGTGCTCCGGCTCATCCAGGATCAGTCTGATATGCACAAGCTATCCCCCCCTTGGGAAGGACCCTCTGTGGTCAGCAAGAACCTGAACAACGGGTCATACTACCTCATCGATGTTCGAGAGCACAAAGACTCACGTAAGTCGGAGGAGGAGACCCGCCGGCCGTGGAATATCGCTCACCTTCAGCCTTACTACACTTGAGCCACCGGCTCTCAGGATGTATATATTTTCACGATGTATATATTATGAAAAGAAATAAAGCAGGACCTCTGTCCTTTTCATCTCAAAAGTTTACATGCCTTCTTTATCATGTTGTTGAAACAACCAACAGGGAGCGGATCATATTTGAATCCGGCTTTCCCTTTGGTCCGACTTATGATCATATCTGAATCTAGCCATGATCACTGAGGGTCTTCCTGTTCAAACATAGGTCGTATTCAAACCAAAGAGAACATAGCTGTCGATACCCACTTGATCGGCATACTGCCAAACCCACTAGGGGGCTTCTTGATCATATCTGAATCATAGCTTAACCCCTTTGGGTTTGACGTGGATCGTATTCGAATCAGCGTCATTAAACAACTCTTATGGTCACTTGGGGGCTTCCTGTTCAAACATAGGTCGTATTCGAACCAAAGAGAACATAGCTGTCGATACCCACTTGATCGGCATCGCCAAAGCCACTGGGGGCTATATGATCGTATCCGAATCTTAGCTTAACCCCTTTGGAACGGTTTACTGATCGTATTCGAATCAGAAGCCTTTGAATTTTGTCTATTTTTTATAAATACTTTGCAATCACAATTATTTGACTGTTTTGAGATCATTTCCTGAAAGCATTTATGGGGTGATTTTTATCCCACCGGCTTAATTTTGATCAAATACAGTTGTTAGCACGTAAACAAGCATCATATGTGCCAGGTTTCCGGATTAACAAAGCTTACCCTCATTGTTTGGGTCACATAAGCCGGCAAGGTATGCTGTTGCGTTTATGTCTCAAGGATATGATCGAGAACCAACTTTTGTGATTTTTTGATTCATATTCTGGGTTATCAACACATTATATGACCCCCTATGCGGTAAGTCGCCAAGGGACTTGTGTTTGTTCTATACGCAGGGCAATGCAAGCAATTTCTTTTAACATAAAAGAAGTAGAAGACCAGTATAAACCGGAAGCATATAACGACGGCGGCTTAAGAAAGTGATTGAGCGCCTCAAACATGCGCGAAGGCATGACAAAAATCAAGTGCTTTTCTACCCTATTACAAGACTCCCCGAGTCTGGATAATGAAGCATTATTTTTTCCACAAGACATAAACATATGACGCCTGATGGTTCACTCGTTTTGTTGGCCTGAAGCTTCCAGGTTATCCTTCTCCGCTCCTCCGTCGGCTGCCCTGTCCTGGAAGGTTGATGATGACCAGTTAATGCCACTCAAAGCTTCAAATTCAGCTTCATCGTCAATTAACCCGGCTGGATCGACTTCAGGGGCAAAGGTATGCTTACGAATTGGAGGGATCAGGCTGACTGCATCATAGTGAGGCGTTGGGAGTCTCTGATTCTGGCTGTCATCACCCGACTGATACTTGGTAAGGTCAGTGTCATTCCCAATAAGAGTGGCCATAGGGCATATTTCCTTCACGCGGGCGGTGAAATCCTTCTCATCAAATAAGGTACCGTCCTCCTTCAAGCTTGGGTATCCAAGGGCGATGTCGGCCGGGTCTAGTTCTGGTAATGTCGGGTGGTAGGTGCGACATATGCCAACGGGTGGCTTATCATCGTGGGAGCCAATTAGACGTCGCGGTGCTGGAAGCGGGATGGCGAACATGCACGCCGGGCGAATCTTACCCAGCCGGGGCTCTCCGTGGAGATAACACCCCTCATTGCTGCTCTGCAGGGGTCTCCGCATGATCACTAGGTGAACAACTAGCTACAAGAGGCTCCTTGAGCTGTTTCGGTGAGAGGAAGAAGAAGGGCACGGCTAGCTCTCTTCTTCCCTCTATGTGGTGTCTAAAACTCTAAGAGATCAACCCTTTGCATGGGTGCCCTGGGGGGTTTATATAGGCATGCCCGCCAGGGGTGCAATAGTAATCCGGCTGGCGCGGGCCCTAGCCGACAGTGTCTCTTCGCCCGGCTTCTCACTTGACGGCTTTGGGCCCGCCGATGGTGGGTCCCGCCGGCTGCCGTCTTCCTGGTCGACAAGCTGGCCCCACCGCTGGGGGCCTTGTCGGGGGCTGGTTACTGTTGCCTCACTCCTGATGATGAGGGCTTTGTCGAGGTAAGCTTGGCTACAGTGCCGCCACTTTGGCGGCGGTCACTGTGGCCTTACCTCATCTTGTCTCCTTAATGAGGCGCCTCCTTCGAGGGAGGGCGCAAGCCGGCTACGGGGAGCCGGCCATATCTCAGGCCGAATGGAGGAGGCCTGGCCGCCTTCGGGTATCTCTCTGACTGGAGGGGCCCGCCGCCCACGGGCCGTGATGACAACCTGTTGCGTGTGACATCATGGTCAACATGGCATGATGCCACGCTGACAGTGATGGCCGCCCGTATAACTGCTTGTGGCCATGCAGCGTTCAAGATCCGGGGTGGCAGGCTTCACTGTACCCATGCCCCGTCTCATCGCCGTTATGTGGGTTCAAAGATTGAGGGTGCGGTCTTGGCCGCCTGCTGGGGGGCCGACTTCTTGGAGTTGGCCTTCTCGTGGCCGGCTTCTTGGAGTCAGCCCTCTTGTGGCTGGCTTCTTGGAGTCGGCCCTCTTGTGGCCTTCCTCCCGTAGGTTTTAGGGCCGGGCCGCCTCCCGGTAGCCGGCCGAGGGAAGGCGGCCCCACGTCTTGGATTCTTGAGGGCTCGATCGGCCCGTAATTTTTAAGAAGTGCTAGGGGGAGCCGGCTAGGCTACCCGTGGTCATTTACTCCGACAGTAGTCCCCGAAGCTGGTTGGGCTTCGAGGCTAAAGAGAGGACGAGAAGCTCGATCAGCTTCCTACCCTGAAGAGCCGGCAGCTAGGAGCCGGCTTTGAGTAGGTGCGCCGTCTTTGGGAGGCTCTGCAGCATGAAGGCAGGAACCGGAGGGCACGCGAGCCGAGTCGCGCGCTGACCGCCAGCCACTCGCGCGCCACATGGCGGCCGTCTGCAGGGAAGGCCTGCCAGCCCACGTGCTCGACGGGACGTCGCCGCAGACCGGGGCCCGCCGCTCCTATGCCTTGGCCCATGTGCAGATCTTCTGCGGCCCGAACGAACCGCTCACCTTCCCGTGACGGTTTCAGCACGCCTTTAGGGCGCGATAATTGCGGGACGTGGGGGAGTGGCCGCAGTTAATCCCACGTCCCCCCATGCCTCGCCTCCTCGGCTCCGTCGCACGAGCCTATAAGTAGGGGGGGAGGGGGAGCGGCAGAAGCTCGCACGCTCGCCCTCGCTCCACCCTTTCTTCTTCTCCCTTCTCCTTTCCTCCGCCACCGCAGCGCCTCGCCGCCACGCCGTCTCTCCATCAACCTTCTTGGCTCGCCGTAGCTCCGCCGCAGTTGGGTCGCGCATCCTTCGTTGCTTCCTTGTCCTCATGGCGCTATCCAGCTCTTGGGATGGTTCCAACGTCCATGAGGACCACATCGGCAGCTCCAAGAGGCAGCGGCTGCCGAGCTGCAGGTTACGTCTTGAGCCCGCCTCGCCGGAGCGGAGGTCTCCCGGCGCCGGAGGAAGACAGTGGGTAATCTTACGCCGCCTGCTGCGCGGCCTTGAGTGCAGCGGCGGCGGGTTCTTCCGTTCCTTCCTCGAATTCTACCATCTCGGCCGCATCACCTCACCCCAACCGCTGATTCGCTGCCGCCTTCGTCACTCTGTGCGAGGTTTTCTTGCCGTCCTCCCCACCCTCGAGCTACGGGGAGTTTTTCAATGCAAGCTTCGGCACCGTCACATGGCGTGCGCCCACAATGGCGCCTTCATCGCCATGCGGAGGTCGGCGACAACAACCCGTTCCGCCCATTCCGCTGATCCAGTCCTGCTTTTCACGTGAAAGCGTCGCCCGCAAAGCGATTTTCGTCAATCTACCGGCTTACGTAGCGGCCCGCGGCTGGGAGGCAGCCGTGGTCCTTCGAGCAGGTCGGCTGTCTCCGGTCGGGGCTGCTGCCGTCGCCCGGCTTGGTGATGGTCCGGTCGGAAGGTTTGGTTGGCCGACCTGGTGGCAGCGCCGTGGGCGCCAGTGCTCCGCTCCAAGGCCCGGCTACATGATCTGCCGGATGAGCGCCGCAGCCGACCCAAGCGTGAGCACCAAGGAGATGCCTCATGATGAGGTATCTTACATGGTGAACTACATCTCCAATCGCAAGCTCACCGAGGACTGGCGGTACGGCAAGGAGCCGTATTCTCGAGCCGATCCCCGGTAAGTTTCCCCTCTCTTCTTCTCTTGTTGCCGGGCTCACATTGGCCGACTCCTGACCAACCGACTTATTTTTTTGCAGAGCCCCCTTCTTCGACCAGCAACCGGAGCTGCGGGGTCAGAGCGCCAATTTATGCCCGACCGCGTGGCGGACAACGTGGATGATCCGGACTTGGGGGCGGCCGCCATGGACGACGCCGTCGTAGGAGGAGGCGGCGAGGCAGGCGGCCCCAAGCTCGGAGCCGGCTTCGGGGACTGGCCGGATAACGACGATGCCGAAGTTATTCCGCATCGTCAGCCGGCGTTCGATCGCCAAGGGGCGGGCCCATCTGCCGCGCCGGCTGCTTGGGACGGCGCGCAGAAACGCCGCGGCGTGCCGACTCTCTTCGGCAGCCGGCCGAAGAAGCCCAAGGGTTCCACGGCGGCGACCAAGCGGGATGAGGCGGCCGCGAAGGCGGCCCGCTTCCGCAAGTTGGTGAAGCAGCCGCAGGCGGTTTCGGCGTGAGTATCGATTTTCCAACACTTTTCTTTCTTCTCTTTGGATGAGGCTCTTCTGAGCCTTTTTCTTGATTGGTCAATCAGGGCGCCGCTTTCCCTCGAATGGGTTCCTGCCGCCTCCATAGTCGGACCGGCGGGAGGGTCTTCGAGCTCTCGCCGCGTGGATCCCTGCACCGACCTCATGGAGGCAACGGAGCGGAACGCGCGGGAGGTGCGGGAGGAGCGGGAAGCGGAGGAGCGGAGGGCCGCCCAGGAGGCGAAGGAGAAGTCGGCCGAGGCGCAAGCCGACGCGACGACCAAGGCTCAAGCGGAGGCCGCGGCGGCGGAGAGGGAGGCGGAGGCCCTGCATAACCAACCTCCGCAGCTCATCATCCCCCTCCGCACCGTGGTCCACAACATCCCAGTGCCTCAGTCGGAGGAAGCCGGTCGCGACCGGCCGATGATGGAGAGGGAGGAGGTCGACGTGATCGTCCTGGAGGGAGAGGCGGTGCCGTCGGCGCCGACTGGAGCGGGCCAAGGCAGCCGACCTGTCGCGCCGCCCGAGCAGCCGGTTGGAGGCGAGCCGGCTGTGGGAGCGGATCTCGTGGTTCAGTCGCCGCCTCGGCGGTGCGCAGGGGAGGCAACCTCAGCGCCGGAGCCGCAGAAGGCCGCGGGAGCTAGCTCGACGGCTCAGGATCTGGAGGCGGCCAGCGCCAGCACGTCTAAGGACACCCAGCGGTGGGACGGCTGAGCTGAACGTGGCGGCGCAGGAGGTCCGGAGCCGGCTTCAGGCCCAGGCCGCCTCGTTGAAGCGGTACACTCAAGAATTCCTCACGACGCGGGCGGTCATCCGGGTGAGTCCTCCAGCCTTGGTCGATTGCTTTCTTGATTTCTTCCGTGGGGCCGCGTCAGCGCACCCACTGGGTGTAGTCCCCGAGTTCCGAGTCGGCTGGTGAGCAGGCGGCTTGGAACTTCTAGTAGGCTTCGATTTCTATCTTGTTCTTATTTGCACCTCCGTCCTGTTTCCAGGAATATCATAATCTCCGCGCGGCTGCCTTCAACTCCAGCCCGGAGGCTGAACAGAAGACCACCGATCCGACCGACAGCCGAGTGAGTGCTTGTTTCTTTTATCTCACGTGGGGTGCGTCAAGACACCATCGGGTGTAGTCCCGAGATTCGGCCGATGGCTGAGCGGTCGGGTCGGATCTTTCCGACGACTTCTTCCTTATTGCTTTTTTTTATTTTTCTTCATTTTGCAGGGCCAACGCCGACTTGAGGGAGCAGCTAGGCGGGGTCAGCATCGCCCTTCATGCCAAGGAAGTTGAGTGCAGCGCTTTGGCCTGTGAGGCGTGACCGCTTAGCCAAGAACTGGCCGACCAGGAGGAGAGCCATAATGCGGCCTGAAGAAGCAGAGACAGCGAGGCCGCCTCAAAGCCGAATCTGAGACCGGCGGCAGGCTGGGCGATGGCGATAAGCGCTGAGCAAGGGCTATGGACGGTTGAGGATTTGATCGACAGTAGGACCGCCTTCCTCTTCGATCCTTTGCTTGCCCCTTGTCCTCTGGTTTATCTTCGATTTTGTGCTGCTTCTTTCTTCTTTGTGCGATTACTCTCGGTTACTCCGTCGCTGCCTCCCAAGCCGCCGAGGCCCACCGTGAACCGGCGGCAGCAGGAGTCGAGATCGCCCGGATGCAGCCCGGACACTCGAGGAGCAACAGCGATCGAGGCCCACTGCAGCAGCTCACCGCATGCTCGCCGTCTTGACGTCTTGGGCGCAAGTGTTGATAGCCCTCAGCCCGTCGGTGGTTCCCGCACCCGGTCGGACTGCCGGTACTGGCTGGAGGTTCTGATCGGCAGCCGAGGCTGGAAGGCTCCGCCGCTTATGCAGCGCGGTAGTCTTGGAGATTGTCGAGCACGGTATCGAGGCTGAGCTTAGCCCGGTGAGCACTGGCGGCGAGGAGGCGATGATGAAACTGGTGGCGGTGCGGCGGCTATCATCAGCAGCGCCTCGGCATGTCGCCGCTTCTGCGGCACTGCGCGCCTTTGCTCCTGAGGTAAGCGATGGCGTCGCTCGCTCCGGAGGAGTGGTTGGGCTGAACGGCGGAAGGTGAAGACTTCGGCGGAGGAGATCACTTCCAGCGATGAGGCGAGGATGAAGAAGGGAGGGTGGTGAAGACCTCGTGCAGACAGTGACGACCAGCCAACTTCAGCTTGATCATGCCTCCGACAGCGAGGCCTTGAGCGAGCTGCCCGTCAGGCCGGAGGTGATGATGATCAAGCCGAGACCCCGCCAGCCGGCCCTCCTCCAGCAAGCCTTTGCCATCTCCACCGACCTGCCCGACTCGCCCGTCGTTCCCTTGGCCTGATCTGCCGTCCTTGCTTTCCTTCTTGTTACTCTTTGAATAGCTATTTATTAAATTCGCGCAGTTCCACCCACTGGGGGTGTATTCAAACTATGTTGAATGCTGGCCTTGCGAAGGCCTTTTGTGTAAATATAGTCATGCATGTGTTTGACTTCCATTCATGTTTGCTTTTTATCCTTGGGCTGTTTCCTTTGCCGCCTTCCCTTGGTATTTGCCTTCCCAGACGTGCAGGCTCTGACGCGTCTGTGGCTGAGGAAGGTTTCGATTTTTGGGAAGACAAGTACTTGAGCTTTCTTAGATTGTAGCAAGGTGAATGGGAAGCGGCCAACCCGGCTGCTCACGGCAGCTTGATCGTGAGAGAAACCCGACTTCGTTATGTAAGTTCGTTAGTCCTTAGCCGTTTTTCATGTGGGCATCCTTTCCTGCCTTTGACTCTTGCCAGTCGGACAACTGATTCTTCGAGCTGTGACTTTCTGATAAAGAGAGGGCTTGGGTGCCGGCACACTACTTGTCGACGCTTGAGTAGAACTTGAATATAACTCAAAGGCGGCAAGTCCCCGGCCATTGGTCGAACCGGTGCGGACGAGAAGAATGAATGTAGTGACATAGTCATGGGCATGATACTCATCATTCATAGATAAAAAGGGGTAGTCCCAGTGTTCCTCGAGGCCCGTTGTCTCATACTTAATACAAAAGGTAGCGTGGTACCTCTGCATTTAAGCTGTACAATCTTCGGAGGAGGTTGGCGTTCCATAGTAGTTCGACTCCTTGCGGAATCATCTCTCTGCGTGCCTTTGGCCTGTAGCGTCGATCGAGGTAGTAGGATTCATTGCCTAAAGCTCTGCGATGTGAAGGGGAGCCTTCCCAAGGGCCGAGCTTGTGCTTGCTAGCTGTTATTTGGATCAGCCCAGACACAAAGTCACCCCTCTTGGAAGGATCTTGGCTTGACCCTCCGGCTGTGGTAGCGGCGCAAACCCTCTTTGGTAGATGGCGGACCAGGTGAGGGCTAACAACCGACTTTCTTCCAGCGGTCGGCCGCCGTCTTCTCGTGCTTCCTTGGCCTCCGCCTCCGTGTACATAGTCACCCAAGGTGAGTCGAACTTCGATGTCAGTTGGGATGACAGCCTCGGCACCATATACAAGGAAGAAAGGGTGAAGCGGTTGACTTGTTGGGGGTAGTCGCGCGAGACTCGGAGAGGACGGCGACTTTCGTCGAGCCAACAGCCGATTAAAGCAGCTCTAGTGCTTGACGACGGATCGGGGCTTGATGCGGAAAGGATGAGGCGTTTGCTTTCGCTGACAGCCGTTTGACTGCGGAGTGAGCAGCGGACGCTAAGTCCGATCGGATGCCCTGTGTCACGCAAGCGATGCGGTGCTCCCTTGGCAAAATTCATACCATTGTCGGTGATGATCTTTGTGGCATGCTGTACGGGTTGTAATATATCACGATGAATATCACGGCAGTCGGCCCATTCAACTTTTGATGCGGCTTCGCCGATCCACTTGATAAATTTGTCCACGGCGGCGAGCAGATGATGTGTCGCCGCTGTCGTCTTGAACGGCCCCACCATATCTAGTCCCCAGACGGCAAAAGGCCGAGTGGGGAATGGTCTTGAATCTGCGGCCGCAAGTGTTGCTTAGAGCTGAAGACTTGGCACCGTTTGCGATGTTGACTAACTCCTTGGCATCATCCAAAGCGATGCCCACAAGAATCCATGGCGGAAGCTTTGGCAGCGAGTGATCTTGAGGCGGCGTGGTGGCGCGATTGCATGGTGAATATCCTTGAGATTACTATGCCCTCCTGCGGCTCGGGCAGGCGTGGAAGACTCCATTGACAACTGCGTGAGCGAGCTCTCTGATAACAATTGTGTATGCTCCGGCTCAGCGTTGGACTTGTCTTGCGCGATCTCGCCGGTACGGCGAGTTCTCTGTTACCAGGAAGTTGAGGATGGGCTGGGCCATGATGGGCTGTGACTTCTTCTATTGCCAACACGACTCTGCGACCGAGGGTGGGTGGGCTGGGTGGTGAAGAGCTAGATTACGGCCACCGCTGTTGTGTCGATGGAGCCCAGGCCGACCGCCGCAATCCTGGGCGAGGTTCACAAGTCCCCGGGCGAATGCGACTATGGCAGTCCTCGAGCCACTGGTGAAGTCCCGGGCCGCCTATCGAAGTCCCGAAGCGCCTGCGCCGGTTCCTGTTGAACCGGATCCGGCTGCGGCGGGTTAGGCGGCGGTGGAAGATGGAGCCTATTCGTGCGGGGCATCGGCTTGCTTCGTTGTCAGCTCGCGGCACGTGAGGAACTTCGCATCCTTCAAAATACCCGCTGATTTGCTGAACAAGGAAGCGGTAGCTTCGCCATGTTTGGCGCCCTTGGCATCCCAATGCGCCAGATGATTGCCGGATGCGTAAACCGAAGTCGCCATAGTACGTGACTGCGGGATGCCGAGTTCTTTGGCTCCGGAGCCCGCGGTATGAGCGCCTCGCACTTGGCCACATTGTTGGAGGCGGCAAAATGAATTTGTAATGTGTATCTGAGCTTGTAAGCCTTTGGGAGAGGTGGAGGATGATGCGGCTCCCAAGCCAAAGCATCTTTGACCCATCGAAGCGCATCCGCCAATGAGTGAGTCGGGGAGTCACGCAGCAAAATCGGGTCTCGGCCCGGTCGACGAGAAGGCCAATGCTTGGGACTTGATGGCGGTGCAAGGCTGGTAGAAGATCGTGTAAGGCCATCTCAATGGCTCATTTCGCCACTCCGCCAGATGCATCCCGGATGTGCCCGTGGATCTCGGCGAAGGGCAAGGCACACGACCGTGATGGGGTGCTCTTGAAAGTAGGGCTTGAGCTTCTTGGCAGCGAAGTACACACCATAGCACATCATCTAGTAGTGTGGGTAGTTCTGCTTCAAGGTGGGACAAGACTTCACTTAAATAATACACCGGCTCTCGATCTGGCTGAGCTCAGCCTTCTTAGAACCACGAACCACGATGACGGTGCTCACTCACCCGCCGGTAGCGGAAATGTAAAGGAGCATGGGCTTTTTTTCTCGATGGCGCTGCTAAGACGGTAGGGCGGGCCAGCATCTTCTTCAGCTAGCTGTAAAGCTTGGTGCGTTTTTGGTCATTCCACTCGAGCGAGTGGTTTCTTCATGAGTCAGAGGGAGAGCTTTCTCGCCAAGCCGGATGAAGCGTTCGTGGAAGCGCAGGCATCCTGTAAACTTCGGACGCCTTTGTAGTTTAGTGGGAATCTCCATTCTCTCGATGGCTTTGATCTTCAACATGTTGTATTCCGCGCAGCGTTCGCGCATTAGGAAGCCCAGAAGCTGGCCGGGCTGGTACTCCAACACGCATTTCTCGGGGTTGAGCTTGATCTCAGAAACCGGTGCAGGTTCTCAAACGCTTCCTTGAGGTCTTCGGCAAGAAGGTGACGCGTCCGATCTTCACCACAATATCGTCTACATAGGCGTGGTCATTTCTGCCGAGTTGCTTGAGGAGGCATTTCATGCATCTGTAGCTGAAAAGTGGCACCAGCATTTCCCAAGCCGAATGTCATAGTCATAGCGTAAAGCTCCGAATGGTGATGAAGGCGGTCTTCAGGTGATCATTTGGATCCAACTTTATCGGTGGTAGCTGAGTAGGCATCCAAGAAACTCAACAGCCTCGCATCCGGCTCTGGAGTCTATCATGATCAATCCTTGGGAGGCGAAGGGATCTTTGGGGCAGGCTTTGTTGAGGCTAGTGTAGTCTATACACATGTGCCACTTGTTATTCTTCTTCAAACTGAGGACCGGGTTGAAAGCGAGCCATTCCGGAAAGAACACCTCCATTATGAAGCCGACTACCGAAGCCGGCTATCTCTTCTCCTACAATCCTCCTCTTCTCCTCGACAATGGGCGGAGGGCTGCTTATATGAGTTTGCATACTGCTCGGCGTGTAGCTTGTGCTCGGCGATTCCTTTGGAACAACCGGCATGTCCTTGGGGACCATGCGAAGATTTCCGATTCTCACGAAGGAAATCGATGAGCTCGCCTTCCTATTATACATCCGTTTGCCCCAATGACGGCAAACCTATCTGAAGTGCTCCGGGTCCGAGGGATCTTCTTACGTTTCTTTGGGCGGGCCGAAAGAACCTTGGGCATCACACCTCCTTGGTCGGGGACGGGGCCCCGGCTGCTTGCCGGCCATGGCCATGACTCGGTCCAGCATCTTCTTCTCTTCGGCAATCACGAGGGACTCGGCCAGCCGGCTGCTAGCAGCTGCACATTTGGAGGATTTCTTGTAATCGCCGGCTATGGTGATGATGCCCTTGGTACTCGGCATCTTCATCTTGAGGTAGGCGTAGTGGGGCACAGCCATGAACTTGGCCAGAGCAGGTCAGCCAAGCAGTGCATGGTAGGGGCTCTCGAGTTCCACCACTTCAAACCAGATTGCTTCTCGGCGGAAATGATCCTTGTCCCCAAAGAGAACATCTATCTTGATCTTGCCGATTGGTGAGCAGGACAGACCGGGTACAATGCCATGGAACACGCTCCGGCTTGGCATGAGCTGCTTCGTCTTGATGTTCAGCTTCTCCATGGTGACACGGTACAGGATGTTGATGCTGCTCCCGCCATCTATCAGCACGCGGGAGAAACGGGAGCACACATGTCTGTTGCTAGGGTGGCCTCCAAAACCAATGCATAAGAGCCGGGAGACGGTATCACCTCTAGGTGGTCGGCCCGCTCCGGTGATAAACCTTCGATCCCGCATGCATGTACGCGGGGGTGTTGGAGGCGACCGCGTTGACTTCTTGGTGCTGCGGGCGCCACGCCGCCGATCTTCGGATAGCTTGTAAAAGGCGGCGTAGGCGGCATGCTCATCGTCGGAACTTCGTCTTGAAGCGGCTCGACTGCTGGTCGAGCGGCGGCTATTGAGGATCCGGAGGCGGTGACCAGCCAGCGGGCGGCACCACCGCCGCCCCTTAGAGATTCGCGTGAGCGGTGGCATTTCCGGGTCGTATGGTTGGGCGGGCTGCGCGCTATGGAACTGCATGGGGCATCAAGGGCCTGCTCGTAGGGAAAGCGGCTACCAAGCTGGCCATCCATACTACTCTTCTTGGCAAGGGCGAGCCGCCGGTTATTCATCTTCGACTATGGCCACCGCCGAATGTTGGAAGGCGGCATAGGGCCTTGCACTTGTTGTCGTTCTTTTACTGAGCGTCATTTGGAGTCCCCAGTCCGGCGTCTTGAGCCGGTTGAGTACCTTCCGGGCGTCTACTCGGCTTCGGTCTTCATTGAGGAGTCGGCAGTAGCGTATTTGTCTACTATGACTAACGCGCTCGTCGAGGTAGTCGGCTGTCGCGAAGAGTTTGTGCTTGAGGAGGTGCCTTCGGCACCCGGCGGTGAAAATACTACTGTCGATTGTCAAAACCGGCGGATCTCGGGTAGGGGTCCCGAATGTGCGTCTAAGCGAGATGGTAACAGGAGACAAGGGACACGATGTTTTTACCCAGGTTCGGGCCCTCTTGACGGAGGTAATACCCTACTCCTGCTTGATTAATATTGATGATATGGGTAGTACAAGAGTAGATCTACCACGAGATCATAGAGGCTAAACCCTAGAAGCTAGCCTATGGTATGATTGTTGTTCGTCCTACGGACTAAAACCCTCCGGTTTATATAGACACCGGATAGGTTAGGGTTAAACAGATTCGGTTACAATGGTAGGAGATCTACATATCCATATCGCCAAGCTTGCCTTCCACGCCAAGGAAAGTCCCATCCGGACACGGGACGAAGTCTTCAATCTTGTATCTTCATAGTCTTGGAGTCCGGCCGTGATGATAGTTCGGCTATCCGAACACCCCCTAGTCCAGGACTCCCTCAGTAGCCCCTGAACCAGGCTTCAATGACGGAGTCCGGCCGTATATTGTCTTGACATTGCAAGGGGGTTCCTCCTCAAATACTTCATAGAAGGTTTTGAACACCAGGATGAGTGTCCGGATCTGCAAAACAAGTTCCACATACCACCGTAGAGAGAATAATTTTTGCACAAATCTGCTGATGTATTCAGCGGTGTGACATCACACCAGCCGAGCCTTTATATGAATCGTTTTACCTGCTCCACCTGTAGCGCGTTTAGCGAGGCGGTTTCTCAGCGCCTTATCAAAGCATAGATCGTGCCCCCCTTATTCAGGGATTCTCATCAATACAGACGTGGGTAACCCAACGTGCCCGTGGCACGCCTCCTCTATCAAAGGCGAGTCCTAATCGACCAGCAGGGTGGGCTCTTGGTATTCAACCTCTTTATAATGAGACCAAGGCCCTCTTCTTTTACACCCTCCATCGAGTTAGCCTCGGCCCGAGTTCCAACACCCAAAGCTTCAAATTCAGGCGCCCGGACCTTGGCGATGTCAGGTTCCGACCAACACGGCCGATGGATGCCTTCCTCCGTCCGAGAGAGGAAGATGTGCTAAAAGCTGCGAGACGCGCGGTATTTAACCTTCGAGATCTCGCATAGGCTGCCTGCTCCTGTGGCAGGTCATTCCCACTCCTGGGCCCGACGAGAACATGGTGTTCATGTCCCACTTCCTTTGGGGTTTAGGCTTCCCAACGGATCCCTTTGTGCGGGGGCTCATGTTTTATTATGGGCTTGATTTCCATGACTTGAGTCCAGAGTCCATCCTCCATATCTCGTCATTCATTGTCGTATGTGAGGCCTTCCTCCATATTACCCCTCACTTTAGATTGTGGCTCAAGACCTTCAAGGTGGAGCCAAAGATGATCGAGGGCAGCAAGCAGAAAGTCTGGAGGGGCGGTCATAAGCAAATGTGCTGATGCTCCGTGGCCCAAGGGCTCTTTTCAAGAGGAGCTTGGTTTGTGTAGCGGAGTGGTTTTATATCACCGCTCGGGGGCACCAAATGGGCAGCGCTCCCTGCCTTCGCTCGAGTCCACCAGCGGCTGGCGTCATGGGTCAACAAGGGGCTCGGCGGGGGGCATCCAGGGCGTTCCTTTGCTGCAGGGCGTGTCGAGACCTCCAAGAAAAGAGATCAATCTAGTTGTCAGTCGGTTACAATGGTAGGAGATCTACATATCCAGACGCCAAGCTTGCCTTCCATGCCAAGGAAAGTCCCATCCGGACACGGGACGAAGTCTTCAATCTTGTATCTTCATAGTCTTGGAGTCCGGCCGTGATGATAGTTCGGCTATCCGGACACCCCCTAGTCTAGGACTCCCTCATACTTTATGGCCTGAACCTCGTGCACCCCCTCGCAGGAATTGCGGAGCTCGGCCCAACGCGTGAGGTAGTCGCGAGTTGATTCAGTGGGCCCTTGAACGCACAAGGAGAGCTGTCGGGGCTTGGGAGCCCGCTTTTAGGTGCTGGTGAAGTTGCGGATGAAGGCTTCAGTGAAGTCTAGCCAGCCGTTGATGCTGTAAGGCTTGAGGCTGTTGAGCCAAGTACGCGCCGTGCCTTGGAGCATGAGGGGGACATACTTCACGGCAACGCGCCTGTTGCCGTTCTCTATGCTGACTGCGGTGGAGTAGTCGATCAACCAATCTTCCGGCTTCACGGAGCCGTTGTACTTGGGCGTGTCTCTTGGGAGCGAGAACCATTTGGGGAAGGGCTCGTCACGGATTCGGGGGCCGAAGCTAGGCGGGCCGACATCGTCTTCTTCTTCCAGCGCCAGAGATCGCGCTAGGCGGTCGATCCGATGGGGGCGTCGTTCTCCCCGACTCCTTCGCGGCGGCCTAGTCGGCCGCTGAGAGTCGGGTGCGTGACAGGCGGCGGGGTGGGATATCTCTCCCCGCGAGGCGGAGGAGGAGGTGGGTTGCCTCGCTACCCACGGCTCTAGGGCGACCTTCGCGCCACGCTTCGATGGAGATCCGGTTCGGCTGCGGCTGGCAGCCGCTCCTATTCTTGCCGGGCGCGGTGTTGCTCGCAATGGGCGTCCGTGACGCTTGCGCGCGTTCTCGGCGCTGGGGAGGACTTTTCCGCACGGACGCCGCTTAAGGCCGCAGGTAGCTGCATCGATCAACTATTTGGATGCGTCTCGTCATGTGGGAGGTCTTCGCCCCAGTCCATTCACTTCGTCTACAACCGCTACCGGGCGGCGCGAGGTTCTTGAGGCGTGGCATAGATCGGGCGGTTCGCTCCAAAGATGTCGGCGACGGCTGCGCCATGCTGCTTGATGACGCTGATTCGGCTCGGCCCGTCAGGAGGCGGCGGGCCGGAGGCGGCGCGGTCGACTTCACGCTGGTGAGCCTCAGTGAGGCGCCTCATGGAGGCTATCTTCTGGCCCTCCGCAATGAGGGCGAGGCGGCGTGCCTCCAGTGTCTCGGTGTCGGCGTCAGCCGGGAGGGGGACGGACAAGTCGTGGATCGCCGCTTGCAGGGCGTCGTGGGCGTTCTCGCCAGAGGCGACACCGTGGCTGATGACCAGCACCTCGGTGATGGCGCTGCCACAGCTGTCGGCTCGGGGGAGCGGGTCATTGAAGATCACAACGTTGGTGGGGAAAGCGTCAAGCGATGTCGTGTCGGAGTCGACAAGCATCGGGTCGGTGGAGCCAACCGACTCCAAATCTACAGCAGGCTCGCTGGAGACGTGGAGTTGGTCGAGGAGGCTGATGAGGTGGCTCTCGAGGCAGCCTTTGCCCGCGTCGGAGGCGGGCTCGTCGAAGATGCGAGCCTCGCCAAGAAGATCGGCGAGGCAGCTCGCCAGAAGCGCCGCCGACGCCTTGGAAGCGCTTGTCGGGCAAGCGCCATCGGGCGTGCCGGGCTTGCTACGCTCGCTGGGAAGGAAGAGGGTTCCCGTCCAGAACAGGTCTCCGGACGACGGTGCACCTGGCCCCATGGTGGGCGCCAAATGTCGGGTGGTAGGTGTGACATATGCCAACGGGTGGCTTATCATTGTGGGAGCCAATAAGACGTCGCCGGTGCCTGGAAACGGGATGAGGTGAAGACATGCACGCCGAATCTTACCCGGCAGGGGCTCTTCTGTGGAGATAACACCCCATCGTTGCTCTGCATGGGTCACGCATGATCACTAGGTGAACAAGTAGCTACAAGAGGCTCCTTGATCTGTTTCGGTGAGAGGAATAAGAAGGGCACGGCTAGCTCTCTTCCTCCCTCTATGTGGTGTCTAAAACTCTAAGAGATCAACCCTTTGCATGGGTGCTCTGGGGGTTTATATAGGCCTACCCCCCAGGGGTACAATGGTAATTCGGCTGGGCACGGGCCCTTGCCGTCAGTGTCTACGCTCGCCGGCTTCTCCGCCAGCCGCTGGGGCCCGCCGACTGGTGGGTCCCGCAGGCTGCCGGCTTCCTGGTCGACAAGTTGGCCCCACCGCTGGGGGCCTTGTCGGGGGCTGGTTACTGTTGCCTCACTCCTGATGATGAGGGCTTTGTCGAGGTAAGCATGGCTACAGTGCCGCCGCTTTGGCAGCGATCACTGTGGCCTTACCTCATCTTGTCTCCTTAATGAGGCACCTCCTTCGAGGGAGGGAGCAAGCCGGCTACGGGGAGCCAGCCATATCTCAGGCCGACTGGAGGGGGCCTGGCCGCCTTCGGGTATCTCTCTTACTGGAGGGGCCCGCCGCCCGCGAGCCGTGCTGACAACCTGTCGCGTGTGACATCATGGTCAACATGGCAACAAAGGCTGCCCGGACGGATGATGGCCGCCTCAGACGGGTGCATCAGGGCTACGCGCGCCTGGGATTCGGGGTGGCAGGCTTCATCTGTAGCCACGCCTGCCTCATCGCCGTTATGTGGGTGCAAAGTTTGAGGGTGCGGTCTTGGCCGCCTGATGGGGGGCCGGCTTCTTGGAGTCGGCCTTCTCGTGGCTGGCTTCTTGGAGTCGGCCCTCTTGTGGCCAGCTTCTTGGAGTCAGCCCTCTTGTGGCCTTCCTCCTATAGGTTTTAGGGCCGGGCCGCCTCCCGGTAGTCGGCCTGAGAGACAGCCGGCCGAGGGAAGGCGGCCCCGCGTCTTGGGTGCTTGAGGGCTCGATCGGCCCGTAATTTTTTAGAAGTGCCAGGGGGAGCCGGCTAGGCTACCCATGGTCATTTACTCCGATAGGTAACCACGCCTTAGCCCGACTCAATGCGGCTATGGCTCCAGCTCCTGCAGATGCCCGCCTTAGCTCTTGGATCCGTTGAGGTAGCACAACGAGCCGCTTTAGCATGTCAGCCAGGAGATGGGGAACGTCATTTGACAAAGCCACAACGGCCAAAGCAGGTTGTGACTCGGTGTAAAGTTGTTCTACCTAGGTATAGACCGCCTTTAGCTTGATCAATATGCTCTGGTTAAGGTTTGAGCTCTTGGGGCCTGCCTTAACAAACATCAGGTGAGCCGGAGGTGACAATTGAAATAGTCATCGAAAAAAAAAGGTTTGCAGTATTTAATGTTTGCAAAAGTAGCTTACCAAAGATTGCTGAGACCATTTGAGATATTTGGCACTTTAAGCCGGATAGCTCGGTCGTTGCTTCTGCAAGCGACGCCTCTGCTTTCTTGGCCCGGGTGGCCAAAGAGGCCTTTTCATCAGCCCATGCTTTCTTATCTGCTTCAAAGCCTTTCTTCAACTTCTCTTGTTCAGATATGCTGAACTCAAACTTGGAGTTGGCCTTTTGGATTTCAGTCTCCTGAGCTTTCAGGCGATTCTTCAGATCAGCAATCTCCGACTCAAATTGACTTATGGTGGCCTGCATCAATGCCGGGTTATAGTCAAGGTTATTAGAAGATAACATTAATTCCCAAGCACTTTGCAAGCAAAGATACTTGACACTTGGGGGCTAATGTATGCTGAAGAATTCTGAATTACTACGGCGGTTCATGGAAATTAAGTCCCAAGCACTTTGCAAGCAACGATACTTGGCACTTGGGGGCTAATGCGTATTGCAAGTTCAAAGTATCATACTACACTGGTTTAAATATCTTGTTCTAAAGCCAGCCTTCGAGACAAGCCGGGCATTTGAAAAGCAGTGATAAGCAGATTCTAAGTCTACATCATATTTTCTTATAAGCAATAGACTTGGGGGCTGGTACAGTAAGTATGAATAAGGAAAAGTAACATAAATTATACCTCAGATTTTTGATGTATCTGTTTCACCATGTCAATCTCCAGGTCACGACTGCTGTGCACTTGACTTATGTAGCCAGAGACAATCTCTCCAATGCTCAGCCGAGTCTAATCTGTGATGTCCAGTTTGGCTTTGTGGCGTTCCAAGAATTCTTCCTTGGCAGAGCACTTGGCCAGTATGGTGGGTCTTCCTGGTTCAATGAACTAAGTCTTAGTGATCTCGACTTCTGGGTCATCTTCCTTGGCTGAGCTAGGAATCTCCGGGTTATCAGAGCCGTCGAGAGCTTGTTTGGCAGGCGGGTCAGAGGTAGGCGCTGGAACGTCGTGAGATAGTTCAGGCGGCGGCTCGTGAGCAGAGACATCAGGAGCAGCCGTTTCGAGCTCCGGTTCAGTCACAACCGGCTCTTTGGACGGCTTATTTTTATTTTCCCTCTTACTGGGCTTCACTTGTACGCTGTGGACTAGTCAGACGGGTTAATTCAAAAACATGAGTAAAATAAGCATAAGGTAAACAAGTTGTCATTACCCTGGAGCAGTTTTGAAAGCTGGCATGTTGGATTGCATAGACTCGCCAGAGGAAGGTGAAGTATCCTGATAGTTGGAGTCAGATGAATTGAGAGGTTGATGAATGAAACCCACCAAAGGTAAAACAGAATGTAAATCAGAGATAACCTCAGTCCGACGCTTCCTGGTTACATCAGGTAAGCCGGAGGAGAGTTCCGCGTCTTTGCTAGTCCGAGTCTGCCTCCGGCTCTCATGAGTCTGTTGCTTCAAAAGAAATTGAGGATCTTGGTAAGCTAAAGGATGTGAAAATCTTACTCTCCGGGTCACTCTTCGGACTTTCTGCCTCGACAAAGGCTCGGAGTCGGAGGAGATTATAGTTACCTCTTCCTCAACTTCTTGGATGTTTCCCATGTTCTCCTGAAAGGAATTAATGTCAATAAGATGATGATAAAGGAGTCAGGGGAGTTAAGGATTACCTCTTCTTCATCGTCAGAGGTGTCATCCAGTTTAAATAAGTCCAAAGTACTTGGCTTCTTCTTCCTCTGAGTTCCTGTCTTGGCGGCTTTCCTCTCGGCTCTCTTGGCTGCTCTAGCTTGTTTGGCAGCCTCATGGTCATATTTGACCTTCCAGAAATTGCCTTTTTCCTGTGAGTAATGAGAAAAGGTTATGAGTAAAAGCAAGGCATTCCACAAAAAGAGTAAATTCCTAGATTGATAACTTACTGCAGGAGCCGGGTTATTCTTGCAGAACGGAAGTAAGCCTAAGGCGTTGCTGACCACTGAGCCTTCTTTCAAAAGAGATTGGGTCGTGGCTTCAACCATATCATCAGGCAAGTCATCAGGACAATGATGCAGCGGGTCAGATACATGTACTCTGTACTACACCCCATACAAATACAATCAAAAGCAGCATGTAGGGTATTATCTCTTCGAGAGAGCCCGACTACGAGATCCGCCGGTTTTGACACCGACAAAAGTACTTCCCCTGCTATGATTCTTCCCGACTCAGTTAGAGGGTGGCAGTCGGCCTGTTTCTACTGCAAAGACCAGCCGACTCCTGGCCAGTCGACTAGGTTTCCTCCCTTTTCCATGGACCGAGTTGAGAAGCCTTGTTCCTTGAAAGTGACTCCAGCTGAGAAAGTGGAGGTGAATATGTTGGTTGAACAAGTGGTTCAACTTGTCCGCGACGGCGTAACTGGCATGGATTTGCCAGGGGTTTTTCTCAGTCGACGCGTCCAACAGCTTCAAGCCTGCGACCATATGGTGCGGATGTACTCAGGCATTGACGACACCAGTCGGATTCACCCAGAGGAAGTTGATGAGGAAACGGTGGCGCAGTGGCTGCAGGGCATCACTAGCAACAAGGACAACCACAGGGGGTCTAGGAGGATGTCACGCCCAATATGCGACCCTATCCAAAAGGAACTCGACGGTCCCACCAAGGATAGACCCGCATATTGAAACGCTTTTGCAAGGTGGATATCATTACATCAACATTACATAATAGATGGGGATACATACATAAGGCACAAATGCCACAAGAATACATCAACATCATATACAAGAGATCAACATCCGACTACGGATGAAACATAAACAGAAACTCAAACGACATCCACCCTGCTAGCCAGGGCTGCCGACCGAACCTATCCCCGATCGAAGAAGAAGCGGAAGAAGAACTCCAATACAATCAAACATCGCTCTCACGTCATGAGCATCGCAAACCTGTACCTGCAACTGGTGGTGTAGTAATCTGTGAGCCACGAGGACTCAGCAATCCCATTACCATGGGTATCAAGACTAGCAAAGCTTAAAGGGAAAGGAAGGGATAAAGTGGTGAGGTTGCAGCAGCGACTAAGCATGATATGGTGGCTAACATACGCAAAAGAGAGCGAGAAGAGAGACAAAGATGGTCGTCAACTAGTAATAATCAAGAAGTGATCCTGAACACCTACTTACGTCAGACATAACCCAAGAAACCGTGTTCTCCTCTCGATCAACCCCGAAAAGAGACACTCACGGTTACGCACACGGTTGGTGTATTTTAGAAGAGTTTGCTTCAAGTTTACTACAACCGGATATTAACAAATTCCCATCGCCACATAACCGCTGGCACGGCTCTCGAAAGTTTATACCTGCAGGGTGTCCCAACTTAGCCCATGATAAGCTCTCGCGATCAACGAAGGATATTCCTTCTCCCGGGAAGACCGATCAGTCTCGAATCCGGCTACAAGACATCTCGACAGAATAAAACAAGACCAGCAAAGCCGCCCGATGCGCCGACAATCCCGATAGGAGCTGCACATATCTCGTTCTCAGGGCAACACCGAATAAGCGAAGCGTACAGGAACCAACGTAACCCATGTTGCCAAGGGATGGTCCCGCACGGTGCTCTAGTTTGGACCAACACTTAGACAAGCATTGGCCCGGGGGGCTGAATAAAGATGACCCTTGGGTTAATCACTCCCAAGGGAAATATAGGTGGTGGTGAGGCAAATGGAAAACCAATGTTGGGCCTTGCTGGAAAAGTCCTATTCAAAGCGAACTGTCAAGGGGGTCCCATAAATCACCCGACCGCGTTAGGGACGCAAAATCCGGGAACATAATACCGATATGACAGAAACTAGGGCGGCAAGAGTGGAACAAAACACCAGGCATAAGGCCGAGCCTTCCACCCTTTACCAAGTATATAGATGCATTAATTAAATAAGATATATTGTGATATCCCAACAAGTAAACATGTTCCAACAAGGAACAACATCTCCATGTTCCAACAAGGAACAAACTTCATCTTCACCTGCAACTAACAACGCTATAAGAGGGGCTGAGCAAAGCAGTAACATAGCCAAACAACGGTTTGCTGGGAAGGGTGACAACGAGTTAGAGGTTCATGGCAATTTGGGATGGCTTGATAAACAGGTAATAGGTAGCGCAGCATAGCGAAAGAACGAGGCAACTAGCATAGCAATGATAGTAGTGAGATCCAGGGTAGCGGTCATTTTGCCTGAAATCCCGCAAGGAAGAAGAACGAGTCCATGAAGAAGACGAACGGATGAAGCCGAACCAAGCGTAGACGAACGAATCCTCACGACCGCAACGAAACAGGAACTAACAAGAAGAAGCACACAACAAAGTAAACACACCACACATGAACAAGGCATGATGCACAACAAGCATGATGCATGACAAATCTAGATGAAGCTACTCATGGCAAGAGATGATGCAAACAAGAGCAACACATCATGGCAAGTTTAAATGAGGCCGGAAACAACATATAACAATTCCGGTAAGTCCTCATATGCAAATTTCAAAATTGGTCCAGATCTGGATAACTTTAGGTTCAAGTTGTTAAACAGCAAGTTAAGATGCACCACGATGATCTACACGAAATTCTAGTCAAGTTACATATAAAGTTCATTAGATTCGGAGCTACGGCCTAGAAGATATGAGCAAAACAAGATAAACATGGCATAGATGCAAAATGCATACAAACATCAAGCAAACACCTCAAAACAAGGATGCAACATGATAATATGAAACTACATGCAAAATCAAGCAAGTTTCATATAGAGCACACTCAAAACGGAGCAACGGTTCAACACATGCACACAATACAAGTTATAGCAACAATCTGACCAAAACAGCAAGTAGGCATATTGCAAGCATCAAAACAACATGCTACAGTACCTCAACATAATAACAAAAGGCATGGGCATGATGTACAGGTAAAGCATTACAAAACATGTACACTGAGCTATCTCCAGAAATGACTAGAACATGCTCAAAATGACATGGCAAGATTGCAACTAATAACAGTTTTAGGCATTGGCAGAAATAACATCAGGTTGCAATGTTTAGAGCTATGAAACAACATGTTACAGGAACTTAACAAGGCAAACAAAGGCATGGCATGAATCTAATCAAAGCATAGAACAAAAGTCCTTTAGTGACCATGAGCCAAAAAGGATCAGAAAATATAGTAACACCCATGTCAATATCGAAAGTTTCGTTAACAGATTCAGCAACATGGCATGTCAAAAACTGATAACAAGTAGGCATGTTTACAAGCTCAATGCACTCACCACAGAGCCTTATATAATAAACTAAGCATTCATAAATCAAGAAGACATGGCATAGAAGACATACATGGCAAGAACAACAACATAGCATGCAAGGATCAACCACAACAACCTTGGCAAAATTGAATAACATGTATACAATCTGCCAGGAAACATTTGATACCAAAAGTAGAGCTCGATTGACTCAAGCTATGGCTCTCCATAATTGCAAACAAGGGCATGGATGGATAGAGCAAGACATGCTTTACAAAACATCCTTACTGAAGTATCTCAAAATATGCATGTATCTCTCGGTAGCATCAAGTTCACATGGCATCAAAATATCAGCAAAACAGGGCTGAAATCAGCAACAACAAGACACCTAGTTTGCATGCTTGTGCTAGTCACCACATAGATCACAAAAATACATAGCAAGCACCACTGGAAAGAAGACATGGCATATTACAAAACACATGTAGGACTCAAGTCCATAGGATGCACACATCAATCATGGCAAAAATGACAAAAGTGCATGTTCTGATAAAAATCAGAAACTAACATGACATAGCACTCTTCTAACAGCATTTCGGGCACCAAGATGAGCTCAAATGAAAATGATTCAATGAGATGAAATGATCTAATCTTCGAGGCGAACATTTTGACATATTACACGCGCAAAACGGAGATACGATGACAGAGTTACGATGCAATGAAAATGCAACAAAATTACTGCAGATTACGGGACTTGGTGGAATTTATACCTCCGAAAAGTCAACGGGATGAAACGGTGCGGGATGGCGAGATCCGGGACGGGGAGGCGTGTTTGGATGGAGGGAGTGGTGGATCTCGTCCCGATCCGCGGGTCGCCGGAGAAGTTCGCCGGAGTGGACGGCGGAGGGCGCGGGTGGCCGGAATGAGGAGGAGGGACCGGGAGGAGGCCGGGCCGGCGCGGCTCGGCGCTGGCCGCAGCGGGCGGGCGGCGCTTCGGGCGCTGCATGGCGGGCGACGACTCCGCCGCGAAGCGGGAGCGGAGCGGCGGAGACGGCGCGCGCGACGGAGGCGGCGATCCGGCGCGAGGGGCGGGCGACTGGGCGGCGGCGAGGCGGTCCCGGAGGCGCGGCGGGCGAACGGGCGACGGGGCGGCGAAGCTCGCTTCGCCGCGGCGGGGGGAAGCCGGGCGGCAGCGAGGCGGCGGGGGCGGAGGCGGCGCGGACGGGCTCAAGGCAGGCCCGATCCGGGTCCCTGGCCGGGCGGCGGGGAGGGCGGCGGCGCCACGCGGCAAGGCGGGATTGGTCGGGGCGGCGGCTGGACATGTCCGCGGGTCCGGACGTGTCCGCCGCGGGAGGAGGACGAAGGCTAGGGTTTCGGGCGAGTTAGACCGCGAATTTCGGGGGGATGGGGATATATATAGGTAGAGGGAGCTAGTAGAGTCCAAATGAGGTGCGGTTTTCGGCCACGCGATCGTGATCGAACGACGGAGAGCGTGGAGGGGAGTTTGCTGGGTTTGGGCCACTTAGAAAGGGGTGTTGGGCTGCACACCAAAGAGGCTTTTGCGGTTACCTGGTTAACCGTTGGAGTACCAAACGACCTCCAAATGATCCGAAACTTGACAGGCGGTCTACCGGTGCTATACCAAGGCCGCTTGACAAACCTCGGTCCATTCCGAGACCGTTTAACACCCGCACATGAAAAGAGGTAAAAGGGGGCGCCGGGAGACATAGGAGTGCCGGATTGCAAAACGGACAACGGGGAAAATGCTCGGATGCATGAAACGAACACGTATGCAAAATGAAATGCACATGATGACATGATATAAAATGCAGATGATGACATGGAAAAGAGAGACACGCAAGCACCTGACATGGCAACGACGGCGAACAACTGGCAGACACCTGGCGCATCGAATCCGGGGCGTTACAGAGGATTCCTCCACTCGACAACACCTACGAACCAGACAAGGTCCTACTCTTTGCTTCCGAGTGCCTTTTTGATCCGACATGTAATTGTTCTTGAAAACTGACTGACATTTGCTTAACTTGATGCCTTGCAAATCTAAACTGAGATGTATTCAATGCCCAATGGAGAGCAGGAGTAGGAGCAGTTGGGTGAGGTGAGCAGAGGGTGACAGCGCCGACTGGCAATCTGATGGGGAAGAAGACGAGGAGAGTGACGACTCCAGCGGTGGTGAGGAAGTCGACTCCTCCCTCGCGTCGAAAGGCGATCCAAGCATACCCATGACCCAGCAAGCATCCGTGGCAAAGCGACTGCACAGACTGGACAGACTTCAAAGCACACTCGGACGTCTTCTCCTGTGCCGACTGAGAAGGCTCCGAAGCAGCACAAAGTTGCGCCGTCAAAACCTCGGAAGGCCTTGCCCAAGATCAAAGTGGCTGTCCCCATTGCTTCTGGGTAATCCTTGAATTCGACTTCTTAGTTTGGCACGACTTGATCTTTGGTCGACTCACTTTTCTGTTATGACCGAGTGAATTTTGAAATTTGCAGTGCTGCTACCTCTGGGACTTCTGTTTATAAAGATGATGATGATGAGGAGATGGAAGACGCAGTCACCTCCAACGCGGGTATAACTCTTGTCATCTTGTCTTTACTTTATCAGCCATTTTGACAGTCGACTGAATTCTTGCGATTGATTCCTTTGCAGCTCCGCCCAATGTTATTGAACTTCCAGACGACGACGAAGATGTGCCACTGAGGCCCACGGGAAGGAGGGGCAGGACTTCAGGCAGGAAAGCATCAACTAGCAAGACGCCCCAGTCGACGCCAGCGATAGAATCAGTGGTTCAGTAGTCCGGAGACATCAACCGGGCTTCTGTTACTTTTCCCGTTACATAGTCGAGTGCACAGCCTTCAGCGTCGACTGCACAGGCTCCTGTTTCGTCTGTGCAACCCCATGCCTCAGATTCTCGAGCTGATGCAGCTGATCCACTGTCTTCACTTTTCACCGCCCATCACGTCCCAGAGGACCAAGTGAGTGCTGCCAAGGAAGCCATATGCCAGGCAGGCATTCTGATGGAGCAGATAAAAGTGGTTCGCGAGGCCAGTCAAGCTGCTTATGACGCCAGCTCAGCACTCCAGGCCAATGTCTAGGTTAGCTGATTTCCGACTGATCTTCTAGCTTGTCGCTTATTCTGTTAGGATATGCTACCTGAAAACCTTTATTGTGCTTCTACTTGTTAGTCTCCATTTTGCATCTGTACACCCACTGGGTGTTTCAATTTCTGCTGAATAGTTTTTCCTCTTGAGTTGACCAGGTTGTGTCGATTGAACCATTGAACCAGTGGGGGCACGCTGAGTGCACCCACTGGGTGTAGTCCCCGAGATCACCGTCGAATGTTTGATTCGGCGGGGATCTTTGAACAGAACTTTTCCACTCGGTCTGAGCAGATCATGTCGAGTGGAACCTGAACCAGTGGGGACACACTGAGTGCACCCACTGCGTGTAGTCCCCGAGATCACCGTCGAATTTTTGATTCAGAGGGGATCTTTGAACATATCTTTTCCACTCGGTCTGAGCAGATCATGTCTAGTGGAACCTGAACCAGTGGGGGGCACGCTGAGTGCACCCATTGGGTGTAGTCCCCGAGACCATAGTCGACTGCGAGCAGTCGGCTATGGTCTAAGAACAAGTAATATCTTTCTTTCTTATTCTTTTTTTTTGTTTCCGACTGGATGGACCAAGTCAATTGAAAAGTCGAACCAGTGGGGGCATGCTGAGTGCACCCACTGGGTGTAGTCCCCGAGACTACTGTTGAATGTTTGATTCAGTAGTAGTCTTAGAACTCTTAGAACTTGTTACTTTATTGCTCGGAAGCAACCAATCTTTGTGTCTGTCGACTGACTATCCTCTGACCACAGAAATCTTGTGAACTTGGAGCTCGGTTTGCTGACATGGAGCATAAGCATATCCAGCTCAATCTTGATCTGGAGTTGGCCAAGACAAATTTGCAGAAGGCTAAGGATGATGCTGCTAGTATGGAAAACTTGTCGACTGATTCTCCTGGCATATTTTCCTTCCTTTTTCTAACTCGAATGTTATTCTTTGTAGAAACAATGAGACAGGCTTTGGAGAAGGACTCTGATCTTGCGGCCGCACAGAAAATAGCAGAAGAGAAAACATCACTCACCGGCCAGAAGCTGGCCTCAGTCGGAAAGCTGGAGGAAGAGAACACCAAGTTGAAGGCCGCCCTTGATGAAGCCAACAAAGAGGTGACTCGACTGAAGAAGGACAAAGGGACCCTAACCGACAAAGTGGACGACATCACCCGCAAGAGAGATGAGCTGGAGAATTATCTGGGAGGACTCGCCAAGAAGTTATTCCTCATGCTTGAAGGTACTTCTCTTCGTCCGATTGATTTGCTTTCGTCGACTAGTCATAAAACCGTTGATTCATCATTTCTCTATGAGTGCATAATTCTGTCAAAACTTCGAGGCAGAGACTGATCGAATCGAAACGAGCTTGGACCCCATCAACTCCCCTGTTAGGGATGAAGCTGCCATGAACGTGCTCCGACTGGAATTTTTTCTTACTAGCGTCGTCGACTACCTCGCTCGACTGAAGGTTGCGGTGTCGCGGATTGACACAACGCTCTGGCCAAGGGCGACGCTCCAGAATGACCTCAAGTCTCTGATGACTCGACTCAATGAGATCCCTGGTCGAGTGCAGGAATGGAAGAAGTCTTCTACCCGGTGTGGTGCTGATGTGGCTCTGTCTCTGGTTCGCGTCCACTACAAGGAAGCGAAAGAAGATAAGCTAGCAGCAATCAAGGTTGCCAACACCAAGAAGCTTGACTTCCAGTCCTTCATGGAGACTTTTATTGCTGCCGCCACTCGAATTGCAGATGGAATCGACTTGGATGAGTTCATCGAGCCTGCTAGTCCTCCTCCTGCGGAGTGAACAAACTTTTATGATCCGATTAAATTTGCCTCGGCATGCCGAGTGGTTTTGTAACTGTTAAACTCCTTCGGGCCTGATGCCCGAGTACTTTAATCTGTGGTCCGGAACCTCATGGGATTTATCTTAAACTTAGCCTTTCTTTGAATATGCCTATGTCCGCCTTCGAGTGGAACTTGTTTCTTCACTCGGAACAGTCTTTTGTGTTTGTGATGCAGTTCCGAGGAGAGGGTCACGGATGATCCGCACCTCATCGTCCTTGTGGATCGGGATGGAGCGCACATTGTACTTGTGGCGCAACTCTGAGGAGAAGGTCGTGGTCGACCTGCACCTCGTCATCCTTGCGGGTTAGGATGAAGCGCATGTTATATTTGTGGCGCAGCTCTGAGGAGAAGGTCGCAGTCGACCTGCACCTCATCATCCTTGCGGATTAGTATGGAGCGCACATTATACTTGTGGCGCAGCTCTGAGGAGAAGGTCGCAGTCGACCTGCACCTCGTCATCCTTGTGGATTAGGATGGAGCGCATGTTATACTTGTGGCGCAGCTCTGAGGAGAAGGTCGCAGTCGACCTGCACCTCGTCATCCTTGCGGATTAGGATGGAGCGTGTGGCCAAGTCCCCGAGTGAGAAGATCGTTCTTCACTCGGAATGTGTTTTAAACTTAGGCGAGTATGGAACTGCAGCTAAGCCCCCGAGTGAAAGGGTCGCTCTTCACTTGGTGTGATTTTTCAACCTTAGGCGAGTACGGAACTGCAGCTAAGCCCCCGAGTGAGAGGGTTGCTCTTCACTTGGTGGGATTTTTTTCAAACTTAGGCGAGTACGGAACTACAGCTAAGCCCCCGAGTGAGAGGGTTGCTCTTCACTCGGTAGGATTTTTTTCAAACTTAGGCGAGTACGGAACTACAGCTAAGCCCTCGAGTGCGAGGGTTGCTCTTCACTCGGTGGGATTTTTTCAAACTTAGGCGAGTACGGAACTGTAGCTAAGCCCATGAGTGAGAGGCTTGCTCTTCACTCGGTGGGATTTTTTCAAACTTAGGTGAGTACAGAACTACAGCTAAGCCCTCGAGTGAGAGGCTTGCTCTTCACTCGGTAGGATTTTTTCAAACTTCAACGAGTACGGAACTGCAGCTAAGCCCCCGAGTGAGAGGCTTGCTCTTCACTCGGTAGGATTTTTTCAAACTTAGGCGAGTACGGAACTGCAGCTAAGACCCCCAGTGAGAGGCTTGCTCTTCACTTTGTAGGATTTTTTCAAACTTAGGTGAGTATGGAACTGCAGCTAAGCCTCCGAGTGAGAGGCTTGCTCTTCACTCGGTAGGATTTTTTTCAAACTTAGGCGAAACAGATTCACGGCTAAGCCCCCGAGTGAGAGGCTTGCTCTTCACTCGGTAGGATTTTTTTTTGGAACTTAGGCGAAACGGATTCGCGGCTAAGCCACCCACTTGGGGATTTTGAACACATATATAAGTAACAACAATCATTTAGGAGACTGTAAAACTGTATCTTTGATAAACAAACTAAAAGGTACTTCTTATTACATCTCAACAGTCTGAATGCTTAAGTATAAAAATGGCGGTGCAGCTCCGCATTCCAAGCGCGTGTCTCATCTTTATTGTGCTCCACATTGTAGAGGTGATACGCTCCATTGTGGAGCACCTTGGTGATGATGAAGGGGCCTTCCCAAGCGGGAGCAAGCTTGTGCGGTCGTTGCTGATCCACTCGGAGAACCAGGTCCCCCTCTTGAAATGCGTGGAATCAATGAAGGTCTTGCTGATAAATGGTCGACCTGATTAGGGCCATCTCTCTTTCCTCTTCCAGAAGATCGACAACATCTTGTCGAGCTTTTTCTGCTTCGGTTTCTGAGAAAAGTTCCACTCGGGGTGCATTGTGAAGTAAGTCACTCGAAAGCACTGCTTCAGCCCCGTAGACTAAGAAGAACGGAGTTCGACTAGCCGACTGATTTGGAGTTGTTCTCAATCCCCAAAGTACTAATGGTAGCTCATCAACCCAAGCGCCTGCTGCGTGCTTGAGGTTGTGCATCAATCGGGGTTTCAGCCCTTTGAGGATCAAACCGTTTTCTCTTTCCGCTTGCCCATTCGACTGTGGGTGGGCGACTGAAGCATAGTCGACCCGAGTGCCTTGGGAAGCGCAGAAAGCTCTGAACTCATCTGAATCAAAGTTTGACCCATTATCTGTGATGATGCTGTGCAGAACTCCATATCTGAATGTTATCTCTCTGATGAAGCTGACAGCAGCACTTGCTTCGAGGTTTTTGATAGGTTTATCTTCAATCCATTTAGTGAACTTGTCGACTGCTACAAGCACATGGGTGAAGCCACTCCTGCCAGTCCTCGGAGGTTCGACCATATCCAATCCCCAAACAGCAAATGGCCAGACGAGTGGAATGGTCTTCAAGGCTGAAGCAGGTTTATGGGACATGTTGGAGTAGAACTGACAGCCTTCGCATTTGTCAACTATTTCTTTTGCCATCTCATTCGCCCGTGGCCTATAAAACTCTGCTCGATATGCTTTGTCCACGATGGTCCGAGAGGACGCATGGTAACCACAGGTCCCCAAGTGGATATCATCGAGGATAATTCGGCCTTCTTCTGGTGTAATGCATTTCTGAGCGACTCCAGTAACACTCTCTCTGTACAGTTGTCCACCTATCATAGTGAAGGCTTTGGATCGACGGACAATTTGACGAGCCTCTTCTTCATCCTCTGGGAGCTCTTTCCTGAGAATGTATGCAATATATGGTACCGTCCAATCAGGAATGACGACTAAAACCTCCATGATCAAGTCGACCACAGCTGGGATTTCAACTTCAGTCGGATCAGTGGAACTCTTAGGTTGCGGGTGCTCTTCTGTGAAGGGATCCTCTTGAACTGATGGTGTGTGAATATGCTCCAAAAACACATTGCTGGGAATGGGCTCCCTCTTGGAACCTATCTTTGCCAGGTCATCAACTGCTTGGTTCTTCAGTCGGGGTATATGGGGAAGCTCTAACCCCTCAAACTTCATTTCCAATTTTCTCACTGCATTGCAATAACCAGTCATAGCTGGACTCCTAACATCTCATTCCTTCATCACTTGATTGACCACCAAATCTGAGTCACCATAAACCATTAGGCACCGGACGCCGAGTGAAATGGCCATACGCAACCCGTACAGAAGTTCCTCATATTCAGCTTCATTGTTGGAGGAGTCAAAGTGAATCTGGAGAACATAACCGAGCTTGTCACCTCGTGGAGATACTAGGATTGCCCCAACACCTGAACCATTCAACATCTTGGACCCGCCAAAGAACATAGTCCAATGTTCCGACTGAATTTGAGTCGGCAGCTGCTGTTCAATCCACTCGACGAGAAAATCTGCTATTGCTTGGGATTTGATTGCTTTCTTTGCCTCGAACTTGATATCCAGCGGAAGGAGTTCAATCGCCCATTTAGCCACTCGACCAGTTGCATCCCTGTTGTACAAAATTTCTGACAATGGAGCGTCGCTAACGAATTTAATTGAATGATCTAAGAAGTAACACGCAACCTTATTTGTGGTCAAGTAAATCCCATAGACAAGCTTCTGATAATGTGGATATCTTTGCTTGGATGGGGTTAAGACTTCAGAAATATAGTACACTGGGCGTTGAACCTTGTAGGCTTTTCCTTCTTCTTCCCGCTCGACCGTGAGTACTATTCTGACTACTTGTCCAGTGGATGCAATATAAAGCAACAAAGGCTCTTTGCTGATTGGAGCAGCAAGCACCGGCTGGGTGGAAAGCAGGGTTTTGAGCTCTGCAAACGCTGCATCAGCTTCAGGAGTCCACTCGAACTTGTCAGATTTCTTCATCAGCCGCTAAAGAGGGAATGCCTTTTCACTGAGACGAGAGATGAATCGACTCAAAGCGTCCAAACAACTAGTAAGCTTCTAAACATCATGTACACGCACAGGACGTTTCATTCGGAGGATTGCACCAACCTTCTCTGGGTTTGCATCGATCCCATGTTCGGAAACAAGGAAACCGAGTAGCTTGCCACCTGGAACTCCAAACGTACACTTCGGCGGATTAAGCTTGATATCATATTTCCTCAGATTGGCAAAGGTTTCAACGAGGTCAGTCAGCAGGTCAAAACCTTTATGCGACTTAACCACGATGTCATCCATGTATGCCTCCACATTCCGACTGATTTGAGTGAGCAGGCACTTCTGTATCATGCGCATGAATGTGGCACCAGCATTCTTGTGACCAAAGGGCATGGTGAAATAGCAAAAGCACCCAAATGGGGTGATAAAAGCTGTTTTTATTTCATCGGATCCATACAGTCAGATCTGATGGTACCCGGAATATGCATCTAGGAAGGACAATCGCTCACTTCCCGCAATTGAGTCGACTATCTGATCGATGCAGGGAAGAGGGAAGTGATCTTTCGGGCAGGCCCGATTCATATGCTTGAAGTCGATAGACATGCAGAGTGAATCATCTTTCTTGGGAACCATGACAACGTTGGCGAGCCACTCGGAGTGGTAAATCTCTCGGATGAACTCAGCTGTCAGAAGCCGAGCCACTTCCTCGCCAATTGCTTTTCTTTTCTGTATGGCGGACTGTCGGAGATGCTCTTTGACTGGTTTTACCTTTGGGTCGACTCACAAACAGTGCTCATCCTGTCCTCTAGGCACACCTGGCATGTCAGAAGGTTTCCATGTGAAGATGTCCCGGTTCTCACGGAGGAACTGGATGAGCGCTTCTTCCTATTTGCTGTCGAGTGTTGTAGAGATATGAGTCGGAGTAGCACTGGGATCGGTCGGGTGAATATGAACTGATTTTGTCTCACCGGACGACTGAAATGCAGAATCTGAAGCAGGCTTCTTAGCTCTCAACAAATCACTCGGATCTGCAGTCTTCTTGTATTCTTCCATTTCAACTGCTGCCATTTGTTCATCAACAATCTTTGAGCCGTTCTGGAGGCACTCTTCTGCTCGCTGGCGATTACCAGTGACTGTGATCACACCCCTAGGGCCAGGCATCTTCATCTCGAGCCATGAAACGAGCATATGCAGTCCTGCCCAGGATAGCATGATAGGCACTATGAAAATCCACAACTTCAAATGTCAACTTCTCCTTACGGTAATTGTTTGAATCACTGAAAACCACATCAAGAGTGATCTGGCCGAGTGAATCAGCTTTCTTCCCAGGGATAACTCCGTGGAATCGCACGTTGCTTTCGTTGAGCTTGGACATCAGAATGCCCATCCCTCGTAGAGTCTCAGCATACAAAATGTTCAGGCCACTGCCTCCATCCATTAAAACCTTGGTCAGTCGGGTGCCCCCACTACTGGGTCGACCACCAACGCTTGCCTGCCGGGGTGGCAACACGCGGGGGGTGGTCGGACTGGTCGAATGTGATGGGAGTCTTGGACCACTTCAAATATGTCGGTGTTGTCGGGGCAACCGTGTTTACTTCCCTGTTGATGAACTTCAGTCGACTTTTGCTTTCCATGTCAGCGAAAATCACCAAAGTGGAATTGACATTGGGAAAACCATCATCATCTTATTTCTTGTCCTCATCCTTATCAGACTCCTTTTCCTTCTCACTCGGTTGTTTCTCTCGGAACTGCTGGATCAGGAGCCGACATTGTCGAGTGGTGTGTTTAGGATAAATCAGATTACCCTCTTCATCTTTCTTGGTGTGAATGTGACATGGCAAATCCAACACATCATTACCTGCTTGATCTTTCACCTTCTTGGGGATCCAGGGCCCTTTGGCTTCTCCTTAAATTTTCCTTGGGTCACAACTGCTGTAGCTTCACCAGGACCTGCTGGCTCGGCCTAGCGTTTTTGGTTCCGACCTCCTCCAGTGTCTTGGGCGACTGGTTTGCCCTTTCCACCGCGGAGTCGATCCTCTTCTTCACCGTTGGCGTACCGAGTGGCTATTTCCATCATTCGGGTCAGAGTCATATCTCCCGTCCGACCGAATTTCAGGTTAAGCTCCCGATACGGACACCCTCCTTGAAGGCGCAAACTGCTTGATGCTGAGATACATTTTCCACTGTGTGATGCAAAGTGGTTCACCTTTGGATGTAATCTCTCAAAGTCTCATTCGGTTTTTGTACACAATGCTGCAATTCTGCCAACCCTGCAGGTCGTTTGCATGTGCCCTCGAATGTTCTGACAAACACTCGGGCTAACTCTTCCCAGCTGAATATACTGCCTGGAGCCAACTGATTCAGCCATGCTCTGGTCGAACCTTCTAACATCAGAGGAAGATGCTTCATAGCTACCTCATCATTTCCACCACCGATCTGTACAGCCACTCAGTAATCTTCTAGCCAGTGTCAGGCTTCGACTCACCGGTGAAATTACTAACCCCAGTCGCCAACCTGAAGTTGGGAGGGATCTCAGCAGCTCTGATAGCTCTGCTAAAACACTCGGGACCTGAAACATGTACTCTGCTTCCACTCAGGCGATCTCTGCCTTGCCCTTCTCTGTGTGCTCGGTTCCTGTCGACCAGAGCTTGCACCAAAATTGACCTCGCATCAAACCCTGGCTCTCTTGGGTCGACTGGCATCCTCCGCTCCTCGCTGTACAGGCGCATGTCGTCATAATGATGGGGCACATATGATCCGCCCCTCGGAGGGTGCGTAGGCACTCGACTTCGGTCATCATGGCCGAGCCGATGATTGTACTGCTCACAGTTCCGACCCATGTACTGCTCTTGGCGATGCCCACGTCCCTCACGCCGCGGAGGCGATCTTGGGCTGTGAGCCGACAGGACTGTGTCAGCCACCACAGATCTGATGTAGATCATGTTCCGCTACACAGATCTGCAATGTTTTTCTCTCCTGCTGCCCGAAGCAGAGCCCGGATCTGCATCAAACCTCACCCAGCCTCCGACTGGGACGGCTAGATGGACTCTGCTATACGAGCTGCAGCCGTAAGATTCTGAATAGGAGTGCGGTATACCTGAGGTTGAGGCGGGAACAGTTGTCGCTGACGTCGACTGGACTCAGGGATCTGTCCCCGAGCACACTCGTCGAGTGCATGCTGAAGGTCCTCCAGTCGAGTGCGCTCAGCTGAAGTGTCCAGGCGCGCCTCCTCCAACGCCCGAGCCTCAGAGGTCTCTCCAACGATGGGCATGTGGAGCGCCTCCATGTTGCGGCGGTAAAGTTCCTCCCTCTGCTGCGAAGAAAGGGTTTCTGGGTGGTACTCCTCGTGAACGCGCGACGGATCACCGCCGCCATCGCCGCCACTGTTGCGACGCATGCCAGGTGGGCTGCGCGGTGTGTCGACCATCAGGACCTCTGCCGCAGGGTCGCTGCTGTCGCACTCGGATAAGATCTCGATGGAGCCAGTCGACAGATCGAACATGTCGTAGAGAGATTCATCGGGCTCAATTGCCGCGACTTGAGGGGTGGCCGACTAACGTGCCACCGCATGCTTCACCCATCACTGAAGTCGCGACCGACCGGATCGCTTGCGATGGCAAACAGCGGGGAGCGAAGACACCGCGGGAGCCGACCGATACTGGGTCGACGGCTGCCGCAGAAGGACGCTACGAACGCACACGTGAAAGTGCGTCGCCCCGCGGACGGGGAGTGTCTCGACGTCGAGAGGGGCCTCCTGGAGCCAGGCGGAGTCGTCGGAGACGAAGAATGAGTGCGCCGAGACGGATCTCGCGGCCCTCAGCCAATCCACCGCCGGAAACCATAATGATGGAAATCAGAAAAACTGCAACCTCACCGGAAAGTCGCTAAGACACCGGCCCCATGGTGGGCGCCAACTGTCGTGGTTCTAAGCCTGACAGTAGAATGGGGGGTAGGTATGAGGAGGCAAGATCCTAGCTACGGTGAGGTTGTGCACGCAAGATTTACGAGTTCAGGCCCTTCTCGGAGGAAGTAACAGCCCTACGTCTCGGTGCCCGGAGGCTTGGTCGATTGGATTAAGCGTGAAGTTACAGGGGGTGCGAACCCTTGTCCCAGAGGAGGGAGGTGGCTTATATAGAGTGCGCCAGGACCCCAGCCCTCCCTCGTTACACAGGGTTCAATGTACATAAAGAGGGGACGTTACTGGTAACATCAGCATTAAAGTCATATAAATGTTCATCAACACTACGGAGTGAACGTCTGACCGTTGCTATCCAGAGTGACGTTAGATCTTCTGTACTCCGAGTGATTTCTGATATGGTCGAATGATTGTATCCTCGTCGACTGGAACTGAGTTATCCTAGTGGAACCCATCGTCGAGTGGGTTGCCTAATGAGGTGATTTCAGTCGGTAGAAGTTGCTGTCTTTTGAATGTCTTTGACTGTAGGGCAGTGTCCTTGGGAAGGGTGTCTAGATCAGGTCTATTACCCTACTCTAGGCACATGTCATCGTCAGCGCTCATTTTGGCACTTCAAATAAAGACATCATATATACACCATATTCCCAAGCACACAATTGATTACAACAATCTGTCCACATGCGTACAAGTGCTTTGCTTTCCAACTATGGACCCGCTTCTCAAGTCTTTCTTCGACATGCTTCCATTCCACAATCCAGGGTTTACGAAAATGGATTGGAATACCTTGGGTATCAAATGTTAAAGCATCTTAGTTGACAACTGAAAATCTCAATGTAGTATAGTTCACCCTCATGAGCTTTGCCAAATTAACTGGCATAACTAACTCTTATAGAAATTGGTGTTGAGGCTGGAAAGATGCACAAAAGGGAAAACCACTAATTTGAGATTTTCCGCTTTCTCCATATTCTGATCCATAAATAGAATTGTGTCTTCAGCCAACTATAAGATTACTCTCTACTAGGTGCCCCCGATTTGACCATCTGCCTTGGTCCACTCCGCAAGGATTGAAAGGCATATCTACCACATTATTGAAGACGATGTGGGATCACGGATCCTCCTGATGGAGATCCTTTTTTGCCTGAAAGTTGTGACTAGAGTCAACATTGACTTTAATGGTGATGTCACCTCGAGAGACAAAGTTATCAAACCACCTACACCACTTTTGTGAGAGGTCTTCCGTTTTTAAAGTCTGGTGAAAAAATACTATTTAACTTTATCATAGGCCTTTTCGAATTAAGCTTTAAAAATGACCCTACTCAACCTAGGCGCATGTGCATCTCAGTCTTATGTAAGAAAACCACCTTGTCTACGTCATATCTGCCTTGCATTAAAGTCGTGTACATGGGATGAACCATATGATCTTACACACCCAGCAACATTGGAAATTTTTGGAACACTCATACTTGCAATTTTTCTGTGAAAGGAGTGAGAAGGACATTTTTGGCAGCATCGACCGGCACATCATTTATTGTAGATTGATCCAAGGAGAAATTAGTTCTTTCTGGTGCTCTAGACATACCTCTATAATACTCCATAATGATAACCCACGGCATGAGATCAACTAACTGAACATCTAGATCCCTAATGCTTTTTGATGTATACAAGGTATGATTAATGTTGTTTATCAAGTCTACCCATGTGGCAATGGTTCATAAAAAGTATGGAGATGGTTCACCCCCCACCCCCACCCCCCCTCCCAATTTCAAGAAGGAAAGGAAAAAGTTACCGGTTTGTTGGAAGAATCGATTTTTTGAGTTTTATTTGAGTCTTAGGGAAGCCACAATATTAAGAGGGGTTGAGGTGGTGTGTAGTGTGGCCATCATGTGCCATACATCTTATACAAAAGTCCCCCACCCCCATACACACACAACCTACTCAAAGTTAAAACCCACCAATTCAACCTTTGGATTGACCCCCGGGTATCCATGGTACAGGGGCCGGGTCTCCGGGGTCCAGTAGTTTCGATTGTCGACACCATGGATCTCTGGGGTCCCCAACCCCCGAGTCTCTAGGGTTCATATGGTTTTCTCTCTGGACGGTCCGGGTCTCCTAGCTGACCTTGGCTTCGTCGTCTTCGGATGGACCGTCTCTATGGGGACCTCAGGTCTCTGGGGTTCATGTGGTCTGCCCTCTAGACAGAGTAGTTCTCCGAGCCATTCGGTCCATAGGCCTCCCGTGTAACACCCTTGATTCAATCATACACTAATCATACACGCAAATGTGTACGATCAAGATCAAGGGCTCACGGGAAGATATCACAACACAACTCTAGGCACAAATTAAAATAATACAAGCTTTATATTACAAGCTAGGGGCCTCGAGGGCTCGAATACATAAGCTCGAATACATAAGAGTCAGCGGAAGCAACAATATCTGAGTACAGACATGAGTTAGACAAGTTTGCCTTAAGAAGGCTAGCACAAAAGTAACAACAATCGAAAAGGCAAGGCCTCCTGCCTGGGAGCCTCCTAACTACTCCCGGTCGTCGGTGGTCTTCACGTAGTAGTAGGCATCGACGGTGGCATCTGGCTCCTGGGCTCCGACATCTGGTTGCATCAACCGGAAAGAAGAACAAACGGGGAAAAGGGGGAGCAAAGCAACCGTGAGTACTCATCCAAAGTACTCGCAAGCAAGGATCTACACTACATATGCAACATTATCAAAGGAAGGTTGTATATGTGGACTGGGCTGCAGAAATGCCAGAATAGAGGGAAGAACCTAGTCCTATCGAAGACTAGCATCTTCTGGAAACCACCATCTTACAGCAACAGGAGGGAGTAGAGTAGCATAAAGTAAAGTAGTAGTAGTGTTATCAACCTCGCCAGAGATCCTTTCTCGACTCCCTACGAGAAAGCAATCCCAAAGCCATACTATCCATTTCTCATATCCATGTCTCATCTCAAGTATCCAGTTCTAGTTGTATCGATCGGGATACAACTCGAAGTGTCCGTTACCGTAGGACAGGCTATCGATAGATGTTTTCTTCCCTGCAGGGTTGCACCAACTTACCCACGACGCTCGATTAACTCCGGCCGGACACACTTTCCTAGGTCATGCCCGGCCTCAGCCAAACAATACGCCGCAACCCGACCTAGGCTTAATAGAGAGGTCAGCACGCCGGACTAAACTATGCCCCCATGGGTCATGGGCCATCGCCCTGGGAACTCCTGCACATTGCGAGGGCGGCCGGTGAGCAGACCTAGCTACCTCCTTCAAAAAGGCAGGTGCTTACGCAGTCCAACCTGGCGCGCGCCGCTCAGTCGCTGACGTCTATTAAGCTTTGGCTGATGCATACGACGCAAAACACCCATACTATGCCCACGTGATGGTTATTGCTATTAGGCGAGGGGCCCCTCGGATCAAATATCCAAATCGTAGTGGATTAATAACGCGCGGTAACAAGTAGAGACTCACGAAAGATGTGACCCCGTTGCCCCATCTCGAGGACTTGCGGCAAGGGCTAGGAATGCCCGGCCACGCCTCGTAATTATCTCGCGGGCACCCTCCAGGTCAATCCGTCTCCACATCACTCGCGGGTACCCCTCAGGGTCGACCCGCCTTTCCAAGTAACAGGTGTAAAGTCCAAGTATCCGTGTTTCCAAACATCAAGGGGAAAACCTGAGGAATCACCCCCGGTGAATTCCACTCGATGTAATCATCAAGGTGAACGTAAGAGGATCCACCCTCGAGGTTCATACTTGAGGGGTTGCACAACAGAGCCGTATCAGAAGTGGTTAAGGAGGAAATCACCCTCGGTGACCACGACCGAATAGCTACACTACAGGTTAACATCAGAAGTGCTGAAGAGGTCTCACCCTCGGCACTCGATAGTAAACCAGTAGTGTCGAGGAACTAAGGGGAAAGTGATGTGCGGTGCCGGGGCCTGGTCTTCGATCCCGTTGATCGGGTCTTCGATCCCATTGATCGGGTCTTCAATGATGAAGCAGGGGCAACAAGGACAAGGTGGGGGTCACTGATGGATCACTAACCAACCTATACTAAGCAGTTTAGGATAAGCAGGTAAGGTACAACAACAGATACAAAAGCAGGCTATGCATCAGAATAGGAGCAAACAATTACAATAGTAAAATCTAATGCAAGCATGAGAGAATGGAATGGGCAATATCGGGATGATCAAAGGGGGGGGGGGGGGCTTGCCTGGAAGCTCTGCTGAAAGAGAAGAAGGGTCGTCGGTGACGTAGTCGATCACAAGGGCAGCATCAGTCTCGGGGTCTACCGGAGAGAAGAGGGGGAAGAAACAATAAATACAGAGCAAATAAGATACATGACAAGCAAAAGCAACGCTACGGGTGTTCTAACACGGTACTACGCGATACCGGCAAAGGGGGAAAACACCCGGGAATGTTTCCCCAGTGTTAGGCATTTTCGGACAAATGAAACAGAGGGGAAAGGTTGCATATTCGCTATGCTAGTGGCACGTGAAAGATGAACGGAGAGCGTATTTGGATTCGTCTCGTCGTTCTGAGCAACTTTCATGTATAAAACTTTTTCATCCGAGTTACGGTTTATTTTATATTATTTTTCAAAGTTTTAATAGATATTCTCAAATTCTGGAAATTATTATTAATTCGAAATTAATAGTCAAATGTTATGTGCACACACTGAGGTGTACACAGGAGGGTCTACATAAGCTGATATGTGGGGCATGTTGATTGGGTTGACCCAGTCAGCATCTAACTGGTCAAAGGGGTGAATAGTGCAATGGGTCCCATGTGTCATGGAGAGTAGTTGTATTTAGATTTTTCTTTTAACTAAATGGGACCCGCATGTCAATGGGCCATTAGGATAACCTAACCACTAATTAACTAACGTTAATTAGCACTACTAACTGGGCCGGCCCTAACACACACGTACGTACACAAACAGCACCACGCACACACTTGGCCATGGCCATTAGCAGTAGCAGCCGGCGGTAGCATGCACCAAAAATAGAGCAGCTTAATGCGCCCTACTCACAGCAAAAAGTGAGGGATGCCCTTTTTCAAATGTTTCCTATGAAATCACCTGGTCCCGATGGTTTCCCTGCCCATTTTTTCCAACGTCATTGGGGGGTGTGTGGTGAGGAAGTCACAAAGATGGTGCTGAGCATAGTCGAAGGGAATGAGTCGCCTGAAAGTATCAATGAGACTATTTTAGTCTTGATCCCTAAGGTAAAAGACCCGAACCAGTTAACTCAATTTCGCCAATCAGTCTTTGCAATGTTCTATATAAAATTCCTTCAAAGGTGATTTCAAATCGGCTCAAAGTGGTTCTTCCTGATATTATATCCCCGGAGCAGTCTGCTTTTGTTCCGGGTAGGTTGCTTACTGACAACATAATTGCAGCATATGAATGCCTTCATTTTATGAAGAGAAACAAAGCAAAGAAGAATCAGCATTGTGCTCTAAAGTTGGATATGATGAAGGCCTATGACAGGGTTGAGTGGTCTTACTTACGGGCTATTATGACGAAGCTCGGTTTTACGCAACGTTGGGTGGATATTGTAATGAGAATGGTCACATCGGTTAAATTTTCAGTGATGTTCAATGGAAATAAGCTCGAGCAATTTATCCCATCGCGTGGAATCAGACAGGGGGACCCTATTTCCCCATACTTGTTCTTGTTGGCAGCAGAGGGCCTTTCGTGCCTGTTAAAATCTCGAGATGAGTCATCAAACCTTAAAGGAATACATGTGGCACCGTCGGCGCCGCATGTAAGCCATCTTCTTTTTGCAGATGACAGCATGCTGTTTTTCAAGGCGAATAGTGTGGGTGCAGATGAGGTCAACGAAGTCTTGTAAATATATTGTCAAGCAACAGGGCAGCGCATAAATTATGGTAAATCATCTATATATTTCAGCAAGGGGGTTCCGGAAACTATTAGAGATGAAATCAAACAAACTCTACAAGTTCCCAATGAAACTCTGAATGAAAAGTACCTGGGCATGCCTTTTGATGTGGGTTCTTCAAGGAACGGATCCTTCAAGTTTTTGAAAGATAGATTATGGAGCAAAATTCAAGGGTGGATTGAGAAAACTTTGTCGGCGGCGGGGAAGGAGGTATTGGTTAAATCGGTGGCACAAGTCATCCCTGTTTTTTCAATGTCATGTTTTAAACTTCCGAGGGGACTTTGTGAACACCTTAATATGTTGATAAGGAAGTTTTGGTGGGGGAGCAAAACGGTCACCGGAAGCCACGTTGGGTATCTTGGGAGACTATGACACAACCGAAGGCAATGGGGGGCTTGGATTTTAAGGATTTTGAGCTTTTTAACTTGGCCATGCTAGCTAAGCAAGGATGGAGGATCTTACAGAATCCAAGCTCGCTGAGTGCCCAAATTCTCAAGAGCGTGTACTTTCCAGGCTCCTCAATATTACATGCACAGTTGGGTTCCCGTCCAAGCCAAATTTGGAGAGCTATCAAAGAAGGGGTTGATGTCCTGAAACTTGGCCTTATCAAACGTACTGGCAATGGGAACTCCACGGATGTACGGTTGGACAACTGGATACCGAGAGATGAAATGCTGCGTTCTTACGACAGCAAGATTGATAACCCGCCGCGGCTTGCCTCCGACTTTTTCAGCTTGAGTACAGCTGCATGGGATAAACAAAAAGTAGAACAGACTTTTATGCCTATGGATATCGATGCCATCCTAGCTATTCAAATTAGTACCCGCAATTTTGATGATTATTGGGCTTGGCACTTCGAGAGAAACAGCAAGTTCTCAGTTCGTTCTGCTTATAGGATGATGGTAGCAATACGCAGCCGGCGAGGAGCATGGATCAAAGAAGCAGCGGGACCCTCGACTAGGAGGAACGAGGAGAAATCGTGGAAACAGTTATGGAGTGTGCAAGTGCCAGCTAAAATAAGAATGTTCTTGTGGCGGTTAGCAAGGCAATCTCTCCCAACAGAAGATGTCTGGGCTCATCGTAACATGTCGACAACGAGTTCATGTGTGTTTTGTGGCGCTAGGGATTCCTGGCGACATTCTCTCCTCGAGTGCTCGGTTGCAAGGTGTGTTTGGGCTCTGGAAGAGGGTGCTACGGTGGACTGTATGATCACTACGACTGAACCAGATGCGAAACAGTGGCTGTTTACCCTAATGGCGACTTTGGACCATGGAACTTTTGTCCGCGTGGCAGTCACCCTATGGTCCATTTGGACGGCACGGCGAAACTATATACATGAGGGGATTACTCAAAGTCCACACGCCACTTCTCTGTTTGTTAGCAGGTTCCTGAGAGAGCTTGAGCTAATTAACTCAACACCTCAGCGTGTTTTGCAGGCTACCCCCCGGGAAAATCGGGCATCACATGCAAGGCCAAGGGTGCCACCTGAGGGATATGTCAAGATCCATGTCGATGGTGCAGTACAGCGCAACAGGCGAGGTTTTGCGGCGGCAGTTTGCCGAGACCACGCGGGTAACTATCTGGGAAGTTCAGCACTTGTTGTTCCGGGAATAACGGACCCACCCACGTTGGAGGCGATAGCGTGTCGAGAAGGTCTTGCTTTGGCCGAGGATTTTTTTGTTGAGCAACCTAATCATCGCGTCGGAATGCAAGCGAGTTGTTGATGACATCAAACAAGGCAATTAGGGAGCATATGGTTCGGTGATCACAGAAATAAAACTTCATTCTTCGGTTTTTGCTTGTAATTTTGTTTTTGAAAGCCGTTCTTCAAACGGTGAAGCTCATAGTTTAGCTAAACATGCTCTTTCTCTCGGTGCGGGGCGCCACACTTGGTTGGTAAACCCCTATGATCCGATTTGTATCCCGCCTCATGTGGACTATCATCAATAAAGTTTAGCTTTGGCCCTAAAAAAACCAAAAATAGAGCAGCGATAGTAGCAACCGCACGCAGTAGCAGCAAGAACATCAAGCAGGAGCAACCAGCGGGAGCGCCAGCAGGCAACAGGAAGCAGCAGCAGCAGCTAGGCATTGCAGCGGTAGCAGCAGCAAGCAGCAGGCATCAGTGGCACGAGCAATAGCAGCACAAGCGTCCAGGAGCAGCAGCTGTGAGCGCGCTAAGGCAAGGCACGAGAGTCAGCGGCACTAGGCGGGGCAGGGGCGCGGCGACCGGCCGACGCGCGGGAAGGTGCGTTGGTGCACGCGCCCGTGGCATGTCACGCGGGGCAAGGCAAAGCCAGGGGAGCCTAGGGCGCAGGCTGGGCGCAGCGAGCGCGGGCGCGACAGTAGCGGCACCAAATAACGGTAAAGTAGACTGGAACAAAGGGGAATCAGACGAGGGCCTCACAGCGGTCCTCGATGACGTGCTCGGGAGGCCTGGGGAGCGCCGAGGAAGGAGATCCGGGACAAGGAAGCGGCGATCGGACGCGGGGAAGACGCCCGATGGCGAGCGCTCGGGGCCTCCTAGCTTGAGCCGACGCTCGTAGTGGAAGCATGGGAAGGTGGCACAGCTTCTGGACGCCTTGGCGCGACGAGGGGAGGCCGGTGGCTGCGGGATCGACGCGGCGCGACCATGGATGCAGATGGTCGAGATCAGGATCGAGTGTGGGGGACGATGTAGAAGAGGTCTTGTAGAGAGGTTGGGGATGAGGTGGAGGTGGGCTGGCCCAATGTTGTTAGACGGGCCAAAGTGCACAATGGCACTAGAGCCTATTAACACATAGTTGTTAGGCCTTTCCCTTTTATTTTATTGTTACACTGATTGCAGAATCTGTTTGCAATATTTTGAGCTGTCAATTGGTCTTTGTAAAAATGTGGAACTTGGCCACATAAATACATTACAATATTTGGCACTACCACAAAAAGTTTGGGAGGATTTTCAATTGATTTGGATTTTTCACAAATGGAAAAGCATTTAAAAATGCTGATTTGGAACTACTTTAATTCCCAGGGGAAATTAGCTATCTCAAATGATGTTGAATCCCTCATGACATTTAGTTAGTGAATATTAGCGAACATTTTTGTTTTACTGTTTGGAGAATTAATTTATTTTACTTTATTTTAAAATTGAATTTGAATTGATTTTGAATAAAAGTGAGATTAGCAATAGTAACAGTGATGACTTGGCATCATTAGTAGGGGATTACTGTAGCTTGATTATCCGAGCGTTACAAATCTCCTCCACTACAAGAAATCTCGTCTCGAGATTTAAGAGGTGGAGTAAGGGGGAAGCTATAAGGACAAATGTCTGAAAGGATCAGCATCCGGTAGTTATCTCAAGGAAGGAGATTTTAGAAGCACCAAGACGTATTGAGAGTGCTATACGGAGATTCAACAAGTTTTAACCAGGTAGGCATCCAGCTGACGCCTAAAATAGGTGATGAAGGGGTTTAGAGCAAAGAAGAATAATGTTGCCTCTGATACCGAAGTGAAACATGGTGAGGAAGTTAGCTCGTGTATTACATATGAAGCCGAGTGCCAAGAATAGTTCGGAATCAAGGTTGTACAGGAGAGTCAAGTTTCGATCCTGTGAAACTGTGGGTTATGGGCCCACCATGTGGGTTGAAAGTAGGAAGGGCGCTGACATCTCACACGGTCATGATAGCAAGGCAGGTCAGAGGATAGCCTGTCAATTATGTTGGCAACAACATTGGTACCAAGGGCGAGGGACGAAGAGAACCATTTTCCTGCTTGTTAATACAAGGCAGACCAATAGGCAAAGTTCTCATCCATCGGTGGTTACCGGAATGTCATCAACAATAGTAACAACGTCTTGCTGACAGAGCTTGTACACCGAGGTGTTTACATGAGCAGGGAATTATTTCTGCTTATAACATATATAGATCACAAGAATGTTAAACAAACCAATGGAAAGGAAAAATGAAATTATCAGATTAATCAGACCAATGGAAAGGAAAATGTGTTTACACACAAGAATTGGGAGTATATCCTTCCTAAGGGGAAGCGGAGCAGGATATACATGATATGAAAGCAAGTTCAAAAGAATTTAGATAAAGGGGCGAGGGAAGAATCATGAAATTACCCATACAACAGTGTTTGGATAATAGATCAAGAAACATTCGACAATGTGCTTCCAATGTTCTTGTTGATATCTGATACGTCTCCGTCGTATCTACTTTTCCAAACACTTTTGCCCTTGTTTTGGACTCTAACTTGCATGATTTGAATGGAACTAACCCGGACTGACGCTGTTTTCAACAGACTTTCCATGGTGTTATTTATGTGCAGAAACAAAAGTTCTCGGAATGACCTGAAACTCCACGGAACGTCTATTTGGAAATAATAAAAAATCCTTGCAAAAGATGAAGACCAGGGGGCCCACACCCTGTCCACGAGGGTGGAGGGCGCGCCCCCCTACCTCATGGGCCCCCTGGAGATCCTCCGACCTCAACTCCAACTCTATATATTTGCTTTCGGGGAGAAAAAAATCAGAGAGAAGAATTCATCGTGTTTTACGATACGGAGCCACCGCCAATCCCTAAAACCTCTCGGGAGGGCTGACCTGGAGTCCGTTCGGGGCTCCGGAGAGGGGGATTCGTCGCCATCGTCATCATCAACCATCCTCCATCACCAATTTCATGATGCTCACCGTCGTGCATGAGTAATTCCATCGTAGGCTTGCTGGACGGTGATGGGTTGGATGAGATCTATCATGTAATCGAGTTAGTTTTGTTAGGGTTTGATCCCTAGTATCCACTATGTTTTGAGATTGATGTTGCTATGACTTTGCTATGCTTAATGCTTGTCACTAGGGCCCAAGTGCCATGATTTCAGATCTGAACCTATTATGTTTTCATGAATATATGTGAGTTATTGATCCTATCTGACAAGTCTATAGTCACCTACTATGTGTTATGATCCGGCAATCCCGAAGTGACAATAATCGGGACCACTCCCGGTGATGACCATAGTTTGAGGAGTTCATGTATTCACTATGTGTTAATGCTTTGGTCCGGTACTCTATTAATAGGAGGCCTTAATATCCCTTAGTTTCCATTAGGACCCCGTTGCCACGGGAGGGTAGGACAAAAGATGTCATGCAAGTTCTTTTCCATAAGCACATACGACTATATTCGGAATACATGCCTACATTACATTGATGAATTGGAGCTAGTTCTGTGTCACCCTATGTTATGATTGTTACATGATGAACTGCATCCGGCATAATCCTGCATCACTGATCCAATGCCTACGAGCTTTTCACATATTTTTCTTCGCTTATTTACTTTCCCGTTGCTACTGTTACAATCACTAGAAAATACCAAAAATATTACTTTTGCTACCATTACCGTTACCACTACTATCATATTACTTTGCTACTAAACACTCTACTGTAGCTACTAAGTTATCCAGGTGTGGTTGAATTGACAACTCAGTTGCTAATACTTGAGAATATTCTTTGGCTCCCCTTGTGTCGAATCAATAAATTTGGGTTGAATACTCTACCCTCGAAAACTGTTGCGATCCCCTATACTTGTGGGTTGTCAATATCCGGAATACCTCAGTCATGCTTCGAGGTAGCATTAACATGGTGTTCCAAGTAGGGGTTGGAGTTGAAGATCAGAAGAAATACTCAAGGATCAATTGCAGGAATAGCAAGGAGTCCAAGATATAAACAAGACATGATCAAACATTTGTTGGAAAGAAGACAAGGGGGTTGTCGATGATAACTCAAATCATCGAAGGTCGAGGATGGTATTTCTCACCATGAATTCAATTGTCATCTCAACAGAAGTCAAAATGTTGATGCTGATCATGACGCATTCGTCGAGAGGCTCTATGAAGATGCCATCAAGGAGCGATGCCATCAAGCAACAAGAAGGATGAAGTGAAAGGCTATTGGAACCACAGATACGACACAAGCTCGGCGATGCCATCAAGCAACAAGAAGGATGAAGTGAAAGGCTATTGGAACCACGGATACGACACAAGCTCGAAATCAAGCTTGTTGTTCGAGGTGAAATGATAAGATGAAGAAGATCGATGTAAGCTTAGCTCGTCGTCGGAATATGCTCTGGGAAGAAGGACCGGGTAGCACAGTTAAAAATTTGCTTGATAATGATATAGCCGATCGGGATAGGAATGATGTGATGGAGTATCATTCCAATGAGAATTTACAAGAGGTAGTGCAATGACACAATATCCTCGAGATAACATGGGGCAATACTCGAGGTAGATCAAAATAGAGGTTGGACAGATGAAATGATCTGCAGAAGCCAAGTATTTTAACTTGTCCAGGAAATGGAATCAAGGAGAAAATATGGTCGGAACCACGATTGCAAAGAATCAATTTAAAGATGCAAGAGGAGCTTATACCAAGGGAACATTTGATTATAAGAGAATCTTCCATGATAAGATCTACATCGTGTCAATGGGCATGAACACAAAGTTCAAGGTCGACTCCCACTTCTTCAATGCATAACCACTCATTTACTTCTCGCTTTTGATGAAGTTGTAGTGTAGAAATTTTTATCCGGCGTAACACCAGTAGAGTATGAACCATAGAAATTTCCGGGTTCACACAAATTAGGGAAAGCAATAGTTCAACCCGTCAGGGCATCTTACGAACATTTGCAAAACTTTAGAGGTAATTAACTCAAGCTCGGAAGCAGAGCATGGTTGACAAAGCAGAGAATACAACTTACCAAAGGCAATATGTATCAGGGGAAGAGCGCACAAAATTTTGAATATGAAGGAAACTGCCGGATAATAATCCAACAAAGGATTCAATGGTCCTTAATGGATCTGATGTGAGTATCAGTACTCAATCAGAAGAAGGAAGGAATGCAAAGGCATTGGATTATAGAAACATCTGAATAATTCGATGCTTGAGTACAAAGGAGTTATGATTTCAAGTCGAAGGATCAGAAGTAGAGGCTCTGATCAAAAGATGAGTAAGTTGAATAGACTTAAAGGTGCACCCGATCAAATCTTGATTGGGCAAGAACCAGCTTATAACCGGAGCGATGTCGAAGCCGGGAAGAAAATTTCCAAGGATTAATTGATGATTGTGATTATTCGCTCACACGTTGAATCCATAGGAACAGAATGACAACCACAAAGAATTTTAAAGAATATTGCTAGACATATGGAATTAATCCTAATGCAAGCAGGCAAGGAGAATCAAGAGCAATAGGCTGCAGAGGATTTTTGGAAGATCACATAATATTTCCAAGTATTTTGGAAAGCATATGAACAACTGGGGATGAACTGGTTCAGCGAATTATCCGTAGTGCAAAATGAAGCCGCAAAGCAGAAGGCACAAAGGATTCTCGAAACAATAGAGAGTACATCTTGTAATAATAGGAGCAACTGGGTACGAAAGTACGAGCGGCAAGGATGTTATTCACGGGGATTATCTATGGTCAGGGACTGCAAGGCAGTGGGCACAGGGTCTCGAGAAACATCGAGGAGTATCTGCAGAATCTTCTGGCGAAGCAAGTGATCATCGGTAATGTCAGGGCTCTCCGGGAGGAAGTGGGTACGAGAACCTAATGTCAGAGTTAGTAAAATGTTTAACCTGAATAGAAGAGAGATCAGAATCCTAGAGTATAGACGAGAAGTAAAAGATCCTAATACCACCCAATGGCGACGTGGGCCCGTAAGACACATGGCCAATGTTAGTAAAAGTTTTTTCAACGACTAGACTCAACTTCGGCCAAGGAGTTGGAAAGGGGGCTACCTACAGGCAGTTGGCTCTGATACCAACTTGTAACGCCCTCGATCCAATCGCACACTAATCATACACGCAAATGTGTACGATCAAGATCAAGGACTTACGGGAAGATATCACAACACAACTCTAGACACAAATTAAAATAATACAAGCTTTATATTACAAGCCAGGGGCCTCGAGGGCTCGAATACACAAGAGTCAGCGGAAGCAACAATATCTGAGTACAGACATGAGTTAGACAAGTTTGCCTTAAGAAGGCTAGCAGAAAAGCAACAACGATTGAAAAGGAAAGGCCTCCTGCCTGGGAGCCTCCTAACTACTCCTGGTCGTCGGCGGTCTCCACGTAGTAGTAGGCATCGACGGTGGCATCTGGCTCCTGGGCTCCGACATCTGGTTGCATCAACCGGAAAGAAGAAGAAAGGGGGAAAAGCGGGAGCAAAGCAACCGTGAGTACTCATCCAAAGTAGTCGCACGCAAGGATCTACACTACATATGCAACATTATCAAACGAAGGCTGTATATGTGGACTTGGCTGCAGAAATGCCAGAATATAGGGAAGAAGCTAGTCCTATTGAAGACTAGCATCTTCTGGAAACCACCATCTTGCAGCAACATGAGGGAGTAGAGTAGCATAAAGTAAAGTAGTAGTAATAGTGTTATCAACCTCAGCCAGTGATCCTTTCTCGACTCCCTACGAGAAAGCAATCCCAGAGACATACTATCCATTTCTCATATCCATGTCTCATCTCAAGTATCCAGTTCTAGTTATATCGATCAGGATACAACTCCAAGTGTCTGTTACCGTAGGACAGGCTATCGATAGATGTTTTCTTCCTTGCAGGGGTGCACCAACTTACCCACCACGCTCGATTAACTCCGGCCGGACACACTTTCATGGGTCATGCCCGGCCTCGGCCAAACAATACGCCGCAACCCGACCTAGGCTTAATAGAGAGGTCAGCACGTCGGACTAAACCTATGCCCCCAGGGGTCATGGGCCATCGCCCCAGGAACTCCTGCACGTTGCAAGGGCGGCCGGTGAGCAGACCTAGCTACCTCCTTCAAAAAGGCAGGTGCTTACGCAGTCCAACCCGGCGCGCGCCGCTCAGTCGCTGACGCCTATTAAGCTTCGGCTGATGCATACGACGCAGAATGCCCATACTATGCCCACGTGATGGTTAGTGCTATCAGGCGAGAGGCCCCTCGGATCAAATATCCAAAATTGTAGTGGATTAAGAACGCGCGGTAACAAGCAGAGACTCACAAAAGATGTGACCTCGTTGCCCCGTTTGAGGACTTGCGGCAAGGGCTAGGAATGCCCGACCATGCCTCGTAATTATCTCGCGGGCACCCTCCAGGTCAACCCGTCTCCACATCACTCGCGGGTACCCCTCAGGGTCAACCCGCCTTTCCAAGTAACAGGTGTAATGTCCAAGTATCCGTCTGTCCAAACATTAAGGGGAAAACTCGAGGAATCACCCCCGGTGAATTCCACTCGATGTAATCATCAAGGTGAACGTAAGAGGATCCACCCTCGAGGTTCACACTTGAGGGGTTGCACGACAGAGCCGTATCGGAAGTGGTTAAGGAGGAAATCACCCTCGATGACCACGACCGAATAGCTACACTACAGGTTAACATCAGAAGTGCTGAAGAGGTCTCACCCTCGGCACTCAATAGTAACCCAGTTGTGTCGAGCAACTAAGGGGAAAGTGATGTGCGGTGTCGGGGCCTGGTCTTCGATCCCGTTGATTGGGTCTTCAATGATGAAGCAGGGGAAACAAGGACAAGGTGGGGGTCACTGATGGATCACTAACCAACCTATACTAAGCAGTTTAGGATAAGCAGGTAAGGTACAACAACAGATACAAAAGCAGGCTATGCATCAGAATAGGAGCAAACAATTACAGTAGCAAAATCTAATGCAAGCATGAGAGAATGGAATGGGCGATATCGGGATGATCAAAAGGGGGGGCTTGAATGGAAGCTCTGCTGAAAGAGAAGAAGGGTCGGCGGCGTTGTAGTCGATCACGGGGGCAGCATCAGTCTCGGGGTCTACCGGAGAGAAGAGGGGGAAGAAACAATAAATACAGAGCAAACAAGATACATGACAATCAAAAGCAACGCTAGGGGTGTTCTAACGCGGTACTACATGATACCGGCAAAGGGGGGAAAACACCCGGGAATGTTTCCCCAGTGTTAGGCATTTTCGGACAGATGAAACGGAGGGGAGAGGTTGCATGTTCACTATGCTAGGGGCACGTGACAGATGAACGGAGAGCGTACTCGGATTCGCCTCGTCGTTCTGAGCAACTTTCATGTATAAAACTTTTTCATCCGAGTTATGGTTTATTTTATATTATTTTTCAAAGTTTTAATAGATATTTTGAAATTCTGGAATTACTATTAATTCAAAATTAATAGTCAAATGTTATGTGCACACACTGAGGTGTACACAGGAGGGTCTACATAGTCTGACATGTGGGGCATGTTGATTGGGTTGACCCATTCAGCATCTAACTGGTCAAAGGGGTGAATAGTGCAATGGGTCCCACGTGTCATGGAGAGTAGTTGTATTTAGATTTTTCTTTTAACTAAATGGGACCTGCATGTCAATGGGCCATTAGGATAACCTAACCACTAATTAGTCTAACTAACGTTAATTAGCACTACTAACTGGGCCGGCCCTAACACACACGTACGCACACAAACAGCACCACGTACACACTTGGCCATGGCCATTAGCAGTAGCAGCCGGCGGTAGCATGCACCAAAAACAGAGCAGCGATAGCAGGAGCCGCACGCAGTAGCAGCAAGAACATCAAGCAGCAGCAACCAGCGGGAGCGCCAGCAGGCAAGAGGGAGCAGCAGCAGCAACTAGGCATTGCAGCGGTGGCAGCAGCAAGCAGCAGGCATCAGTGGCACGAGCTACAGCAGCGCAAGCGGCCAGGAGCAGCAGTTGCGGGCGTGCTAAGGCAAGGCGCGAGAGGCACCGGCGCTAGGCGGGGCAGGGGCGCGGCGACCGGCCGACGCGCGGGAAGGCACGCTGGTGGACGCGGCCGTGGCATGGCACGCGAGGCAAGGCGAAGCCAGGGGAGCCTAGGGCGCATGCTGGGCGCAGCGAGCGCGGGCACGACAGTAGCGGTGCCAAACGACGGTCAAGTAACAAAGGGGAATCGAACGAGGGCCTCATAGTGGTCCTTGATGATGTGCTCAGGAGGCCGGGGGAGCGCCGAGGAAGGAGATCCGGGACAAGGATGCGGCAACCGGACGCGGGGAAGACGCCCGATGGCGAGCGCTCGGGGCCTCCTAGCTTGAGCCGATGCTTGTAGTCGAAGCAGGGGAAGGTGGCGCAGCTTCTGGACTCCTTGGTGCGACGAGGGGAGGCCGGTGGCTGCGGGATCGACGCGGCGCGACCATGGATGCAGACGGTCGAGATCGGGATCGAGTGTGGGGGACGATGTAGAAGAGGGGAAGTGGCTAGGGTTTGGGGGGGGGGGGGGCTGTCAATTGGTCTTTGTAAAAATGTGGAACTTGGCCACATAAATACATTACAATATTTGGCACTACCACAAAAAGTTTGGGAAGAGTTTGAATTGATTTGCATTTTTCACAAATGAAAAGCATTTAATAATGCTGATTCGGAACTGCTTTAATTCTCAGGGGAAATTAGCTATCTCAAATGATGTTGAATCACTCATGACATTTAGTTAGTGAATATTTGCAACCCAGCGAACATTTTTGTTTTACTGTTTGGAGAATTAATTTATTTGACTTTATTTTAAAATTGAATTTGAATTGATTTTGAATCAAAGTGAGATTAGCAACAGTAACACTGATGACTTGGCATCATTAGTAGGGGATTATTGTAGCTTGATTATCCGGGCGTTACATCCCGGGTATCCTGGGTCCACAGATTTGCAAAAGTTGGATTGGGTGGATGGGGTATAAATATACATCCTTCTTATACCTCTAGAGCTAATCCTTCATTTGAGTTGCTTCACCGTTGCCAAACCTCTAAAAGCTTGTCCCCCTTTTATTTTCCAACCAAACTCCATAGAACTATTGGGATTGAGAGATGAACCGCCGATCTGCATTCCCACCAAAGCGAATCATGATTCTGCTACACATTCATCACCAAAATTGTTACTCTTCGAGATTTGGGACTCCTAGGATGTAGGAGTCTTTCGCGGAAGCGGCCTTGCATATGATGTGCTCCGGTGAATTTTCTAAAGGTCCTAGTGGTCGCCTTGAAGGCCAACCACAAGTTATTTGAGGCATTGGGGATTTGGAGTGGCTGAAAGGAGAAAAGGGTGAGCCATCGGTGGCATTTGAGGAGCTTTGGCTCTCACACCTTATCGACATGGTCTCTTATCTCTGTCCTTGCTATCCCATAGCAGGAGAGGCGGTCCACAACCCGGAGCGAGGGGCAAGTCTCAACGGCGAGTCGGCCCCTACTGGAGATGGCTCGGTATGCTTGGTACCACGGTATGCGGTGGTCTTGCAAGGTGGCGCAGTTCCAACCTTGTTTGATAGTCTCTGCTGTTGTCTGTTAGAGGTGGTGTCTCCTATTTTTACGGTCATTGTTGGGTTGGCGGCACTTGTGCCACTCGTCTGGATGTCGTTTTATTTTTCTTTCGACTTGCTTGTTTACGGATTTTCTCACTACTTGTTATCGGTTCGGCCGTTTGGGCTTTATATATAAAACTAAGCAAAAGCATGTTTCGAGGAGTTATCATGAACCGACTGGCATCAATACATCATGTATACGAACTCAAAGATCCTAAATGGGACAAAAGAATAAATTAATACATGGTGTACACGAATACGGATAAACGGAATATAAACTAACCCTAGTAAGATCGACCTTTATTTTGTAAATGAAATAATGATAACTTAAACTCAAAAAAATAAAATTTAAATGATAACTTGCACCCGGTCCGATCAGTGCAGCCCCTTGGATCGTCCACAGCCCATGATGGACGATGGCAGCCGGCCGACCCTCTCGACGCCCTCCTCGAAGACCACACCCATTCCCATGAACACGTGCGCCTCCACGTGGCAGTGGAACAGCCACACCCCCGGGTTGTCCGCCCGGAACCGCACCGCCGTCCACCCATTCGGGTGCAGTGGCACAGTGTTCTTCATGATCGGGTCTCTCACGTTGAGCAGCCTCCAGGCGTCCGCGGCAGGGTTGAACTTACCTTCGCCGTGGCCGAGCACCCAGAAGTCGTGCCCATGGAGATGCCACGGGTGCGTCTCGGTCTTGTTGTTGAGCGCGTTGGAGTTCTGCAGCACTACGTCCACCACGGAGCCGAGAGCCAGCCGGTACACCGGGCTGCCCACGGTCCCGTTCGTCGGCGCCGGCGCGGAGATGTCGTGGCTCATGTGGTCGTACATGTCCGGTGGCGGGCGTTGCTCGTACGCGTCTTTCATGCCGCGCTTCATCGCCACGAGGTACGGCGTGGCCGGGAACATGAGCGACACGCCATTGATGGTCCACTTGATGTGGCCATCGATCCGGTTCTGGGTGTTGAGGAGGAGCAGCATGCGGTCGGCCCTTGCCGGCATGGGCTCTACGAAGCGTGGGTGCGCGACGATGGCCCGGCTCTGCTCCACCCTGATAGCCGTGTTGTTCCATGCCGGGCCGGCAGGTGGCAACGTGGGCGGAGGCATCCACGGGTTGTTGCCGTTGAAGGCGTAGCTGACGACGGCCTTGCCGCTGGGTGTCTGGCTGGGGTTGCGGCCAACGACGTGGGACGCAGCCCAGTAGTTTCGCCGCGGGTCCTGGTCGGCCTTGACCAGCACGGAGTACGTCTCGCCGGAGTAGATGAAGAGGCCCCTCACGGCGAACGGCCGCACGTAGTGCCCGTCGGCCTCCACGACCATCATCGGGTGGCCCTCGATCTCGAAGTAGAGCGAGGAGAGCGAGGTGAGGCTGCCGATGCGGAGGAGGTATGTCTTTCCCGGCACGGCGGTGAAGAGAGTCGGCAGAGCGCAGTCGGGGCGGGAGGCGTTGCACGTTCCACTGGGAGCGAGCGAGCAGTTGTACATTCCTCTGCCGTTGATGAGGAGAGACTGGGGCTCGGTGACGAAGGCGAAGGGGTTGGAGGAGAGGCCTGTGGCCTGCTCGTAGACGCTCTTGTGCCACCAGTCGCCGAGGAGGACTGTGTGCTCCTCGTCGTAAGAAAAGGGCTCGAGGAAGCCCTCCGGCACGGTGACCACGATCATGCCGTTCAGCCCCGCCACGCGCTGCATCCCGTAGTGCGCATGGTACAGGTACGTGCCAGGCTGCAAAAAACACAAACACATTCACAGATGAGAATTCAGCGATCATGCGTTGACAAAGTAAACCAACAAATCTTGCAATGTGATGTATGTTGCTTACCCTGTCGACGACGAATTTGTAGGTGAAGGTTTCGCCGGGCAGGATGGGGCACTGCGTGACGCCGGCAACGCCGTCAGCCCACGGCGTGTCGATCTGGCGGATGCCGTGCCAGTGAATGGCGGTGTTCTCGGTCTCGAGCTTGTTATGGACGGCAACGACGATGGTGTCGCCCTGCGTGGCGCGGATGGTCGGGCCGGGAGCCTCGCCGTTGACGGTCACGGCGAGCTTCTCGAAGCAGTCGGGGGACTTTAACTGGTACGAGATGTCCCACGTGTAGTGGTGCACCTTGGCCTCCGCCACGGCCACCAGCAGCCAGAAGCAGAGGACGGCGGCGGCAGCGAGCAGTGGCCTCGCCGACGGTGGCATCGTGCCGGCCGACGCGCGTAACACCACACAACTGCTTCGTTAATTGCACTGGCGCTGGCTGTGGAGTAAAGCAAGAAGAAGCCGCCCGCTGCGCTGCAGTAGTTCGATCGAGCAGAGCAGGTGTGGCGTGTGTGGTCGTTGCTCTAGCACACACGCGTTATATATAGACCGTGCATAGCGCGAGTGGATGATGATGATTGGAGCGAATCGTTCCGAGGCAAGTTCAGCAAGCACGCGAGGCCGCCGGGGTGATGCAATTTGCAAGTATATATTTGGAGCACGTTGATGAATCACGTCCTCTACCCGATGGCTGCAGGCAACCAAACACACATTACAGAATCGGTCGATCGCCGACCGTCGAGGAGCGACCTGGATGGAAGACGGATTCCAACCATGCATGCATGCATGCAGCTTTTTCGGTGCCGATATTGCTGATGGGGTGTCAAAGCATCAGCCGGCGCCTCAAACACCTGTATGGCCCGGTATAAATATCAGATCCAGATGAGTACTTCAAACAGGTCTCATACGTGGAGGCTGGTCGACACCTCTCATATCCAGATTAAATGTAAGACGCATGTGGAGCGTTCGGGCGCGTTCGTCATCTCTGGACCAAACCCTAACTACTTTACTTCACTCCCCTCCACTCCTCTGCGTCGCCTAAGCTCCGTCCGGCGATCTCCGGTCTCCTTCGGGACGGCAGGTAGCGGATCCGGGTCCTACACCTCTAGATCCGATGACCCCAAGCTCATCCCACGCGCCCCCAAGGAGGAGATGACCATCCGGCTTGCGCTCCGCGCCTCCTGAGAGGAGGCCTGTGACGCCTGGATAATCAAGCTACAGTAAACCTCTGCTAATAATGCCACGTCACTTTGATTACCGTTGCTAATTTCGCGTTAGTTCGAAACAGGTTCGAATTCAAATTCAGTATCAAGCAAACAATAAAAGTTTTTGAATATTGAAACTGAAATGTTTGGAGTGAACCAAATAATGCGCAGGTAATTATGGTGGAGAAACCTCACCTTTATAAAATATTTAATACTATTAGATGAATAAAACAATAGCGAAAACTATTATCTAAATACTTTTAAATAATAAATAATTACGAAACTATTTTAGTTTGAGTAGGAAGTTAGTGTGGCTGTGGCATATTTGGTAACATCAAATTAGGTCCCCTTTTGGTATTTTGCTAAAACATAAATAAAAGGAAACTAAAAGAAAATTAAATAAAAAGTAAAAATGACAAAGCAAAAGAAAAGAGCAGCCCGTGCCCCCGGCTTTGGCCCACTCGAGCCCACCTACGCCCCCGAGGGGATAAGTCTCCCCCTCGGCCTCGACCTCGTCAGCCCGAGATATTTTCCCCCACCCCGCACGATCCCCTCTCCTCCCTCTCCCTCCCTCGATCCAGATCGGGCTCTGACCTCGGTGCCCCACTGCCCACCCCACCGTCGATGTTTCCCTAGCGCCGCTCGTCGTATCCGGAGCCGCCTCGACCCCGTCGCTCGCCTCCCCGTCCTCACCCCTCCTCGTGGATCCGGGCACGACCTCGACGCCGCCACGAACCGCCGTCGCCGACCGCCATTCGCTGGAGCCGTCAACCGTCGCCGCCGTCATCCTCATCTCCCCCCGAGCAGCTTCACGAAGCCTCGCCGCCCCTTGTCCCTGCAATGCTGGTGAGACCACCGGCCTCCTCTCCCCTCGATCTCTGTCACCGGCTCCGTCCAACCGCGCACTCATGGCCGCGGCCTCGTCCAGCCAGACGCTGCAGCATCGCGCCAAATCCAAGACGCGCGACGCCATCCGCTAGCTCTAGCCGCCTCTGGCGCGCCCCGCCATGTTCCCCTGCTGCACCCCCACCCTGCACGCCGCGTCCGTCCTCCCGCGACCCTCACTGCTGCTGCGGCCCGAGCTCCACGCCAGCCGTCGCCCTCCTTGCCACAGCACGCACCGCGCCGACCGCGCCTGTGCCTCGCCCACGCCCTACGCCTCCCCACATGCCACTGCTCGCGGCTCCACCGGCATCCGCCACGCCGCACTGACCTCCCCACGCCGCTACCTCCCTCACCCCCACGCGCGCCGTTCTGCACCTCTGCAGCTGCTGCATGGTCGCCCGTTCGGCCGCGGCCACCGGCCTCCCCTGTTCGGCGCCTGCCGGTCCCCGCCCTTGGCGTCGCGCCCGCTTCGGGCGCGGCGCCCCGTGCCCGCTAAGGCCACAGGGGCCTTTGACAACTGGGCCCTGTCCCGCGTACCCATGACAAATGGGGCCCAGCGCCCAGAACGTTTTAATAAAAAAAGAAACAAAATTAAATAAATAAATAAAATTAAATATTAATTAATCAATTAATTAATTAAAAATTATATTAATTAATTCTGTTTAAATTATCTAATTAGATAGTTAACCAAATTAACTCTGTCTAATTAAACTGCTAACTAAACAGTCTATGACAGTGGGACCCACACGTCAGCGACCCAGTCAACACCTTTGTTGGCTGCTGACGTCATGATGATGTCAGCATGCACTGTTCTGGATAATTTTGAATTAAATTAATTAAATAAATTCTAAAAATGATTTAAAACTTTACAAAATCATATAAAATAAACCGTAGCTCAGATGAAAATACTTTCTACATGAAAGTTGCTCAGAACGACGAGACGAATCCGGATACGCAGCCCGTTCATTCGCCACACATCCCTAACCTATCGATCTCGCAACTTTCCCCCTCCGGTTCATCTGTCCGAAAACGCGAAACTCCGGGAATACTTACCCGGATGTTTCCTTCACGGTATCGCCTACTCTGCGTTAGGTCACCCCTAAGCTGCGTATTGCCATGTTATGCTTTCATTGCTTTGATTGCTCTATTATTTATTGTGTTACCCTCATTACTTCTTTCCGGTGACCCGAGACTGCTGGCGACCCCCGATTCGACTACGGTGTCGACGACCGTCCTTCTTGCCGAGCCACCAGGCAAGCCCCCCCCCTTGATCACCGGATATCGCCTATTCCTTCTCTATCTGCTTGCATTAGAGTAGTGTAGCATGTTACCGCCTTGGTTAATCCTATTACGATGCATAGCTTTGTCATTGTTGCTCTGCTTGTTACCCTTACCGCTATCCTCCGCTTAGTATAGGATGCTAGTGTTCCATCGGTGGCCCTACACTCTTGTCCGTCTGCCATGCTATACTCACTACAAGAAATATGTCAACTAGTGACCTTCTGTCAGTGACCCTGAAAGAATTGGTCATAGATCTATGACCATTTGAGACCAATTGGTCAAAAGCTGTTCGGGGGGCTCCAAACGCTAAACCATTGCGACCATTTTGGTGAGAAAGGTCGCAATTTCCTTACACGAAATGGTCATAAAGCAAACAGTGTTGGTCTGCTGCCTTATTTCTAGTTGTTAAAGACCAATATAGATGGTCATAGCCTTGTAGATTGTGGTGGGTTGTGATGACTAGGCGCCATCTCATCAGTTTTGCCTATGTGTCATGTCCATGTGTCAATTTTTGCCCTAGGTTGTGAAGCAACCTATATTTCTGTTATTCCAAAAATTCCCAAACAATTCTCATAAATTGTTTAGATCATATGTTTATCAAATATGTCAAAAACATTCCTTGCCTAGTTCAAAAATAACTCAACAATATTCATTTTCCTATTCTGTTCAGAGCAGCACTTTGTGAAGGAAGTACCACTTTGGCATGTCCAAATGGTATCCATTTTCTACAGTGCTTTCCTATGCCCAAATAACCATCCTTCACCAAATGCCAGCTCAATTCATTCATTATTTTGAGCCCAGCTTCAACATTCAGTATTTATGTCGGTGTGGTACTTTGCAAAGCAAGTACCACCTAGGCTCCTCCTTTTGAGGTGAAAATTTGTGAAGACGGTCTTTTAGTAACTGATCATCCTCACCAAAACTCACGCCCATTAGCCATGTGCATTTCCGTGCATAAATCAAACACTTGGCTGCTTATTCATGTTTGAGCATCGATCGGTCTCCTCGTGAGAATCTTATGTTGTGATTTTCTTCCTAGCACCTACCGGGAGTGCCCAACCCGATGACATGCCTAGCCGCCTGAGAACACATGGCAACGCCACGGTCACGCGGTGACCACGCGGCGGGCATGCAAGCTTACGCGCTCTGGAGTTGGGGCCCTCGGCCACCGTCCAAACCTCGATGTCTTGCCATCATACCATGTATTTCTGATTAAATAGATACTTATTTACATAGAAATGATTTTTGGAAAAAAATAAAGAGCAAACTATGAGGCAACTGCAGTTCAAATTTGACCCGCTTCCATCTGAATCGACGCGAATTTGTCTTTTTCACCAGAGGTGGATCAAAAATTTTGACACCCAAGCATTTTCTCAATTGTGCATTAAATATGGCCTAGTATTTTATAAAATTGATTAGGTCCAATTTTCAAACAAATATATGGTAGGTCCTTCACAAAAAAAAAACTCATTTCGGGCACTCGGAAAATGGAAAATGAATTTTCCGTGCAAAGAAAATGGAAACTCCCTTAGGCAACATTGTTTGGAATTCCAAGATGCACCCTTGTGCACAATATTAGATCATTTGAACAATCTATGCCATGAATGTGGCCATAAGATTGATCATTTGGCTTGAAAGCCATGAATCTTCACACTTGATTGCTCATTTCGGAGAACACTTTTTTAAAATTATTACCTTATTACAAGTTTATTATTTTTCCTGGAAACTTGGTCACATATAATGACACAATGCGAAGGTTTTCTAATTTTTTGATTTTTTTGAATTTTTTATGCCCGTTTCAAAATGCGGTCAAAACGGCGGGCTTGACCGTTCCTATCTAGTGGTTGAATCTTGGAATTTTTTGGTGTTTCTCTGATTAAATAGATACTTATGTACCTAGAAATGATTTTTGGAAAAAAATAAAGAACAAACTACGAGGCAGCTGCAGTTCAAATTTGACCCACTTCAAGCTGAATCGACGGGAATTTGTCTTTTTCACCAGAGGTGGATCAAAACTTTTGACACCCAACCATTTTGTCAATTGTGCATTAAATGTGGCCTAGTATTTTACAAAATTGATTAGGTCCAATTTTGCAACAAATATATGGTAGGTCTTCACAAAAAAAACTCATTTCGGGCACTCGGAAAGTGGAAAATGAATTTTCCGTGCAAAGAAAATGAAAACTCCCTTAGGCAACATTGTTTGGAATTCCAAGATGCACCCTTGTGCACAATATTAGATCATTTGAACAAACTATGCCATGAATGTGGCCATAAGATTGATCATTTGGCTTGACAGCCATGAATCTTCACACCTGATAACTCATTTCTGAGAACACTTTTTTAAAATAATTACCGTATTACAAGTTTATTATTTTTCTGGAAACTTGGTCACATATAATGACACAATGCGAAGGTTTTCCAATTTTTTTGAATTTTTTATGCCTGTTTCAAAATGTGGTCAAAACGGCGGGCTTGACCGTTCCTATCTAGTGGTTGAATCTTGGAATTTTTTTGGTGTTTCTCTGATTAAATAGATACTTATGTACCTAGAAATGATTTTTGGAAAAAATAAAGAGCAAACTACGAGGCAGCTGCAGTTCAAATTTGACCCACTTCCAGCTGAATCGAAGGGAATTTGTCTTTTTCACCAGAGGTGGATCAAAACTTTTAACACCCAACCATTTTGTCAATTGTGCATTAAATGTGGCCTAGTATTTTATAAAATTGATTAGGTCCAATTTTGCAACAAATATATGGTAGGTCCTTCACAAAAAAAAACTCATTTCAGGCACTCGGAAGGTGGAAAATGAATTTTCCGTGCAAAGAAAATGAAAACTCCCTTAGGCAACATTGTTTGGAATTCCAAGATGCACACTTGTGCACAATATTAGATCATTTGAACAAACTATGCCATGAATGTGGCCATAAGATTGATCATTTGGCTTGAAAGCCATGAATCTTCACACTTGATTGCTCATTTCTGAGAACACTTTTTTAAAATAATTACCGTATTACAAGTTTATTATTTTTCCTAGAATCTTGGTCACATATAATGACACAATGCGAAGGTTTTCCTATTTTTTGATTTTTTTTGAATTTTTTATGCCTGTTTCAAAATGTGGTCAAAACGGCGGGCTTGACCGTTCCTATCTAGTGGTTGAATCTTGGAATTTTTTTGGTGTTTCTCTGATTAAATAGATACTTATGTACCTAGAAATGATTTTTGGAAAAAAATAAAGAGCAAACTACGAGGCAGCTGCAGTTCAAATTTGAACCGCTTCCAGCTGAATCGATGGGAATTTGTCTTTTTCACCAGAGGTGGATCAAAACTTTTGACACCCAACAATTTTGTCAATTGTGCATTAAATATGGCCTAGTATTTTATAAAATGGATTAGGTCCAATTTTGCAACAAATATATGGTAGGTCCTTCACAAAAAAAAACTCATTTCTGGCACTCGGAAAATGGAAAATGAATTTTCCGTGCAAAGAAAATGAAAACTCCCTTAGGCAACATTGTTTGGAATTCCAATATACACCCTTGTGCACAATATTAGATCATTTGAACAAACTATGCCATGAATGTGGCCATAAGATTGATCATTTGGCTTGAAAGCCTCTTCACACTTGATATCTCATTTCTGAGAACACCTTTTAAAAATAATTACCATATTACAAGTTTATTATTTTTCCTGGAAACTTGGTCACATATAATGACACAATGCGAAGGTTTTCCAATTTTTTGATTTTTTTGATTTTTTATGCCCGTTTCAAAATGCGGTCAAAACGGCGGGTTTGACCGTTCCTATCTAGTGGTTGAATCTTGGATTTGTTTTTGGTGTTTCTCTGATTAAATAGATACTTATGTACCTAGAAATAATTTTTGGAAAAAATAAAGAGCAAACTATGAGGCAGCTGCAGTTCAAATTTGACCCGCTTTCAACTGAACCGACGGAAATTTGTCTTTTTCATGAGAGGTGGATCAAAGCTTTTGACACCCAACCATTTGGTAAATTGTATATTAAATATGGACTAGTATTTTATAAAATTGATTTGGTCCAATTTTGCAAGAAATATTTGGTAGGTTCTTCACAAAAAAAATCATTTTTGCCACTCGAAAAATGATTAAAAATAGCTAGAAAGATGAGAAATGCATACAAATTGGTCCTTATCCATAAAATGTGGTCTAACTCTAGTGAAAATTTGTGTGGTGCTCTTTTGCAATTTTTTTAATAGCTATTTCACAAAATCCCTCTGTTTTTAGTACTTGAAAACTATTTTAAGTCACTGATTTTCCGAACCAATCAGAACTCTTCTCACGGATTGATGACATGGCGTCCATCCATCCATCCATCCATCTCTCCATCCCACATCCATCCATCCATCTTCCTACAGAAAAAAGAAAAAAAAATTGAAAAGATACCCCCCAAACCCTAGCTCAGATCGATCCCCTCCCCATCTCCTCGCCGCCGCCGCCCCCCTCCCGATCCACTCCTCCACTCTCGACCCCCAAAGCCAAAGGCAGAGCTAGCCGCCGCCGGCCTTGATAACCCACAAGTATAGGGGATCGCAACAGCTTTCGAGGGTAGAGTATTCAACCCAAATTTATTGATTCGACACAAGGGGAGCCAAAGAATATTCTCAAGTATTAGCAGATAAGTTGTCAATTCAACCACACCTGGAAACTTAGTATCTGCAGCAAAGTGTTTAGTAGCAAAGTAATATGATAGTGGTGGTAACGGTAACAAAACTAAAGACAACAAAGGTAATGTTTTTGGTATTTTGTAGTGATTATACTTGATAACAACGGAAAGTAAATAAGCGAGAACCAGTATATGGAAAGCTCGTAGGCACCGGATCAGTGATGGATAATTATGTCGGATGCGGTTCGTCATGTAACGGTCATAACATAGGGTGACGCAGAACTAGCTCCAATTCATCAATGTAATGTAGGCATGTATTCCGAATATAGTCATACGTGCTTATGGAAAAGAACTTGGATGACATCTTTTTTCCTACCCTCCCGTGGCAGCGGGGTCCTATTGCAAACTAAGGGATATTAAGGCCTCCTTTTAATAGAGAACCGGAACAAAGCATTAGCACATAGTGGATACATGAACTCCTCAAACTATGGTCATCACCGGGAGTGGTCCCGATTATTGTCACTTCGGGGTTGCCGGATCATAACACATAGTAGGTGACTATAGACTTGCAAGATAGGATCAAGAACTCACATATATTCATGAAAACATAATAGGTTCAGATCTGAAATCATGGCACTCGGGCTTTAGTGACAAGCATTAAGCATAGCAAAGTCATAGCAACATCAATCTCAGAACATAGTGGATACTAGGGATCAAACCCTAACAAAACTAACTCGATTACATGATAAATCTCATCCAACCCATCACCGTCCAGCAAGCCTACGATGGAATTACTCACGCATGGCGGTAAGCATCATGAAATTGGTGATGGAGGATGGTTGATGATGACGACGGCGATGAACCCCCCTCTCCGGAGCCCCGAACGGACTCCAGATCAGCCCTCCCGAGAGGTTTTAGGGCTTGGCGGCGGCTCCGTATCGTAAAACACGATGATTTCTTCTCCCTGATTTTTTTCTCCCCGAAAGCCAATATATAGAGTTGGAGTTGGCGTCGGAAAGTGTCCAGGGGGCCCACGAGGTAGGGGGGCGCGCCCAGGAGGGGGGGCGCCCCCACCCTCGTGGACATGGTGTGGGCCCCCTGGTCTTCATCTTTGGTGAGGATTTTTTATTATTTATTCTAAGATATTCCGTGGAGTTTCAGGTCATTCCGAGAACTTTTGTTTTCTGCACATAAAACAACATCATGGCAATTCTGCTGAAAACAGCGTCAGTCCGGGTTAGTTCCATTCAAATCATAAAAGTTAGAGTCCAAAACAAGGGCAAAAGTGTTTGGAAAAGTAGATCTGACGGAGACGTATCAACTCCCCAAGCTTAAACCCTTGCTTGTCCTCAAGCAATTCAGTTGACAAACCGAAAGAGAAAAGAAAAACTTTACAAACTCTGTTTGCTCTTGTTGTTGTACCTATGTCAAGCCAGCATTCAGGTTTTCAGCAAAGATCATAACTAACCACATTTGCAATAACTCCTAGGTCTCATGTTCACTCATATCAATAACATAATCAGCTAGCAAGCCATAATAATAAATCTCGGATGACAACACTTTCTCAAAATAATCATAATATGATATATATCAAGATGGTATCTCGCTAGCCCTTTCTGAGACCGCAAAACATAAATGCAGAGCACCTTCAAAGATCAAGGACTGACTAGACATTGTAATTCATGGTAAAAGAGATCCAATCATAGTCGTACCCGATATAAATTAACAGTAATGAATGCAAATGACAGCTGTGCTCTCCAGCTAGTGCTTTAAATAAGAGGGTGATGACTCAACATAAAAGTAAATAGATCGCAGAGGGAAGCAGGGATTTGTAGAGGTTCCAGAGCTCGGTTTTGAAATAGAGATAATTTATATTTTGAGCGGCATACTTTCATTGTCAACATAACAACTAAGAGATGACGATATCTTCCATGCTAAACAAATTATAGGCGGTTCCCAAACAGAATGGAAAAGTTTATACTCCCCCTTCTCCACAAGCATCAATCCATGGCTTGCTCGAAACAACGAGTGCCTCCAACATTGAACGGGTCCCAGGGGGAGTTTTGTTTGCAATTATTTTGATTTAGTTTGCATAAAGCATGGGACTGGGCATCCCGGTGACCAGCCATTTTCTCGTGAGTGAGGAGCGGAGTCCACTCCTCTTGAGAATAACCCGCCCAACACGGAAGATAAGGGCAGCCCTAGTTGATATATGAGCTATTTGAGCATGCAAAACAGAATGTTTATTTGAAGGTTTAGTGTTTGGCACATACAAATTTACTTGGAACGGCAGGTAGATACCGCATATAGGAAGGTATGGTGGACTCATATGGAATAACTTTGGGGTTTAAGGGATTGGATGCACAAGCATTATTCCCGCTTAGTACAAGTGAAGGCTAGCAAAAGACTGGGAAGCGACCAACTAGAGATCGACAACAGTCATGAACATGCATTAAAATTAATAAACATTGAATACAAGCATGAGTAGGATATAATCCACAATGAACATAAATATCGTGAAGGCTATGTTGATTTGTTTCAACTACATGCCTGAACATGTGCCAAGTCAAGTCACTTAAATCATTCAAAGGAGGATACCACCCCATCATACCACATCACAACCATTTTAATAGCATGTTGGCACGCAAGGTAAACCATTATAACTCATAGCTAATCTAGCATGGCACGAGCAACTATGATCTCTAATTTTCATTGCAAACATGTTTATGAAGGAAATATGCCCTAGAGGCAATAATAAAGTTATTATTTATTTCCTTATTTCATGATAAATGTTTATTATTCATGCTAGAATTGTATTAACGGAAACATAATACATGTGTGAATACATAGACAAGCAGTGTCACTAGTATGCCTCTACTTGACTAGCTTGTTAATCAAAGATGGTTATGTTTCCTAACCATGAACAAGGAGTTGTTATTTGATTAACAAGGTCACATCATTAGTTGAATGATCTGATTGACATGACCCATTCCGTTAGCTTAACACTTGATCGTTTAGTATGTTAATGCTTTCTTCATGACCCATACATGTTCCTATAACTATGAGATTATGCAACTCCGTTTACGGAGGAACACTTTGGTACTACCAAACGTCACAACGAATGGGTGATTATAAAGGAGTACTACAGGTGTCTCCAAAGGTACTTGTTGGGTTGGCGTATTTGAGATTAGGTTTTGTCACTCCGATTGTCGGAGAGGTATCTCTAGGCCTTCTCGGTGATACACATCACTTAAGCCTTGCAAGCATTACAACTAATGAGTTAGTTGTGAGATGATGTATTACGGAACGAGTAAAGAGACTTACCGTAACGAGATTGAACTAGGTATTGGATACCGACGATCGAATCTCGGGTAAGTAACATACCGATGACAAAGGGAACAACGATGTCGTTATGCGGTTTGACCGATAAAGATCTTGAAGAATATGTAGGAGCCAATATGGGCATCCAGGTTCCGCTATTGGTTATTGACCGAGAATAGTTCTAGGTCATGTCTACATAGTTCTCGAACCCGTAGGGTCCGCACGCTTAAGGTTTCGATGCGATGTTATATTATGAGTTTATGAGTTTTGATGTACCGAAGGAGTTCGGAGTCCCGGATGAGATCGGGGACATGACGAGGAGTCTCGAAATGGTCGAGACGTAAAGATCGATATATTGGACGACTATATTCGGAGTTCGGAAAGGTTCGAATGATTCGGTATTTTCGAGTACCGGAGAGTTACGGAATTCGCCGGGAGTATATGGGCCTTATTGGGCCATACGGGAATAGAGGAGAAAGGCCAAAGGGAGGAGGCCTGCGCCTCCTCAGGTCCGATTGGACAAGGCGCAGCCCCTTTCCTTCTCCTTCTCCCCCTCTTTCCCCCTCTCCTACTCCAACAAGGGAGGTGGAATCCTACTAGGACTAGGGAGTCCTAGTAGGACTCCACACCATGGCGCGCCCCTGTTTACATGAATAAAACCTTATATGGTTACACACCCAATGAAAATGGTTCATTGGATCTCGATCATAGTGATACACATATTCATAATATTGAAACCAAAAGATGCAAAGTTAATAATGATAGTGCAACTTATTTGTGGCACTGCCGTTTAGGTCATATTGGTGTAAAGCGCATGAAGAAACTCCATACTGATGGGATTTTGGAATCACTTGATTATGAATCACTTGATGCTTGCGAACCATGCCTTATGGGCAAGATGACTAAAAGACTCTGTTCTCCGGAACAATGGAGCGAGCAAATGACTTATTGGAAATAATACATACTGATGTATGCGGTCCGATGAGTGTTAAAGCTCACGGCAAGTATCGTTATTTTCTGACCTTCACAAGATGATTTGAGCAGATATGAGTATATCTACTTGATGAAACATAAGTCTGAAATAGTTGAAAAGTTCAAAGAATTTCAGAGTGAAGTGGAAAATCATCGCAACAAGAAAATAAAGTTTCTGCGATCTGATCGTGGAGATGAATATTTGAGCTACGAGTTTGGTCTTCAATGAATACAATGTGGAATAGTTTCACAGCTCACGCCACCTGGAACACCACAACGTTATGGTGTGTCCGAACGTCGTAACCGTACTTTATTTTGATATGGTGCGATCTATGATGTATCTTACCGATTTACCACTATCGTTTTGGGGTTATGCATTAGATACAGCTGCATTCACGTTTAATAGGGCACCATCTAAATCCGTTGAAATGACACCGTATGAACTATGGTTTAGCAGTAAACCTAAGCTGTCGTTTCTTAAAAGTTTGGAGTTGTGATGCTTATGTGAAAAAGTTTTCACCTGATAAGCTCGAACCCAAATCGGAAAAGTGCGTCTTCATAGAATACCCAAAGGAAACTGTTGGGTACTCCTTCTATCACAGATCCAAAGGCAAAACATTCGTTGCTAAGATAGATCCTTTCTAGAGAAGAAGTTTCTCTCGAAAGAAGTGAGTGGGAGGAAAGTAGAACTTGATGAGGTAATTGTACCTTCTCCCTTATTGGAAAGTAGTTCATCACAAGAATCAGTTCCAGTGATTCCTACACCAATTAGTGAGGAAGTTAATGATGATGATCATGAAACTTCAGATCAAGTTGCTACTAAAACCTCGTAGGTCTTCCAGAGTAAGATCTGCACCAGAATGGTACGGTAATCTTATTCTAGAAGTCATGTTACTAGACCATGATGAACCTACGAACTATGAGGAAGCGATGATGAGCCCAGATTCCGCGAAATGGCTTGAGGCCATAAAATCTGAGATAGGATCCATATATAAGAACAAAGTGTGGACTTTGGTTGACCTGCTCGATGATCAGCAAGTCATGTTAAATGAATGGATCTTCAATAGGAAGACGGACACTGATAGTAGTATTACTATCTACAAAGCTCGACTTGTTGCAAAAGGTTTTTGACAAGTTCAAGGTGTTGACTACAATGAGATTTTCTCAACTGTAGCGATGCTTAAGTCTGTCCGAATCATGTTAGCAATTGCCATAATTTATGAAATTTGGCAAATGGATGTAAAAACTGCATTCCTGAATGGGTTTCTGGAGGAAGAGTTGTATATGATGCAACCAGAAGGTTTTGTCAATCCTAAAGGTGCTAACAAAATGTGCAAGCTCCAGCGATCCATCAATGGACTGGTGCAAGCATCTCGGAGTTGGAATATACGCTTTTGATGTGTTGATCAAAGCATATGATTTTATCTGAGACTTTTGGAAAGGCCTGTATTTACAAGAAAGTGAGTGGGAGCACTACAGCCTTTTCGATAAGTATATGTGATTGACATATTGTTGATCGGAAATAATGTAGAATTATTCTGCAAAGCATAAAGGAGTGTTTGAAAGGAGTTTTTTCAAAGAAAGACCTCGTTGAAGCTGCTTACATATTGAGCATCAAGATCTATAGAGATAGATCAAGACGCTTGATAAGTTTTTTCAATAAATATATACCTTGTCAAGATTTTGAAGTAGTTCAAAATGGAGCAGTCAAAGAAAAGTTCTTGCCTGTGTTGCAAAGGTGTGAAATTGAGTAAGACTCAAATCCCGACCACGGCAGAAAATAGAAAAGAGAATGAAAGTCATTCCCTATGCCTCAGTCATAGGTTCTATAAAGTATGCTATGCTATGTACCAGACCTATTGTATACCTTGCTCTGAATTTGGCAAGGAGTACAATGGTGATCTAGGAGTAGATCATTGGACATTGGTCAAGAACATCCTTAGTGAGGACTAAGGAAATATTTCTCGATTATGGAGGTGTAAAAAGCCCGTCGTAAAGAGTTACATCGATGCAAGCATTTTACACTGATCCAGATGACTCTAAGTCTCAATCTGGATACATATTGAAAGTGGGAGCAATTAGCTAGAGTAGCTCCGTGCGAGCATTGTAGACATAGAATATTTGCAAAATAGATACGGCTCTGAATGTGACAGACCCGTTGACTAAGCTTCTCTCACGAGCAAAACATGATCATACCTTAGTACTCTTTGGGTGTTAATCACATAGCGATGTGAACTAGATTATTGACTCTAGTAAACCCTTTGGGTGTTGGTCACATGACGATGTGAACTATGGGTATTAATCACATACAGATGTGAATATTAGTGTTGAATCACATGATGATGTGAACTAGATTATTGACTCTAGTGCAAGTGGGAGACTGAAGGAAATATGCCCTAGAGGCAATAATAAAGTTATTATTTATTTCCTTATTTCATGATAAATGTTTATTATTCATGCTAGAATTGTATTAACCGGAAACATAATACATGTGTGAATACATAGACAAACAGAGTGTCACTAGTATGCCTCTACTTGACTAGCTTGTTAATCAAAGATGGTTATGTTTCCTAACCATGAACAAGGAGTTGTTATTTGATTAACAAGGTCACATCATTAGTTGAATGATCTGATTGACATGACCCATTCCGTTAGCTTAACACTTGATCGTTTAGTATGTTAATGCTTTCTTCATGACCCATACATGTTCCTATAACTATGAGATTATGCAACTCCGTTTACGGAGGAACACTTTGGTACTACCAAACGTCACAACGAATCGGGTGATTATAAAGGAGTACTACAGGTGTCTCCAAAGGTACTTGTTGGGTTGGCGTATTTGAGATTAGGTTTTGTCACTCCGATTGTCGGAGAGGTATCTCTAGGCCTTCTCGGTGATACACATCACTTAAGCCTTGCAAGCATTACAACTAATGAGTTAGTTGTGAGATGATGTATTACGAACGAGTAAAGAGACTTACGTAACGAGATTGAACTAGGTATTGGATACCGACGATCGAATCTCGGGTAAGTAACATACCGATGACAAAGGGAACAACGTATGTCGTTATGCGGTTTGACCGATAAAGATCTTGAAGAATATGTAGGAGCCAATATGGGCATCCAGGTTCCGCTATTGGTTATTGACCGAGAATAGTTCTAGGTCATGTCTACATAGTTCTCGAACCCGTAGGGTCCGCACGCAACAAGGTTTCGATGATGTTATATTATGAGTTTATGAGTTTTGATGTACCGAAGGAGTTGAGTCCCGGATGAGATCGGGGACATGACGAGGAGTCTCGAAATGGTCGAGACGTAAAGATCGATATATTGGACGACTATATTGGAGTTCGGAAAGGTTCGAATGATTCGGTATTTTTCGAGTACAGGAGAGTTACGGAATTCGCCGGGAGTATATGGGCCTTATTGGGCCATACGGGAATAGAGGAGAAAGGCCAAAGGGAGGAGGCCTGCGCCCCTCCTCAGGTCCGGGTGGACAAGGGCGCAGCCCCTTTCCTTCTCCTTCTCCCCTCTTTCCCCTCTCCTACTCCAACAAGGAGGTGGAATCCTACTAGGACTAGGGAGTCCTAGTAGGACTCCACACCATGGCGCCCCTCCTAAGGGCCGGCCTCCTCCTCCCTCCCTCCTTTATATCTGAGGCGGGGGCACCCCATGAACACACAAGTTGATCTACGGATCGTTCCTTAGCCGTGTGCGGTGCCCCCTCCACCATATTCCACTTGGTCATATCGTCGCGGAGCTTAGGTGAAGCCCTGCGCGGAGAAGTCATATCGTCGCGGAGCTTAGGCGAAGCCCTGCGTCGGTGGAGCATCATCATCGTCACCACGCCCGTCGTCTTGTGGAACTCATCCCGACACTTTGCTGGATCGAGTCCGGGATCGTCATCGAGCTGAGCGTGTGCAGAACTCGGAGGTGCCGTCGTTCGGTGCTTGGATCGGTCGGATCGTGAAGGCGCACGACTACATCAACAGCGTTGTTATAACGCTTCGCTTTCGGTCACGAGGGTGCGTGGATGGACACTCTCCCTCTCGTTGCTATGCCATCACCATGGTCTTGCGTGATCGTAGGAAATTTTTGAAATTACTCGTTCCCCAACAGTGGTATCGAGCCTGGTTTTATGCGTTGATGTCATGTGCACGAGTAGAACACAAGTGAGTTGTGGACGATACAAGTCATACTGCCTACCAGCATGTCATACTTTGGTTCAGCGGTATTGTGAGATGAAGCGGCCCGGACCGACATTACGCAGACGCTTACGCGAGACTGGTTTCACCGCTCCGAGCACTCGTTGCTTAAAGGTGACCGGCGGTGTCTGTCTCTCTCACTTTAGTTGAATCGAGTGTGGCTCGCCCGGTCCTTGAGAAGGTTAAAGCGGAGTCTATTTGACGAAATATCGTTGTGGTTTTGATGCGTAGGTAAGAACGGTTCTTGCTCAGCCCGTAGCAGCCACGTAAAACTTGCAACAACAAAGTAGAGGGCGTCTAACTTGTTTTTGCAGGGCATGTTGTGATGTGATATGGTCAAGGCGTGATGCTATATTTTATTGTATGAGATGATCATGTTTTGTAACCGAGTTATCGGCAATGGCAGGAGCCATATGGTTGTCGCTTTATTGTATGAAATGCAACGCCATGTAATTGCTTTACTTTATCACTAAGGAGTAGCGATAGTCGTAGAAGCAATAGTTGGCGAGACGACAACGATGCTACGATGGAGATCAAGGTGTCGCGCCGGTGGCGATGGTGATCATGGCGGTGCTTGGAGATGGAGATCACAAGCACAAGATGATGATGGCCATATCATATCACTTATATTGATTGCATGTGATGTTTATCCTTTATGCATCTTATCTTGCTTTGATTGACGGTAGCATTATAAGATGATCTCTCACTAAAATTATCAAGAAGTGTTCTCCCGAGTATGCACCGTTGCGAAAGTTCTTCGTCTTTGAGACACCACGTGATGATCGGGTGTGATAGGCTCTACGTTCAAATACAACGGGTGAAAACAGTTGCACGCGAATACTCAGTTAAACTTGATGAGCCTAGCATATAACAGATATGGCCTCGGAACACGGAGACCGAAAGGTCGAACGTGAATCATATAGTAGATATGATCAACATAGTGATGTTCACCATTGAAACTACTCCATCTCACGTGATGATCGGACATGGTTTAGTTGATTTGGATCACGTGATCACTTAGATGACTAGAGAGATGTCTGTCTAAGTGGGAGTTCTTAAGTAATATGATTAATTGAACTTTAATTTATCATGAACTTAGTCCTGGTAGTATTTTGCAAATTATGTTGTAGATCAATAGCTCGCGTTGTTGCTTCCCTATGTTTTATATGTGTTCCTAGAGAAAATTGTATTGAAAGATGTTAGTAGCAATGATGCGGATTGGATCCGTGATCTGAGGTTTATCCTCATTGCTGCATGAAGAATTATGTCCTTAATGCACCGCTAGGTGACAGACCTATTGCAGGAGCAGATGCAGATGTTATGAGCGTTTGGCTAGCTCAATATGAGCGAATCTGAGGCGTTATGAGCGTTTGGCTAGCTCAATATGATGACTACTTGATAGTTTAGTGCACCATGCTTAACGGCTTAGAATCGGGACTTCAAAGGCGTTTTGAGCGTCATGGACCATATGAGATGTTCCAGGAATTGAAGTTAATATTTTAAGCAAATACCGAGTTGAGAGATATGAAGTCTCCAACAAGTTCTATAGCTAAAAGATGGAGGAGAATCGCTCAACTAGTGAGCATGTGCTCAGATTGTGCGAGTACTTCAATCACTTGAATCAAGTGGGAGTTAATCTTCGAGATAAGATAGTGATTGACAGAATTCTCTAGTCACCATCACTAAGTTAGTAGAACTTCGTGATGAACTATAGTATGCAAGGGATGACGAAAAAGATTCTCGAGCTCTTCGCGATGCTAAAATCGTGAAGGTAGAAATCAAGAAAAACATCAAGTGTTGATGGTTGACAAGACTATTAGTCTCAAGGAAAATGGCAAAGGGAAGAAGGGAACTTCAAAAGGAACGGCAAGCAAGTTGCAGCTCGAGTGAAGAAGCCCAAGTCTAGACCTAAGCACGAGACCGAGTACTTTTGCTGCAATGGAACTGGTCTTTGGAAGCGGAACTACCCTGAATATTTGGTGGATAAGAAGGATGGCAAAGTGAACAAAGTTATATTTGATATACAGGTTATTGATGTGTACCTTACTAGTGTTTATAGTAGCCCCGAGTATTTGATACTGTTCGATTGCTAAGATTAGTAACTCAAACAGGAGTTCTGAGAATAAGCAGAGACTAGTTGAAGGGAAGTGACGATGAGTGTTGGAAGTAGTTCCAAGATTGATATGATCATCATCGCACACTCCCTATACTTTCGGGATTAGTGTGGAACCTAAATAAGTGTTATTTGGTGTTGAGCATAAAAATGATTTGATCATGTTTATTGCAATACGGTTATTCATTTAAGTAAGAGAATAAATTGTTGTTCTGTTTACATGAATAAAACCTTATATGGTTACACACCCAATGAAAATGGTTCATTGGATCTCGATCATAGTGATACACATATTCATAATATTGAAACCAAAAGATGCAAAGTTAATAATGATAGTGCAACTTATTTGTGGTAATCGCCGTTTAGGTCATATTGGTGTAAAGCGCATGAAGAAACTCCATCTTGATGGGATTTTGGAATCACTTGATTATGAATCACTTGATGCTTGCGAACCATGCCTTATGGGCAAGATGACTAAAGACTCGTTCTCCGGAACAATGGAGCGAGCAAATGACTTATTGGAAATAATACATCTTGATGTATGCGATCCGATGAGTGTTAAAGCTCACGGCAAGTATCGTTATTTTCGACCTTCACAAGATGATTTGAGCAGATATGAGTATATCTACTTGATGAAACATAAGTCTGAAATAGTTGAAAAGTTCAAAGAATTTCAGAGTGAAGTGGAAAATCATCGCAACAAGAAAATAAAGTTTCTGCGATCGATCGTGGAGATGAATATTTGAGCTACGAGTTTGGTCTTCAATGAATACAATGTGGAATAGTTTCACAGCTCACGCCACCGGAACACCACAACGTTATGGTGTGTCCGAGCGTCGTAACCGTACTTTATTTTGATATGGTGCGATCTATGATGTATCTTACCGATTTACCACTATCGTTTTGGGGTTATGCATTAGATACAGCTGCATTCACGTTTAATAGGGCACCATCTAAATCCGTTGAAATGACACCGTATGAACTATGGTTTAGCAGTAAACCTAAGCTGTCGTTTCTTAAAAGTTTGGAGTTGTGATGCTTATGTGAAAAAGTTTTCACCTGATAAGCTCGAACCCAAATCGGAAAAGTGCGTCTTCATAGAATACCCAAAGGAAACTGTTGGGTACTCCTTCTATCACAGATCCAAAGGCAAAACATTCGTTGCTAAGATAGATCCTTTCTAGAGAAGAAGTTTCTCTCGAAAGAAGTGAGTGGGAGGAAAGTAGAACTTGATGAGGTAATTGTACCTTCTCCCTTATTGGAAAGTAGTTCATCACAAGAATCAGTTCCAAGTGATTCCTACACCAATTAGTGAGGAAGTTAATGATGATGATCATGAAACTTCAGATCAAGTTGCTACTAAAACCTCGTAGGTCTTCGAGTAAGATCTGCACCAGAATGGTACGGTAATCTTATTCTAGAAGTCATGTTACTAGACCATGATGAACCTACGAACTATGAGGAAGCGATGATGAGCCCAGATTCATGAAATGGCTTGAGGCCATAAAATCTGAGATAGGATCCATATATAAGAACAAAGTGTGGACTTTGGTTGACCTGCTCGATGATCGACAAGTCATGTTAAATGAATGGATCTTCAATAGGAAGGCGGACAACGATAGTAGTATTACTATCTACAAAGCTCGACTTGTTGCAAAAGGTTTTGACAAGTTCAAGGTGTTGACTACAATGAGATTTTCTCAACTGTAGCGATGCTTAAGTCTGTCCGAATCATGTTAGCAATTGCCATAATTTATGAAATTTGGCAAATGGATGTAAAACTGCATTCTGAATGGGTTTACGGAGGAAGAGTTGTATATGATGCAACCGAAGGTTTTGTCAATCCTAAAGGTGCTAACAAAATGTGCAAGCTCCAGCGATCCATCAATGGTGGTGCAAGCATCTCGGAGTTGGAATATACGCTTTTGATGTGTTGATCAAAGCATATGATTTTATACAGACTTTTGGAAAGGCCTGTATTTACAAGAAAGTGAGTGGGAGCACTACAGCCTTTTCGATAAGTATATGTGATTGACATATTGTTGATCGGAAATAATGTAGAATTATTCGCAAAGCATAAAGGAGTGTTTGAAAGGAGTTTTTCAAAGAAAGACCTCGTTGAAGCTGCTTACATATTGAGCATCAAGATCTATAGAGATAGATCAAGGCGCTTGATAAGTTTTTCAATAAATATATACCTTGTCAAGATTTTGAAGTAGTTCAAAATGGAACAGTCAAAGAAAAGTTCTTGCTGTGTTGCAAAGGTGTGAAATTGAGTAAGACTCAAATCCCGACCACGGCAGAAAATAGAAAAGAGAATGAAAGTCATTCCCTATGCCTCATCATAGGTTCTATAAAGTATGCTATGCTATGTACTGGACCTATTGTATACCTTGCTCTGAATTTGGCAAGGAGTACAATGGTGATCTAGGAGTAGATCCTTTGGACATTGGTCAAGAACATCCTTAGTGAGGACTAAGGAAATATTTCTCGATTATGGAGGTGTAAAAAAGCCCGTCGTAAAGAGTTACATCGATGCAAGCATTTTACACTGATCCAGATGACTCTAAGTCTCAATCTGGATACATATTGAAAGTGGGAGCAATTAGCTAGAGTAGCTCCGTGCGAGCATTGTAGACATAGAATATTTGCAAAATAGATACGGCTCTGAATGTGACAGACCCGTTGACTAAGCTTCTCTCACGAGCAAAACATGATCATACCTTAGTACTCTTTGGGTGTTAATCACATAGCGATGTGAACTAGATTATTGACTCTAGTAAACCCTTTGGGTGTTGGTCACATGACGATGTGAACTATGGGTATTAATCACATACAGATGTGAATATTAGTGTTGAATCACATGATGATGTGAACTAGATTATTGACTCTAGTGCAAGTGGGAGACTGAAGGAAATATGCCCTAGAGGCAATAATAAAGTTATTATTTATTTCCTTATTTCATGATAAATGTTTATTATTCATGCTAGAATTGTATTAACGGAAACATAATACATGTGTGAATACATAGACAAAAGAGTGTCACTAGTATGCCTCTACTTGACTAGCTTGTTAATCAAAGATGGTTATGTTTCCTAACCATGAACAAGGAGTTGTTATTTGATTAACAAGGTCACATCATTAGTTGAATGATCTGATTGACATGACCCATTCCGTTAGCTTAACACTTGATCGTTTAGTATGTTAATGCTTTCTTCATGACCCATACATGTTCCTATAACTATGAGATTATGCAACTCCGTTTACGGAGGAACACTTTGGTACTACCAAGCGTCACTGGCGAATCTGGGTGATTATAAAGGAGTACTACAGGTGTCTCCAAAGGTACTTGTTGGGTTGGCGTATTTGAGATTAGGTTTTGTCACTCCGATTGTCGGAGAGGTATCTCTAGGCCTTCTCGGTGATACACATCACTTAAGCCTTGCAAGCATTACAACTAATGAGTTAGTTGTGAGATGATGTATTACGGAACGAGTAAAGAGACTTACGTAACGAGATTGAACTAGGTATTGGATACCGACGATCGAATCTCGGGTAAGTAACATACCGATGACAAAGGGAACAACGTATGTCGTTATGCGGTTTGACCGATAAAGATCTTGAAGAATATGTAGGAGCCAATATGGGCATCCAGGTTCCGCTATTGGTTATTGACCGAGAATAGTTCTAGGTCATGTCTACATAGTTCTCGAACCCGTAGGGTCCCACGCTTAAGGTTTCGATGGCGGTTATATTATGAGTTTATGAGTTTTGATGTACCGAAGGAGTTGAGTCCCGGATGAGATCGGGGACATGACGAGGAGTCTCGAAATGGTCGAGACGTAAAGATCGATATATTGGACGACTATATTGGAGTTCGGAAAGGTTCGAATGATTCGGTATTTTTGAGTACCGGAGAGTTACGGAATTCGCCGGGAGTATATGGGCCTTATTGGGCCATGGGAATAGAGGAGAAAGGCCAAAGGGAGGAGGCATGCGCCCCTCCTCAGGTCCGGTGGACAAGGGGCAGCCCCTTTCCTTCTCCTTCTCCCCTCTTTCCCCTCTCCTACTCCAACAAGGAGGTGGAATCCTACTAGGACTAGGAGTCCTAGTAGGACTCCACCATGGCGCGCCCTCCTAAGGGCGGCCTCCTCCTCCCTCCCTCCTTTATATCTGAGGGGCAGGGGGCACCCCATGAACACACAAGTTGATCTACGGATCGTTCCTTAGCCGTGTCGGTGCCCCCTCCACCATATTCCACTTGGTCATATCGTCGCGGAGCTTAGGTGAAGCCTGCGCGGAGAAGTCATATCGTCGCGGAGCTTAGGCGAAGCCCTGCGTCGGTGGAGCATCATCATCGTCACCACGCCGTCGTCTTGTGGAACTCATCCCGACACTTTGCTGGATCGAGTCCGGGGATCGTCATCGAGCTGAGCGTGTGCAGAACTCGGAGGTGCCGTCGTTCGGTGCTTGGATCGGTCGGATCGTGAAGGCGTCGACTACATCAACAGCGTTGTTATAACGCTTCGCTTTCGGTCTCGACAGTGCGTGGACGGACACTCTCCCTCTCGTTGCTATGCCATCACCATGGTCTTGCGTGATCGTAGGAAATTTTTGAAATTACTCGTTCCCCAACATGATGGTATCGAGCCTGGTTTTATGCGTTGATGTCATGTGCACGAGTAGAACACAAGTGAGTTGTGGGCGATACAAGTCATACCGCCTACCAGCATGTCATACTTTGGTTCAGCGGTATTGTGAGATGAAGCGGCCGGACCGACATTACGCCAGACGCTTACGCGAGACTGGTTTCACCGCTCCGAGCACTCGTTGCTTAAAGGTGACCGGCGGTGTCATCTCTCTCACTTTAGTTGAATCGAGTGTGGCTCGCCGGTCCTTGAGAAGGTTAAACGGAGTCTATTTGACGAAATATCGTTGTGGTTTTGATGCGTGAGGTAAGAACGGTTCTTGCTCAGCCCGTAGCAGCCACGTAAAACTTGCAACAACAAAGTAGAGGACGTCTAACTTGTTTTTGCAGGGCATGTTGTGATGTGATATGGTCAAGGCGTGATGCTATATTTTATTGTATGAGATGATCATGTTTTGTAACCGAGTTATCGGCAATGGCAGGAGCCATATGGTTGTCGCTTTATTGTATGAAATGCAACGCCATGTAATTGCTTTACTTTATCACTAAGGAGTAGCGATAGTCGTAGAAGCAATAGTTGGCGAGACGACAACGATGCTACGATGGAGATCAAGGTGTCGCGCGGTGGCGATGGTGATCATGGCGGTGCTTCGGAGATGGAATCACAAGCACAAGATGATGATGGCCATATCATATCACTTATATTGATTGCATGTGATGTTTATCCTTTATGCATCTTATCTTGCTTTGATTGACGGTAGCATTATAAGATGATCTCTCACTAAAATTATCAAGAAGTGTTCTCCCTGAGTATGCACCGTTGCGAAAGTTCTTCGTGCTGAGACACCACGTGATGATCGGGTGTGATAGGCTCTACGTTCAAATACAACGGGTGAAAAACAGTTGCGCACGCGGAATACTCAGGTTAAACTTGACGAGCCTAGCATATAACAGATATGGCCTCGGAACACGGAGACCGAAAGGTCGAACGTGAATCATATAGTAGATATGATCAACATAGTGATGTTCACCATTGAAACTACTCCATCTCACGTGATGATCGGACATGGTTTAGTTGATTTGGATCACGTGATCACTTAGATGACTAGAGAGATGTCTGTCTAAGTGGGAGTTCTTAAGTAATATGATTAATTGAACTTTAATTTATCATGAACTTAGTCCTGGTAGTATTTTGCAAATTATGTTGTAGATCAATAGCTCGCGTTGTTGCTTCCCTATGTTTTATATGTGTTCCTAGAGAAAATTGTATTGAAAGATGTTAGTAGCAATGATGCGGATTGGATCCGTGATCTGAGGTTTATCCTCATTGCTGCGCAGAAGAATTATGTCCTTAATGCACCGCTAGGTGACAGACCTATTGCAGGAGCAGATGCGGGCGTTATGAGCGTTTGGCTAGCTCAATATGAGCGATCTGAGGCGTTATGAGCGTTTGGCTAGCTCAATATGATGACTACTTGATAGTTTAGTGCACCATGCTTAACGGCTTAGAATCGGGACTTCAAAGGCGTTTTGAGCGTCATGGACCATATGAGATGTTCCAGGAATTGAAGTTAATATTTTAAGCAAATACCGAGTTGAGAGATATGAAGTCTCCAACAAGTTCTATAGCTAAAAGATGGAGGAGAATCGCTCAACTAGTGAGCATGTGCTCAGATTGTGCGAGTACTTCAATCACTTGAATCAAGTGGGAGTTAATCTTCCAGATAAGATAGTGATTGACAGAATTCTCTAGTCACCATCACTAAGTTAGTAGAACTTCGTGATGAACTATAGTATGCAAGGGATGACGAAAAAGATTCTCGAGCTCTTGGCGATGCTAAAATCGCGAAGGTAGAAATCAAGAAAAACATCAAGTGTTGATGGTTGACAAGACTATTAGTCTCAAGGAAAATGGCAAAGGGAAGAAGGGAACTTCAAAAGGAATGGCAAGCAAGTTGCAGCTCGAGTGAAGAAGCCCAAGTCTAGACCTAAGCACGAGACCGAGTACTTTTGCTGCAATGGAACTGGTCTTTGAAGCGGAACTACCCCTGAATATTTGGTGGATAAGAAGGATGGCAAAGTGAACAAAGTTATATTTGATATACAGGTTATTGATGTGTACCTTACTAGTGTTTATAGTAGCCCCGAGTATTTGATACTGTTCGATTGCTAAGATTAGTAACTCAAACAGGAGTTCTGAATAAACAGAGACTAGTTGAAGGGAAGTGACGATGAGTGTTGGAAGTAGTTCCAAGATTGATATGATCATCATCGCACACTCCCTATACTTTCGGGGTTAGTGTGGAACCTAAATAAGTGTTATTTGGTGTTGAGCATAAAAATGATTTGATCATGTTTATTGCAATACTGTTATTCATTTAAGTAAGAGAATAAATTGTTGTTCTGTTTACATGAATAAAACCTTATATGGTTACACACCCAATGAAAATGGTTCATTGGATCTCGATCATAGTGATACACATATTCATAATATTGAAACCAAAAGATGCAAAGTTAATAATGATAGTGCAACTTATTTGTGGCACTTGCCGTTTAGGTCATATTGGTGTAAAGCGCATGAAGAAACTCCATCTTGATGGGATTTTGGAATCACTTGATTATGAATCACTTGATGCTTGCGAACCATGCCTTATGGGCAAGATGACTAAAAGACTCGTTCTCGGAACAATGGAGCGAGCAAATGACTTATTGGAAATAATACATCTTGATGTATGCGGTCCGATGAGTGTTAAAGCTCACGGCAAGTATCGTTATTTTCGACCTTCACAAGATGATTTGAGCAGATATGAGTATATCTACTTGATGAAACATAAGTCTGAAATAGTTGAAAAGTTCAAAGAATTTCAGAGTGAAGTGGAAAATCATCGTAACAAGAAAATAAAGTTTCTGCGATCTGATCGTGGAGATGAATATTTGAGCTACGAGTTTGGTCTTCAATGAATACAATGTGGAATAGTTTCACAGCTCACGCCACGGAACACCACAACGTTATGGTGTGTCGAACGTCAGAATAACCGTACTTTATTTTGATATGGTGCGATCTATGATGTATCTTACCGATTTACCACTATCATTTTGGGGTTATGCATTAGATACAGCTGCATTCACGTTTAATAGGGCACCATCTAAATCCGTTGAAATGACACCGTATGAACTATGGTTTAGCAGTAAACCTAAGCTGTCGTTTCTTAAAAGTTTGGAGTTGTGATGCTTATGTGAAAAAGTTTTCACCTGATAAGCTCGAACCCAAATCGGAAAAGTGCGTCTTCATAGAATACCCAAAGGAAACTGTTGGGTACTCCTTCTATCACAGATCCAAAGGCAAAACATTCGTTGCTAAGATAGATCCTTTCTAGAGAAGAAGTTTCTCTCGAAAGAAGTGAGTGGGAGGAAAGTAGAACTTGATGAGGTAATTGTACCTTCTCCCTTATTGGAAAGTAGTTCATCACAAGAATCAGTTCGGTGATTCCTACACCAATTAGTGAGGAAGTTAATGATGATGATCATGAAACTTCAGATCAAGTTGCTACTAAAACCTCGTAGGTCTTCCAGAGTAAGATCTGCACCAGAATGGTACGGTAATCTTATTCTAGAAGTCATGTTACTAGACCATGATGAACCTACGAACTATGAGGAAGCGATGATGAGCCCAGATTCCGCGAAATGGCTTGAGGCCATAAAATCTGAGATAGGATCCATATATAAGAACAAAGTGTGGACTTTGGTTGACCTGCTCGATGATCAGCAAGTCATGTTAAATGAATGGATCTTCAATAGGAAGACGGACACTGATAGTAGTATTACTATCTACAAAGCTCGACTTGTTGCAAAAGGTTTTTGACAAGTTCAAGGTGTTGACTACAATGAGATTTTCTCAACTGTAGCGATGCTTAAGTCTGTCCGAATCATGTTAGCAATTGCCATAATTTATGAAATTTGGCAAATGGATGTAAAACTGCATTCTGAATGGGTTTCTGGAGGAAGAGTTGTATATGATGCAACCAGAAGGTTTTGTCAATCCTAAAGGTGCTAACAAAATGTGCAAGCTCCAGCGATCCATCAATGGACTGGTGCAAGCATCTCGGAGTTGGAATATACGCTTTTGATGTGTTGATCAAAGCATATGATTTTATCTGACTTTTGGAAAGGCCTGTATTTACAAGAAAGTGAGTGGGAGCACTACAGCCTTTCGATAAGTATATGTGATTGACATATTGTTGATCGGAAATAATGTAGAATTATTCGCAAAGCATAAAGGAGTGTTTGAAAGGAGTTTTTTCAAAGAAAGACCTCGTTGAAGCTGCTTACATATTGAGCATCAAGATCTATTGAGATAGATCAAGACGCTTGATAAGTTTTTCAATAAGTACATACCTTGTCAAGATTTTGAAGTAGTTCAAAATGGAGCAGTCAAAGAAAAGTTCTTGCCTGTGTTGCAAAGGTGTGAAATTGAGTAAGACTCAAATCCCGACCACGGCAGAAAATAGAAAAGAGAATGAAAGTCATTCCCTATGCCTCAGTCATAGGTTCTATAAAGTATGCTATGCTATGTACCAGACCTATTGTATACCTTGCTCTGAATTTGGCAAGGGAGTACAATGGTGATCTAGGAGTAGATCTTTGGACATTGGTCAAGAACATCCTTAGTGAGGACTAAGGAAATATTTCTCGATTATGGAGGTGTAAAAAAGCCCGTCGTAAAGAGTTACATCGATGCAAGCATTTTACACTGATCCAGATGACTCTAAGTCTCAATCTGGATACATATTGAAAGTGGGAGCAATTAGCTAGAGTAGCTCCGTGCGAGCATTGTAGACATAGAATATTTGCAAAATAGATACGGCTCTGAATGTGACAGACCCGTTGACTAAGCTTCTCTCACGAGCAAAACATGATCATACCTTAGTACTCTTTGGGTGTTAATCACATAGCGATGTGAACTAGATTATTGACTCTAGTAAACCCTTTGGGTGTTGGTCACATGACGATGTGAACTATGGGTATTAATCACATACAGATGTGAATATTAGTGTTGAATCACATGATGATGTGAACTAGATTATTGACTCTAGTGCAAGTGGGAGACTGAAGGAAATATGCCCTAGAGGCAATAATAAAGTTATTATTTATTTCCTTATTTCATGATAAATGTTTATTATTCATGCTAGAATTGTATTAACGGAAACATAATACATGTGTGAATACATAGACAAACAGAGTGTCACTAGTATGCCTCTACTTGACTAGCTTGTTAATCAAAGATGGTTATGTTTCCTAACCATGAACAAGGAGTTGTTATTTGATTAACAAGGTCACATCATTAGTTGAATGATCTGATTGACATGACCCATTCCGTTAGCTTAACACTTGATCGTTTAGTATGTTAATGCTTTCTTCATGACCCATACATGTTCCTATAACTATGAGATTATGCAACTCCGTTTACGGAGGAACACTTTGGTACTACCAAGCGTCACAACGTAATCGGGTGATTATAAAGGAGTACTACAGGTGTCTCCAAAGGTACTTGTTGGGTTGGCGTATTTGAGATTAGGTTTTGTCACTCCGATTGTCGGAGAGGTATCTCTAGGCCTTCTCGGTGATACACATCACTTAAGCCTTGCAAGCATTACAACTAATGAGTTAGTTGTGAGATGATGTATTACGGAACGAGTAAAGAGACTTACCGATGCGAGATTGAACTAGGTATTGGATACCGACGATCGAATCTCGGGTAAGTAACATACCGATGACAAAGGGAACAACGATGTCGTTATGCGGTTTGACCGATAAAGATCTTGAAGAATATGTAGGAGCCAATATGGGCATCCAGGTTCCGCTATTGGTTATTGACCGAGAATAGTTATAGGTCATGTCTACATAGTTCTCGAACCCGTAGGGTCCGCACGCAAGGTTTCGGATGACGGTTATATTATGAGTTTATGAGTTTTGATGTACCGAAGGAGTTCGGAGTCCCGGATGAGATCGGGGACATGACGAGGAGTCTCGAAATGGTCGAGACGTAAAGATCGATATATTGGACGACTATATTCGAGTTGGAAAGGTTCGAATGATTCGGTATTTTTCGAGTACCGGAGAGTTACGGAATTCGCCGGGAGTATATGGGCCTTATTGGGCCATACGGGAATAGAGGAGAAAGGCCAAAGGAGGAGGCCTGCGCCCTCCTCAGGTCCGAGGTGGACAAGGGCAGCCCCTTTCCTTCTCCTTCTCCCCTCTTTCCCCTCTCCTACTCCAACAAGGGAGGTGGAATCCTACTAGGACTAGGGAGTCCTAGTAGGACTCCACACCATGGCGCGCCCTCCTAAGGGTCGGCCTCCTCCTCCCTCCCTCCTTTATATCTGGGGCAGGGGCACCCCATGAACACACAAGTTGATCTACGGATCGTTCCTTAGCCGTGCGGTGCCCCTCCACCATATTCCACTTGGTCATATCGTCGCGGAGCTTAGGCGAAGCCTGCGCGGAGAAGTCATATCGTCATGAGCTTAGCGAAGCCCTGCGTCGGTGGAGCATCATCATCGTCCACCCGCCGTCGTCTTGTGGAACTCATCCCGACACTTTGCTGGATCGAGTCCGGGATCGTCATCGAGCTGAGCGTGTGCAGAACTCGGAGGTGCCGTGACGTTCGGTGCTTGGATCGGTCGGATCGTGAAGGCGCACGACTACATCAACAGCGTTGTTATAACGCTTCGCTTTCGGTCTCACGAGTGCGTGGGACGGACACTCTCCCCTCTCGTTGCTATGCCATCACCATGGTCTTGCGTGATCGTAGGAAAATTTTTGAAATTACTACGTTCCCCAACAGTTTATTCATAATAAGCTGAACCAAGAATGATGAACTCATCATATTTACAAAAACAAAAGAGGTCGAGTTCATACCAGCTTTTCCCACCTCAGTCAGTCCATCATATATGTCATCATAATTGCCTTTCACTTGCACGGCCGAACGGTGTGAATAATAATAAGAGTGCACGTGCATTGGACTAAGCTGGAATCTGCGAGCATTCAATAAACAGGAGAAGACAAAGCAATATGGGATCTTGGTTAAATCAACAATGATGCATATAAGAGCCACTTCAACAATTTAATCACGGTCTTCTCCTACTGACCCCCAAAGAAAAGAAAAGAAATAAAACTATTTACACGGGAAAGCTCCCAACAAGCAAAAGAAGAATGGGAAATATTTTTGGGTTTTCTTTTTAATTATTACTACTACAGCAGGAGAAATAAACTACTACTAATTTTTTTTGGTTTTTCTTAAGGTTTATCAAACACACAAGAAGAAAGCAGGAAAAAAGAAAATAAACTAGCATGGATATTATAGCGAAAGAGTATGAGCACCGACATCTAGCAATGAGTGTGTGTGAACATAAATGTAATGTCGGTGAGAAATACGTACTCCCCCAAGCTTAGGTTTTTGGCCTAAGTTGGTCTATTGCCAGGGATAGCCTGGCGGATACCCGTAGGTGTAGCTGGGGTCATACTGCGATGCAGCGGCTATCGCCTCTTGAGCTGCAGTGTGGCGTCAAGCCGCCTCCGCTCTTCTCTCGTACTCATCTGCCTCCTCTCTGGTAATAACATATATTCCTTTTGTCTGAGAATCAAAGAAGGCAGGAGCAGGAAGAGTAATACGGACAACATGCCGTTTGGTAAAGATTAGTCGATACTGGAGAGGTGGTCCAGTCCTCTCAACAAACTGGTGGTAAACCATAGAATCAAAATCTAAATAAGTAGGGGGTAACTCCATATCACCCTCACGAATGTCTATCTCAAGAAAATTAGCTAAGCGGGTTGCATAAATTCCTCCAAAGAAATCACCGTTATGTCTATTATGATGCAACCTACGAGCTACAATGGCTCCCAAATGATAAGATTGGTCACCTAACACAGCACTCCTGAGAATGCTGAGATCAGGGACACACATGTGACATGCTTCATCCTTAGCATTTATGCATCTACCTATGAAGAGAGCAAAATAATGTATAGCAGGAAAGTGAATGCTCCCTATAGTGGCTTGCATTATATCTCTAGATTCCCCCACAGTTATTCTAGCAAGAAAGTCTCTAAATTCAGATTTAGGGGGATCCCTGACACTACCCCAAGATGGAAGTTTGCAAGAAAAAGTGAAATCCTCTAAGTCCATGGTATAAGATTTGTCATAAAGATCAAACATGACTGAAGGAGAATTACGCGAAGATGAATACTCAAACCTTCTCACAAATGAGCTTGTGAGATCATGATATTGGGGGCATTTGTCAGCCTCAAAATCCTCAAGACGGGCATTGCGCATATATGCGTTAAATTCTTCTTTGATTCCCGCTTGATCCATAAAATTTTCCGAAGGCCATTCACAGGGCCTCACAAGAGCGTCTCTTGGTGGTTCCTCATCAGCATCACGCATTGCAAGCCTGGGACCTTGCTTCCTTGAAGAACCACCTTGGAACATCTTCCTAAACATATTGTTTCCTCTGAAAAATTTCTGAAATTTTTAGTAACTTCAAAAAAAAGTGAACCAACTTCAATAAAATTGATAGCAACTACTCCTACAAGTGCCTAGAGCCTATGTTAAGCATTAGAACTACTTGGAACCATATAAATTTGACATGCAGGATCAAGAACATGGTAACCTATGCAGCACAAATTTGGAAAGAATAAAGCACTAGAACAAAAACTAATTGGATCAATGGAGGAGTCACATACCAAGGAACAATCTCCCAAGCAGTTTTGCGAGAGGTGCTTTGAGCAAGGAGATCGAAAATCACAACAAAAGTGGCTGGAACTCGTGCTTAAGTTGGTTTTTCGGGTTTGTGTGAGGCAGAGGAAGAAGATGGGTGCAGGGATAAGTGGAGGAGGGCCACCGTGGGCCCACGAGGTAGGGGGGCGTGCCCAGGGGGGTAGGGGCGCCCTCCACCCTCGTGGCAGTGGCAGCTCCCATGCTGTAATTTTTGCACTAAAAATCCTCAAATATTCCTGAAAAAATCATATTAAATTGGCATGGCATTCTGAGGACTTTTATTTTTGGGATATTTTTATATTGCACGGATAAATCAGGAAACAGACAGAAAAACACTATTAAGTATAAAGAGGGTACAGAAGGTTGTGCTTCTAGTTTCATCCATCTCATGCTCATCAAAAGGAATCCACTAACAAGGTTGATCAGGTCTTGTTAACAAACTCATTCCGATTAACATGGAACCGGAGAAATTTCGAATAACACTATGTTACCTCAACGGGGATATGGACATCCCCAATAATAAGTATATCATATTTCTTCTTGACAGTAGGGAGAGGAAATTCAAAACCTCCAAATATAATCGATGGAATTTTTCCAATAGAGTTGATACTATGAACTTGAGGTTGTTTCCTCGGAAAGTGTACCGTGTGCTCATTACCATTAACATGAAAAGTTACATTGCCTTTGTTGCAATCAATAACACCCCCCATAGTATTCAGAAAAGGTCTTCCAAGAATAATAGACATACTATCGTCCTCGGGAATATCAAGAATAACAAAGTCTGTTAAAATAGTAACGTTTGCAACCACAACAGGCACATACTCACAAATACCGAAAGGTATAGCAGTTGATTTATCAGCCATTTCCAAAGATATTTCAGTAGGTGTCAACTTATTCAAGTCAAGTCTACGATATAAAGAGAGAGGCATAACACTAACACCGGTTCCGAGATCACATAAAGCAGTTTTAACATAATTTCTCTTAATGGAGCATGGTATAGTAGGTACTCCTGGATCTCCAAGTTTCTTTGGTATTCCACCCTTAAAAGTATAATTAGCAAGCATGGTGGAAATTTCAGCTTCCGGTATCTTTCTCTTATTGGTAACAATATCTTTCATATATTTAGCATAAGGATTCATTTTGAGCATATCAGTCAATCGCATACGCAAAAAGATGGGTCTAATCATTTCAAAAAGCGCTCAAAATCCTCATCATCCTTTTCTTGGATGGTTTTGGAGGAAAGGGCATGGGTTTCGAACCCATGGTTCCCTTTCTTTACCATGTTTCCTAGCAACAAAGTCTCTTTTATCATAACGTTGATTCTTTGATTGTGGGTTATCAAGATCAACAGCAGGTTCAACTTCTACATCATTATCATTACTAGGTTGAGCATCATCATGAACATCATCATTAACATTTTCACTAGGTTCTTGTTCATTACAGATTGTGTTTCACATCGGACATAGAGATATCATTTGTATTCTCGGTGGTTCAGCAATAGGTTCACTAGAAGTTTGCAAAGTCCTATCATTTTCTTTTCTTCCTTTTAGAAGAACTAGGTGCATCAATATTATTTCTCGAGAATCTTGCTCGATTCTCTTAGGGTGGCCTTCAGGATACAAAGGTTCCTGAGTCATTCTACCAGTTCTAGTAGCCACTCTAACAGCATAATCATTTTTCTTACTATTCATTTCATCAAGCACTTCTTTCTGAGCTTTAAGTACTTGTTCTACTTGAGTGGTAACCATAGAAGCATGTTTGCTAACAAGTTTAAGTTCGCCTCTAATATTACCCATATAATCACCCAAGTGTTTAATCATATAAGCATCTTGTTTTAATTGTCTACCAAAATAAGCATTAAAGTCATCTTTCTTAAACATAAAGTTATCAAACTCATCCAAGCACTGACTAGCAATTTTAGTAGGAGGGACTTCATCTTTATCATATCTATAGAGAGAATTTACCTTTACTACCTGTTTCGGGATATCGGGATTAGGAGGTTCTTGAGTGAATAAAGAATTGAGATCATGTACTTCTTCAACAGGCGGTAAATTAAGACCATGTATTTCTTCAATAGGAGGTAAATTCTTAACATCTTCAGCTTTAATACCTTTTTCTTTCATAGATTTCTTTGCCTCTTGCATATCTTCAGGACTGATAAATAGAACACCTCTCTTCTTCGGAGTTGGTTTAGGAATAGGCTCAGTAATTGGAGCAGGAGCTGGCTCAGGAGGTGCCCAATTATTTTCATTTGTCAACATATTGTTCAATAGAATTTCAGCTTCATCCGGTGTTCTTTCCCTGAAAAGAGAACCAGCGCAACTATCCAGGTAATCTCTGGAAGCATCGGTTAGTCCATGATAAAAGATATCAAGTATTTCAGGTTTCTTAAGAGGATGATCAGGCAAAGCATTAAGTAACTTGAGATGTCTCCCCCAAGCTTGTGGGAGACTCTCTTCTTTAATTTGCACGAAGTTGTATATTTCCCTCAAAGCAGCTTGTTTCTTATGAGCAGGAAATATTTAGCGAGAAGTAATAAATCATATCACGGGACTACGCACACAACCAGGGTCAAGAGAATTAAACCATATCTTAGCATCACCCTTTAATGAAAACGGAAATATTTTGAGTATATAAAAGTAGCGCGATCTCTCATCATTAGTAAACAGGGCGGCTATATCATTCAACTTAGTAAGATGTGCCACAACAGTTTCAGATTCATAGCCATAAAAAGGATCAGATTCGACCAAAGTAATTATATCTGGATCAACAGAAAATTCATAATCCTTATCAGGAACACAAATAGGTGAAGTAGCAAAAGCAGGGACAGGTTTCATTCTGTCTCTAAGAGATTCTTTGTTCCATTTAACTAGCAGCCTCTTAAGTTCGTATCTATCATGGCAGGCAAAAATAGCCGCAGAAGATTCCATATCAAAAACATAACCCTCATGAATAACAGGCATATTTTCATCATCACTTTCATCATCGTATTCAGATTCAATAATTTCTTTCTCTCCAGCCCTAGCAATTTGTTCATCTAGAAATTCTCCAAGGGGCAGAGTATCAAGCATAGAAGTAGTTTCATCATAAGTATCATGCATAGCGAAGTGGCATCATCAATAACATGCGACATATCGGACGAATAATGAAGCAGGTTTAGGTGTCGCTAACTTACTCATAATGTAAGGTGAATCAAGTGCGAGCTAGATGGCAGTTCCTTACCTCCCTCGTAGTTGAGGGATAAATTTTTGTCTCAGCGTCTTTCAAGTTCTTCATAGTGTCCAGCAGATATAAATCCCAAGTGACTCAAAGAATAGAGCTATGCTCCCCGGCAACGGCGCCAGAAATTAATCTTGATAACCCACAAGTATAGGGGATCGCAATAGCTTTCGAGGGTAGAGTATTCAACCCAAATTTGTTGATTCGACACAAGGGGAGCCAAAGAATATTCTCAAGTATTAGCAGCTGAGTTGTCAATTCAACCACACCTCGAAACTTAGTATCTGCAGCAAAAGTGTTTAGTAGCAAAGTAATATGATAGTGGTGGTAACGGTAACAGAAGTAAAGACAGCAAAGGTAATGTTTTTGGTATTTTGTAGTGATTGTAACAGTAACAACGGGAAAGTAAATAAGCGAGAACCAGTATATGGAAAGCTCGTAGGCACCGGATCAGTGATGGATAATTATGTCGGATGCGGTTCGTCATGTAATGATCATAACATAGGGTGACACGAACTAGCTCCAATTCATCAATGTAATGTAGGCATGTATTCCGAATATAGTCATACGTGCTTATGGAAAAGAACTTGCATGACATCTTTTTTCCTACCCTCCCATGGCAGCGGGGTCCTATTGGAAACTAAGGGATATTAAGGCCTCCTTTTAATAGAGAACCGGAACAAAGCATTAGCAGATAGTGAATACATGAACTCCTCAAACTATGGTCATCACCGGGAGTGGTCCTGATTATTGTCACTTCGGGGTTGCCGGATCATAACACATAGTAGGTGACTATAGACTTGCAAGATAGGATCAAGAACTCACATATATTCATGAAAACATAATAGGTTCAGATCTGAAATCATGGCACTCGGGCTCTAGTGACAAGCATTAAGCATAGCAAAGTCATAGCAACATCAATCTCGAACATAGTGGATACTAGGATCAAACCCTAACAAAACTAACTCGATTACATGATAAATCTCATCCAACCCATCACCGTCCAGCAAGCCTACGATGGAATTACTCACGCACGGCGGTGAGCATCATGAAATTGGTGATGGAGGATGGTTGATGATGACGACGGCGATGAATCCCCTCTCGGAGCCCCGAGCGGACTCAGATCAGCCTCCCGAGAGGTTTTAGGGCTTGGCGGCGGCTCCGTATCGTAAAACGCGATGATTTCTTCTCCCTGATTTTTTCTCCCCGAAAGCCAATATATAGAGTTGGAGTTGGCGTCGGAAAGTGTCCAGGGGCCACGAGGTGGGGCGCGCCCGGGGGGCGCGCCCACCCTCGTGGACAGGTGTGGGCCCCTGGTCTTCATCTTTAGCGAGGATTTTTATTATTTATTCTAAAATATTCCGTGGAGTTTCAGGTCATTCCGAGAACTTATGTTTTCTGCACATAAAACAACATCATGGCAATTCTACTGAAAACAGCGTCAGTCCGGGTTAGTTCCATTCAAATCATACAAGTTAGAGTCCAAAACAAGGGCAAAAGTGTTTGGAAAAGTAGATACGACGAAGACGTATCAGGCCTCCGCTGTCTTCCCCAACCACGGCCTCCACTCCATCCCTGGCGCCCTCTCCCCTCCTCCGCCTCTCCGTAGATCCTCTCGAGCGGCCAAATCCGCTCCCACGGCCAGATCCGCTCCCTCCTCGTGCCGGAAACCCTAGCTGCCCGGGCGCGGCCATGACGACTGACCGACCGCAGGCGGAGGACTCTGGCTCGGACAACGGTCCTCCTACTGCTCGCTCTCACACTGTTCGCCGGTGGTGCCAGCGGGCAGCAGCGGCGGCAGGATCTCGCTCTTCTGGTGCCTCTTCAACCTCGGCGGCGTCCTGGGCGGCCTCCTCCCCTTCTCCTTCAACTACACCCGCACCGACACCGGCAGCGTGAACGACGCCCCCTACGCGGCCTTCATCGCCTTCATGCTGCTCGGCACCGCGCTAACCTTCCTGGTCCTGCCGCCCGCCAGGATCGTCCGCGACGACGGCACGCGCGCCACCAGGGTCACCTACTCCTGGATGTCCATGGAGGGGTGGGAGATCCTCAAGCTCTTCACCAACTGGAGGATGCTGCTCATCCTCCCGGCCGCCTGGGCAAGCAACTTCTTCTACACCTACCAGTTCAACAACGTCAATGGCCTCCTCTTCACCTTGAGGACCAAGGGCCTCAACAATGTTTTCTATTGGGGCGCCCAGATGCTCGGCTCTGCCGGCATCGGATACTTCCTCGACTTTGGCTTCGGCTACGGCCTCATGGACGCCATCTTCCAGAGCCTCATCTACTGGATCATCGGCGCCCTCGCAAACGACTCCCAGATACTAAGCAGGTACTTACTCTTCATTTATGCAGTAGTAGTACATGCCTGCTGAATTTCCTCACAACAGGTTTTGGATTGGCAACAATTTATTTATCATAATGGACCCAGCAGTCATATATATTATTGGTTCTGAATTGGCTAACTAGAAGCCACTGTTTGATAGAAGAACATCTCTATTCTTCTGATGGTTCTCACTCTGTTTGGTAACAGACTCTGCTTTAGGAAAGTCTCACAGTACAGTACTACTAGTAGATAAGATACTCCTTAAACTTTGGATCAAGTAAACTGTCTCATATATTTTATGCTCCTCAAACTTCACAGTGCAGTATTACATTGTTATGCTCCTCAAACTTCATAGTACAGCACTACATTGTTATGCTCCTGTTATCTCAACTCTTATAGTATGATGAATCAAGTAAACTAAAAGCACCACCCTGTTCATGCATGCGGTGACCTCTGCCTTCGAGCCATGCGGTGCTGGCCCTTCAGGAGGCTGCAGAGGCCTACCCGGTGGGTCTCTTCGAGGACACCAACATGTGCGACATCCATGCCAAGCGCGTGACCATCATGCCCAAGGACATTCAGCTGGCTAGGAGGATCCGTGGTGAGAGGGCTTAAGGTGCTTGCTTTGCCTGTGGGAATGGCTCTGGCGGGCATCTGTGTCTGCTTTTGCTGCTGAACACTTATCATGTGTCGCGAACTACTAATACTGGTCGTGTGCAGTAATATGTCAGTGCCGTACTCTGTGCCATACTATGTTCGTAGAGCTAGATCATTTGTTCGTTGGTCGTCCTAAATCATCCACCTGGTTGGTGCTTATCTGAACCTTGCATTTTATGTCTGAAAATTAGTGATTGTGTGAACCATTATTATGTTCCTTGTGTCTCATTTATTTGTATCTCTGCCATGCAAGTTTGTGTTCACCGATAGTGTTTTTGATTCCTATCAATCTGTGCTAGTAGTCGTCTTTGTTTAGCCAACCATAGACCTGAAGTTGTGCTACCCAAACGAGCTAGTCTTATAAGTTCGCTATGGAAATTAGAGTGCTCTGTAATATGTCTGGAGATTAGAAAATGTTCAGGTAAATGAAACTGTTTGATAGAGCTGTACTGTGAAGTTTGAGGATCACAGTACAATACTACTAGTAGATAACATGAGCATAACAATGTAGTGTTGTACTGTGAAAGTCTCATATATTTTCCTTTTGAAGTTTGTAGTACATTCATGTTAATTACTTATGATGTGAATCCGATGTTAAATGTTGGTGCTATCAGGAAGAGTAAAAGTAATAACCTTGCTAGTGGACATGTAAACTGCAAAGCTGGTACTGTGAGTCTAAAATCTTTGGATTTATATATCGGTTACTGTGGTTTCAGATGCAATTTTTTTTGATTGGTGGATTAGAATGATTGACACAACCATGTGATCCATTATCAGGTTGTGGATTGGTGCTGCTGGCCTCAACAGGGCACCTTGCACTACCCGTGTAAGTGCATTTGATAAGGCAGTGAGATTGTTCGCAGAAAAGCCGGCGGATAAGGTAATCACTCCACTGCTGGGTACTACCTTCAACTCGCTTGGATAAGCATACGATTTATCTCTTCTCTGTGTAGATATGAATGTTGTTCATGCGACTGTGTCTTGGCAGAAACGGTGAGGATCACAAGGTGAAGATGAGGTGCTGGTATGGTCATGGTAAGAGATCCTCCTCTACACCTCATGGGATGCAATATCATGCTTGCTCTTGTGAAATCGATGATGATGCTCTGAATGTTATTTCTATTGCCATTGTGGATTAGCTTCTGCCCCTCAAATGCTATTGGCAAGTTGCATCCCTTGACTCCGTGGATGAGTAGAATTATCATGAGTAGTATACAACCTGAGATGTCTGATTTTATACAACCTGCACCTCGAAATTGGTATGTTCCAGGCTGTGTCTTTGATTGAAAAGGATTCTTCACTATAAACTAGAATAATTTGTCACATCTAAAATTCTGTAATCCCTAATAGCTGAAACTTGAGCATTACAAAGTTTCATTTCTGTGGGGCACTACTGTCTAGAGCTTTGCTCCACTCTCAATTTCTTTAGAACTACAGAGATCCAGTGGCAATGCTTTAGAGAACTATCTAATCTGTTTCAGAATGTGAGATCAATTGAGATCCAGTGGCAATGCTTTTGAGATCTTGCTATGTGTAACTATTTTATTCTAGGAATCTCCCTTCTGAATCATGCACAGTGCCTGTTACTATGGCAATGAATTTTATCTATGCACAGTGCCTATTTATAAGAAGTATTGACGCATGTGTTTGAATGGCTGAGTAGTGAACTATATCATGAAAGTATGGAATGGCTGAGTAGTGCATATTCAGGTTCTCGCCGTCTAGTATGTGAAGAGTAATGTAACCAATCAAATGTGATATATGCATCTGAATTAGATTGGTTTAAGTTTTGTACCTGAAATGCCCACAACCAAATGTGCATGAATATTTAGAATGAGACACCAATTGAAGATGAACATGTTCGTTGTTACATAGTTGCTTCTTTCTCTTCATGTATTATTATGTGCTCCGTAATGATTTGGTTTTGCTTCCATATGATCTGCTTCTACATTTTGTTCCTATGTAATCTGATCTGCAATGATTCAGTCTTTGGTTCCATATAGTTAATCCGCTTCCATGCTCTATTCCTGTATAATTTTCCTGCTGTTCTTGCTGTTGTATGTGTTTGCCTTCCAGGGACAACATATATATGCTCAATACACTCTACTTGTTTTCCTGTATAGTTTTCTTACTTTTTTTCTTTATGTTCACTCTTTTTCAGGAGCTCAAGGCCTAATTTTTTTCCTTTATGTTCACTCTCTTACTGGAGCTAGAGTCCTAATTTTTTTGAGTGTGAAGCCGTGAAGCCAAGTGCGAAGCAGTGAAGCTGTACTTTGCAAAGAGTTCTTTTGGCTCTGTAGTAGATTGTAAAAGGCTAATGTAGTGTAAAAGGCTAATGTAGTGTAAAAGGCTAATATAGTGTTATTTGACGAACTATATTTGTTATGTCCTGTTTGAAATAGTGGTTGTTTGAAATAGTGGTTATGTATGTTGAGAAGATATGTAAACTTCACCAGTGGGAGACACTTATGAATATAATCTGAGCAATTTTGAAATTTCTGACATGTGGGACTCATGTATGGCATTATGACTTGTGGGACCCATCTGACTAGTGGGACCAGCTCTAAAATATGATGACTGAAAATAGAAAATTAATTGATTGTAAGAAGGCCAAGGCCCAAAAATAAAGAAGCTGAAACACAAGGCTTGGCCCAAGTAGCCCACAAGAATTGAAAGAAAAATAATAATATAAAAAGGTTGAATTAATGGACTCGGCCCATCTAAAGCACCGAAATGGACCGGGCTGAATCTTGTCAGTGACCTTTTGAATTGGTCATAGTTTTACCACATCAGATTGCCACGTCGGATCCGACGTGGCCTGGGTAGACAGCCAGTGACCAAAACAAAAGGTCATGGGTTCAACGACCTTCTGTTTTGGTAGAACGCGTCACGACCTTCTCACGAGAGAAGGTCGTTAATTTCAGATTACGACCGCCAGCTTTTGACCTTTTGTTTTTTGTCACAAAAAGGTCGCAAATGAAAAACAATGACCTTTCAGTGACCAATAGTCAAGGTCACAAGTTGACATATTTCTTGTAGTAACTACTGGGTCGTGATCACTCAGGAGGTGATCATGGGCATATGCTATATACTTTATATTGTTACATTACTTATGATACTGTTCGGAGATGGGGGCTGAAGGGGCAGGTGGCTCCATCCCAGTAGAGGTGGGCCTGGGTTCCCGACGGCCCCCGACTGTTACTTTGTGGCAGAGCGACAGGGCAGGTTGAGGCCACCTAGGAGAGAGGTGGGCCTGGCCCTGGTCGGCGTTCGAGGATACTTAACACGCTTAACGAGATCTTAGTATTTGATCTGAGTCTGGCCACTGGCCTATACGCACTAACCAACTACGCGGGAACAGTTATGGGCACTCGACGTCGTGGTATTAGCCAAAGCCTTCGTGACGTCAACGACTAAGCGGCACGCGCCGGTTTGGACTGGAACGCCTTCTAGGCTAGGTCTGCTTCCAGCCGCGTATGCAACGTGCAGGTGTGCAATGGGCGATGGGCCCAGACCCCTGCACGCATAGGATTTAGACCGGCGTGCTGACCTCTCTGTTGTGCCTAGGTGGGGCTGTGACGTGTTGATCTTCCGCGGCCGGGCATGACCCAGAAAAGTGTGTCCGGCCAAATGGGATCAAGCGTGTTGGGTTATGTGGTGCACCCCTGGAGGGAAGTTTATCTATTCGAATAGTCGTGATCTTCGGTAACAGGACGACTTGGAGTTGTACCTTGACCTTATGACAACTAGAACAGGATACTTAATAAAACACACCCTTCCAAGTGCCAGATACAACCCGGTGATCGCTCTATAACAGGGCGACGAGGAGAGGATCGCCGGGTAGGATTATGCTATGCGATGCTACTTGGTGAACTTACCATCTACTCTCTTCTACATGCTTCAAGGTGGAGGCTGCCAAAAGCGTAGTCTTCGACAGGACTAGCTATCCCCCTCTTATTCTGGGTTTCTGTAGTTCAGTCCACCGTTATTGCCCCTTTACAAAGATACCCATGCATAAGTAGTGTAGATCCTTGCTTGCGAGTACTTTGGATGAGTACTCACGGTTGCTTTTCTCCCTCTTTTCCCCCTTTCCTTTTTACCTGGTTGTCGCAACCAGAGGTTGGAGCCCAGGAGCTAGACTCCACCGTCGAAGACGACCCCTACTACACCGAGGGTGCCTACTACTACGTTCAGGCCGCCGACGACCAGGAGTAGTTAGGAGGATCCCAGGCAGGAGTCTTACGCCTCTTTCGATCTGTATCCTAGTTTGTGCTAGCCATCTTATGGCAACTTGTTTAACTTATGTCTGTACTCAGATATTGTTGCTTCCGCTGACTCATCTATGATCGAGCACTTGTATTCGAGCCCTCGAGGCCCTGGCTTGTATTATGATGCTTGTATGACTTATTTTTATTTTAGAGTTGTGTTGTGATATCTTCCCATGAGTCCCTGATCTTGATCATACATGTTTGCGTGTATGATTAGTGTATGATTGAATCGGGGGCGTCACAAGTTGGTATCAGAGCCGGCTGTCTGTAGGAATCCCCCTTCCACACTCCTTGGCCGAAGTCGAGTCTAGATATTGCAAAACTTTTACTAACATGGCTGTGTGTCTTACGGACCCACGTCGCCATTGGGTGGAATTAGCATCTTTTATTCCTCGACCTATACTCTGGGACTCTAATCTCTCCTCTATTCGGGTTAACTCATTTTACTAACACCGACTCTAGGTTCTCGTAACTACTTCCACCCGGAGAGCCCCTTACTCCAGATGATTACTTGGTCCGCCAAAGGATTTCGAAGATACTCTCCAATGTTCTCTCGAGACTTTGAGCCTGTTGCTTTTGCAATTCCCTACCACCGAAATACCCCTATGGATAAATACATACACTTACCATTCTTACTTTTATTCCCAGTTGATCTTGTTATAACAAGATACCCTGAAATCCCCTCTATTGTTCCGAGATTTGTTTTTGCCTACTGCCTTGCAGTTCCTTGCCACCTGAATACCCCTACGGATAATTTCTCGCCCTTATCGAGTATCCGCTCATCCCCAGTTGTTCATGTGTTTCACAATTGTCTTCAAAATACTATTCGATCCTTCAAAATTCCTCAGTAGCTTATTGCTCTGCAATACTTGTCTGCTTGCATTATGGATGCTTTCCATTTGTCTGGCAATATTCATTAGTATTCTTAGACACCGTCATTTTGATCCTATTGATTCAACATGAGTGCGATTGCGCGCAATCGTCAGTTGATCCTTTTAAATTATCCTTCCGTCTCGGACGTCATTTTGAACATGAGCTGGTTGTCGACCAATCGAATTGCCACCATTTGTGCCTCTAAGTCTATTCGACTTACTTATCTTTTGATCAGAGCATCTGCTTCTGATCCCCCAATTTTGAAATCATAATTCCTTGTATTTAAGCTCTCGAATTATCGAAATATTTCTATAATACGATGCCTTTTGCATTATTTCTTCTTCTGGCTAAACATATATGCTCACATCAGATTCTTGGCGGTCCGCCAGATCGTTTGGTGGATTATTATCCGACCGTTCCTGCATATTATCAAAACCTTGAGTTCTTCCCTGATACATAATGCCTTTGGTAAATTGTATCCTCTACTTGTGTCAACCATGCTCAGCTTTTGAGCTTCTGTTAGTTACTCCTGAAGTTCGTGGTATATGTTCCTAAGATGCCCCTATGGGTTGAACCTATGCCATCTTTAGTCTGTGTGAACCCGAAGTTTATGCGGGTTATATCTATTGGTGTTTTGTCGAAAAAAAATTCAACTCTATAAATTCTTCGAAGACGGGAAGTGAATGAAAGGTTATGCATTGAAGAAGTGGGAGTTGACCTTGAACTTTGTCTTCATGCCCATGGACATGATGTAGATTCTATCATGGAAACTTTCTTGTAATAATAAATATTTCCTTGATAAATATCATCTGGTATCTGTGAATTGATCCTTTGCAACTGTGGTTCCAACCATGATTGTTCTCCTTTGATTCTATTTCTCGGACATGTTAAAGTAATTGTCTTCTGCAGGTCAATACGCCTGCCCAGCCTCTATTATGATCTCCCTTTGAGTATTACCCCTGGTATCTCGAGGATATCTTGCCATTGCACTACATCTTATAAACTTTGATGAAGTACTACCTTACCTTGTCTTTGTCACTTCATGGGTTCTGGGTCGTCGTCAACCGACAACATCGATTTGTGAATAGAATCAATACTGAGATTCAGTTATCTCAGTACTTTGTTGTTGAGAAGTTTAATACTCCATCAAGTCATCCCAAGCCTGATCGACTATTACCATTATCGTGCTAAATTTTAACTGTGCTACATGTCCTTATTTCCGGAGCACAACTTTTGATGACGAGCCAAGCTTACGGCGATCGTCCTCGGCATACCATTTCGCCTTGAACAACAATCTTTGATTTCAAGTTTGTATTGCACTAGTGGTTTCAATAACCTTTCGCTCGGTCATTCATTTGACTTGTTGTCATCACCGATCGGTTACATCTTAATGGAATCTCTCGACAAATGTGTCGTGATCATCATCAACAATGATATGCCTTCTTCCAAGTGTGAATCAAATTGACAATGGGAAATACTATCCTTTCTCCTCGATGATTAGTATTAACATCGACAACATTCTTGCATTTCCTCCAACACAAAACTTTTTCTTGTTTTGTGTTATACCTTGAGTTCCTTGTTATCCGACTTATGTTATGTTCTACCTTGAAGTATTACCATCTTTTATGTTAAGAATGTCGTGAGAATTTCACCACCTCTTAAGAAATTCTTGTTACAGTGATGCTTCTCGCCATCACCATTCTTTTCTTGGCCCCGTGTTGAGTGAACTCTGTTGTGGGAATTTGATATCTCTAGCAACCCTATTGTTGTGAAGTGAATGGCAAATAGTTTCCTTATCGAATCACCATTCTAACTTTGATCGTCCTACTTGGTCCATATTCCTAGGTGCATTTTCGATCAATATTTAATTGTGGAAATCCATCCTTTGGAAATCTTGATGAATTGTCGCTGAGTTCATCAGCCACCTCCTCATCCTCTCCTTGGTTTACCGATGAAATCTTGTTTTGGCACTCGCTTCCATAGTTCATTTCCTGAGAATCTTACGATGTCTTCTGTCAATCTGCGTCGCACCTTTTTCTTCTCAGGTATCCTGACCCCAATTAGAACTGAATCTTGGTCAGATATGATGGTTGGAACATATTTCCAAGAGTTATAACATTGGTATTTTATGACCTGGTAAGGTGATGTCATTCCTAGCACACCTGGCCGAAGGACCTAGCGTCATCTAGCAAGAACATGGCGTGGCGTGCCCGCGTGCGAGGCAGCGGTCACGGGAGATGGCGACAGCCCTCGCCGCGGTGGACGTTGGAGAGGCGGAGTCGCATTCTCCAGTGCCTTGACAGATGGCCTACAACCCCGGGCGCCGCAACCACGTTGTCGTGGATGTCGCCGCTCCTCCCAGGACGGATCCATCATCGATCTCACATCCATCGGCACCGTCAGTGTTCTGGGCTCCGACGAGAAGAGTGGAGCATGGAAGATGGCGGTGCCTTGAGTCCTGTGAGCCAGGGCGTGTCTCATGTCCTACTTTACCTTGCCGGCGACATGACTAACACTCTGAGGGGCGCAGCCAACCGCCGGACATGGGCACGGCGGAGAGGTTTACATTGCATGTAATAGTATGGAATTGAGGTTTCTAATTTAAGGTATCCGATTAAGTTAACAATTGTTTGAGGTGTGATCGCTCACTGTCCGCAAACGCGCCCGGACGCGTCCATGGGCGTTTGAGGGGTAGGGTTTGCCAAGTCCGACTGTAGATGCTCTCAGATTTCTAACGCTCGAGTTCCGCGCCGTTGCTGGAAACCCAAACCGTCTTGATTCACCTGGTTACTATGCCATCTATTTCAAATTAATTGAGGTTTTAGATTAAGTCAAAAAAATTAGGTTTGAAAAATCTTATGGAAAAATATGGTAGTGGCATCTCCAACGCCGATTCTCAAACCGCCCGCACATGTCCAAACCACGTGGTTCGGATGTGGTGTGCCATCCAATGCGGGCCTCTATCGGTCTGCCGAGCGATCCAGACGTGCTTTTTCTCACAAACCGAAGACAAACTAGGGGGCTTTGCTGGCGTCTGGACCGCTGTCACGTCTGCTCCTAACCACCCTGGCTCAGAAAACCCCCTCCCTCTCCCATGCGCGCTTCCCGCTTGAAACGGTTAGCGTCGCTCCAGAGCGTCAGTGTTGCATTCATGCCCAGCCAGAGGGGACGTGATCTCTCATTGGCACCGGCATTGAAGCAGGGCCCTGGCCAAGAGAGCGCCGGCCGCGCCGCTTCCCAGTGCATGCGGTTTCTCTGCGTTCAAACGACACCATAGTCGGTCGTCCGTCTGCTATCTACATTAATGACACACGGTTGCCGAGGAACCCACTCCGGCGCTACCCGTCCGTCTGTCTGCCACCCACCAATGTTATTCGCACGTTATATAAACTGCAACCTCGGCCATAGCCGCAGTCCTCGTCTCCGGTCCCTCTCTTCTCTTATCACCACTCCCACCATGGACTCCTCACGCTTCAAAGCTCTCTGGGATTGACTGTTGCCGGAGCAGAAGAAGGAGATGGCTGCCACTAGTGCTGGAGGCCGACGATGTCCCAATGGAGGATGTGGTCGTGGATGGCCGAAGCCACCCTCCTCCCCGGCGCACTCTCCCCTGTGCATTGTGATACGTCTCCAATGTATCTATATATTTTTTATTGTTTCATGCTATTATATTATCAATATTGCATGCTTTATATGCATTTATATGCTATTTTATATCATTTTTTGCGACTAACTATTAGCCTAGTGCCTAGTGCCAGTTTCTGTTTTTTTGCTTGTTTTTGACTTCTCAGGAAAATGGTACCAAACGAAATCCAAATGTGATGAAACTTTACGATGATTTTTTTTCTGGACTAGAAGGGATCCTGGAAGGTTCACGAGGAAGCCAAAAGAGCTACATGAGAGCCACGGGGCGCACCCCTGAGCTCGTAGGCCCCATGTAGCACTGTTTGACCTAATTCCACCTCTATAAATGCCCGAATATTCCCAAACCAACATAGAGCCACCCGAAACACTTTTTCCGCAGCCGCAAGCTTCTGTTCTTCCGCAATCCCATCTGGAGGCCTTTTTCGGTACTCTGCCAGAGGGGGAATCAATCACGGAGGGCGTCTACATCATCCTTGTTGCCTTCCGGTGATGCGTGACTAGTTCACCATAGACCTACGGGTCCATAGCTAGTAATTAGATCGCTTCTTCTCTCTCTTCGGTCTTCAATACAATGTTCTCCTCGATCTTCTTGGAGTTCTATCTGATGTAATCTTATTTTGAAGTGTGTTTATTGAGACAAGATGAATTGTGGGTTTATGATTGGAATATTCATTGGAAGTAATTGAGCCTCTTCTGAACTTTATAATGCATGATTGTTATAGTTTTGTATTTCTTTCCGATCTATCCGTTTAGTTTGGCCAACTAGGTTGATTTATCTTCATTGAGAGAGGTGCTTTGTAATGGTTTAATATTACGGTGCTCTATATCCTGGATTTACTCTGTCTACATCATGTCATCTTGCATGAGATGTTACTCTTTTTGTAATGAAGTTAATACCATAGATGCTTGCCTGATAGCGGTGGATTGGTGGAGTAATAGTAGTAGATGAAGGCATAAGTCAGTCTACTTGTCTCGAACGTGGTACCTATATACATGATCATTGTCGTGAATACGTCATAACTATGCGCTTTTCTATCAATTGCCCAACAGTAATTTGTTCACCCACCGTATGCTATGTGTTCGACAGAAAAGGAACTAATGAAAAATATAGCCCCGGGTCTACTTTAACCAATCCAAAAGTAATCTGTTGCAATTTATTTACCTTTATTTTATTTTGCAATTTATCTAGCTACCTATATAAGATTTTATCCTTGCAATTAACGAGTTCAAGGGGATTGACAACCCTATTGCACGAGTTGTGTGCAAGTATTTGCTTTTGTGTGTGCAGATGTTGTTCACGAGGCTTTGCTTGATTCTCCTATTGGTTTAATAAACCTTGGTTCTCACTGAGGAAAATATTTATCTCTACTGTACTACATCTCCCCTCCTCTTCGGGGAAAATCTCAACAAAGCACACAAGTAGCAGGAAGAATTTCTAGCACCGTTGCCAGGGAGACATCACAAAACCTATCAAGTGCCTTCACACAAACTATCATCTACTTGCTCTACTTTTGATTTGCCTTTGCCGCTCATTTTCATCTTCCCCAATTCTCATAAAAAACAAAAACACAAAAACATTTTGTTTGCTCATTTGCTTGTTTTGTCGCCATGCCTCAAGAAAATACCAAGTTGTGTGACTTCTAAATCCTGATATTAATGATTTTATTAGTACTTTAATTGCTCCATCCGCCACTAGTGCGGAGTCATATGATATTAATGATGCTTTACTAATTTTTTTTATTAAAGAACAATTTATGGAAATCCTAATGAGGATACTGCATCGCATCATAATACTTTTGTTGAATTATGCGATATGCAAAAGAAAAAAGATGTGGATAATGATATTATAAAGTTGAAATTATTTCCTTTCTCGCTAAGAGAACGTGCTAAAACTTGGTTTTCATCCTTGCCTCGCAATAGTATTGATTCATGGGATAAGTGTAAGGATGCCTTTATTGCTAAGTATTTTCCTCCTGCTAAGAATATTTCTCATAGAAATCAAATTATGAACTTTAAGCAACTTGAGCATGAACATGTTGCACAATCTTGGGAGAGAATGAAATTAATGATTATAAATTGTCCCACTCATGGTTTAAGCTTATGGATGATTATGCAAAATTTCTATGTGGGACTAAACTTTGTTTCTAGAAATCTTCTAGACTATGCTGCAGGCGGTACCAGTTGGAGCTCTACAAAACTTCTTGATAATATAATAAAAATTTATTCTCAATGGCACACTGAAAGAGCTCCAACTGGTAAGAAGGTAAACTATGTCAAAGAAATTACTACTTTGAGTGATAAAATGGATGCTCTTATGAAAATGCTTACTAGTAAAAATGCTCATGTTGATCCTAATGATGTGCCACTAAGTACTTCTATTGAGAAAAATAATGATACTATTGATGTGAATTTTGTCTTTAGAAATAATTTCAACAATAATGCATATAGGGGTAATTTCAATCCTAGGCCGTAACCAGGAAATTCCTCTAATAATTATGGTCATTCCTATGGAAATTCTTATAATAATAAAAAAATAGGATACCTACTGATCTTGAGAACAACATGAAAGAATTCATTAATTCTCAAAAGATTTTTAATGCCATGGTGTAAGAAAAATTGAATAAAGTTGATGATATGGCTAGAAACATGGATAGAATTGCTCATGATGTGGATACTCTTAAAATTAAAATTTTGGCACCCAAGCATGATATTAATGAGTCTATTAAATCTATCCAAGTCTCCATTAATGAAAGTAAAGAAAGAACCACCAGGTTGAGAGCTAAGCGAGAATTCCTAGAAAAGGCCATTCCACCCGTTTTTTATCGTAATCATGATGAAGATATTATAATGATTGGTGTCTCACCTATTGGTTCTTTGTTTACTAATATAAAACTTGGTGAAAAAGGGACTTGAGATGAGTCAACTTTAGCTAGAAGGCGTCCCAATTGTTTAGAGGGTGATGATCTCAATGATAAAACTGATAAAAGTGGGTTTGGAGAGGTCAAGACTTTGGACTACAAGGACTTTAATTATGATAATTGTTCTTTAATTGATGCAATCCATGATAAACTCACCCAATGCTCATGACAAAATAAAGCTTTTAATGAACATATTGTAAACGAGAAGGGCATGGCGAGCAGCCTGGGTGGTAGAGCGGCGACGGCTACGAGAGATAAAGCAGATCCAGAGAAAGAGGGAAGGATGGTGACGCGGGGTCCAGACGGGATTTTGGGTGGGTCGGGGGTGTCGGAGTCCGATGTGGCTGGTATCTGGACTCCCGCCAAACCCCCTGGTTTGCTTCTGGTTTGCGGGAAAACGAACATCCGGACTGGTTCGCGGACCAATGCGCGATAACGTTGAATGACAAACTGCATTCAGACAGGTTGGTCCAGACGCTTGCGCGTGGTTTGAGGGTCCGCGTTGGAGATGGCCTTACTTCCTCCCCAGTCTCACCCGATTTTCCAATCTCTCTTTTTTTCCAGAGGTTTAGGGATCCTGTGGTTCGAAAGAATTTCATAGAAATTCTATAGTATAGGATTCTTATAGGATTTTTTCTCTTTAGAGACCTTTGGTTTGGAGGAATCTCATAGAAATTCCATAGGATAGGATAGGATAGGATTCTTATAGGAATAATTTCTTTAGAGCCCTTTGGTTCATAGGAATGGATTCCTATTACTACAAAGGATTGGTTTCTATCCTCCACATTTAAAAAGAAAATAAACATGAGCCTAGAGTCAATGAATTTTTTTGATGTGAACCAAATGTCATTTTTTTAGTTATAGGATTTGAGATACATGTCATCTCATTTTTTATAAATTTTCTCTTTATAAAATAATCCTATGCTATGAACCATAGATGGCCTTAAAAGTTTAGAAATCAATGTGTCAGGTGTTAAAATGGAGGCGACCCCCAGAAATAAACTCGTTTCCCCTAGTTTAATGTCGACAGAACAGTAGTACTCCCTCCGGTCCTTTTTACTCTGCACATTGGATTTGCCGAAAGTCAAACTTAGCTAAGTTTGATCAAATTTATATTACAAATTATTAGCATCTATAATATCTAATAAATATAATATGAAAATATTTTCCGAGATGAATCTAATGATATTGGTGTTGTTATGTAAATGTCAATAATCTTTTATATAAATTTGGTCAAAGTTGGATGAGATTGACTTCAGACAAACCTAATATGCAGAGTAAAAATGACCGGAGGGAGTACGGTCCTTTGTTGTTGCTTCAGTCAATGCTCTAGTAGGTGTGAACCTGGTTTTTTTTTTAAGTAGGTGTGAACCTGGTCGTTTTGACGGTTGTGTTGAACTTGTCTAAAGCTTGCTTGGGTAATCCCACATGTCTCATAGATTTAATCATAAAGCTGGGAGAAAAGGTATATTTTCTTACAAAACGTATGGGTGGCAGTTGGATACGCAGCCCCACGAGCCCAACATGCTGCTCCACTTGTGTTACTTATAAACAGCCACTGTCATCTCCAGTTTTGGTTCTTGTTTGGATCACTTCAGAGATTTTTGTTACCAACTCTATAATCCACCCAAAGTCCAAAACAAACCTTGAATTGATAGATGAAAGATAAATCAAACCCTGAACTTTGAATCCCGGAAATTGGCACTCAGAACTTCTCAATCCCGGTCTATTTTGGACCCTAGACCCATTTGGGGCACCGGGAATATAACAATCGCGGCCGGATAAGTTACTACTCTCACTAACGAGTATTTGGGCCGGCTCACTATTTGCGTTTTCAAAAAATGAGAAGATGTTCGTGTTTTAAAATTGTGTATTTTTTCAAAATGTTCGTCCTTTCAATCATAAAAAAAATTCGTGCATTTCAAATAATGTATAGTAATTTAAAAATGTTCCTGATTTCGATTTTCTGTCACAAATTAAAAAAATAGTGTTTTCAAAAAGCGAACACTATTTCGGACGTAGATATTTTAAAATATAAACAGGTACAAATTCTGAAACCTGAACAATATTTTCAAAATGTTTATACAATGTAAAAAAATGTTATTGTCATTAAGTAAATGTAAAACATGTACTTTGCAAAATGTTGTTGTGTCACATTGTTCAAAAAATGTTTTTGGCATTTCGTATACTATTTGCTTTAAAAAAATATTCTGTATTTCAAACTGTTCACATTTTTTCCAAGAAATATTTCGTAATTTTTCACAAAAAAAAATTCATATGTGCTATGTCAGATGAATTGCATCCTTCAGTTACGTTGGCTAGGTGCGGCCACCACTAGCCCGAGGTTACTAATTCGAATCCTGTCATGCATATTACGTACTGCTAGTATTTATATCGCTCCTGATACAAGACAAGTGGGTTCGTAGAAAACTAAAAAGAAAAAACAGAAAGGAGCGAGCGCCCAAGCAACTGCGTTGATGGGCTGGCCCGATTTATCCTACAGTAGTATCCAGCCAGTCAGTCAAGTATCTTTTTCTCAAAAAAAAACAAGTCAGTCAAGTATCCTTGCCACATCAGCAAGCATAGCAGCTAAACACCCTCAAGGTTTAAAATAGATCGGAATCAGAGAGTTCGGTGTGCTGATTTTCGGAATTACAAGTTCAGGGTTTGATTTAGCTTTCCTCTACAAGTTCAAGTTTTATTTTGAACTTTTTCCAATGCAAAATGCAAGGAGGATGCACCTGTCACTGCCCGCCGACTGCATATGCCTGCATGCATGAGACCTGATCCGGTCTTACACACATCACACATGCTGGCTTGACAGCCGATCTGCTGATTAATTCTTAAGTCAATTCAACACGCATGTAAGGTTTAATCATTCCCAGTCGTCTCGTTAGCTACTACTTGCAAAAAGAAAAAAATGCCACCCACCATGACCGTGTGCATGCACATGCCTCTGCTTGAACGGTTCAATCGATCCAGTCATCAGCTAGCCTCGCATTGCCTCAAAAAAGAAAACCTATATATAACGCATTTGGTCGAGCAACGAAAACACACCAATATCATCGAGACATCGACACACAAGCCAACCAAACTACTGCAGCGCAGCGGTTAGCTTCTTCTTGCTTCAATCCACAGCGAGCTCCAGCGGCCAGTGCCATTAAGGAGCTGTCTGGTGGTGCCACGTCTACCGCAGGCACCATGCTACCGTCGGCGAGGCCACTGCTCGCCCCTGCCGCCGCCGTCCTCTGCTTCTGGCTGCTGGTAGCCGTGGCGGAGGCCAAGGTGCACCACTACAAGTGGGACATCTCCTACCAGTTAAAGTCCCCCGACTGCTTCGAGAAGCTCGCCGTGACCGTCAACGGCGAGGCTCCCGGCCCGACCATCCGCGCCACGCTGGGCGACACCATCGTCGTCGACGTCCATAACAAGCTGGAGACCGAGAACACCGCCATCCACTGGCACGGCATCCGCCAGATTGGCACGCCGTGGGCTGACGGCGTCGCCGGCGTCACGCAGTGCCCCATCCTGCCCGGCGAAACCTTCACGTACAAGTTCGTCGTCGACAGGGTAAGCAACATACTGACATACATGCATTAACATGGCAATATATGTTGTATTAATTCTTTGTCGATGCATGTGCATGGCAGCTGAGTTCTCATCTCTAAATGTGTTCTGTCTGTGTGTTTTCAGCCTGGCACGTACCTGTACCATGCGCACTACGGGATGCAGCGCGTGGCGGGGCTCAACGGCATGATCGTGGTCACCGTGCCGGACGGCTTCGTCGAGCCCTTCTCTTACGACGAGGAGCACACCGTCCTCCTCGGCGACTGGTGGCACAAGAGCGTCTACGAGCAGGCCACAGGCCTCTCCTCCAACCCCTTCGTCTTCGTCACCGAGCCCCAGTCTCTCCTCATCAACGGCAGAGGAATGTACAACTGCTCGCTCGCTCCCAGTGGAACGTGCAACGCCTCCCGCCCCGACTGCGCTCTGCCGACTCTCTTCACCGCCGTGCCGGGAAAGACATACCTCCTCCGCGTCGGCAGCCTCACCTCGCTCTCCTCGCTCTACTTCGAGATCGAGGGCCACCCGATGATGGTCGTGGAGGCCGACGGGCACTACGTGCGGCCGTTCGCCGTGAGGGGCCTCTTCATCTACTCCGGCGAGACGTACTCCGTGCTGGTCAAGGCCGACCAGGACCCGCGACGAAACTACTGGGCTGCGTCCCACGTCGTCGGCCGCAACCCCAGCCAGACACCGACCGGCAAGGCCGTCGTGAGCTACGCCTTCAACGGCAACAACCCGTGGATGCCTCCGCCCACGGCGCCACCGGCTGGCCCGGCATGGAACAACACGGCTATCAGGGTGGAGCAGAGTAGGGCCATCTTCGCGCACCCACGCTTCGTAGAGCCCATGCCGGCGAGGGCCGACCGCACGCTGCTCCTCCTCAACACCCAGAACCGGATCGATGGCCACATCAAGTGGACCATCAATGGCGTGTCGCTCATGTTCCCGGCCACGCCGTACCTCGTGGCGATGAAGCGCGGCATGAAAGACGCGTACGAGCAGCGCCCCCCGCCGGACATGTACGACCACATGAGCCACGACATCTCCGCGCCGGCGCCGACGAACGGGACCGTGGGCAGCCCGGTGTACCGGCTGGCGCTCGGCTCCGTGGTGGACGTGGTGCTGCAGAACTCCAACATGCTCAACAACAAGAGCGAGACGCACCCGTGGCATCTCCATGGTCACGACTTCTGGGTGCTTGGCCATGGTGAAGGTAAGTTCAACCCTGCCGCGGACGCCTGGAGGCTGCTCAACGTGAGAGATCCGATCATGAAGAACACGGTGCCACTGCACCCGGACGGGTGGACGGCGGTGCGGTTCCGGGCGGACAACCCGGGGGTGTGGCTGTTCCACTGTCACGTGGAGGTGCATGTGTTCATGGGAATGGGTGTGGTCTTCGAGGAGGGCGTCGAGAGGGTCGGCCGGCTGCCGTCGTCCATCATGGGGTGTGGACGATCCAAGGGGCTGCACTGATCAGATCAAAGTTGAAGGGTAGAGGAAGAGCACTTTTTTCTTGTAAATAAACAGTGGCAGGCTTGGGCCAAAATGTTTTCAGTTTCTCGGGCCCAGATTGGTTGCTTATTTTGTTGGATATAAGCTAAGAGCAGTGGGGCAGCTGGATGTTAGCAAAGAGAAGGGAGACAGTACCGGATCAACAAGGAGGAGGCCGTGCCTCGCGTGGTGGCCGCTCGGAGGGTAGAGGCAGAGGCAGGGGAGCCCCCCAGGCTCGGCCAGCATCACCGCGCAAACGATCATCACAAGAGGCCGGGCTGGATGGGGACGTAGAGGCGGGGGAAGATGTCACAAGCCCGCTCAAATCAGCAGCTATACCGGAGGGCGAGGAACAGAGATCTGAAGCAACGGCGACGCGCAGAAACCTTAACTTTGCTTCGGCTGAAAACCCACACGTTCAGGCGTCAGAGGGCACGTATCCAGTGGCTTGCGGAAGGCGATAGCAACACAAAGTTTTTTCATCGTAAGGCCAGCGCCCGCAAGGCAAAAAATCGTATCTCCGAGCTACAGCGTGGTGATGGTTCCGTTTGCAAAGAGGAGCACGAGATGGCAGATATGGCAACAAGTTTTTATAGTAACCTCTACGCTTCTGAGAATACGGTAGGGATTGAGGAGGTGGTCTCCCATATACCATCTAAGGTTGATGCAGCGATGAACACCACACTGAACGCCGAGTATAGCAAAGCTGAGATAAAAACGGCTTTGTTCCAAATGTTCCCCACAAAGGCTCCCGGGCCGGATGGCTTTCCGGTACACTTTTTTCAGCGGCACTGGGAGCTGTGTGGTGATGAGGTTACTGCTATGGTGCTTAGAGTTCTGAATGGAGAGGATTCCCCGGAGGAGATAAACAAAACTTTCATTGTTCTTATTCCCAAGATTGCTAGTCCAAAAAATTTAGCACAGTTTCGACCGATTAGCCTCTGTAATGTGATCTTCAAGATCGCGTCAAAGGTTTTGGCTAACCGGCTCAAGCTTATTCTCCCCGATATCATCTCTGAGGAACAATCAACATTTGTACCAGGACGCCTCATTACGGATAACTTCATCTCGGCATACGAGTGTCTGCACTACATGAAGAGAAAGAAGAGGAAGAGCAATAGATTTTGTGCTCTAAAACTGGACACGATGAAAGCCTATGATAGACTGGAGTGGACTTATCTGGAAAGAGTTATGCTTAAGCTGGGAATTAGCCCACGCTTCACAGAGATAGTGATGAGGTGTGTTACTTCTGTTTCATTCTCGGTTATCTTCAATGGAGGGAAGCAAGAGGAGTTTAGGCCCTCTCGAGGCCTACGGCAGGGAGACCCGATATCGCCTTATCTGTTCTTATTGGCAGCTGAAGGCCTCTCTTGTTTGCTGAAGTCCACACTGCCAAATGAGAGAATTCAGGGCATTACAGTGGCTGATGGTGCACCCTAGGTAAATCATCTTCTTTTCGCAGATGACAGTCTTCTTTTCTTTGATGCAACACCTGCCATGGCAAACAGAGTGGATCTCCTACTACACAAATATTGTGCCGCTTCTGGGCAGCGAATCAACAAGGACAAATCATCCATATTCTTTGGCAAGGGCTGTTCGGAAGGTTTGAGGCAGGAGGTTAAACAGATTCTTGCAGTACAGGATGAGAAACTGTCTGACAAATACCTCGGCCTCCCGGCTGACGTGGGGAGATCGAAGGAGGGGTCTTTCAAATATCTTAAGGACCGCATTTGGAAGCAAGTCCAGGGATGGATGGAAAAAACTCTCTCAGTCGGAGGAAAGGAAGTGCTTATCAAATCGGTAGCTCAAGCAATCCCCACCTATTCCATGGCATGTTTCAAACTGCCACGGGGCTTGTGTCAGCATATCAATGGTATTTTGCGAAAATTCTGGTGGGGATCGAAGAATGGTGAAAGGAAGACCGCGTGGGTCTCCTGGGAAGTTATGACACAACCTAAATTCAAGGGAGGCATGGGGTTCCGCGACATTGAGCTTTTTAACTTGGCCCTTCTTGCTAGACAAGCCTGGAGCCTGCTTCAGGAACCAAACTCCCTCAGTGCCAGGATTCTGCAGGCTGTTTACTACCCCGCGTCCTCAATTCTTGAAGCTGAGTTGGGCAAGAATCCGTCACAGGTTTGGCGCTCAATAATTGAAGGGAGGGACACACTCAAACTGGGCTTAGTAAGGAGGATAGGTTCAGGGGAGGACACACATATATGGCTCGACAAGTGGATCCCACGGGATTTCAAGCTGCGACCAGTTTGCCCAAAATCCTTGAACCCTCCGCAAAAAGTTTCGGACCTCATTAACACGACCACATGTACTTGGGATGAAGCTGCACTCGAGGAACACTTCTATGAGATGGACAAGGAAGCAATCCTGAATATTCCTCTAAGCTCTAGGGTCCGAGAGGATTTCTGGTCATGGCACTACGAACGGAAGGGAATCTTTATGGTATGTTCTGCATACAGGCTGTTGTCATCAACTAAGCAGCAACGAACGGACTGTCTTGAGCACAACGAGGGGCACTCTAATGGTGAGTCCGATCGAAGGTCATGGAGCCGGCTGTGGGGAGCCCTGGTTCCTTCAAAAGTCAAAGTCTTTGCCTGGAGATTAGCCAAAACGTCAATCCCGACAGGTGCGGTGCGTCACCACCGTAGCATGGCTGATTCGGCGGAATGCTCAATATGTCATGCGGCAAACGATACTTGGCGTCACTCTCTTTTTGACTGCCATATGTCCCGGTGTGTTGGGCACTTGCAGATGAAGATCTCACTGAGACTATCATATCAAACAGATCGGAGCAAGCGAAGCTATGGATGTTATGGCTAGTTGATACGCTACCCTCGGCGGAATTAGCACGGGTGCTCGTGACGATGTGGGCCATATGGTGGGCAAGGCGTCGCGCCATCCATGACAACCAATTCCAAAGCCCGCTGAGTACTCATGTTTTCATCAACTACTTCCTGGCGGAGCTGGACATGATTTCTGAGACGAAGGCAAAGCCTATGGGCCGACGAGCAAACCTCAAGGACCTGCATGTAAACCCTGGGGACGTGCATGTAAATTCAGGGAACTCAAACAACCGGCCGCAATCAAGCCTATGGATTCCGCCTGTCAATCACGAGGTCAAAATGAATGTGGATGGTGGCTTTTCGAAGATCGGCGACCGGGCAGCGTCAGCGGTGATTTGCAGGGACAAACGTGGTAAGTTTCTTGGTGCATCTGCTATTATACATGACGGCCTCCTTGACCCCGCAGTTCTCGAAGCACAAGCGTGCAGCGAGGCACTCTCGCTCACTATGGGCTTGCATGTTCAATCCATCTGTGTCGCATCAGATTGCCTCGAAGTGGTGACCAACATAGAGGATGAAGTTCCATGCCGATACTTTGCTATCTTGCAAGATATAAAACACCAGCGGAGGCTTTTCCACGATGTAAATTTTATTTACCAAAGTAGAATTCATAATGGGGAGGCGCACGCCTTAGCAAAGGCAGCTACCTCCCTTAGCTCAGGGCGCCATGTGTGGCTTACTAGTTTGCCCGACATCATCTGTATCCCTATGTTCCTGAACTTTTGATAAAGGGTGCAGTTTGGCTCAAAAAAAAGCTAAGAGCAACTAAAACGGCCTCACAAAAATTAGGCACCCAATAAAAGTTATAGCGCGCCACTTTAGCACTTTTAATGCGCCGGGACCAACATCATTTTAGTAGACGCCCAAAAACGCGCGCACCAAAAGCATACAGTGCAAATTATGAAGCGCGCGCAATCCGAAGCCCAAAATATGCTGCGCGCAGCGCGCACCAAAAACTTTTTAGCGCTACAGCATCTGCTGAAGCTGTTCGGCACCCAAAAAACAAAATTCTAGTGCACGGAGCTCTTTTTGGCGCCCGTTGGAAATGCTCTAAGGTCATCGGTTTGTCTCAAAAAAAAAGTTAAGGTCATTGGGGCATCAACAAATCATATTCATGTTCTGAAGAGTTAAGGAATGATTTAATCTTTGAAAGGGAAAGGAATTTGTGTGCGTTTCTGCTATTTTTATGGATAATACCCTTATTGGAATATATATTTTTTGCGTGGTAACACGTGTCTCATTTATATCATAAGGATCATAGTAAAATTGTACAGGCCATGTACGTACCAATCTGGCAAAAATGAACAAATACCAGAACCCTAGTCTTTGTACAAAGAAACACCAGCCAAGAAGTAAATCCCGACGCCGAGTACTTCCGACGGCAGGTGACGACCGACGACGACGAACCAATGTTGGTTACTGAACCGTTCCGGCTGATGCAACCACGATAAAGTTCTTTACACCGGATGCACCGCACCACAGGAAGCTTTTGTAGAAGGGATAGAGAGGGATATTGGTGAAATTGATCATGTTGTATTGAGCCTCATGGGCGAGTATATATAGGAGTACAGACTTGGAGGGCAAGAAGCCTCTCCTAGAGATAAGGTAGGAGACGGATTACTACCTAATACATGTAACCCAAATATATCTCTAACATCCCCCTGCAGTCACAGCGGTAGCACTGCGAACAACAGGAGCGTCGCCAATGGTCAGACTGGAGAAAATAGCAGCCGACGGTATGACATCCCCCCGCAGTCGCAGCGGGAGCGTCGAGGATGGTGTCGCGTCTCGGATGCGAGGACTGTAGAGGAAGACGATGAGTTGTTCAAGCTAGGTGATAGCCCTTTGTGCCGTGGTCGAGGTAGCCGAAAGCGTGGTTGGTGTAGCCGTGGTCGAGGTAGCCGTGCGAGGTAGCCGTGGTCAATGTCGAGTCGGAGAGGCCGGTGTCGAGGAAGTCGCCATGGAGGCGCGGGCGCAAGGTGGCGCCGAGTTAGTCATGGGCGCAGTGGTGTCGAAGTAGTGGTGCGCCAGAAAGACGATGATGTTGACGAGATGTCGCGCTGGGTTTGCCAAACCTAGGGACATGTCGTGGACGAAGGCACGCGTCCGTGTTGCCAGCACCAAGCATGTGTAGACGGACGGAGTCGATGTTGACCATGCGTCGCTCCAGGCTTGCCAGGCCTGGGAACACATCGGGGACGAAGGCATGCGTCGGTGTTGCCAGCACCGGGCATGCGTACACGGTGACATGCATAAACTGTACGTCATGTCGGAGGATTCGGAGCGGCCAGTGGAGGAGGACTCGACGACGCTTCCGGCGCCAATCGGTGTGGGACCGATGTCGCCAACGGCGGTCGGAGTAGACGAAGTGGTCGGGGAAGATGACGACGATGCTAACGACGATCTTGTGCTGGTTGAAGACGGAGGGGGAGGACGGGCGGCGCGGCTCGGGTGAGTGAGCGATAGCGGCGCCGAAGAAGAGCGGCGGCCACGGACAGCGGTGGCGGCGGCTGGGTTAAGAATGCCATGGCGATGCTCGAAGTAGGCGATGAAGAACCCGGCAGCGTGCCGTAGACCGACGCGGATGGTGGCGTTCCCGAGCTGAAGGAGGCGGCGCGGCACATACCACAGGAGGTCGACTCATGGGGACGGCAGAGTGGACCGCGGGCGGCGTCTCTACGACCCAAAGGTGCGAAGCAGTAGCAGGCGGGTCGAGGCAACGACGGGAAGACCTCGGAGGCGGCGGCGTGGACCGCGTGCCACGACGCTACGGCCCCGATGGGGCGACTCAGCAGAAGTGTGAGGGTCGGTACCACTGTGAGGACGACCTCGAGGTGGTGGCGTGGACCACGGGCCGCGGCGCTACGGCCCTGTAACACTTCGGTAGCTCAGCTACAGTAATCACACGCTAATGGTGGCAGGGGCGTGGCAGCCATCCCATGGCCGTGGGCGCCCCCGGCCAGGTGCCGGCCATCCTGCAACTCCTCTCGAGGATAAGAGCATTACTAGTAGAGCCCTCAAACCCTCAAACCCCTAAAAATAACTGTTTTTTACAGTTTTCGTGAAAAAAAGCCGAGACTAGAACCCTTAACCTCAAACCTCAAATTTTTTAAAGGTCCAACCTCAAACCCTCTCCCAATCCTCAAAAGTAAGGGTTGGGGAGCAAACTACCCCAACCCTCATTTGGCGGTTATCCTCGCTGGAGGAAAATCCTCCCAACTCCCGCGCCACGCCCGCGACCGCCGCTGCTAGTCGCCCCGTCGCGGTGGCCACCCCATCGACCTCCCGCGCGCAACGACAACGTCGTTCATGGGGAATATTCCGTTATAAGGGTTGGGTTTGAGGGTTCTAATCTTTGGCCCTGTTTTTCAACACAAAAAAAATCATTTTTGGACCCTTAAAACGCTAGTGAGGGTTTGAGGGTTTGAGGGTTCTACTAGTAATGCTCTAAGAGCATTACTAGTAGAGCCCTCAAATCCTCAAACCCCTAAAAATAACTGCTTTTTTACAGTTTTCGTCGAAAAAAAGCCGTAGATTAGAACCCCTTAACCCTCAAATCCTCAATTTTTTTTAAAGGTCCAACCCCCAAACCCTCTCCCAATCCTCAAAAGTAAGGGTTGGGGAGCAAAACCTACCCCAACCCTCATTTGGCGGTTATCCTCGCGCGGGAGGGAAAAATCCTCCCAACTCCCGCGCCCACGCCCGCGACCGCCGCTGCTAGTCGCCCCCGTTGCCGGCGGCCACCCCGTCGACCTCCAGCAGAACGACAACGCTGCTCATGGGGAATATTCCATTATAAGGGTTGGGTTTGAGGGTTCTAATCTTTGCCCCTGTTTTTCAACCCGTAAAAGTGCACAAAAAGATCATTTTTGGACCCTTAAAACGCTAGTGAGGGTTTGAGGGTTTGAGGGTTCTACTAGTAATGCTCTATGCCCACCCTGCGTCCCTCCTCTTGAACCTTAGACCACCAGTTTCCCTTCCCGCGCCGTTCCCTCTCTCTCTCCCTCTCCTGAGAGCCTTCGCCTTCGCCGTGTTTCACTCGCGTGGCCACTGTCCTCCTTTCGTCGTGCAGCCATGTCCAGCAGCTCCGCCATCGAGCACCATGTCTCCAAGCCGAAGGAAACCAGCCGAAGGGCTCAGCTTCGTCGCCAGCGTCGTCCTCTTCGTCGCCGGTGCCCGGAGCTCCTCGCCATTGATTCGGGAGTTATAGGGCGTCCCCGACCTCGTCCTCACGCTATACGGCCTTGCTGTGAGCCTCCACACCGAACCACTATCTCCCCGCTACCGATTTCTGCCTCTAACCACGGGCTCCGTCGCGCCCGAGTGTTCATCACCGCCCGCACCCACCGCTGCGCCCTGGGCGTGTCCCCATCGCGCCCGAGGCCACGCTCACCGCCCCCATGCTCTCTGCTGCCGCTCCTGCTGGCTACGAGCGTGCTCCGACCGCGCCCGCCTTGGCCAGACCGCGCACGCCGCTTGTGCTCCCGTCGCGTTCCGCTAGCCCCCGCTCTCCCCTGGCCGCGACCCACCCCGCGCCGGCCGCACCCCCAAGCTCCCTTGCCGCACTTCGCAGACGCCCTGCAATTGTGCGCCACTGCCTGTCCCCGCTAACCGCCGCCACTGGCGCTGCTTGCTGCTGCAGCAGCCGCCACACCCTGCCCCCGCGCGAACCGCCGCGTCCACATCCGCCCGCCGCCTTAGCCCACCAGCAGCCGCCCCGCTCGTCGCATCGGCCATGCCGTGGCTGGCCACCGCCTATACGCGCGTGCGCCTTCCCCCTGCCCTGTTAAATAGATGTAGGATTAGTTTAGGATCAAAGTTAAATCAATTAACTACTAAGTGACACTGACATGTGGCCCTCACGTTTAAAATAACCCTTCAAATAAAATGCTAGTATATTACATGTGGGACCCGCCGTTAGATTAATCCAGTAGATTAAAATAAATAGTCTGCTTTTAATAGTGTGAGCATATGATAGATGGGCCCCCTTGACCAGTCAAAGTCTCCAGTTGACTCTGACTGGGCAGTCAACTGGGACCCACTGGCCAGCCTCTGTGCACTGCTGGGTGCACTGCACCGGGTGCACCCAGTTTTTAAATGATGAATTTCAAAATTATAAATAAATAAGAAAATCTAGAAAATCATTTAAAATTTAGAAAAATATAGAAAATAAACCGTTTCTCGGATGAAAATAATTTATGTGTGAAAAACGATCAGAAAAATGAGACGAATGTGAATATGACATCCACATACCTGTCTCATGCCCCCAGCACTGCAAACATGGAACCTTCCCCCTCCGGTTCGTCTGTCCGATAAAATCCTGGAGCTGGGAAAATATATCCGCATATTTTCCCGCCCCTCCTATAACACTTAACACTGCGTTAGGTCACCCCTGGCATAGCCTACTATCGTGTCTTGCTATGTGATGCATTTGTTTGCTGTGTTATTTATTTGTTTCCCTCTGTTGCCTTTTTTTGGGTAGACCCGGTACTGTGATAGACACCGAGACCGCTGATGATATGGTGATCGCCTACTTCTTTGGAGATCCGTTGACGTCTGCAGAGATTCCACGCAAGAAAACCCCCCTGATCATCCCGATATCACCCATTACATTCTCTCTCATGCTTGCATTAGATTTTGTTAATGTAAATGCTTGCTCCTATTCTGATGCATAACCACTTTTGTACCTTACCTGCTTATCCTATATGCTTAGTATAGGTTGGTTATAGTGATCCATCAGTGACCCCTCACCTTGTCCCTGTTGCCCCCGCTGGATTACCAAATGACTCGAACAAGGTGATCGACGTCCATGGTCCGACACATCACATCACCCCCTTTAGTTGTACGACTCTGCAGAGCTACTATCGAGTGCCGAGGGTGATACCTCGTAACGTACTCCTGATGATAACGTTGTAGTGTAGCTAATTGATCGTGGTCTATCGAGGGTGATTCCTCCTTCACCACTCCCGATACGACTCTGACGTGCAACACCTCAGGTGTGAACCATCGAGGGTGATTCCTCTAAGTTCACCTTGACGGTTACATAAAGTGGATTCCATCAAGGGTGATTCCTGGGATCCCCCCTTGGGCACATGGTTACTTTGACTTTATCACATATCCATGATGAAGTCGGGTCGGCCCCAAGGGGTACCCATGAGAGTTACTGAAGTCGGGTTGACCTGGAGGGTACTGATGACCCACAAGTATAGGGGATCAATCGTAGTCCTTTTGATAAGTAAGAGTGTCGAACCCAACGAGGATCAGAAGGAAATAACAAGTGGTTTTCAGCAAGTTAATGTGTCAAGCACTGAAATTGTTGGTAACAAGTTGTTTGGTAGCAAGGTAATTTGTAACAAGCAAGTAATGGTAACGGTAACAAAAGTGCAGCAAGGTAGCCAATCCTTTTGAGGCAAAGGACAGACCAAAACGGTCTCTTATAATAAGCAAAGCGTTCTTGAGGGTACACGATAATTTCACCATGTCACTTTCATCATGTTGGCTTGATTCGTTTTTGCTACTTTGATAATTTGATATGTGGGTGGATCGGTGCTTAGGTGTTGTTCTTACTAGAACAAACCTCCTACTTATGATTAACCCCTGCTACCTCTTGAGCACTGAGTTGGTTTTCCCTTGAAGAGGAAAGGGTGAAGCAGCAAAGTAGCGTAAGTATTTCCCTCAGTTTTTGAGAACCAAGGTATCAATCCAGTAGGAGACCACGCTCAAGTCCCTTACACCTACACTAACAAATAAGAACCTTGCAACCAACGCGATAAAGGGGTTGTCAATCCCTTCACGGCCACTTGCAAAAGTGAGATCTAATAGAGATGATAAGATAATATTTTTGGTATTTTTATGATAAAGAATAAAAGTAAAGAAAGCAAAATAAACGGTAATAGAAATAACGGTAGATTAATATGATAGAGAATAAACCCGGGGGCCATAGGTTTCACTAGTGGCTTCTCTCAAGCTAGCATAAGTATTACGGTGGGTGAACAAATTACTATCAAGCAATTGATAGAATTGAGCATAGTTATGAGAATATCTAGGTATGATCATGTATATAGGCATCACGTCCATGACAAGTAGACCAACTCCTGCCTACATCTACTACTATTACTCCACACATCGACCGCTATCCAGCATGCATCTAGAGTATTAAGTTCATAAGAACGGAGTAACGCTTTAAGCAAGATGACATGATGTAGAGGGATAAACTCATGCAATATGATATAAATCCAATCTTTTTATCCTCGATGGCAACAATACAATACATGTCGTTTCCCCTACTGTCACTAGGATCGAGCACCGCAAGATTGAACCCAAAGCTAAGCACTTCTCCCATTGCAAGAAAGATCAATGTAGTAGGCCAAACCAAACTGATAATTCGAGGAGACTTGCAAAGATAACCAATCATACATAAAAGAATTCAGAGAAGATTCAAATATTGTTCCTAGATAATCTTGATCATAAACCCACAATTCATCGGATCTCGACAAACACACCGCAAAAGAAGATTACATCGAATAGATCTCCAAGAAAATCGAGGAGAACTTTGCATTGACATCCAAAGAGAGAGAAGAAGCCATGTAGCTAATAACTATGGACCCAAAGGTCTGAGGTAAACTACTCACACATCTGTTGGAAATATGCCCTAGAGGCAATAATAAAATGGTTATTATTATATTTCCATGTTCATGATAATTGTCTATTGTTCATGCTATAATTGTATTAACTGGAAACCGTAATACATGTGTGAATACATAGACCACAACATGCCCTAGTGAGCCTCTAGTTGACTAGCTCGTTGATCAATAGATGGTCATGGTTTCCTGACCATGGACATTAGATGTCATTGATAGCGGGATCACATTGTCATTGATAGCGGGATCACATCACTAGGAGAATGATGTGATGGACAAGACCCAATCCTAAGCGTAGCACAAAGATCGTGTAGTTCGTTTGCTAAAGCTTTTCTAATGTCAAGTATCATTTCCTTAGACCATGAGATTGTGCAACTCCCGGATACCGTAGGAATGCTTTGGGTGTACCAAACGTCACAACGTAACTGGGTGGCTATAAAGGTACACTACAGGCATCTCCGAAAGTGTCTATTGGGTTGGCACGAATCGAGACTGGGATTTGTCACTCCGTATGACGGAGAGGTATCTCTAGGCCCACTCGGTATTGCATCGTCATAATGAGCTCAATGTGACTAAGTAGTTAGTCACGGGATCATGCATTACGGAACGAGTAAAGTGACTTTCCAGTAACGAGATTGAACGAGGTATTGGGATCCCGACAATCGAATCTCGGGCAAGTAACGTACCGATTGAAAAGGGAATTGCATACGGGATTGCTTGAATCCTCGACATCGTGGTTCATCCGATGAGACCATCGTGGAACATGTGGGAGCCAACATGGGTATCCAGATCCCGCTGTTGGTTATTGGCCGGAGAGATGTCTCGGTCATGTCTGCATGATTCCCGAACCCGTAGGGTCTACACACTTAAGGTTCGGTGACGCTAGAGTTGTTATGGGAATTAGTATGTGGTTACCGAACGTTGTTCGGAGTCCCGGATGAGATCCCAAACGTTACGAGGAGTTCCGCAATGGTCCGGAGGTGAAGATTTATATATGGGAAGTCCAGTTTCAGTCACCGGAATAGTTTCGGGGGTTATCGGTATTGTACCGGGACCACCGAAAGGTGTCCGGAGGTTCGCCGGGTGGGGCCACCTGCCCCGGGGGGCTTAATGGGCTGAATATTGGAGGAAACCAGCTCCTAGTGGGCTGGTGCGCCCCTCCCCAAGGGCCCAAGGCGCCTAGGGTTGAAAACCCTAGGGGAGGGGGGCGCCTCCACCTTGCTTGGGGGGCAAGTCTCCCCTCCTGGCCACCCCCCCTCTAGATGGGATCTAGAGGGGCCGGCCCCCTCTCCCCATCACCCTATAAATAGAGAGGGGGTGGGAGGGCTGCAGCACCTTTTCTTTTGGCGCAGCCCCTCCCTCCTCCAGCTCTTCCTCCTACTCCGTAGTGCTTGGCGAAGCCCTACAGGAATACCACGAGCTCCACCACCACCATGCCGTCGTGTTGTCGGAGTTCTCCCTCAACTTCTCCTCTCCCCTTGCTGGATCAAGAAGGAGGAGACGTCCCCGGGCTATACGTGTGTTGAACGTGGAGGTGCCGTCCGTTCGGCGCTAGATCGGATCTTCCGCGATTTGAATCGCCGCGAGTACGACTCCATCAACCGCGTTCTTGTAACGCTTCCGCTTAGCGATCTTCAAGGGTATGAAGATGCACTCCCTCTCTCTGTTGTTGCTAGAATCTCCATAGGTTGATCCTGGTGATGCGTAGAAAATTTTGAATTATTGCTACGTTCCCCAACAGTGGCATCATGAGCTAGGTCTATTGCGTAGATTCTATGCACGAGTAGAACACAAGTAGTTGTGGGTGTTGGTTTGTTCAATATGCTTACCGTTACTAGTCTTATCTTGATTTGGAGGCATCGTGGGATGAAGCGGCCCGGACCGACCTTACACGTACACTTACGTGAGACAGGTTCCACCGACTGACATGCACTTGTTGCATAAGGTGGCTAGCGGGTGCCAGTCTCTCGCACTTTAGTCGGATCGGATTCGATGAAAAGCGTCCTTATGAAGGGTAAATAGCAATTGGCATATCACCGTTGTGGCTTTTGCGTAGGTAAGAAACATTCTTGCTAGAAACCCATAGCAGCCACGTAAAACATGCAACAAAAATTAGAGGACGTCTAACTTGTTTTTGCAGGGTATGCTATGTGATGTGATATGGCCAAAAGAATGTGATGAATGATATATGTGATGTATGAGATTGATCATGTTCTTGTAATAGGAATCACGACTTGCATGTCGATGAGTATGACAACCGGCAGGAGCCATAGGAGTTGTCTTAATTTATTGTATGACCTGTGTGTCATTGAATAACGCCATGTAATTACTTTACTTTATTGCTAAATCGTTAGCCATAGTAGTAGAAGTAATAGTTCGCGAGACAACTTCATGAAGACATGATGATGGAGATCATGGTGTCATGCCGGTGACGAAGGTGATCATGCCGTGCCTCAAGATGGAGATCAAAGGCGCAAGATGATATTGGCCATATCATGTCACTTTATGATTTGTATGTGATGTTTTTCATGTCTACATCTTATTTGCTTAGAACGACGGTAGCATAAATAAGATGATCCCTCATTAAAATTTCAAGAAAGTGTTCCCCTAACGTGCACCGTTCGCGAAGGTTCGTTGTTTCAAGCACCACGTGATGATCGGTGTGATAGATTCTAATGTTCGCATACAACGGGTGTAAGCCAGATTTACACACACAAAACACTTAGGTTGACTTGACGAGCCTAGCATGTACAGACATGGCCTCGGAACACAAGAGACCGAAAGGTCGAACATGAGTCGATAGTAGATACGATCAACATGAAGATGTTCACCGATGATGACTAGTCCGTCTCACGTGATGATCGGACACGGCCTAGTTGACTCGGATCATGTATCACTTAGATGACTAGAGGGATGTCTATCTAAGTGGGAGTTCATTAAATAATCAGATGAACTTAATTATCATGAACATAGTCAAAAGGTCTTTGCAAATTATGTCGTAGCTTACGCTTTAGTACTACTGTTTTAGATATGTTCCTAGAGAAAATTTAGTTGAAAGTTGATAGTAGCAATTATGTGGACTAGGTCCGTAAACTGAGGATTGTCCTTGTTGCTACGCAGAAGGCTTATGTCCTTAATGCACCGGTCGGTGTGCTGAACCTCGAACGTCGTTTGTGGATGTTGCGAACATCTGACATACACGTTTTGATGACTACGTGATAGTTCAGTAATGTTAAACCGTTTAGAATTGAGGTGCCGAAGACGATTTTGAAACGTCACGGAACATATGAGATGTTCAAAGGGCTGAAATTGGGATTTTAGGCTCGTGCCCACGTCAAGAGGTATGAGACATCTGACGAGTTTCTTAAACCTGCAAACTAAGGGAGAAAAGCTCAATCATTGAGCATGTGCTCAAATTGTCTGAGTACTACAATCACTTGAATCGAGTGGGAGTTAATCTTCTAGATGAGATAGTGATGGTTCTCCATAGTCACTGCCACTAAGCTATTAGAGCTTCGTGATGAACTATAACATATCAAGGATAGACATGATGATCCTTGAGCAATTCGCGATGTCAAAACACCGCGGAAGTAGAAATCGAGTAGGAGCATCAATTGTTGATGGTTAGTAAAACCACTAGTTTCAAGAAGGGCAAGGGAAAGAAGGGATACTTCATGAAATAGTAAATCAGTTGCTACTCTAGTGAAGAAACCCAAGGTTGAACCCAAACCTGAGACTAAGTGCTTCTGCAATGAGGGGAACGGTCACTGAAGCAGAACTACCCTAGATACTTGGTAGATGAGAAGGCTGGCAAGGTCGACAGAAGTATATTGGATATACAATATATTAATGTGTACTTTACTAGTACTCCTAGTAGCACCAGGGTATTAGAATACCGGTTCGGTTGCTAAGTGTTAGTAACTCGAAATAAAAGAGCTACGGAATAAACAAAGACTAGCTAAAGGTGAGATGACGATGTGTGTTGGAAGTGTTTCCAAGGTTGATGTGATCAAGCATCGCCTGCTCCCTCTACCATCGAGATTGGTGTTAAACCTAAATAATTGTTATTTGGTGTTTGCCTTGAACATAAACATGATTGGATTATGTTTATCGCAATACGGTTATTCATTTAAGGAGAACAATGGTTACTCTGTTTATTTGAATAATACCTTCAACGGTCTTGCACCTAAAATGAATGGTTTATTGAATCTTGATCGTAGTGATACACATGTTCATACCAAAAGATATAAGATAGTAATGATAGTACCACATACTTGTGGCACTGCCATTTGAGTCATACTGGTATAAAACGCATGAAGAAGCTCCATGTTGATGGATCTTTGGACTCACTCGTTTTGAAAAGATTGAGACATGTGAACCATGTCTATTGGTATATATGCATGAAGAAACTCCATACAGATGGATCGTTTGGACTCGCTTGATTTTGAATCACTTGAGACATGCAAATCATACCACATGGGCAAGATGACTGAAAGGCCGCGTTTTTCAGTGAGATGAAACAAGAGAGCAACTTGTTGGAAGTAATATATTTGATGTGTGCAATCCAATGAGTGCTGAGGCACGCAGTGAATATCATTATGCTCTTGCTTCATAGATGATTTGAGTAGATTCTGAGTATATTTACTTGATGAAACACGAGTCTGAATTATTGAAAGGTTCAAGCAATTTCAGAGTGAAGTTGAAGATCATCGTGGCAAGAGGATACAATGTCTATGATATGATCATAGAGATGAATATCTGAGTTACGAGTTTGGTACACAATTAAGACGTTGTGGAAATTGTTTCACAACTAATACCGCCTGGAACACCATAGCGTGATGGTGTGTCCGAACATCATAACTGCACCCTATTGGATATGGTGCATACCATGCTGTCTCTTATCGAATTACCACTATCGTTTATGGGTTAGGCATTAGAGACAACCGCATTCACTTTAAATAGGGCACCACCTAATTCCGTTGAGACGACACCGTATGAACTATGGTTTAGAGAAACCTAAAGCTGTCGTTTCTTAAAAGTTTGGGGCTGCGATGCTTATGTGAAAAAGTTTCAGGCTGATAAGCTCGAACCCAAAGCGGATAAATGCATCTTCATAGGACACCCAAAAATAGTTGGGTATACCTCCTGTCTCAGATCCGGAAGCAAAAGGGATTGTTTCTAGAATCGGGTCCTTTCTCTAGGAAAAGTTTCTCTCGAAAGAATTGAGTGGGAGGATGGTGGAGACTTGATGAGGTTATTGAACCGTCACTTCAACTAGTGTGTAACAGGGCACAGGAAGTTGTTCCTGTGGCGCCTACACCAATTGAAGTGGAAACTGATGATATTGATCATGAAACTTCGGATCAAGTCACTACCAAAACTAGTAGGTTGACAAGGATACGTACTACTTCAGAGTGGTACGTAATCCTGTCTTGGAGGTCATGTTGCTAGACAACAATGAACCTACAAGCTATGGAGAAGCGATGGTGGGCCCGGATTCCAACAAATGGCTCGAGGCCATAAAATCCGAGAGAGGATCCATGTATGAAAACAAAGTATAGACTTTGGAAGAACTACTTGATGGTCGTAAGGCAGTTGGGTACAGATGGATTTTAAAAGGAAGACGGACAATGATGGTAAGTATCACCATTAAGAAAGCTCGACTTGTTGTTAAGATGTTTTCCGACAAGTTCAAGGAGTTGACTACGGTGAGACTTTCTCACTCGTAGCGATGCTAAGATTCTGTTGGAATTGTATTAGCAGTTACTGCATTATTTATAAAATCTTGCATATAGGATGTCAAAACATTGTTTCCTCGACGATTTTCTTGAGGAAAGATTGTATGTGATACAACCAGAAGATTTTGACAATCCTGAAAGATGCTAACAAGTATGCAAAGCTCCAGCAATCCTTCTAAGGACTGGAGTAAGCATCTCGGAGTTGGAATATACGCTTTGATGAGATGATCAAAGGTTTTGGGTTTATACAAAGTTTATGAGAAACTTGTATCTCCAAAGAAGTGAGTGGGAGCACTATAGAATTTCTGATGAGTATATGTTGTTAACATATTGTTGATCAGAAATGCTGTAGAATTTCTGGAAAGCATATAGGGTTATTTGAAAAGTGTTTTTCAATAGAAAACCTGGATTAAGCACTTGAACATTGAGCATCAAGATGTAACATCCCAAAATTCTAAATTTTGGAATGTTATATTAAATAAATAACTATGCTTGATTGTCTGATTGTTGGTTTGATGGATTGAGTGAAACTGAGTGAAATTTGAAACTTTTGAAAGTTGAATGAGAGGAATGAAATGACTTTCCCAAAACTTTCCCTTTGCCTTTTGGATCCCAATGAATTCAAATTCATTTCAACACCAAAGCCTAGAGTGAGGATGACATGACTTCTTCCATTTTTAAATGAATAGGGTTTTGGAAAAGATTTGAATTTCATTTGGGGATATTTCAAATTCAAAACTTTATGCAACTCAATGATTTTCATGAGGGAAGATAAAATGACTTCTTCAATTATATGAAATATGAGTTGAAGTTAAAAAGAACCAAATTGAAAGTCATTGGAAGGTATTTTGAAACCCCTTTCAAATTTGGTATTATTTGGGCTTTATTCAAATTATTTTCCTCCTAAAACAAATAAATGGAAATAGGGTAAAATGATTCCTTCAATGAAAAATTAGGAGAAAATAAATTTGAAGTCATTTTGGTATTTTTAAAATGATTTTATTGGATTTTATTAGGGCAGAAACACTCTTTATTTTATTTGAATTTTGGGTATTTTATTTGAACTTGAAAAATAGTTCATGTTGTAGAAAATCTTTTTTCGATCATTTTGGTATATATATGTCCTATATAAAATATTTATATTTTAAAAGATATCCCTGTTTTGTTTTATTCAAAAATAAAATTTAAAAAAATAGAAAACCCCTGGCGCCACCAAAGCACCCCAGCCCGGCCAACAAGACCCTCCACTGGCCGGCCCGGCCCACTGAGGCCAGCCCAATGAGCCACCGACCGCCCAGCTCCCCTCCCTCGCCTGATCGCTCTGGCGCCGGTCGCCCGCCTCGCCTCTCTCTCTCTCTCTCGACCTGGACCCACCCCTTCTTCCTCCCCGCCCCACGCCACGCCGTCGCCGCCGTGGATCGCCGGATCCCGAAGGATCCGGGATGCCGATTCCCTCCCCCGATCCCTTCCTTCCCCGACGAGGCCCCCGCCCTATAAAACCCCCCCTCCCCGTTCCCCCCCTCGCCCCCTCGCCGGACCTCCTCTCCCTCCCGCTCGTGCTCGCCGGAGCTCAAGCTCCTCCTCCGCCAAAGTCGCCGCCGACGCCTAGCCCCCCGAGCTCCCCGACCCCACCGAACTCCTCACTGCCTCCCCGCACCAAGACGGCGACTTCGACCTCCCCGACGCCAAGCCCCGACGACTTCCGCCGCCCTGTCGCCGCCGGACTCCGTAAGACACCGAGAACTCCCTCCCCGTCCGATCCAAAATAAACGGCCACGATTAGAACCCCAAGGGGTATCTTTTGAGAAAAGAACCGCCGGTTCGTCCGGTTTATTAGTTAGGGTTTTAGTAAATTAGCCGCCCGCTTTTAGTTTTAACCCGAGGCCCGCTTAGACTATTTAACGACAGTATACGCTTTAGGCCCATTAGGCCTTTTTCTTTTATTTTGATTTTCTGTTTTAGCAGAATAGTTTCATTTTCAAAAATTCATATCTTTTATTCTGTTTAATATTTTGAGTGATTTTTTGTTGGATTGCAAATTTTATGTAGTTTCAGTAAAATATATATTTAGCTATGTTAAAATTATTTAAAATGCTTTAATTTAGTTTTAGTCGAATAGTAAATCTGCTATAACTTGAGTTAGAAAAATTATTTTAGCATGATTCTTTTTGTCCCAACTTTATTTTGTCATTGCCAAACCATAGGAATTTAATTGGGTATTTTAGGATTATTATAAAATTAGTTTGAGCAGAATCCTAGTAATCCTAATTAATTAGCTAGCTCTGTTTTCCTATTAAATTAATTAGTAAATTAATTTATTTTTAACTTGTGATTGGTTATTTTAGGTTAGTTTCTGTCATTCTAGTAGATGAACTTTTATTTATAATTAATAAAAGTTTTAATTTATTTTTCTTAATGGAAATTGGATTAGGCCTAAAATGAGTTTTATAATAGCTTTTAATTAATTCTTTTTGCTCCTAGTTGCTTAGTGAATCCTTTTCTGTTAAGTTAACCTAAAACCATGATTAGGTTATGTTAAGAAATTTTATTATATAAAACTACTTTTAGTTATTATTTGAAGTAGGAAAACTTTGAGTTGGTTTTTCTTTGAGTTTTCCTTTGGATTTTGATTTTGGTTGATTTGTTGTGTTATGTTACTTTTGTTATGTTGTGTTATGTGATCCTATTGCTATGTGCTTATTATAGTTATTGTTTACCTCGGTAGAATTTCCGAGTGCTAAGATTGCTACCACGAAACCCTAGTTTTTCAAGATCGTCAACCGTGCAAGTTCACTTTGACCATGCTTTCTTACCTATGTTTTAATTGCATTTAGTGGCACCTTTGCAACCACCCCTCAAGAGTGTTATTGAAATTCTTGTAGTTGAGTAGTATGCATGAGGTAGGAACCCATCACCCTGTTACCAAGCCCGGACGTTGTTTTATTCTAATGCTACGCTGTAGTAGACGGGTTTGGTATGAGTGCTCGAGTGGTGTGAAGAAGGAGGACTCTACGCCAATGACGACAACTCCATGATGGCATCTGCAAGGACTGCATTTTCAAGGCCTCAAGACTTCAAGACTCAAGACAAGAATTCAATACACACTCTTTGGGTGAAGGGCGGTTGACGGGCACCACCGAGAACCCAGTGGTTGGCGGGATGCATGGAGAAGCGCCATGACATCTTGCGGAAAGCTTCACCCAGACTCAAAGAGACGGAAGAATACTTCATGCCCGGAAGCTTACCCGTGCAACCGCAAGTCATTATGGGCTCGCTTGGTTGACCTTAGTTGTGACTCTGATGGGACGGTGCTAGCAGATGTAGAACTACGGTAGGATTGGATGGGTACCGGACGGTGGTCGAGGAACTCTTTGGAAGACCATGTTTCGGTCATCTTGTTCTCAAACACTCAAGTGCGAGAACGTAAAAAGAGGGATCGAATCTTGCGGGTAAAGTGTACAAACCTCTGCAGAGGGTTATAACCTAATCGATTAGCCGTGTCCCGATTCACGGACAATTTGAGCCTCTGGACTTGGATCTATCTCGAACTCTCAACACCGGATTGATAACTTAATTGTGGGCAACATATGATGAATTTTGGGCTATGAGACATCGGTTGGCGGAACCATGTCATGATAGAAAACTCCATAGTACAGACTCCATTTATGCCTTTGATGTAGGTAAAATAATATCAGCTTTTATGCAAACAAAACTCAGATCTGAGCCATAAAGCCATACCGCATATAGTATAGTTTATCATCTGTTTTCTCATATTGTGATCTTGCGGTACATTCAATGTATTGACCTACACGGCTGCAACGTATCATGTTGCGATACTTTCTCGACGAGTAAGAGTTACGATACTGTGGTTACGGTCTACACTCAACCTGCCGATGGCGTTGATGGGACTCCACACCCGCTTGATTGTTTCGCTGAGTAATATAAGGTATATATCATTTTACGTTATTTATACATGTGATTGCACTTTGATATATACATTGATGTACTGTGTGTGCAAAGATACCGATCCGTGGATGGCACAGAACACGAGGCTTGACTGTTCGAGGTCGGGTCGCTACTGTAAATGGTATCGAGCACATGTTGTGTGAGGACGTGACCCTAGAAATCGGAAAGCCCCTAGGACAGGAAATCTCTAAAACTTTATTTTCAAAAGGATCCTTTACTTCGTCTTTTCTGATTTTATCGATAGACCCTCTCACCTCAAATAGTTAGAATATACCCTTACCCTTTGATCACCCGGAGGATCAATCAAGACGCCCAAGAAGGATTTGATATCGGAGAACCGATGACCCCTTCAGAGTAAAGAGGATTTCTCCATTAGAATCTACAACAGTTGAAGACTCAAGACTTGAAGGATCTGAAGAATTATTTGACCTTTAGAAGACCAAACCCTGCTATACACCTACGTTAGATGCGATGATTTGTGAGCTGTCATTTGTTTGATGTTTTCCGACAGCCCCAAAATAAAACTTGTTTCTTCAAAAACTATTGGTTGTATTGTGTGTATATCCTCCCCACCTCTCTCATCTCACCCTAAAACCCTTGAACCCCATAGATGATGAATGAAGTTGACTGATATTCTCTGGATCAAGACTCACCGGAGGCAGAGCTATGGATGCGTAACATGGAAAACACTTGGGAGCAATTTGGTTTAAAGGAAGTATGAGGTCCAATACGCTCTTCAAGATTTTACGTAAAGTGCTGCAACCTGGTGGAACATGCATCAAGCCATACAGGATTTAATGGAGCAAGAACTTGGGAGGAATTCAAGAAGACCCTGTTGAGATCACGCCTTATCCGAAGCACTATAATAACCCGAGACCTTGTGCCTGCAAGATTTATGGAGAAATAGGACACACCTGGGAGGAACACAAGGATGGATGCCCTCATTGTGAGGAAGAACACCCACCGAGGAATGCCCAACTAGTCGTGTGACTTGTTTCTTGTGTGAAGGAACCACCCACTACCCGTGCAGTGTCACATTTACTCCACGGTGCAACAAACTATTCAAGGGAAGATGGAATGAAAGAAGCCCTCAAGGAAGATCTAGAAGAACCAGAATGATCGAAAGTGTTGAAGACCTGGATGGAGAAGGTCTCAACAGATTTTACTCCAATGCCTGCTATTCATGTGGAGAAGAAGGACATTTTCACAGATTGCACCAAGGAAAGAAAAGAGTATCCAGGATATTTCCGACAGCAGAAGTGAAGTTTGACCCCGGAGATAGAAACTCGATCATTACAGAGAAATCCAGGAAGAGAAAAGGAAGGCAACCCGAGAGCAACACAATTTTTGCAGAGAAGGACTTGAGTCATATCACCTACGGTGTAAGGATTTAGGTCATTACGCTAGTAAATGCCCGTAAAAGAAACCAAGAATCCAAGGAGCCCGTGATAATCACAAAGAAGCCCGAGACATGTCGGAAGTCATTTGCTTTCGCTGCAAGGAAGTAGGACATTATGCTATTAAATGCCCCGACAAGATGAAAGCTGGAGTTGAGTAGTTGGAATTTTGATATGGATAATAAGAGTAGTAGAAAGCAATTTTCATTTTCATAAGCTCGATGAGCTGAGTTATCTAATAGATTACTCAGAGATTGTAATAGTTCATGACTCAATAAAGTTGTAATGTCACATGCTGAAAAGCTTTAAGGAGTTGTGATGCATGAATTGGATATTGGAAATTGAGTTTGAAGTTTTGATATGAATGTGTGCCCCAGGAGATATGCACCTTATTCTGAGCACATTTCGTTCTACAACTGCAGATGACGACCCTTTATGAGTCTTTCCTTAAAGGCTCGGAAACAATCATGACCCTGACAAGTGATCATGATTACCCAAGTTCTCAAGGACATGATGAAGCATATTCACCTTGAAGGAGATGCAGTCTACAAAGGCTACCCCTTCATGCATAAGGGAGTGGAACTTTGGTATGTGGAGGTACACCTCCACCATTTGAAAGGAGTTTGCCCAAAAATGATGGGGCATTACTTTTTCATCTCACGTGTGCCACGAGCAACTTTCTTCGATGCCGTTCGTGAAGCAGCCATGGAAGCCATACGCCAGATCGGAGAAATACTTGAAGCAAGACTCCGTTATACTCAGGAATACCTAAGCGAAGTGCATACTGAGATGATGGAGGTGAAGCTCAAGGCCACCACGATGAAACGGAAGATTGAAGAATTCAAGGCACATGTGGCACAATTCCAGTGGGACTGAAGAATCCTCGAGGAGGATAAATGAATAAAGTTGGAAGTAATGCCTGACCATACCAAATCATGTGGGTGGCAGCATTTGTAACAAAGTAATTTTTGGAATTTGAATTTACGAAAATGGTTAAGGATGTAATGAAAGATTGATATGAAAATAATGAGATTTGATGGATAAACTTGTGCATTTTTTTGGTCATAGTACTCGGTAAAGCCACAAGATCAATGAAGAAAGAAATGTGTTATTCATGACGGTCCATAGTAGGAAGCTGGACAAAATAAGTTGGAATTTTGCTTTGGATATGATGAAGGAACAGAGTACTACTGGATTTAAGGGAGGTGTAACAAGAGAGTTACTCCAAGGATGAGTTAAAGCTGCACTAGTGTTGAAGTGGGCCATAACCCACAGGCCCATGATTTTGAGAAGGAACCGTTGATAAAGGAATAAATTTGGAAGAATCTGTGATCCAATCAGCCTACGTTTCGTAGGAGGTTACGCAAAAACCTAAGAGTGGTGAAGTAACGATAGATGTTTTGTTTGGCTTGCAGAAACCATGGATTTACTCGAACCCAATTCGAGAACAAGAGAAATTCTGCAATGCTTGTGAGTATGCCCAAGTGTTAGAATACGTGATTCACTGTTCACGTATGAGGTAATGATTCAAGTACGGGATGGATTGGCCCCCATACCGGAGACTTCTATCATGAACTATCATTTGTTGATGGAAAATCAGAGAGCCTTGAAAAACTTAGAAGAGTGTCGACGCGATAAGCCATAAAACCATAAAATGGTAGGACGATGGAACCCCATTACAGCAACCGCTACAAACGAGGTTATACGGTGAGGTTCAACCTGCACCCGCTTTCTGCAGGAGAAAACCATAAATTGTAGACCACCATGAGTGTTTCGATAGTTGTTTAGAATGGACACAGACCCATTAGCTAAGAAGATCCAGTCTCGGACGAACTTCAACCTTGACGAACCGACCTAAGCTTTTGAGGAAAACCCTATGCTTCTGACAGAAGAGCTTTAATGAAGGAGCTATTGTAAGATATGTGAAGAGACATACATTGGCAGCCCTCAAGAGGAAATATCTGAGTTTATTGGAACCATGACCTTGATTTTAAGTGTGGTAGCACCCCTGACCTTTCTGACCAGAACATTTGTTAGAAAACCCCCAACCCCTAACTTTTTCTTGCTAGCCCCTTCGAATCTCGAGGACGAGATTCATTTTAAGTGTGGTAGGTTTGTAACATCCCAAAATTCTAAATTTTGGAATGTTATATTAAATAAATAACTATGCTTGATTGTCTGATTGTTGGTTTGATGGATTGAGTGAAACTGAGTGAAATTTGAAACTTTTGAAAGTTGAATGAGAGGGAATGAAATGACTTTCCCAAAACTTTCCCCTTTGCCTTTTTGGATCCCAATGAATTCAAATTCATTTCAACACCAAAGCCTAGAGTGAGGATGACATGACTTCTTCCATTTTTAAATGAATAGGGTTTTGGAAAAAGATTTGAATTTCATTTGGGGATATTTCAAATTCAAAACTTTATGCAACTCAATGATTTTCATGAGGGAAGATAAAATGACTTCTTCAATTATATGAAATATGAGTTGAAGTTAAAAAGAACCAAATTGAAAGTCATTGGAAGGTATTTTGAAACCCCTTTCAAATTTGGTATTATTTGGGCTTTATTCAAATTATTTTCCTCCTAAAACAAATAAATGGAAATAGGGTAAAATGATTCCTTCAATGAAAAATTAGGAGAAAATAAATTTGAAGTCATTTTGGTATTTTTAAAAATGATTTTATTGGATTTTATTAGGGCAGAAACACTCTTTATTTTATTTGAATTTTGTGTATTTTATTTGAACTTGAAAATAGTTCATGTTGTAGAAAATCTTTTTCCGATCATTTTGGTATATATATGTCCTATATAAAATATTTATATTTTAAAAGATATCCCTGTTTTTGTTTTATTCAAAAATAAAAATTTTAAAAAATTAGAAAACCCCCCCGGGGCGCCAGCCAAAGCCACCCCAGCCCGGCCAGCAACAAGAATCCTCCACTGGCCCGGCCAATGGCCCACTGAGGCCAGCCCAATGAGCCACCGACCGCCCCGCCTCCCCTCCTCGCCCTCGCCTGAATCGCTCACGCGTCGCCCGCCTCCTCGCCCTCTCTCTCTCTCTCGACCCTGGGACCCACCCCTTCTTCCTCCCCCCCCACGCCACGCTGCCGCCGCTGCATGGATCGCCGGATCCCGAAGGATCCGGATGCCGATTCCTCCCCGATCCCTTCCTTCCCGACGAGGCCCCGCCCTATAAACCCCCCTCCCCGCACCCCCCCCTCCCCTCGCGGACCTCCTCTCCTCCCGCTCGTGCTCGCTGGAGCCAAGCTCCTCCTCCGCCAAAGTCGCCGCCGCCGACGCCCTAGCCCTCCCGAGCTCCCCGACCCCACCGAACTCCTCACTGCCTCCCTGCACCAAGACGGCGACTCCCGGACCTCCCCGACGCCAAGCCCCCGACGACTTCCGCGCCCGCCATTGCAGGCCGGACTCCGGTAAGACACCGGAGAACTCCCTCCCCCGTCCGATCCAAAATAAACGGCCACGATTAGAACCCCCGAAGGGGTATCTTTTTATAAAAAGAACCGGCCGGTTCGTCCGGTTTATTAGTTAGGGTTTTAGTAAATTAGCCGGCCCGTTTTTAGTTTTAACCCGAGGCCCGTTTAGACTATTTAACGCACAGGGCACATTTTAGGCCCATTAGGCCTTTTTCTTTTATTTTGATTTTCTGTTTTAGCAGAATAGTTTCTGTTTTAAAAAATTCATATCTTTTATTCTGTTTAATATTTTTGAGTGATTTTTTTTGTTGGATTGCAAATTTTATGTAGTTTCTGTAGAATATATATTTAGCTATGTTAAAATTATTTAAAAATGCTTTAATTTAGTTTTAGTCAGAATAGTAAATCTGCTATAACTTGAGTTAGAAAAATTATTTTAGCATGATTCTTTTGTCCCAACTTTATTTTGTCATTGCCAAACCATAGGAATTTAATTGGGTATTTTAGGATTATTAAAAAATTAGTTTGAGCAGAATCCTAGTAATCCTAATTAATTAGCTAGCTATCTGTTTTCCTATTAAATTAATTAGTAAATTAATTTATTTTTAACTTGTGATTGGTTATTTTAGGTTAGTTTCTGTCATTCTAGTAGATGAACTTTTATTTATAATTAATAAAAGTTTTAATTTATTTTCTTAATGGAAATTGGATTAGGCCTAAAATGAGTTTTATAATAGCTTTTAATTAATTCTTTTTGCTCCTAGTTGCTTAGTGAATCCTTTTCTGTTAAGTTAACCTAAAACCATGATTAGGTTATGTTAAGAAATTTTTATTATATAAAACTACTTTTAGTTATTATTTGAAGTAGGAAAAACTTTGAGTTGGTTTTTCTTTGAGTTTTCCTTTGGATTTTTGATTTTGGTTGATTTGTTGTGTTATGTTACTTTTGTTATGTTGTGTTATGTGATCCTATTGCTATGTGCTTATTATAGTTATTGTTTACCTCGGTAGAATTTCCGGAGTGCGAAGATTGCTACCACGAAACCCTAGTTTTTCGAAGATCGTCAACCAGGCAAGTTCACTTTGACCATGCTTTCTTACCTATGTTTTAATTGCATTTAGTGGCACCTTTGCAACCACCCCTCAGTAGTGTTATTGAAATTCTTGTAGTTGAGTAGTATGCATGAGGTAGGAACCCATCACCCTGTTACCAAGCCCGGGATGTTATTTTATTCTAATGCTACGCTGTAGTAGACGGGGTTTGGTATGAGTGCTCGAGAGTGGTGTGAAGAAGGAGGACTCTGTTGGGGAACGTAGCAGAAATTCAAAATTTTCTACGCATCACCAAGATCAATCTATGGAGATTCTAGCAACAAGAGGGAAGGAGAGTGCATCTACATACCCTTGTAGATCGCTAAGCGGAAGCGTTCATGAGAACGGGGTTGAAGGAGTCGTACTCGTCGTGATTCAAATCACCGGAGATCCTAGTGCCGAACAGACGGCACCTCCGCGTTCAACACACGTACAGCCCAGTGACGTCTCCCACGCCTTGATCCAGCAAGGAGAGAGGGAGAGGTTGAGGAAGACTCCATCCAGCAGCAACACAACGACATGGTGGTGATGGAGGAGCGTGGCATCCCGCAGGCTTCGCCAAGCACCAAGGGAGAGGAGGAGGAGGAGGCAGGGCTGCACCAAGAGGAGAGAACTCATGTGTGTTGGGCAGCCCAAAACCTCAAGTATATATAGGGGAAAGGGTGGCTGCGCCCCTTTAGGGTTTCCCACCCCAAGGGGTGCGGCCAGCCCTAGATGGGACTTGGGGCGGTTAAGAGGGGAGGAGTGCCTCCCAAGTCAAGTGGAGGCCCTCCCCTTAGGGTTTCCCCTCCCATGCGCATGGGCCTTGGGGGCTGGTGCCCTGGCCCATTAAGGCTAGGGCGCCCCCACAGCCCATGCTACTGTATTGGACGTGGAGGAACATTTCCGACCTCCGACCCTCCGAATCCTCCGAACCTTCGAAGCTTCCGGTACAATACCGAAAAACCCGAACTTTTTCCTAACCCAACAACAACTTTCCATATATAAATCTTTACCTCCGACCAGTCCGAACTCCTCGTGACGCCTGGGATCTCATCCGGACTCAAAAACATTCGTAACCACATACAAACTTCCTTTATAACCCTAGCGCCATCGAACCTTATGTGTAGACCCTACGGTTCGGGAGACATGTAGACATGACCGAGACGTTCTCCCGTCAATAACCAACAGCGGATCTGGATACCCATGTTGGCTCCTACATGTTCCACGATGATCTCATCGGATGAACCACGACGTCAAGGACTCAATCAATCCCGTATTCAATTCCCTTTGTCTAGCGGTATTGTACTTGCCCGAGATTCGATCGTCGGTATCCCGATACCTTGTTCAATCTCGTTACCGGCAAGTCTCTTTACTCGTTCCGTAACACATCATCCCGTGATCAACTCCTTGATCACATTGTGCACATTATGATGATGTCCTACCGAGTGGGCCCAAAGATACCTCTCCGTTTACACGGAGTGACAAATCCCAGTCTCGATTCGTGCCAACCCAACAGACACTTTTGGAGATACCTGTAGTGCACCTTTATAGTCACCCAGTTACGTTGTGACGTTTGGTACACCCAAAGCATTCCTACGGTATCCGGGAGTTGCACAATCTCACGGTCTAAGGAAATGATACTTGACATTAGAAAAGCTTTAGCATACGAACTACGATCTTTGTGCTAGGCTTAGTATTGGGTCTTGTCCGTCACATTATTCTACTAATGATGTGATCCCGTTATCAATGACATCCAATGTCCATGGTTAGGAAACCGTAACCATCTATTGATCAACGAGCTAGCCAATAGAGGCTTGCTAGGGACATGGTGTTGTCTATGTATCCACACATGTATCTGAGTTTCCTATCAATACAATTATAGCATGGATAATAAACGATTATCATGAACAAGGAAATATAATAATAATAACTAATTTATTATTGCCTCTAGGGCATATTTCCAACAGTCTCCCACTTGCACTAGAGTCAATAATCTAGTTCACATCGCCATGTGATTAAAATTGACAGGTCACATCGCCATGTGACCAACATCCAAAGAGTTTACTAGTGTCATTAAACTAGTTCACATCATCATGTGATTAAGACTCAATGAGTTCTGGGGATTGATCATGTTTTGCTTGTGAGAGAGGTTTTAGTCAACGGGTCTGAACCTTTCAGATCCGTGTGTACTTCGCAATTCTCTATGTCATATTGTAAATGCTGCTTCCACGCTCCACTTGGAGCTATTCCAAATGGTTGCTCCACTATACGTATCCAGTTTGCTACTCAGAGTCACTCGGATAGGTGTTAAAGCTTGCATCGACGTAACCCTTTACATCGAACTCTTTATCACCTCCATAATCGAGAAACATGTCCTTATTTACTCCAAGGACAATTTTGACCGCTGTCCAATGATCCATTCCTGGATCATTCTTGTACCCCTTGACTGACTCATGGCAAGGCACACTTCCGGTGCGGTACACAACATAGCATACTATAGAGCCTATGTCTGAAGCATAGGGGACGACCTTCGTCATTTCTCTCTTTTCTGCCATGGTCGAGCTTTTAACTCTTAACTTCATACCTTCCAACTCAGGCAAGAACTCCTTCTTTGACTGATCCATCTTGAACACTTTCAAGATTATGTCAAGGTATGTGCTCATTTGAAAGTACTATTGAGCGTTTTTGATCTATCCTCATAGATCTTGATGCTCAATGTTCAAGTAGCTTAATCCAGGTTTTCACTTGAAAACACTTTTCAAATAACCCTATATGCTTTACGAAAATTCTACATCATTTCGATCATCAATATGTCAACAACATATACTCATCGAAATTCTATAGCGCCCCACTCACTTCTTTGGAAATACAAGTTTCTTATAAACTTTGTATAAACCCAAAATCTTTGATCATCTCATCAAAGCGCACATTCCAACTCCGAGATGCTTACTCCGGTCCTTAGAAAGGATCGCTGGAGCCAGCATACCTTTTAGCATCCTTAGGATTGACAAAACTTTCGATTGTATCACATACAACCTTTCCTTTAAAACGGTAAGGAAACTCGTTTTGACATCCATCTGCCAGATTTCATAAATGCAGCTAATGCTAACATGATTCCGACGGACTAAAGCATCGCTACGGATGAGAAAATCTCATCGTAGTCAACTCCTTGAACTTTTGAAAAACTCTTCGCCACAAGTCGAGCTTCATAGACGGTGACATTACCGTCCACGTCCGTCTTCTTCTTAAAGATCCATTCATCTCAATGGCTTGCCGCTCATCGGGCAAGTCCACCAAAGTCCATGCTTTGTCCTGATACATGGATCCTGTCTCGGTTTTCATGGCTTCTAACCATTTGTCAGAATTTGGGCCCACCATCGCTTCTCCATAGCTCGTAGGTTCATTGTTGTCTAGCAACATGACCTTCAAGACCGGATTGCGTACCACTCTTAAGTAGTACGCATCCTTGTCATCCTACGAGGTTCGGTAGTGACTTGATCCGAAGCTTCATGATCACCATCATAAGCTTCTACTCCAATTGGTGTAGGTGCCACAGGAACAACTTCCTGTGCCCTGCTACACACTTGTTGAAGTGACGGTTCAATAACCTCATCAAGTCTCCACCATCCTCCCACTCAACTTTCCGAGACAAACTTTTCCTCGAGAAAGGACCCGATTCAAGAAACAATCCCTATTGCTTTCGGATCTGAATTAGGAGGTATACCCAACTGTTTTGGGTGTCCTATGAAGATGCATTTTATCCGCTTTGGGTTCAAGCTTATCAACCTGAAACTTTTCCACATAAGCGTCGCAGCCCCAAACTTTCAAGAAACGACAACTTATGTTTCTCCAAACGGTGTCGTCTCAACGGAATTACGTGGTGCCCCATTAAAGTGAGTGCGGTTGTCTCTAATGCCTAACCCATGAACGATAGTGGTAATTCGATAAGAGACATCATGGTACGCACCATATCTAATAGGGTGCAACTATGATGTTCGGACACACCATCAAACCATGGTGTTCCAGGCGGTATTAATTGTGAAACAATTTCCATGGTGTCTTAAATGCGTGCCAAAGCTCGTAACTCAGATATTCATCTCTATGATCATATCATAGATATTCTATCCTCTTGTCACGAAGATCTTAAACTTCACTCTGAAATTACTTGAACCATTCAATAATTCAGACTTGAGTTTCATCAAGTAAATATACTCAACATCTACTCAATCATCTGTGAAGTAAGAACATAACGATATTCATCTGATGCCTCAAAGACTCATTGACTGCACACATCAAAATGTGTTACTTCCAACAAGTTGCTTTCTTGTTCCATCTTCTTTGAAACCGAGGCTTTTGGTCATCTTGCCCATGTGGTATGTTTTGCATATCTCAAGTGATTCAAAATCAAGTGAGTCCAAACGATCCATCTGCATGGAGTTTCTTCATGTGTATACACCAATAGACATGGTTCGCATGTCTCAAACTTTTCAAAACGAGTGAGTCCAAAGATCCATCAACATGGAGCTTCTTCATGCTTTACACCAATATGACTTACATGGCAAAGTGCCACAAGTAAGTGGTACTATCATTACTGTCTTATTTCTTTTGGCATGAAAATGTGTATCACTACGATCGAGATTCAATAAACCATTCCTATTAGGTGCAATACCATTGAAGGTATTATTCAAATAAACAGAGTAACCATTATTCTCCTTAAATGAATAACCGTATTGCGATAGACATAATCCAATCATGTCTATGCTCAACGCAAACACCAAATGACAATTATTCAGGTTTAATACTAATCTTGATGGTAGAGGGAGCGTGCGATGTTTGATCACATCAACCTTGGAAATACTTCCAACACATATCGTCGGCTCACCTTTAGCTAGTCTCCGTTTATTCCGTAGCTCTTTTATTTCGAGTTACCAACACTTAGCAACCGAACCGGTATCTAATACCCTGGTGCTACTAGGAGTACTAGTAAAGTACACATTAACATAATGTATATCAAATATACTTCTATCGACCTTGCCTGCCTTCTTATCTACCATGAATCTAGGGTAATTCTGCTCCAGTGGCTGTTCCCCTTATTACAGAAGCACTTAGTCTCGGTTTGGGTTCAACCTTGGGTTTCTTCATCGAGCAACAACTGATTTGCCGCTTCATGAAGTGCCCTTCTTGCCCTTGCCCTTCTTGAAACTAGTGGTTTCATCAACCATCAACAATTGATGCTCCTACTTGATTTCTACCTTGGCGGTGTCAAACATCGCGAACACTTCAAGGATCATCATATCTATCCTCGATATGTTATAGTTCATCACGAAGCTCTAGTAGCTTGGTGGCAATGTCTTGGGAGAAACATCACTATCTCGGGAAGATCAACTCCCACTCGATTCAAGTGATTGTTACACTCGGACAATCTGAGCACAAACTCAACGATTGAGTTTTTCTCCTTAGTTTGCAGGCTAAGAAAATCATCGGAGGTCTTATACCTCTTGACGTGGGCACGAGCCTGAAATCCCAATTTCAGCCCTCAAACATCTCATATGTTCCGCGACGCTTCAAAACGCCTTTGGTGCCTCAATTCTAAACCGCTTAACTGAACTATCACGTAGTTATCAAAGCGTGTATGTCCGATGTTCGCAACATCCACAAACGACGCTTGGGGTTCAGCATCTCGAGCGGTGCATTAAGGACATAAGCTTTCATCGTCCGCATAATCGCTAATTTCAACTTTCAACTATATTTTCTCTAGGAACATATCTAAACAAGTGGAACTAAAGCGCGAGCCATTTACATAATTTGCAAAAGGTCTTTGACTATGTTCAAGATAATTAAGTTCATCTCATGAACTCCCACTTAGATAGACATCCTCTGGTCATCTAAGTGATTACACGATCCGAGTCAACTAGGCCGTGTCCGATCATCACGTGAGACGGACTAGTCATCATCTGTGAACATCTTCATGTTGATCGATCTTCTATACGACTCATGCTCGACCTTTCGGTCTCTGTGTTCCGAGGCCATGTCCGCACATGCTAGGCTCGCAAGTTAACCCCAAGTGTTTTTGCTGTGTAAATCTGTCTTACACCCGCTGTATGTGAACGTAAGAATCCATCACACCCGATCATCGCGTGGTGCTTAGAAGTTTACGAACTGTAGCAACGGTGCACGGTCGGGGAGAACACTTCTTGAAATTTGTGTAAGGGATCATCTTATTTACTACCATCGTTCTAAGTAAACAAGATGCATAAACATAATAAACATCACATGCAATTATATAGTAGTGACATGATATGGCCAATATCATATAGCTCCATTGATCTCCATCTTCGGGGCTCCATGATCATCATCGTCACCGCATGACACCATGATCTCCATCATCATGATCTCCATCATCGTGTCTTCATGAAGTTGTCTCGCCAACTATTACTTCTACTACTATGGCTACCGTTAGCAATAAATTAAAGTAATTACATGGCGTTGTTTAATGACACGCAGGTCATACAATAAATAAAGAAAACTCCTATGGCTCCTGCCGTTGTCATACTCATCGACATGCAAGTCGTGAGTCCTATTACAAGAACATGATCAATCTCATACATCACATATCATTCATCACATTCTTCTTGGCCATATCACTTCACATAGCATACCCCGCAAAAACAAGTTAGACGTCCTCTAATTGTTGTTTGCATGTTTTACGTGGCTGCTTTGGGTTTCTAGCAAGAACGTTTCTTACCTACGCAAAACCACAACGTGATATGCCAATTGCTATTTACCCTTCATAAGGACCCTTTTCATCGAATCCGTTCCGACTAAAGTGGGAGAGACTGGCACCCGCTAGCCACCTTATGCACCAAGTGCATGTCACCGGTGGAACCTGTCTCACGAAGAGTACGTAAGGTCGGTCCGGCCGCTTCATCCCACAATACCGTCGAAACAAGATTGGACTAGTAACGGTAAGCATATTGAACAAAATCAACGCCCACAACTACTTTGTGTTCTACTCGTGCAAAGAATCTACGCAATATACCTAGCTCATGATGCCTTTGTTGGGGAACGAGCAGAAATTCAAAATTTTCTCACGCATCACCAAGATCAATCTATGGAGATTCTAGCAACAAGAGGGAAGGAGAGTGCATCTACATACCCTTGTAGATCGCTAAGCGGAAGCGTTCATGAGAACGGGGTTGAAGGAGTCGTGATTGTCGTGATTCAAATCACCGGAGATCCTAGTGCCGAACAGACGGCACCTCCGCTGCTCAACACACGTACAGCCCAAAGGACGCCTCCCACGCCTTGATCCAGCAAGGAGAGAGGAGAGGTTGAGGAAGACTCCATCCAGCAGCAACACAACGACATGGTGGTGATGGAGGAGCGTGGCATCCCGCAGGCTTCGCCAAGCACCAAGGGAGAGGAGGAGGAGGAGAGGCAGGCTGCACCAAGAGGGAGAGAACTCATGTGTGTTGGGCAGCCCAAAACCTCAAGTATATATAGGGGAAAGGGTGGCTGCGCCCCTTTAGGGTTTCCCACCCCAAGGGGTGCGGCCAGCCCTAGATGGGACTTGGGGCGGTTAAGAGGGGAGGAGTGCCTCCCAAGTCAAGTGGAGGCCCTCCCCTTAGGGTTTCCCCCTCCCATGCGCATGGGCCTTGGGGGCTGGTGCCCTGGCCCATTAAGGCTAGGGCGCCCCTACAGCCCATGCTACTGTATTGGACGTGGAGGAACAATTTCCGGACCTCCGGACCCTCCGAATCCTCCGAACCTTCCGAAGCTTCCGGTACAATACCGAAAAACCCGAACTTTTCCTAACCCAACAACAACTTTCCATATATAAATCTTTACCTCCGGACCAGTCCGAACTCCTCGTGACGTCCGGGATCTCATCCGGACTCAACAACATTCGTAACCACATACAAACTTCCTTTATAACCCTAGCGCCATCGAACCTTATGTGTAGACCCTACGGGTTCGGGAGACATGTAGACATGACCGAGACGTTCTCCGTCAATAACCAACAGCGGATCTGGATACCCATGTTGGCTCCCACATGTTCCACGATGATCTCATCGGATGAACCACGATGTCAAGGACTCAATCAATCCCGTATTCAATTCCCTTTGTCTAGCGGTATTGTACTTGCCCGAGATTCGATCGTCGGTATCCCGATACCTTGTTCAATCTCGTTACCGCAAGTCTCTTTACTCGCTCCGTAACACATCATCCCGTGATCAACTCCTTGATCACATTGTGCACATTATGATGATGTCCTACCGAGTGGGCCCAAAGATACCTCTCCGTTTACACGGAGTGACAAATCCCAGTCTCGATTCGTGCCAACCCAATGACACTTTTGGAGATACCTGTAGTGCACCTTTATAGTCACCCATTACGCCAGACGTTTGGTACACCCAAAGCATTCCTACGGTATCCGGAGTTGCACAATCTCACGGTCTAAGGAAATGATACTTGACATTAGAAAAGCTTTAGCATACGAACTACGATCTTTGTGCTAGGCTTAGTATTGGGTCTTGTCCGTCACATTATTCTACTAATGATGTGATCCCGTTATCAATGACATCCAATGTCCATGGTTAGGAAACCGTAACCATCTATTGATCAACGAGCTAGCCAATAGAGGCTTGCTAGGGACATGGTGTTGTCTATGTATCCACACATGTATCTGAGTTTCCTATCAATACAATTATAGCATGGATAATAAACGATTATCATGAACAAGGAAATATAATAATAATAACTAATTTATTATTGCCTCTAGGGCATATTTCCAACAGACTCTACGTCAATGACGACAACTCCATGATGGCATCTGCAAGGACTGCATTTTCAAGGCCTCAAGACTTCAAGACTCAAGACAAGAATTCAATACACACTACTGGGTGAAGGACGGTTGACGGGCACCCTGGAGAACCCAGTGGTTGGCCGGGATGCATGGAGAAGCGCCATGACATCTTGCGGAAAGCTTCACCCAGACACTCAAAGAGACGGAAGAATACTTCATGCCCGAAGCTTACCCGGCAACCGCAAGTCATTATGGGCTCGCTTGGTTGACCTTAGTTGTGACTGACCGACGGTGCTAGCAGATGTAGAACTACGGTAGGATTGGATGGGTACGGACAGTGGTCGAGGAACTCTTTGGAAGACCATGTTTGGTCATCTTGTTCTCAAACACTCTGAAGTGCGAGAACGTAAAAGAGGGATTGAATCTTGCGGGTAAAGTGTACAAACCTCCGCAGAGGGTTATAACCTAATCGATTAGCCGTGTCCCGATTACGGACAATTTGAGCCTCGGACTTGGATCTATCTCGAACTCTCAACACCGGATTGATAACTTAATTGTGGGCAACATATGATGAATTTTGGGCTATGAGACATCGGTTGGCGGAACCATGTCATGATAGAAAACTCCATAGTACAGACTCCATTTATGCCTTTGATGTAGGTAAAATAAAATCACCTTTATGCAAACAAAACTCAGATACTGAGCCATAAAGCCATACCGCATATAGTATAGTTTATCATCTGTTTTCTCATATTGTGATCTTGCCGGTACATTCAATGTACTGACTTACACGGCTGCAACGTATCATGTTGCGTATACTTTCCCTCGACGAGTAAGAGTTACGATACAGGGTTACGGTCTACACTCAACCTGCCGATGGCGCTGATGGGACTCCACACCCGCTTGATTGTTTCCACTGAGTAATATAAGGTATATATCATTTTACGTTATTTATACATGTGATTGCACTTTGATATATACATTGATGTACTGTGTGTGCCAAAGATATCTTGATCCGAGGATGGCACAGGAACACAGAGGCTTGACCGTCTGAGGTCGGGTCGCTACACAAGATCTATAAGGATAGATAAAAAACGCTTAATAGTACTTTCAAATGAATACATACCGTGACAAGATTTTCAAGGAGTTCAAAATAGATCAGCAAAGAAGGAGTTACGGGCTGTGTTATATAGTGTGAGTATTGAGTAAGACTCAAGACCGACCACGGCGAGAAGAGAAAAGGGCGAATGTAGTCCCCCTATGCTTTAGGCTCTGCGGTATGCTATCTTTGTGTACCTTTTGAAGTGTGCCTTGCCATGAGTCATTCAAGGGTACAAGAGTGATCCAGGAATGGATCACATGACAGATCAAACTTAACCTTAGTAACTAGTGACTTGCCATGAGTCATTAAATCGTAAGGTTATGATGCAAACTTTGAGTGACTCAGTAGAATGGATCACATGACATTTGGAATAGTTCCAAATAGTGCGTGGTAACTACATCTACAAGATGACATAGAGATTTGTAAACTCTGCAGATATGAAGGTTCAGACCCGTTGACTAATAACCTCTCTCACAAAGCAAGATATGATCAAACCCCATGGGTGTTGGATTCATTACAATCACATAGTGATGTGAACTAGATTATTGACAGTGGGAGACTGTTGAAATATGCCTAGAGGCAATAATAAAATGGTTATTATTATATTTCCTTGTTCATGATAATTGTCTATTGTTCATGCTATAATTGTATTAGCTGGAAGCGGTAATACAAGTGTGAATACATGGACCACAACATGCCCTAGTGAGCCTCTAGTTGACTAGCTCGTTGATCAATAGATGGTCATGGTTTCTGACCAATTAGATGTCATTGATAAGCGGGATCACATCATTAGGAGAATGATGTGATGGACAAGACAATCCTAAGCGTAGCACAAAGATCGTGTAGTTCGTTTGCTAAAGCTTTTCTAATGTCAAGTATCATTTCCTTACACCATGAGATTGTGCAACTCCGGATACCAAGGAATGCATTTGTACCAAAGCGTCCTGCAATGGCTGGGTGGCTATAAAGGTACACTACGGGCATCTCTAAAATTGTCTATTGGGTTGGCACAAATCGAAATTTGGATTTGTCCTCCGTATGGCGGAGAGGTATCTCTGGCCCACTCGGTATTGCATCATCATAATGAGCTCAATGTGACTAAGTAGTTAGTCACGGGATCATCACATTCTGAACGAGTAAACTGACTTGCTAATGCTTGAGGTATTGGGATAGTCGAATCTGCAAATAGCGTGCCGATTGACAAAGGGAATTGCATGCGGGATTGCTTGAATCCTCGACATCGTGGTTCATCGATGAGAGTCATGGAACATCGGGAGATGATGAGATCCTGGCGGAGACGCTACGCATGATTCCCGAGTTCCATAATGGTCCTAGAGTTGTTAGGTGAAGATTTATATATGAGATCCCGGGCGGAAGTCCAGCCAGTCCACCGGAATAGTTTCGGGGGTTATCGGTATTGTACCGGGACCACCGAAAGGTGTCTGGAGGTTCGCCGGGTAGGGCCACCTGCCCCGGGGTTCTTAATGGGCTGAATATGGGAGGGAACCAGCCCCTAGTGGGCTGGTGCGCCCCTCCCCAAGGGCCCAAGGCGCCTAGGGTTGAGAACCCTAGGGGAGGGGGGCGCCCACCTGCTTGGGGGGCAAGTCTCCCTCCGCCGCCCCCTCTAGATGGGATCTAGAGGGCTGGCTCTCTCCTTCACTCCTATAAATAGAGAGGTGGGAGGCTGCAACACCTTGCTTTGGCGCAGCCCTCCTCCTCCAACTCTTCCTCCTACTCAGAGTGCTTGGCGGCCCCAGGAATACCACGAGCTCCACCACCACCATGCCGCTCGTGCTATCGAGTTCTCCTCAACTTCTCTCTCTCCCTTGCTGGATCAGAAGGAGGAGACATCCGGGCTGTACGTGTGTTGAACGCGATGCGCCGTCTGCTCGACGCCAGATCAGATCTTCGTGATTTGAATCGCATGCATGCGACTCCGTCAACAGCAAAGTAACGCCGCTTAGCGATCTTCAAGGGTATGAAGATGCACTCTCTCTCTCTTGTTGCTAGAATCTCCATAGATTGATCTTGGTGATGATAGAAAATTTTGAATTATTGCTACGTTCCCCAACACTGTTGGGGAACGTAGCAGAAATTCAAAATTTTCTATGCATCACCAAGATCAATCTATGGAGTCATCTAGCAACGAGAGAGAGAGAGAGGAGTTCATCTACATACCCTTGTAGATCATGAGCGAAGCGCTCAAGAGAACGGGGTTGATGGAGTCGCACTGCCGTGATCCAAATCACCGATGATCCTAGCGCCAAACGGACGGCACCTCCGCGTTCAACACACGTACGTAGCGGAGACGTCTCCCGCGCCTAGATCCAGCAAGGAGGAGGGAGAGGTTGAGGAAGAGAGCTCCAACAGCAGCACGACGGCGTGGTGGTGATGGAGTGGTAGTTCTCCGGCAGGGCTTCGCCAAGCTCTTGCGGAGGAGGAGAGGTGTTGGGGAGGGGAGGGGCTGCGCCTTGGATGTGGTGCTGCAGCCTCCCCGCCTCTATTTATAGGGAGAAGGGGGAAAGGGGCCGCCCCTCTAGATGGGATCTAGAGGGGGGCAGCCAAGGGGAAGGAGGCTTGCCCCCCAAGCCAAGGGGGCGCCTTTAGGGTCCCCCAACCCTAGGCGCATGGGCCCTAGGGGGGTTGGCGCCCCAGCCCACTTGGGGCTGGTTCCCTTCCACCTACAGCCCATAAGGCCCTCCGGGGCAGGTGGACCTCCCGTGGACCCTTGAACCCTCCGTGGTCCCTGTACAATACCGTATACCCCGAATATTTCCGCACCGTATGATGACTTCCCACATATAAATCTTCACCTCCGACCATTCCGAACTCCTCGTGACGTCCGGGATCTCATCCGGACTCAACAACATGCGGTAATCACATACAAATCTTCCTTATAACCCTAGGCCATCGAACCTTATGTGTAGACCCTACGGTTCGGGAACCATGCGCATATGACCGAGACAACTCTCCGCCAATAACCAACAGCGGATTTGATACCCATGTTGGCTCACATGTTCCACGATGATCTCATCGGATGAACCACGATGTCGAGGATTCAAGCAATCCCGTGATACAATTCCCTTTGTCAATCGGTACGTTATTTGCCCAAGATTCGATCGTCGGTATCCCAATACCTCGCTCAATCTCAAGCATCGACAAGTCAATTTACTCGTTCGTAATGCATGATCCCATGGCCAACTACTTAGTCACATTGAGCTCATTATGATGATGCATTACCGAAAGGGCCCAGATATACCTCTCCGTCATACACGGAGTGACAAATCCCAGCCTCGATTCGTGCCAACCCAACTGACACTTTCGGAAATACCTGTAGTGCACCTTTATAGCCACCCAGTTACATTGTGACGGTTGGTACAACCAAAGCATTCCTACAGTATCCGGGAGTTGCACAATCTCATGGTCCAAGGAAATGATACTTGACATTAGAAAAGCTCTAGCAAACGAACTACACGATCTTGTGCTATGCTTAGGATTGGGTCTTGTCCATCACATCATTCTCCTAATGATGTGATCCCGTTATCAATGACATCCAATGTCCACAGTCAGGAAACCATGACCATCTGTCGATCAACGAGCTAGTCAACTAGAGGCTCACTAGGGACATGTTGTGGTCTATGTATTCACACATGTATTACGATTTTCGGATAACACAATTATTGCATGAACAATAGACAATTATCATGAATGAGGAAATATAATAATAACCATTTTATTATTGCCTCTAGGGCATATTTCCAACAGTCTCCCACTTGCACTAGAGTCAATAATCTAGTTCACATCACTATGTGATTGCAATGAATCCAACACCCATGGGTTTTGATCATATCTTGCTTGTGAGAGAGGTTATTAATCAACGGGTCTGAACCTTTCAGATCTGTGTGTGCTTTACAAATCTCTATGTCATCTTCTAGATGCAGCTACCACGCTACTTGGAGCTGTTCCAAATAACTGTTCTACTATACGAATCCGTTCACTACTCGAGTCATCCGGATTAGTGTCAAAGTTTGCATCGGCGTAAACCTTTACGATTTAACTCTTTACCACCTCCATAGTCGAGAAAATTCCTTAGTCCACTAGTTACTAAGGATAACCTTGACCGCTGTCCTGTGATCCATTCCTGGATCACACTTGTACCCCTTGATTGACTCATGGCAAGGCACACTTCAGGTGCGGTACAGAGCATAGCGTACTATGGAGCCTACGTCTAAAGCACATGGGACGACCTTCGTCCTTTCTCTCTCTTCTGCCATGGTCAGGTCTTGAGTCTTACTCAATACTCACACCTTATAACACAGCCAAGAACTCCTTCTCTGCCGAGCTATTTTGAACTCCTTCAAAATCTTGTCACGGTGCGTACTCATTTGAAAGTACTATCAAGCGATTTTGATCTATCCTTATAGATCTTGATGCTCAATGTTCAAGTAGCTTAATCCAGGTTTTCCCTTGGAAAACACTTTTCAAATAACCCTATATGCTTATTAGAAATTCTACATCATTTCTGATCAACAATATGTTCACAACATATACTCATTAGAAATTTTATAGTGCTCCCACTCACTTCTTTGGAAATACAAGTTTCTCATAAACTTTGTATAACCCCAAAATCTTTGATCATCTCATCAAAGTGTATATTCCTACTTCGAGATGCTTACTCCAGTCCTTAGAAGGATTGCTGGAGCTTTGCATACTTGTTAGCATCTTTGAGGATTGACAAGAACTTTCTGGTTGTATCACATGCAACCTTTCCTCAAGAAAATTGTCGAGGAAACAATGTTTTTTTTGACATCCTATCTGCAAGATTTCATAAATAATGCAGTAATTGCTAATACAATTCCAAAAGACTCTTAGCATCGCTACGAGTGAGAAAGTCTCACCATAGTCAACTCCTTGAACTTGTCGGAACACATCTTAGTGACAAGTCGAGCTTTGTTAATGGTGACACATACCATCATTGTCTGTCTTCCATTTTAGAATCCATCTGTACCCAACAGCCTTACGACCATCAAGTAGTTCTTCCAAAGTCTACACTTTGTTTTCATACATGGATCCTCTCTCGGATTTTATGGCCTCAAGCTATTTGTCAGAATCCGGGCCCACCATCGCTTCTCCATAGCTCGTAGGTTCATTGTTGTCTAGTAACATGACTTCCAAGACAGGATTACGTACCACTCTGAAGTAGTACGCATCCTTGTCTTCCTACAAGGTTTGGTAGTGACTTGATCCGAAGTTTCATGATCACTATCATAAGCTTCCACTTAAGTTGGTGTAGGTACCACCGGAACAACTTCCGGTGCCCTGCTACACACTAGTTGAAGTGACTGTTCAATAACCTCATCAAGTCTCCACCATCCTCCCACTCAATTCTTTCGAGAGAAACTTCTCCTCAAGAAAGGACCCGATTGTAGAAACAATCCCTTTTGCTTCCGGATCTGAGACAGGAGGTATACCAACTATTTTGGGTGTCCTATGAAGATGCATTTATCCGTTTTGGGTTCGAGCTTATCATCCTGAAACTTTTTCACATAAGCGTCGCATCCCCAAACTTTTAAGAAATGACAGCTTAGGTTTCTCTAAACATAGTTCATACGGTGTCATCTGAACGAAATTACGTGGTGCCCTATTTAAAGTGAATGCAGTTGTCTTTAATGCCTAACCCATAAATGATAGTGGTAATTCGATAAGAGACATCATGGTATGCACCATATCCAATAGGGTGCAGTTATGATGTTCGGACACACCATCACGCTATGGTGTTCCAGGCAGTATTATTTGTGAAACAATTTCCACAAGGTCTTAATTGTGTACCAAACTCGTAACTCAGATATTCATCTCTATGATCACATCATAGACATTGTATCCTCTTGCCACGATGATCTTCAACTTCACTCTGAAATTGCTTGAACCTTTCAATAATTCAGACTCGTGTTTCATTAAGTAAATATACTCAGAATCTACTCAAATCATCTGTGAAGTAAGAGCATAACGATATTCACTGCGTGCCTCGACACTCGTTGGATTGAACACATCAAATGTATTACTTCCAACAAGTTGCTCTCTTGTTTCATCTCACTGGAAAAACGAGGCCTTCCGGTCATCTTGCCCATGTGGTATGATTTGCATGTCTCAAGTGATTCAAAATCAAGTGAGTCCAAGCGATCCATCTGTATGGAGTTTCTTCATGCATGTATACCAATAGACATAGTTCGCATGTCTCAATCTTTTCAAAAACGAGTGAGTCCAAAGATCCATCAACATGGAGTTTCATGCGTTTTATACCAGTATGACTCAAATGGCAGTGCCACATGTATGTGGTACTATCATTACTATCTTATATCTTTTGGCATGAACATGTGTATCACTACGATCAAGATTTAATAAACCATTCATTTTAGGTGCAAGACCATTGAAGGTATTATTCAAATAAACAGAGTAACCATTATTCTCCCTAAATGAATAACCGTATTGCGATAAACATAATCCAATCATGTCTATGCTCAATGCAAACACCAAATAACAATTATTTAGGTTTAACACCAATCTCGATGGTAGAGGGAGCATGCGATGCTTGATCACATCAACCTTGGAAACACTTCCAAAATATATCGTCATCTCACCTTTAGCTAGTCTCCATTTATTTCATAGCTTTTTATTTCGAGTTACTAACACTTAGCAACCGAACCGGTATATAATACCCTGGTGCTACTAGGAGTACTAGTAAAGTACACATTGATATAATGTATATCCAATATACTTATGTCGACCTTGCCAGCCTTCTCATCTACCAAGTATCTAGGGTAGTTCCGCTTCAGTGACTGTTCCCCTTATTTCAGAAGCACTTAGTCTCGGGTTTGGGTTCAACCTTGGGTTTATTCACTAGAGCACCAACTGATTTGTCGTTTCATGAAGTATCCCTTCTTGCCCTTGCCCTTCTTGAAACTAGTGGTCTTACCAACCATCAACAATTGATGCTCCTATTTGATTTCAACTTTTGCGGTGTCAAACATCGCGAATTGCTCAAGGATCATCATGTCTATCCCTGATATGTTATAGTTCATCTCGAAGCTCTAATAGCTTGGTGGCAGTGACTATGGACAACCATCACTATCTCATCTGGAAGATTAACTCCCACTTGATTCAAGTGATTGTAGTATTCAGACAATCTGAGCACATGCTCAATGATTGAGCTTTTCTCCCTTAGTTTGCAGGCTTAAGAAACTCGTCATAGGTCTCATACCTCTTGACGTGGGCACGAGCCTGAAATCCCAATTTCAGCCCTTTGAACATCTCATATGTTCCGCGACGTTTCAAAAATGTCATCGGTGCCTCAATTCTAAACCGTTTAACATTGCTGAACTATCACGTAGTCATCAAAACGTCTATGTCAGATGTTCGCAACATCCACAACCGATGCTCGAGGTTCAGCACACTGAGCGGTGCATTAAGGACATAATCCTTCTGCGCACCAATGAGGACAATCCTCAGTTTATGGACCTAGTCCGCATAATTGCTACTATCAACTTTCAACTAAATTTTCTCTACGAACATATCTAAAACAGTAGAACTAAAGCGTAAGCTACGACATGATTTGCAAAGACCTTTTGACTATGTTCATGATAATTAAGTTCATCTGATTATTTAATGAACTCCCACTTAGATAGACATCCCTCTAGTCATCTAAGTGATACATGATCCGAGTCAACTAGGCCGTGTCCGATCATCACGTGAGACGGACTAGTCATCATCGGTGAACATCTTCATGTTGATCGTATCTTCTATACAACTCATGTTCGACCTTTCGGTCTTCCGTGTTCCGAGGCCATGTCTGTACATGCTAGGCTCGTCAAGTCAACCAAAGTGTATTGCGTGTGTAAATCTGGCTTACACCCGTTGTCTTCGAACGTTAGAATCTATCACACCCGATCATCACGTGGTGCTTCGAAACAACGAACCTTCGCAACGGTGCATAGTTAAGGGGAACACTTTCTTGAAATTATTGCGAGGGATCATCTTATTTAAGCTACCGTCGTTATAAGAAAATAAGATGTAAAACATGATAAACATCACATGCAATCAAATAGTGACATGATATGGCCAATATCATTTTGCTCCTTTTGATCTCCATCTTCGGGGCGCCATGATCATCATCGTCACCAGCATGACACCATGATCTCCATCATCATGATCTCCATCATCGTGTCTTCATGAAGTTGTATCGTCAACTATTACTTCTACTACTATGGCTAACGGTTTAGCAATAAAGTAAAGTAATTACATGACGTTTATGTTGACACGCAGGTCATAAATAAATTGAGACAACTCCTATGGCTCCTGCCGGTTGTCATATTCATCGACATGCAAGTCATGATTCCTATTACAAGAACATGATCAATCTCATACATCACATATATCATTCATCACATCCTTTTGGCCATATTACATCACACGACATATGCTGCAAAAATAAGTTAGACGTCCTCTAATTGTTGTTGCAAATTTTTTACGTGGCTGCTATAGGTTTCTAGCAAGAACGTTTCTTTACTACGCCACAACCACAACGTGATATGCCAATTTCTATTTACCCTTCATAAGGACCCTTTTCATCGAATCCGATCCGACTAAAGTGGGAGAGACAGACACTCGCTAGCCACCTTATGCAACAAGTGCATGTCAGTCGGTGGAACCTGTCTCACGTAAGTGTACGTGTAAGGTTGGTCCGGGCCGCTTCATCCCATGATGCCGCCGAATCAAGATAAGACTAGTAACGGCAAGTAAATTTACAAAATCGACGCCCACAACAACTTGTGTTCTACTCGTGCATAGAAACTACGCATAGACCTAGCTCATGATGCCACTGTTGGGGAACGTAGCAGAAATTCAAAATTTTCTACGCATATGGAGTCATCTAGCAACGAGAGAGAGAGAGGAGTGCATCTACATACCCTTGTAGATCGCGAGCGGAAGCGTTCAAGAGAACGGGGTTGATGGAGTCGTACTCGTCGTGATCAAAATCACCGATGATCCTAGCGCCGAACGGACGGCACCTCCGCGTTCAACACACATACGGAGCGGAGACGTCTCCCGCGCCTTGATCCAGCAAGGAGGAGGGAGAGGTTGAGGAAGAGAGGTCCAACAGCAGCACGACAGCGTGGTGGTGATGGAGTGGTAGTTCTTCGGCACGGCTTCGCCAAGCTCTTGCGGAGGAGGAGAGGTGTTGGGGAGGGAAGGGGCTGCGCCTTGGATGTGGTGCTGCAGCCCTCCCCTCGCCCCTCTATTTATAGAGAGAAGGGGGAAGGGGGCCGTCCCCTCTAGATGGGATCTAGAGGGGGGGGGGGGCAGTCAAGGGGAAGGAGGCTTGCCCCCCAAGCCAAGGGGGGCGCCCCTTTAGGGTTCCCCCCCAACCCTAGGCGCATGGGCCCTAGGGGGGTTGGCGCCCCAGCCCACTTGGGGCTGGTTCCCTTCCACCTACAGCCCATAAGGCCCCCCCGGGGCAGGTGGAACCTCCCGATGGACCCCCGGAACCCCTCCGGTGGACCCCCGGAACCCCTCCGGTGGTCCCGGTACAATACCGGTATACCCCCGAATATTTCCGGCGACCGTATGATGACTTCCCACATATAAATCTTCACCTCCGGACTATTCCGGAACTCCTCATGACGTCTGGGATCTCATCCGGGACTCTGAACAACATTCGGTAATCACATACAAATCTTCCTTATAACCCTAGCGTCATCGAACTTAAGTGTGTAGACCCTACGGGTTCGGGAACCATGCAGACATGTACGAGACAACTCTCCGGCCAATAACCAACAGTGGGATCTGGATACCCATGTTGGCTCCCACATGTTCCACGATGATCTCATCGGATGAACCACGATAAGAGGATTCAAGCAATTACGTATACAATTCCCTTTGTCAATCGGTACGTTACTTGCCCGAGATTCGATCGTCGGTATCCCAATACCTCGTTCAATCTCGTTACCGGCAAGTCAATTTACTCGTTCCGTAATGCATGATCCCGTGTCCAACTACTTAGTCACATTGAGCTCATTATGATGATGCATTACCGAGTGGGCCCAGAGATACCTCTCCGTCATACGGAGTGACAAATCCCAGTCTCGATTCGTGCCAACCCAACAGACACTTTCGGAGATACCTGTAGTGCGCCTTTATAGCCACCCAATTACGTTGTGACGTTTGGTACACCCAAAGCATTCCTACGGTATCCGGGAGTTGCACAATCTCATGGCCCAAGGAAATGATACTTGACATTATAAAAGCTCTAGCAAACGAACTACACGATCTTGTGCTATGCTTAGGATTGGGTCTTGTCCATCACATCATTCTCCTAATGATGTGATCCCGTTATCAATGACATCCAATGTCCATTGTCAGGAAACCATGACCATCTGTTGATCAACGAGCTAGTCAACTAGAGGCTCACTAGGGACATGTTGTGGTCTATGTATTCACACATGTATTACGATTTCCGGATAACACAATTATAGCATGAACAATAGACAATTATCATGAACGAGGAAATATAATAATAACCATTTTATTATTGCCTCTAGGGCATATTTCCAATAGTACACATCATCGGAGAGGCTATGGTGTTGATGTAGAAGCCCTCCATGATCAATGCCCCCTCCGGCAGGATGCCGGAAAAGGCCCCAAGATGGGATCTCACGGGTACAGAAGGTTGTGGCGGTGGAATTAGGTTTTTGTGGTGCTCTTCGATGGTTTGGGGTACGTAGGTATATATAGGAGGAAGAAGTAGGTCGGTGGAGCCACGAGGGGCCCACGAAGGTGGAGGGCGCGCCTAGGGGGGTAGATGCGGCCCCCTGCCTCGTGGCCTCCTTGTTGGTTGCTTGGCGTCCACTCCAAGTCCTCTGGATCACGTTTGTTCCAAAAATCACGCCCCCGAAAGTTTCATCCTGTTTGGACTCCATTTGATATCCTTTTTCTACAAAACATTGAAATAGGCAAAAAAAATTAATTTTGGCTGGGCCTCCGGTTAATAGGTTAGTCCCAAAAATAATATAAAAGTGTATAAATAAGCCCATTAAACATCCAAAACAGAATATATAATAGCATGGAACAATAAAAAATTGTAGATACGTTGGAGACGTACCACCCCCTCGCAAGCATCCGCAACTATGAGAAAAGTATTAATATAAAATCTAACCAGAGTATTAAACTTTTGGATCCAAATCGGTCTCTTACGACGTAGCGCATAAACTAGGGTTCAAGCTTCTGTCACTCTAGCAACTCATCATCTAATAACTACTCCACAATGCATTCCCTTAGGCCCAAATATGGTGAAGTGTCATGTAGTCGACGTTCACATGACACCAATAAGGGAATCACAAAATACATATCATCAAAATATCGAACACATATCAGGTTCACATGATTACTTGCAACATGACTTCTCCCGTGATCTCAAGAACAAAAGTAACTACTCACAAATGATAATCATGCTCAAGATCAGAGGGATATTAAATAGCATAATGGATCTGAACATATAATCTTCCACCAAATAAACCATATAGTAATCAACTACAAGATGCAATCAACACTACTAGTCACCCACAAGTACCAATCTAAGGTTCCGGTACAAAGATTGAACACAAGAGATGAACTAGGGTTTGAGAGGAGATGGTGCTATTGAAGATGTTGATGGAGATTGCCCTCCCAAAGATGGAAGAGTTGTTGGTGATGACGATGGCGATGATTTCCCCTTCTGGGAGGGAAGTTCCCTCAGCGGAATCGCTCCGCCAGAGGGCAAAAGTGCTCCTGCCCAAGTTCCGCCTCGAGACGGCGGCGTTTCGTCCCGAAAGTCCTCCTCTTATTTTTTTTCTAGGTCAAAATGACCTATATACCAGACGATGGGCACCGGAGGTGGGCCGAGGAGGGCACAATCCACCAGGGCGCGCCTGGGGGCCCTGTCGCGCCCAGGTGGGTTGTGCCCACCGGGTGGGCCCCCTCCGGTGATTATTTGCTCCAATAATTCTTAAATATTCCATAAAAATTCTCCGTGAAGTTTCAGCTTATTTGGAGATGTGCAAAATAGGTAGCTCTCACGTGCCTTTTTTAGGTCCAGAATTCCATCTGCCGATATTCTCCCTCTTTGTGTAAACCTTGCATATTATGAGAGAAAAGGCATTAGAAATACTCAAAAAAGGCATTATTATGCATAAAAACATTATAAATAACAGTAGGAAATCATGATGCAAAATGGACGTATCAGGTACCCGCGAGATAATTACGAGGCACGACCGGGCAGGCAGACCGCCCTGGAGTGGGTTGGGCCTGGCCCTTGCCGCAAGTCCTCGAGACGGGGTGACAGGAGCACTGATCATCATTGCGTGCTCCCAAGACACTAACGGGATTGGGTATTTGATCTAAGTTGGTATTTTGACCTATACGCACTAACCACCACGCGGGAACAATTATGGGCACTCGGTGTCGTATGTATCAGCCGAAGCTCTTCAGACTTTAGCAACCGAGCGGCGCGCGCCTGGTTGGACTGGTTATGCCTGCGCTTGTATAAGGGGGCTAGGTCATTGTATGAATGTGTAGGAGTGCAAAGGGCGATGGGCCCAAGACCCCTGCGCGCTTAGGATATAGACTGGCGTGCTGGCCTCTCTATTGAGCCTAGGTAGGGCTACGATGTGTTGATCTTTGAGGCCAGGCATGACCCAGGAAAGTGTGTCCGGCCAGAGTGTTCGAGCATGTTGGGCAATGTGGTGCACCCCCTGTAGGGAAGTTAATCTATCCGAATAGCCGTGTCCACAGTAACAGGACGACTTGGAGTTGTATCGCGATCTATACAACTAGAACTAGATACTAGAGATCATAAGTGGATATGATGGCTCCGAGATTGCTTTCTCACTGGGAGTCGAGAAAGGATATCTGGCAGTTAATGCTACAACATGCTTGGTAATTATAAAATGTTATTCTGTACTCTACTAAATGCTGCAAGATGCTTGAAGATGCTAGTCTTCGATAGGCTAGGCCTTTCTCTCTATTATGGCATTTCTGTAGTCTAGTCCACAAATATAGCCCATCCCTTTGATACTGATGCATATTTATTTTAGATCTAATGTAAGTCTTGCGAGTACTTTGGATGAGTACTCATGATTGCTTTACTACTTCTTTTCCCCTATACCCGATTGCTGCGATTAGATGACGGATCACAGGAGCCAGGTGCCACCCTGGACGACTACTACTACTACCCCGAGGGTGCCTACTACTATGTGGATGCCGCCGACGATCGGGAGTAGTTAGGAGGCTCCCAGGCAGGAGGCCTTGCCTTTTCAATCGTTGTTGCTTTTATGCTAGCCTTCTTAAGGTAAACTTGTTTAACTTATGTCTGTACTCAGATATTGTTGCTTCCACTGACTCGTTTGTATTCGACCTGATGTATTCGAGCCCTCGACGCCCCTGGCTTATAATATAAAGCAGTTATGACTTAATTTGTGTTTAGAGTTGTGTTGTGATATCTTCCTGTGAGTCCCTGATCTTGATCATACACATTTGCGTGTATGATTAGTGTATGATTGAATCAGGGGTGTCATAGGCCCGAAGGGGCGATGCAGCAACAACGCGCGAGCCGGTGCAGCCGTAGAAAGAACCATGGGGCGGCGTCAGAGTCTGATATGAAGCCGGCGATGATAGTCAGGTACGACGTACGGACGAGCGTGTCGGCACCGGCATCCCAACGCAGCGCTAGCGCCTAGGCAGCGAGGCCCGAGCGACCAACGCAGCTGTGGCGTCCGAGCTCGAGGCAGCCGGCAAGCCCAACGCAGCCGGCGACAGGCCCTGCGAGGCAGACAGCAGGGCGACCGTATGGACGTGGCAGAGGCGGGGTGGTGATGGAGAAGTCTCGGTCGGAGCAGGGTAGCAATGGTCGGCGCAGAGCAACGGGGGGCAGACGCGCGGACGACGGCCGTGACATGCCGCCGGTCGGCGCGAAGCCGTCGGGTCGGAGAGGAGGCCGGGTCGTCACGTTGGTGTCGGAGTAGAGGCGCGCGGGGGTCGACGGCGGCGGTGGGCGACGCAAACCTATCTTAGACCGGAAAAAAAAGTAAACACCGGTAAAAGCGATAAGTGAGAAAGAGAAAACCTGGATCAAAGGGTCGGGAAAAAGACTCTCTAGGGCAACCAGGTCAAAACGACCGGCGGATGAACCCTAGGTATGGGTGGTGCGGCCCCCGATGGCGGTCATGGAGGCCGACCGCCCCAGGGGCGGCACGCGGGGCGGAAGCAACGGGCGGCGGCTAGGGTTTGAATCAGTTAGGCTGATACCATGTTAGAAGGGATAGAGAGGGATATTGGTGAAATTGGTCATATTTAATTGAGCCTCACGGGCGAGTATATATAGAAGTACAGACTTGAAGGGCAAAAAGCCTCTTCTAAAGATAAGACAGAAGACGGATTACTACGAAATGTATTTTTATTTTGAACAAAAGAGGGTGTGCTCCCTCCGATTTCATTAACGAAACCAAGCCAGTCAACATCATCCCAGTCCAACTGCTAGTCAGGTTCGAAACCAAAGGTCCAAAGGAACGACATACGTCATTACTTAAGTTTCATGGTAAGCAAGGTACACAAAACTAAAACAAGGGGAGTAGAAGACCCTAGAAGTAGACAGAGCCAGAAAGAGATCAGTTTCCCGGCCTCTGCGCTCTGAGCCTCAATCCCTGCGACGCCTTGTATATCTCACTTGCCACCCGATCGGTTAGCTTTGCTCCCAGCAACAATAGTTTTTGTTCTGGTTTTCTTCTCTGCAAAACAGACCATTCAACAACCCAATTGCACATAAGTCCAATCTCTAAAGACAATATCATTTCTACATTTCCAAAGAGACCATAATATCGCAAAAATCCTAATAAATTCTTTTCAGGTTTTCTGAAGGTTTTGATCCAAATATTCAAGCAATCACTTGAACTTGTTTGGAGTTGTTCTAATATCAAAATCACAGTTAACTAGACTCCACATCAGTCTAACCGTAGAACAATCAAAGAATAGATGATCAATGCTTTCATCTTGTCCATAGTACACACATTCCTTTCCCCCTTCCAACCTTTTTAAATTAGATTGTCTATGGTTAGAATGCTCCTTCAAGCAAACAACCAGAAGAACATCTTGATCTTAGCTGGCACTTTGATTTTCCATAGAAATTTGTATGGAAACCCAATCTCAGTTCTGATTAGGAAAGAATATAAAGATTTCACAGATTTTTTTTGTATTTAGTGAGCATCCAAAGTGGTTGATCTTTACCTCCATACATCCTCACTTCCTCACATCTAGATTTTAAACTATCCCACGACTCTGCTGTCTCCCAGCTAGAGTACGTCTGAAGGTGAACCCCTGCGATCCCCTACTGATAGCTTCAGCAACAGAAATGTTGTGATCAAAGCTAATGTTGTATATTCTAGCATATAGGAGTAGGGTGTTTTGGTGCCCAGGCTCATCTGCACCCGGTTAGAAAAAAATCGTAAAAAATTCAAAACAAATTAAAAAAATTCCAAATAAAATTTGTGTGCTAGACAATTTGATGCACGAGTCCCGCTACAAATTTCAAGTCGTTTGCACATCTGAGCAGCTTTCAGCAAAAAAGACAAATCAAGCCAAAACAGTACATGAATAGTACACATTTTTACAGACCCCTAATTTGTCTTTTTTGCTGAGGGCTCCTCAGATGTCCAAATGATTTGGAAATTGGAGCGGACCTCACACATAAATTTTTCTACCCCACAAAAAAAATTGGATTTTTTTTTGAATTTTTCTAGTATTCGTTTTGATTTTTTTCGTCGGCGCCGGTGCAGATGAGCTCGGGTGTAGAAATGGATTTTTGAGCATATAGGTCTTTTAATGGTTTTGACCCCACCCACCAATCTTCCCAAAACCTAGTCTCTCTTTCACCCCTCAATTTTTTCTTAACATGTTGGAAATAAATTTTTTCACACCCATCAAGCTACACCAAAACTAAGAATCTTCAGTTTTTTCTCTATGCCAGATAAATATTTATTTTTAACATATTTCTTAAGAAAAATATTTACCCAGGTCTCAGTTTCAGTTTTCATTTCCACAGCCATTTTGCTAATAGAGCTTTATTCATAATGTCTAGATTAAGAATTTCCAGTCCCCCCTTGTTCTTTTGGGCTAATATTTTTAAAATAATACGTTTTTATAATTAATTTGCACAAATATTACGCTGATATTTTTATTTTTAAAAATAATACACCATCGGCCTGCTGCAGGCTGACTGGACCTAGTCGGCCCACCGCAGGCCGATTGGCTTCCAGTCGGGCCGCGGCAAGCCGACAGGGACTAATCGGCTTGCTGCGAACCAATTAGTTCCAGTCGGCTTGCTGCGGGCCGACTAGGTGCATGTGGCCATTTTTCTTATGTTTTTGGTTTTAGTTGTTGTTTTCTATTTATTCTATCTATCAAATGAATCTGGTTTGTGTTGAAACTTTTTGCATAAATTACTAGCAATATTAACAAGCCACATATAAATTTTCATAATTTTTGGAAAACCACATATTTACAATTGTATTAGATAGCTCCTGGTGAATATAGATAGGGTTTAAATTTATCTATCCAAATTGATTTTTTATAGATGTTAAAATATCGAGGAGAATAGTTTAAAATTTTCTGTGAAACAATTTGAGAATACTTTTTTGGCTTATGAAACAATATGACAATTTTTGTGGAACAATTTGAGGAAAATTGTTTTTTGGCTTATGAAACAATTTGAGAATACTTTTTTGGCTTATGTTCCTCAAATTGTTCCACAAAAATTGTTTCATAAGCCAAAACAATTCCTCAAATTGTTTCACAAAATGTTTAAACCATTCTCCTCAATATTTTAATATCTATAAAAATAAAAATAAAATCCAATTTGGATAAATAAATTTAAACTCTATCTATATTCACCAGGAGCTATCAAATACAAATGTAAATATGTGGTTTTCCAAAAATTATGAAAATTTATATGTGGCATGTTAATATTGCTAGTAATTTATGCAAAAAGTTTCAACACAAACCTGATTCATTTGATAGGTAGAATAAATAGAAAACAACAACTAAAACCAAAAACAGAAAAGGAAAAATGGCCACATGCACCTAATACTAATTGGTTCGCAGCAAGCCAATTAGTCCCAGTAGGCTTGCTGCGGGCCGACTGGAAGCCAATCGGCCTGTGGTGGGCCGACTAGGCCCAGTCAGCTTGCAGCAGACCGATGGTGTATTATTTTTAATATTTATACAAATTAATTAAAAAATGTATTATTTTAAAAAATAGCTTCTTTTGGTAGGCAACATGTTTTTCAATTAACTAGATGGTAATTCTTCTTATCTTCATTTTCTTGCCAAACTAGTATAACTCCAAAGAAATCAGTCTTCTTGCTTATCCCAACACGCAGTGGTTAAAAGGACATCATGAAGAGGGAATGTTAGTCAGACATGCGTGTACAAGGGTCACCCTCCCAGCCATGTTTAAGAGTCTGCCTTGCCAACGTACACCTTCTCTCAATTTTCTCAGTGACCACTTTCTAAAATTTATTTCCCAATCTTATATCAGATACTGGTAGTCCTAGATAGTTAACAAAGCTAACCTCCAATAAGTGCTCCAATACGTATGTGCAAAACTAGCACAAGCTGACCCTGATCGATTCCTTGCAAGGCTTGTACTAGTACTCCTACTACTTGCTACGCGATCAGCCAATTGATCCTGCCGGTAAAACAGCACAACATACGCACGCACATAGTTGATTGGATGGCCACGCAGACTCGTGTCGAGCCTTTTTTGTATTGCTTTCGATACTCACGGTTGGTGTTTACAAGGGGATACAGCCATACAGGAGTATATTACAGTTTCCATAGCGATCTCTTAGCAACAGGTTTCATGACCGGCCACCTGTGGCGCCGCGCCAGGTCGCGCATGGCCCGGTGCAGAAGCTTCCTGACGATGTGGTGCATGCTCTCGCCGGCAACGTCCATGGCCTCGGTGGCAGGTTCATTCCGACGGCCGCCGATCTGCGCCTTCGCCTGGCCAGCGGAAAAAGCAGCAACGGGAGAGCCAGACCGAGGTACACGGCGGTGTGCGTGGCGTCCTCCATTTTCGTGCTGCCAAGCAGCAATCTGGGTCGATGTGGTTCCAAATCAAATGTGACGTCGCTTGAGCGGTGAGATGAGTTGACCTTAAAAACATATAGCATCATAGTACCAGTGCTAGCATTTTTTTCCTTTTGTTTTGCTCGTGATACGTGCAATGTGTGTGACTGAGCTTGGCATAGGGCAAATTTTAACCAGCAATTACTCGGTTACTAGTAGATGTAGTTTTCGTGATACAAAATCATACCCGTAAGTGAGTGCATCGAAATACGAATTAAATGACGTGAGTTTTATATCCTACAAATACCCAAGCCTTTATTCCAGGCAAGGTTTTTGCCGTGAGATTCAACTATTTGGATGAAAATGACTCATGGTGAGTTTTGGGTTTGGCACGTGGTATTTTTTTTGGGTACACGGCGGGGTAGAAATGCTTTGTGTATCCAGATATTTCATTCAAATTTTCTGAACGGGTGTAGCATTCGTTTTGGTTGCGTTAGCGTTTTTCTACCGGATGTGGGGGGCAGCTTGATGTGGTCGGTCTTTGTACGTGTTTTCGTTGCGTACATCGGTTTGCTGTTGTCGCTGTCACGTTGTAGTTTGTGCCCTGATTCGTCCTTCCTGGTTCGGTGCTTCTTCGTGTTTCAATTGGCCTAGACGATCTGTCCCTTTCTTTTCCTGCCGCTGTTGGGTCGGTGACGGGCCAGTCGATCTGTCCCTTTCTTATCTTGCCGCTGTTGGACAACCGTTATATCGCTTTCTGTTTCATCCCGTTTTGGTCACTATCGGTGCCGCTTCGGTGGCGTTTTCGAGAGTGTGCTGATCTCCTTTCGTCGGTGGCGAGGCGATTTTCCTGTGCTTTCTAGAGTCCTCCGGCATGTTATGAGTCTATAAATAGGCTGCTTCTTTCCTTGTGGTGTTGTCCGTGCTCTCTTTGCTATCTTGGTGCTCGATGGTTTCTTCTTCATTCAATCTACTCCCTCCGTTCCTAAATATTTGTCTTTCTAGCCATCTCAAATGGACTACAACATACGGATGTATGTAGACATGTTTTGAAGTGTAGATTCATTCGTTTCTTTCCGTGATGTAACATTGTTGAAATCTCTGTAAATCTGATTATTTGGAACAAAGGAAGTAATGGTTTGCGTCGTACGCTGCCACTGCATGGGGCTTCATGCATGGTCGGTTGCATGCATGAACGGCCTCCGCTCGGATGATGCGTGATGGTTGTTCTTTCTGTTGATGACGCGTGATGGTTGTTCGGATGTTTTCAGAAGCACCGAGTGACTCCGACGCCACCGCTCCACCGTCCTACACGACTATAAAGTTCTCCTCCCCTCCTGCCTCACCTGGCCAGCCCTGCCCACCCCACCATCAAGCTCGGTTTTCTTGTCCGTCATGGCCCCGTCTCGCTCTCCTGGAGCGACGGCGGCGGAGCCGTCCGGTCGTGACCCAGCGTCCTTTTCTACCGCGGCTCTTCCCATGCTGGCCTCGGACATGGCGAGCAGGTCCTTTGCACCGGCGGCGGCTGAGCCCAGGAAGACATCTCAAGAGAGACACAGCCTTGGAGCGGAGCAGCGTGTCGCAGGTTCATGGCGCCGTGGCTTGGAACACGGCGATGATGGCGTGCTTGTGCTTGGTGGCGTTGAAGGTGAGGTAGCACGCAAGCGGCTCCTCGAGGCCCCTCACCGACGCCCGGACGTCGTCGTCCGCCGCGATCATCTCTGCCATGCTCGCCGGGAAGTGCGGGTCCCCCGACTCCTTTACCACGACGAGGCTCTCCTGCAGCCAGCGTCGGCGCCTCCTGCGTCGCCTCTGCGGCACGGTGGTCGCCGCCGGAGTCTGTGGCTGACGTCCTCCTCTTCAGCCCGTCCCACGGCTTCACGTGTAGGCTGTAGCCGCCGCCGCTCCCTGGCCGTCGGCTGCCGCTTCCCGAGGCCTCCTCCTCCCGGCTGAACTTCTCTGCAATATCCTGCTCAAGTACATTTCAGTCACTAAAATTCAGATCTCCTGCTTTCCAAAGGTTGGAAATGTTCCTCAACAGCCTAGCCATTCTGGTTGTTTATCTACAGGTAGATTACTTCTCTTTGCTTTGGTATTTGTGTCTTAGATTACTATGTATATTGTTGCATGGTCTTGCATAACACATATGTCTGTTCTTTAAGGATCAATCCTTGCTTTCTTAGTTACGCAATCATTTGGATCATACTTGGATATCCCAATAGCTTGAATTTCCAGTTTGACATCCTCCGGTTCGTCCTCCGTACACGATGATCTGTTGATCATGTAGATGATCTCTCTTTTGGCTCCCTTCTTCTATAGAAGAAAGCAATGTTCAGTAGTAATTTTTCGGCAGTACTTCGCTGACTACTACTTGGTTTGTATTGTAGTGCTTGATACTTCTCCTATAGAAGAAAGCAATGTTTAGTAGTAATTTTTCGGTAGTATTTCGCTGGCTACTGCTTAGTCTATACTGTAGTGCTTGCTACGCCTTGTTTTGCAGTATTTTCTTAGCTTGCTACTACAGTTTTGTAGTAATTTTTTAGCTTGCTACTACCTCTTCTTCTATTACCTGTTCACTTGGTACTACATGTTCTGTTTCTGTACTTTTTTCTTGTAGTGAAGGCAGAGAATATGCATCCTTTTAAGTCTCCAACTGTGCTATCTTCTCTCAGATTAATCTCCTGTCCTGTTGTGGGTGATGCTGCTGCCGGTGTCTCACGTGTGAGTCTCCCAAACCCGTCGTCCCGGACCTCGCGGTCTGCGAAGCTCGAGCTTTGTGAACGACCAACGGAGGAAGGCGACCGGCCATCCGCGAAGGAAGACGAGGTAGGCAACCATTGGAACGGCCTGGCGGTGGATGGCTGAAAGGGGCCATGGGGAGAATGCTCACGCAGTTGCAGAACGGATGGCATGGTCTTGAACGGAGAAGGATGGAGCGGTGGTGGCGCCAGGCGGTGGTGGTCGCAGGGAGGAGGCGACTGTTCCAAGTTGCCGTGCCACCGAGCTCGCAGCCGCCGGTGGAGTTTGGTAAACTCTCTCATGTGACCATCCCCTCTCTAGTTGCCGCCGCCGTACCTATCCCGATTCCTGTCCGCTCCTCCCCAACATCTTATGTGGCCATTCCCCTCGCTGTGCCCGCCCTGTCGCACGCTAACTCGACGACTCCCAACGCTCCAGTCTTAGCATCCCCCAGCGCCATTCTGCTAGGCTGCTACACGCTGGCCACGGTGACCTCCACGAGGGTCTAGGTTCACCATGCTACCTCGCGCGCGGCTGCTATCTTGCAATTGGGCGGCTTGATGTGACGGACCTTAATTTACTGCTTTGTCAGGCGATCGCTTAGTTTAGGCAGTGGCCGCTTAAGGAGTTTATTCTGGATTGAATTGCTTTTTTTTCAATGCGTGTTGTCAGGTCGGTTGGTGGATTATATGTTCGCTGGTCGCTTATAAATTATACGTTAGTCTTCAGATTTGACCATGTTTTTTCATCCCGCTGCGTTCATGGCGTAGGCGATTCCCTCCACTGCTTCAGCTGTTGATTCTCTCTGTCCTGTGGTTGATGCGGCTGCGGATTCGTCGTCTCTACTGTAGGATGGTTGTGTTGTTGTTTCTGCTTGATCAGTGTTGCCTGCTGGGTTTGGCTACTATGCGTTACCTTTATTGTTTTTTATATATCTTTCTTTTGTTCCACCTGCTTGATGATTTTTTTTCTATGTATTTATTTGTTGGCTGCTATTCTGGATGCTGTTTATCTTCATTACTAATGCTAAAACTTGAAACCTGAATGTAGCTATATATCAGGTAGTTCAAGTTGTTCAGAAAATGATGATTGATCTTGAGATCATATCGTACCTACATCTTATTGTCTGAAGGAATTCCTTGCTATTGGGTTTTCCTCTGAATTAAACCCTGATGTATTTACATGTCCAAATAGAGGCCAATTGAAATTTACATTACATTACATTCTACCTGTGTCACTGAAGTTGTTATAGTCTGGAAAACAGTGCACTGAAATTGTTAGGCTGAAAAACAGTTTACCGAAATTGCAGCTAATAAGTGATTAAGAGAATGAAAACAGTTGGTTTTGATACTAACGTGCTTTGATACAGATGATTTGGTTTTTCAGTTTCATAATTCTATATATACCACTGGAAAATTTTGGAACTTGAAAACTCAAATAAATTCAGTCCGCTCAGCTCAGAGAGAATATAATGATTTCTAATTTTTTTAGCACACTGCTTTATGGAAGATCTACTTTATGAATTCAGTCCGCGGACTCTTTTCATTCAAAAAGCTTTTCTTTATGAAAGATTTCAATTCCGTGCCAATAGGATTTGTGTACATATACCATAACATAAAAATAAAATGAACAAGCAAAAGCATAATAATTAATCAAATAATAAACAAATAAAGTTTAATATCACCATACGCAGAATTTTTCACATGGTGTATAAACAGGCGCGGCGTGCCACCGCGCGGGCATTGCTAGTATATTAAGGGAAACATTACCTTTCAGCCGGCGGATCGTGCTCTCGCATCTGCCATGCGCGAAGCGTTGGATTACTTTTGATCAAACAGTCGTACAAATTCTACGCCTCGCGTTCGCCGTCCTCGAAAGCCAACCCACCCACTGTATGTATTAGGATTTTGCAACATCCTCCATGTTTCTGAAACATAGGAAATGTTGCAGTGGTGCAATGATGCGGACAAAAAATTTCTGCAACATAATATCTGTTGCAAAAAAAAGTCTACAACATTATCTTTGTTGTAAAAAAAATCTACAACCCAATCTTTGTTATAAATGTTTTCTACAACTAGACCTTTGTTGCAAAGAAAAAAGTAAAAATTCCGCAACAAGATCTTTGTTGCAAAAAAAATCTGCAACACAACCTATGTTACAAAAATAATAGTTCACAACACATTATTTGTCACAAAATGTTTCAGCAACAAGGTCTCTATTGCAAAGTAGAAGAAAACATTCAATCTAGATTGTGCTGAATCAGACGGCTCGCGCGGCGGCGGATCTTTTAAAAAGATCCGCAGCCGACGCGTAGAGGAGCAATAATTGGTCAATACTTTGTCATACGAAATCTAATATGCAGATATTTTAAACATAGGGATTAGGGAGTAAGTGAAAACCAACATAAAATGATCCAAAACCGACTTGTGGTTAATTTAATGGTCGGTGAGAAAAAACAAGTAACCGTCAAGGAGTCTAGGGAATAAAATTTCTACTGTTTCCACAGTTTGCAGTGGTTAATACAGTTTTCCTATTGGTTAGCGGATCACTGAACCATCTCCATGAAAGAAAAAGTAGTTCCACTATCAATCTTCGTGGCAAGCAAGCTATCCACCAACTTCAAATGAAACTAAAGCATAATTGTGATCTTTAGCAATAATCTAGTATTGTATATAAAAACAAATGGCTAAGATTAAACATTCTAAAGTTGAAATATATAACTGGTTGAGATTAGTCTACTCGACGCAACAATTTTCTACAAAAAGGAAAAACACCACAATTGTTTTGAGGGGAGTGGTTTCTAATTTTGATCTAACAAAAGCTTATTTATCACCACAAATGTTATTATTGTGCAATGTTTTCTCGTGAATAAAGCTGACTACACTTACACATTCTTTGTGCAATGCCATTGTTCGCTGGTGTTTTTTCTAATATTATATAAGGGCATTTCTAACTGATCTCTAAAAAATAGCAGAGTATCCAGCCGAGTAAACCTTAATGGAGTATTAAATACTCCACTAAATTTTGGTGGGTTCTAGCCGATCCCCTAAACTTAGTAGAGTAAAAAGTAAATTTGCATAAATTCAATCTTATTTCAACCGAAATTTGCATGCATTTAAACATAAGTTCAATATAGATAGTCTTGACAAACGTACATTAAACATAACTTTAAACTTAAACTACACTAAACTTAAAACTACACTAAAAACTACTCAACTTCAACGACCGTAGTTGAGCTCGAGCCAATCCTTCCTCGTCAGGCAACCCTCAGTGAGAGTTGGGTCCGAGCTGGTGTCATCGTCGTCGCAGTCGGGGAAGATGCTCCGCCACTCCTCGACGTCGAACTCCTCCTCCTCGTTGTCCTTCTTGCCGCCTTCCTCGCCGCCTTCCACCTCGTCATGGAGAAGATGATGACCTCACCGCCATTGTCAGCGAATATCACCCGCGCCGCTTCCACGAGCTCCATGTGCTGGCAGTGGAGGTCCTCCACGTACGCCTCATCAACGGTCTCCGCCTCAAGGCGCTCCCTCGCCTCTCGGTCCTCTCGCGCCATCACCGAGCTCACCACACTCGCTTCCGGCGGACAAGGTCAACCGGCGCCGTCCCGAACAAGAAGTTCAACCTCACTTCGCGGCCATGGCACTGAACTTGCCACCGGTCTACTATATGGCCGTGAGCTCCGTCGTGTGGAATGACCCAATCCACTTCCGTTGGTGGGTCGTTCGGTGATCTCCACCACCCATGTCCCAGACAAGCGCTGCAGGACACCGAGGTACGTCCTTTGAGGCAGCCGCGGCGGATGGAGCTCCGGGAAATCGCCGAATCGGGTGGGGGGTGGGCGCATCGAGCAAGCAGCGGCGTCTTGAGGATGCGCCGGGGGACAACGACATGCGGGCGTGCCACGCGGATCCGCGATGCGGATCAGCGGCGGGGACCTCCGACCGTCACGTCCAGCCATTGGGAGGATAGGGGCGGCGGGGAAGGGCATAGGACGCGCCGGCGACGGGGCGAGGGGAAAAGAGTAGGCAGAGGAGAGGGAGAGATTTTTTATTCGGCCGCCAAGCAGTGGAGTAGAAATAGGAAGATTGCGGCGGACGAGTAAATTTTTTACTCCACTATGGTCTATTGGGGATCGGTTAGGTCCCGATTAGAGAAGTAAAAGCGCATTTTAACTTTCTAACCAGTTATAAGAGATCGGTTAGAAATGCCCCTAAGATAATAAGTATAAATGTTGCCATGTAGATATATGCATCCTACTTTTGGGTGATACTAGGTGATACAACAGAGCAACTGTCCCAAGGCTTTCAACCTGACATTGCTTTGCTACTTTTGAAAAGTCTCATTCGTCAACCCAGCGCGCGCAAAGAGCAAGAATGATGAGTAAAAGAAACTGCAACACTACACTAACTAGTAGAACGCCCGTGCGTTGCTACGGGCTATAATGCATGCGTATAAATGAATCAAATAAATGATTAAGGCCATTTTTAAGGTCGAAGCTCATTTCTCCTTCATATGTTTGGGCGGGTTCGGATATCAAACACGTGCCCAGTAGGCTCCCCATAATTCAACCAGTTAGATAGTCCGGACTCCCCCCAAATCCATCCCATATGTGTGGAAGAAATATGGTTTGTCCGGACTATCCGCCATGTTATCTCCAACGCGCAGTCCCAACACAAAAACCCCACCCCAATGATGCACCCTACCATTTTCCTATTGAACCCTCCCTTCCCACACTTGGTTTTCCACCGTAGTGGGACATTTATTGTTGTAGCCCTTTCTTGAAAACCAGATGACGCCAACGTCACCTTTGCCATGGACCTTCTCTCCTTGAGAACATACTTCCCCACGGACCACAAGGTGGAGTCACTGGCAACAGCCCTGATCCCCTACCCCCTATGTTCATGCTAATCCAAAACTATAGGTAACCCCCCCCCCCCACCCCGAGACAATAAGGCAGATCCGATGCCTCCTAAGCAATTGTCATGAGGTAACATGAATCTCGTGCATTACCACGAAATGATAATATGGTGTTGGATGCTGGGCACGCAACTCATACACCCGTGCATTGCCACGGGACGATTCACAATAAAAGAAACATACAAGGACAAATCTTGATGCGAATCAAAATAACCAACATGATATTATGTTTTGGTTATGAAACATTTAATTTTTAAATGTCAAGCGAGAAGACTTACCGAACGCCAAATTATTTGAATGACATGATGTTATTACACAAAATTGATAGCTTTACACTTATAAAATTTAGAAGACCAACAATTCATCTTACATCTAAAGAAAACTATGGGTTATAGTACCACCCATTTACAAACATGATTCTGTATCCCCTCTTTCGACAGAACATTCAGTACCGGAAGATTGCATTTCCAGTGTTGCTGGAAATGTAAAAGACAAACATTCATAGTGACAATTGATTTACGATGTATGTACAATGAAGAAATAACAAAAACACAAATGTAGATAGCTAAAAAGTAAAGCAACATGTGATTCATGCATATACAAATAAACTATTTCATGCATGTGATCTTTCATGCAATTGTCACTCTCAAGCATGACCAAATGGGTAAATATAAAAGGAACCTTCCGATTAAAACTACGTTCGCTCTACTATGTTGCTTCTGGTATGAGCTCCCATGACTAAGCCAAGAGCAAATTAACCAAATAGGTTAAGCACTCACTTTGTTATGCCCAGGGTTCCATCTAGTGAGACGAATATTTACAGAACTCCTGGTCCATGTACCCGCACTGTCTAAAGTGGTTGGGTTCGGAGTATATGTGTGATTGTAAAATCAAACAAGAAACTAATATAATATACTATTCAAAGGATAACAACTAACTAACCTGAAAGAAAACACACATGACTCAAACTGAGAGGTAACATATTTTCGTTTTGAACAAGATTGCAAGGCATTTAGTGGTGCAAACAGATGATCACATCTTTCAGATTGTAGGCCAAATTGAGCATCTATAGCTAATCTAAAAACATTCCTTAATAAATTACGGATTATAGGCCACCACCGGTGCCATTCTAGGCCTATCTTCATTATCTCTCGCATAACCAGCCGCCTCTGACCCTCATTCCTCGATGCCACTGTCATCGCCATCAATCAGGACCTCCCAAGAAAGAGATGGGAGGAGTCGTGACAATGGAATTTTCCATCACCTGGGTCAAGGATGAGAATGAAGGAGAAAAATCTGGAACGAACCACGGTGGCGGGTAACAAAAACGTCATCATCCTGACAACGACGGACAGTCTGCGGTGGGTTGCCCAGCTACGTGCAGCCATGATTGCCTCGGTGATGCCACCGATGGCTCGTCGATCAGTGCCTTGAGGCCCTTTGAACTGTCCCATGGCACATGATGTCGCGGCTCACCGAAACTCTCGGAAGTCTAGGGTTTGGGACGCGCAGTTGGAGATCGCACGAGAGTCGTGCAGGCGTGGGTTTTGCCATCCCTTTTTTCACTGGTGGTGCAAGATTTGGGAAGAAAACCCCAGATGATTTTCTAGAATCGATTGAATGAGGTAGGGAGATGTCGGACCAAGGCAAGGAGCGAAACACATCTTTGGGAAGAAGATTGATTGTGACTGATTCTTTCATTATTACAAATAGCTTGCGTCTACATGACGAGTTATGATACGTTCAGATTTGGTATTTAAAGATTCATTATAGATTGATCATGATTATAATTACATAATGATGTTACTAAATAATTAGCGCCCGCATGAAAAGTTCTGATCCGTTCATATTCTTTCCCTGTCGTGGGAGATGAAGCAAAAAAACTAACGGGAGAGTGTGGTGGGAGGAGAGACGAAATAGATGGTGGTGGGAGGAGATACGGAAAAACCCGACGAAGGTAGGAGGTGGGATGAAAAAACCCTGAAACGGAGACTACCAACTGCTCCATTAGGTGTAGAGATCAATGCCTTGAGGCCCTTTGAACCGTCCAAAGCACATGCCGTCACGGCTCACTGGAACTTGCAAGTCTATGTGGCACCCCGGCTCAGAGAAAACCGGAACGCCCCGTATTCCAGCCCAGAGATCGAGGAGAAGTCTTCTGGAATACGGCACTGCTTAGCATAGAACAAACTAGCTGTCTATTATTACACGAATATGAATACAAGGTCTCCGATATTACAATAAATAACATCTGCACGGCGACACTACGCCATCCTCAGCTGCCCTATGCAAGCAGCAGAACAACTCGAAGCAGCGGAAAAACTACTGGCAGCGGAACAACGATGACGATGGTGAACTCCACTCCACAGGGACTCTGGCTGGAATGCTTATCCTAGCTCGCGAACACATGAACAACACCAAACAAGCAAGAAATCCAGGCACGACCTGCAAACTGGCATGACACGCCAGGTCAGTACATTGAATGTACTTGCAAGCTCACAATAACCAGAAGCATTCAAGACAAACATCAGCATGGCATTTACAGTTTAAGCATGAATTAACATGAGATCCTCATGACAACATGACATGAGCAACATGATCATGATATAGCTAGAACAACATGAGCATGGCATGAACATATGAATCTGACGATACTAGCATGCAACATGATGACACTATATGCACTATTTATTCTGCTCGGGTTACTACGTAACCATCACATGCATCACTTACCAACCTCGGACATTACACGATCATCTCAGGATCAAATCAAGCTTGGTATAAACAATACCGTAGTAATCATTAAATGACCACAAGGAGCTTGATCTTTACCCATGATTCTCGCACAACATCACGAATATCCAACAACTCGGTATCCTCGATACCACAGTGATCATTCCGGTGATCACAACCATGACCACCACTTGGTCTCAAACGGTGATCATTCCGGCGATCACAACCAACTTATCTCCTCATCGAATTGGGGTTGTTGTTAATCAAGTTATTATTAATACTGTTGACTCACGGTGTGACCGACAAAAACTAGGCCCTTATCCGCGGGCGCGGCTATCGATAGATTTAATATACACTCTGCTGAGGTAGCGCACTGTACCCACACTACGGAACCCATGGCCTCGCACTCCCATTCGAGTGGACAACAGCGTTCCGACAAAACCGATCTACTGCCATGACACTCTCCCGGCCACTCCGACTCACTCCCCACTAGGCTAGTCTTGGGTGGCCCCGTGTCTACCAAAGAAACAATGACCACCGTGGTGGCCAAAACATCCCTCACGGGACCGGATCCATAATAACAACAATGGGCACACAAGGCTTATGTCCGCCTACCTGATCAGGGTAGGCTGCCCATAACCTTCCCTAGTTGGAGGCACCGGCGAGAGGCACGACAATAGACCCAATTAGGACCTTCCAATAAAGGTAAGCGTGGTTGCACTGGTCAGTTTCAATATGGTGGCACCATGACTCAGCCAACAGTTGTTCAAGTTCAATTTAATCCGGTTAAACTTGAATGCAATATGCTGAGCCATGATAAAATAACATGATGCATATACAAAGCATGAGCATGATATCAACATAAGCATGAGGGTACAACATAACGATCCATCATAGCAACTATGAAATAATCTCAAACTGAACATGGCATACTGACGAGCATAAACATTACAAGTGCAACACTACTCATGGTATAACATGACCACTAGCATCAACCATAAATACCATGCAAGAACTCACCAATAACATTACCGAGTAACACTTAACCAACTAACAGCAAAGGAACAATGTATATTAACAGTACTCGACAACCGACGTTAGTCATGCACCGAAGAACATGACCAACCCAACATGTACTACTATCAAGCATGGCAATATGAAAGTAATACTAGCAACTAGCAGGGCATGATAACCAGGTGCATAACAACATAGCAAGCAAGTAAGCACTAACCCAGAAGTATTACCGAAACAACGATAACCATATTTTAAACAAGCAATCATTTAATAAATATTCAAGTTGAAAACCATGGCTACTGGATGACTATCAAGCAAGTGGGTATTGTGGCTTGCCTGGGGATGAAGAAGGCATCGGGGAGAAGTGCGGTGAAGCCGCGGAAAGATTTGCCGGAAACAGTTCTCTCTCGGAGGGGCTGTTTACGTGCAAGGGCAAAAATGTCATTTTCACAGTGTCAAACCATAGTGAAAGTGAAACCAACAGAACGGGTTCGACGAAACAAAGAAGTGGGCTTTGGAATCACCTCATTTGGAGTTGTGGTTAAAAAGATATGAAGGGTTGAAGTTCAGGGACTAATCTGTAAAGATTTCTCCACAAACAGGCCCCTGAGCTGAAAAACAGAAAGCGCATTCCTCAGATTACGCCTCCAGGGAAGGGAAAACGTGCTTTTGGCTAAAGCAGAACGAGAATACGCTTTCCCCATGAGAAAACGTACTTACAAAAGTACGCATCCACTAATCCACGTGGGTAGTGGCGGGACCGGGCGCGTGGTCGCTGACGAGCGAGTCCCACGGGGTGGGGCCCGTCACTTATCCACGTGGGCAGCCCGGGTCAACGCCCGCTCACTGACGGGTGGGGCTGTGTGGAGATGGGGCCCGCCTAGCCCGAGGTCATCGTCCATCTCGCGCCTGCCCGCGATGCAGAGGAGGATCGGCGCGCTCCAGCGCCACAGGCCACCTCCGGCGGTGCGCCGGCCACCGGGATGGTCAGGCAGACGAGGCGCATCCATCCAGTGGCCACACGCACGCGGGAGAGGTGTGCAACGACGACGCGCCACGGATGCAGAGAACCACGGCGGCGGACCACTTCGGTGGCACGCGGCCACGCTGGCTCCGGGGAGAAACGGAGAAGACAGGGAGGTTCGGTATGATCTGGAGGATCTACTTGTGGTGGAAAGGGGAGGGGAGGAGTGCTACCGTGCTCGAATCTGAGCCGAGAAGAGCGGCGGCCATGGCGGTGGGGGTCGAGGAGAGCTGCTCGAGCTCGGGCTAGTGGTGGGGAGGGCCTAGAGGAGTGCGGGAGGGTTGCTGGTGTGCTCGAAAGGCTCGGGGAGGCCGATATATAGGCGCGGGGCGAGGTGTCGAGCTGTCGTCACCGCGGACGCGTGTCCGGCGCCGCGGACGCGTGTGCACGCGCATGAGCTCGTTGGTAGACGATGCGGAGGAGCAGTGGAGCATCTCACGGGGCAAAGGAGGCCAATGGAGCGCAGGGAGGAAGGCGACGGCGATGAACCGAGCCAAACGCCACTATGCGCCTGTGAGCACGCGGCGGCTTGCGGCGGTGAGGAAGCTGCCAGAGGGGGAGCGGGGTCCAGGTGATCAGCGACGACGAGGTGAAGCCAAGGGACATGCTCACGCGCGCTAGGACGTCAAGAGGAGGAGGGGCCCGAGCAAGAATCCATCCTGGGCGCGGCCAATGGCAGCAGAGCGCGCGCACAGGCTTGCCATTAGCGCGGTCACCGCGTGCACTGGCATGGAGCGGGGAATTGAACTAGAGCGTGTTGTCTAGTGGCAAGTTCATCCAGGGTAGGTTCCTTCTGCGGTGGTAGTTTGGTTAAAAGATCTTCGGTTGAAAGGTAATTAACCTCTGAAGTTTACTGTAGTAAACTTGATCGTGTACTGCTGCTCAACAGGGAGGTGATTGGTGACAATGAAGTTGTCTGCGAGGTTGAGGTAAAGAAGGACTTACATCCTGGTAACTATGGAGGGGTTTGGATCAACATTTAACAGAGTTGCTTTGCAACTGCCAAATATGGTCCAGAATCAAGATTTGGATGATGCACTCTGATGAAGCATCAACTTGAGCTCAAATTGGGCAAGGCAGAGTCATTTGGTCCTATGAAAATGCTCAAAAAGTCTCATACCAATTGGCCAAGCCAAACTGGTACTTGCTTCACAAACATCTCCTCTGGACAGAAACTTGCAAAAATTCTAGAGAAATAATGGCTTGATTAAACATGCCCAAAATGGGTGCAGGTAGGCTATATGGATAATAGAAGGCCTAGAAAAATTGGCAGCCATAATGGAGCAAGATAAAATATACTTGCTTCACAAACTGAAATTTTGGACAGAATCAAAGAATTGAAGATGAGCTCACATGGAGGCATTACATGAGCTCTACTTTGGTGGAAGGCTAGGATATGATGAAATGAGGGATCATGCAAAATGGCAACTCATTTGGATATGCCTAGCTTGCACCTCCGTCACAAAGCTTCTTTCTGGATAGAAACTTTGGAAAATCATAATTAAATAATTACTAGGCAAATGAGGTTGCATTCTGGCATGTGGCAATGATATGGACAGGAAAAGGTGTCCAAGGAGTTTGAGGTCAATTGGTGAAAGGAAAATAGTACTTGCTTCACAATGTGCCATTTAGGGCAGAATAGGAAATGAATTATTTGAGCATGATGATAAACATGACAAATGAAATATTTTGCCATATTTGAGAAAGATATGACCCAAACAATTTATGATAATTATTTGGGAATTTTGGAAGTGATGGAAATAAATGTTGCTTCACAACCTAGGACAATTTGAGTTATTCCTTTAATAGAAAAGGAATATTCCCAATAAAAAGAATATTGGGATTAGGACTAGGATGAAAATGACAGGGTCTAGGGAAGTATTTGGGAATGACAAGCCACTCTGGAAACAAAGAAGAAGGCATCTTCTTCAGTTTCCAGACCACAAAGCCACGGAAAAAGAAAACTCAAGCAAAAACCTCAGAAAAACAAAAGAAAAAGAAAGGACAAAAAATTCAGGCTGTCATAGTCTAGGGTTTGGGACGCACCGTTGGAGATTGGATGAGAGTCATGCGGGCGTGGGTTTTGCCATCCCTTTTTTCCAATGGTGGTGTTGGATTTGGGAAGAAAAAACCCGATGATTTTCTATAGTCGATCGAACGAGGTGGGGAGACGTCAGACGAAGGCAAGGAGCGAAACACATCTTTGGAAAGAAGACTGACTTTGATTGATTCTTTTGTTATTATAAATAACATACGTCCACATGAAGAGTTATCATCCGTTCAGAAATGGTATTTAATGATTCATTAGAGATTGGTCATGATTATAATTACTTAATGATGTTACTAACGTATTAGCGCCAGCATGGAAAGTTCTGATCCGTTTAGATTTTTTTCTATCGTGGGAGGTGAAGCGAAAAAACAACGGGAGACTATGGTGGGAGGAGAGACGAAAAAATCAGACGAAATAGATGATGGTGGGAGGAGAGACGAAAAAACTAGACGAAGGTGGGAGGTGGGACGAAAAAACCGCGGAACAAAGACTACCAACTGCTCCATTCGGAGTAGAGATAACTTGCGTCCACATGAAGAGTTATGATCCATTCAGATTTGGTATTTAAATATTCACTAGTGATTAGTGATTGGTCGTGATTATAATTACGTGATGGCGTTACTAAATAAGTAGCGCCCGCGTGGAAAGTTCTGATATGTTTCGATTTTTTACCTGTCGTGGGAGGTGAAGCAAAAAAAAAACAACGAGAGAGTGTGGTGGTAGGAGATATGAAAACAATCCAGAAAACATAGATGTTGGTGGGAGGAGAGACGAAAAAAATCAGACGAAGGTGGAAGGTGGGACGAACAAACCCCGGAACGAAGACTACCAACTGCTCCATTAGGATTAGTGACAATTGATTTATGATGTATGTACAACGAAGAAATAACAAAAACACAAACGTAGATAGCTAAAAAGTGAAGCAACATGTGATTCATGCATATACAAACCAACTATTTCATGCATGTGATCTTTCATGCAATTGTCACCATCAAGCATGACCAAATGGGTAAAGATAAAATGAACCTTCTAGTAAAAACTAAGTTCCCTCTACTATGTTGCTTCTGGTACGAGCTCCCATGACTAAGCCAAGAACAAATTACCCAAATAGGTTAAGCACTCAATTTTTTATGCCCAGGACTCCATCTAGTGAGACGAATATTTACAAAACTCCTTAGTCTATGTACCCGCGCAGTCTAAATGGTTGGGTTCGGAGTATATGTGCTAGTGTAAAGTAAAACTAGAAACTAATATAATATTTTATTCTAAAAATAACAACTAACTGAACTGAAAGAAAATACACTTGGCTCAAACTAAGAGGTAACATATTTCTGTTTTGAACAAGATTGCAAGGCATTTATTGGTGCAAACAGATGATCACTTCTTGCTGATTATAGGCCAAATTGACCATCTCTAACTAATCTAAAAATGATCCTTAGAAATTACAGATTATAGGCCACAACCGGTGCCATTCTAGGCCTCTCCCCATTATCTCTTGCATAACCAGCTGCCTCTGACCCTCATTCCTCGATGCCACCGTCATCGCCATCAATCAGGGCCTCCCAATGAAGAGATGGGAGGAGTCGTGAAAATGGAATTTGCCATCACCTCGGTCAAGGATGGGAATGAAGGAGAGAAATCTGGAACGAACCACGGTGGCGGGGAACAACAACGTCATCGTCCTGACGACGACGGCCAGTCGGCGGCGGGTTGTGCAGCCATGATTGCCTTGGCGATACCACCGATGGCTCGTCGATCAGTGCCTTGAGGCCCTTTGAATCGTCCCAAGGCACATGACGTCGCGGCTCACCGGAACTCTCGGAAGTCTAGGGTTTGGGAGGCGCAGTTGGAAATCGCATGAGTCATGCGGGCGTGGGGTTTTGCCATCCCTTTTTTCAATGGTGTTGTGGGATTTAGGAAGAAAACCAGATGATTTTCTGGAGTCGATCGAACAAGGTAGGGAGACATCGGACGAAGGCAAGGAGCGAAACACATCTTTGGAAATAAGACTGACTATGATTGATTCTTTCATTATTATAAATAACTTGCGTCCACATGAAGAGTTATGATCCGTTCAGATTTGGTATTTAAAGATTCATTAGAGATTGATCGTGATTATAATTACATAATGATGTTACTAAATAATTATCGCCCGCAGGAAAAGTTTTGATCCGTTTAGATTTTTTTTTCCTATCGTGGGAGGTGAAGCAAGAAAACCAACGGGAGAGTGCGGTGGGATGAGAGACAAAAAACAAGACGAAATAGATGGTGGTGGGAGGAGAGACAAAAAAACAAGACGAAGGTAGGAGGTGGGACAGAAAAAAACCCAGAACGGGGATTACCAACTGCTCCATTAGGAGTAGAGATGAGTGCCTTGAGGCCCTTTGAACCGTCCCAAGGCACATGACGTCGCGGCTCACTGGAACTCTCGGAAGTCTAAGGTTTGGGAGGCGCCGTTGAAGATCGCATGAGAGTCATGCGGGCATGGGTTTTGCCATATTTTTTTACAATGGTGGTGTGGGATTTGGGAAGGAAAAACCAGATGATTTTCTTGAGTTGATCGAACAAGGTTGGGAGACGTCGGACGAAGGCAAGGAGCGAAAGTGCGAAACACATCTTTGGAAATAAGCTTGACTGTGATTGATTCTTTCATTATTATTAATAACTTGCGTACACATGAAGAGTTATCATCCATTCAGATTTGGTATTTAAAGATTCATTAGAGATTGGTCATGATTATAATTACATAATGACGTTACTAAATAATTAGCGCCTACATGAAAAGTTCTGATCAGTTTAGATTTTTTCTGTCATGGGAGGTGAAGCAAAAAAACAATGGGAGAGTGTGGTGGGAGGAGAGACGAAAAAAATCTCACGAAATAGATGGTGGTGGGAGGAGAGACAAAAAAACAGAGGAAGGTGGGAGGTGGGACAAAAAACCCCCGTAATGGAGACTACCAAATGCTCCATTCGGAGTAGAGATAACTTGCGTCCACATGAATAATTATGATCCATTCAGATTTTCTATTTAAAGATTCATTAGAGATTAGAGATTGGTCCTGCTTATAATTACGTAATGACATTACTAAATAATTAGCGCCCGCGTGGAAAGTTCTGATCCATTTAGATTTTTTTCCCGTCGTGGGAGGTGAAGCAAAAAAAAACAACGGGAGAGTGTGTGTTGGGGAACGTTGCATGAAAAACAAAAAAATCTACGCACACACAAGATCTATCAAGGAGATGCATAGAAACGAGAGGGGGAGAGTGTGTCTACGTACCCTCGTAGACTGTAAGCAGAAGCTTTTAACAACGCGGTTGATGTAGTCGAACTTCTTCTCGCTCCAACCGGTCAAGTACCGAACGTACGACACCTCCGCGTTCTGCACACGTTCAGCTCGGTGATGTCCTCCGCCTTCTTGATCCAGCAATACAACGAGGTAGTAGATGAGTTCTGGCAGCACGACGGCGTGGTGACGGTGGTGGTGAAGTTATCTCCGCAGGGCTTCGCCTAAGCACTACAAAAAAATGACCTGGGGTGTAAACGGTGGAGGGGGCGCCGCAGTCGGCTAGGCAATTGTCTGTCGTGTGCTAGGCGCCCCCTCCCACATATATATAGGTGGGAGGAAGGTAGGAGCAGCCATAGGAGGCGCCCAAGTAGGAGGAATCCTACTTGGAGTCCCTCCCAAGCCACCCCCCTGCCATATATAACCGAGGGGGAAGGAAAGAGGGCGGGAAAGGGAAGGAAGAGGGAGTCCTACTCCACACTTTCCTTTCCCTTCCCCTTTTTTCTTCTCCTCCTAGGCTGGCCTGCTATGGGGGCGCACCAGCCCCTTGTGGCTGGTGTGTTCCCTCTCTTGGCCCATAAGGCCCATATCTTTTGCCGGGGGTGCCCGGAACCCCTTCCGGTGACCCGATAAGTACCCGATACCCCCCGAAACACTTCCGGTGTCCGAATACCATCGTCCTACATATCAATCTTTACCTCTCGACCATTTCGAGACTCTTCGCCACCAAATCACATAACTCATATAATACTATATCGTCAACAAACGTTAAGCGTGCGGACCCTACGTGTTCGAGAACTATGTAGACATGACCGAGACGCCTCTCCGGTCAATAGCCAATAGTAGAACCTGGATGCCCATATTGGCTGCTACATATTGAACGAACATCTTTATCGGTCGAACCATTATGACAATAGACGTAATTCCCTTTGTCCATCGGTATGATACTTGCCCGAGATTCGATCCTCGGTATCTCTATTCCTAGTTCAATCTCGTTACTGGCAAGTCTCGTTACTCGTTCCGTAATACATCACCTCGTAACTAACTCCTTAGCCATTTGCTTGCAAGCTTATGATGTGTATTACTGAGAGGGCCCAAAGATACCTCTCCGATACTTGGAGTGACAAATCCTAATCTCGGTCTAAGCCAACTCAGCAAACACTTTTGGAGATACCTGTAGAGCATCTTTATGATCACCCAGTTATGTTGTGACGTTTGATAGCACACAAGGTATTCCTCCGGTATCCGGGAGTTGCATAATCTCATGGTCGAAGGAATATGTATTTGACATGAAGAAAGCAATAGCAGTAAAACTGAACGATCATTATGCTAAGCTAACCGATGGGTCTTGTCCATCACATCATTCTCCTAATCATGTGATCTCGTTATCAAATGACAACTCATGTCCATGGTTAGGAAACCTTAACCATCTTTGATCAATGAGCTAGTCTAGTAGAGGCTTACTAGGGACATGGTATTTGTTTATGTATTCACACATGTATTTAAGTTTCCGATCAATACAATTCTAGCATGAATAATAAACCTTTATCATGAATAAGGAAATATAAAATAATAACTTTATTATTGCCTCTAGGGCATATTTCCTTCAGTCTCCCACTTGCACTAGAGTCAATAATCTAGTTCACATCACCATGTGATTAACACCCATAGTTCACATCGCCATGTGACTAACACCCAAAGAGTTTACTAGTGTGAATAATCTAGTTCACATCGCCATGCGATTAACACCCAAAGAGTACTAAGGTGTGATCATGTTTTGCTTGTGAGAGAAGTTTAGTCAACGGGTCTACCACATTCAGATCTTATGTATTTTGCAAATTTCTATGTATACAATGCTCTGCATGGAACTACTCTAGCTAATTGCTCCCACGTTCAATACGTATCCAGATTGAGACTTAGAGTCATCTAGATCAGTGTCAAAGCTTGCATCGATATAACTCTTTACGACGAACTCTTTATCACCTCCATAACCGAGAAACCTTTCCTTAGTCCTCTTTAAGGTAACTAAGGATAATTTTGACCGCTGTCAAGTGATCTACTCCTAGATCACTATTGTACCCCCTTGCCAAACTAATGGCAAGGTACACAACAGGTTTGGTACACAACATGGCATACTTTATAGGACCTATGGCTGAGCCATAGGGAATGACTTTCATTCTCACTTTATCTTCTGTCGTGGTCGGGTTTTGAGTCTTTACTCAACTTCACACCTTACAATGTAAGGAAGAACTCCTTCTTTGACTGATCCATTTTGAACTCCTTCAAAATATTGTCAAGGTATGTACTCATTGAAAGTCTTATCAAGCGTCTTGATCTATCTCTATAGATCTTGATGCCCAATATGTAAGCAGCTTCACCGAGGTCTTTCATTGAAAAATCCTTATTCAAGTATCATTTTATGCTATCCAGAAATTCTATATAATTTCCAATCAACAATATTTCATCCACATATAATATCAGAAATGCTACAGAGATCCCACTCACTTTCTTGTAAATACAGGCTTCACCATAAGTCTGTATAAAACTATATGCTTTGATCACCTCGTCAAAGCGTAAATTCCAACTCCAAGATGCTTGCACCAGTCCATAGATGGATCGCTGGAGCTTGCACACTTTGTTAGCACCTTTAGGATCGACAAAACCTTCTGGTTGCATCATATACAACTCTTCTTTGAGATATCCATTTAAGGAATGCAGTTTTGACATCCATTTTCCAGATTTCATAATCATAAAATGTGGCAATTGCTAACATGATTCGGACGGACTTAAGCATCGCTACGGGTGAGAAAGTCTCATCGTAGTCAACCCCTTCAATTGTCGAAAACCTTTTGCGACAAGTCGAGCTTTGTAGAAAGTAACATTACAATCAGTGTCAGTCTTATTCTTGAAGATCCATTTATTTTCTATGGCTTGCTGATCATTGGGCAAGTCCACCCAGGTCCACACTTTGTTCTCATATATGGATCCTATCTCAGATTTCATGGCCTCAAGCCATCTGTCGGAATCTGGGCTCGTCATAGCTTCTTCATAGTTCGTAGGTTCGCTTTGGTCTAGTAACATGACTTCCAGTACAGTATTACCATACCACTCTGGTGGGGATCATGCTCCGGTCGACCTACGAGGTTCAGTAGTAACTTGATTTTAAGTTTCATGATCATCATCATTAGCTTCCTCTCTAGTTGGTGTAGGCATCACGGGAATGGTTTTCTGTGATGTGCTACTTTCCAATTTGAGAGAAGGTACAATTACCTCATCAAGTTATACTTTCCTCCCACTCACTTCTTTCGAGAGAAAGTCCTTCTCTAGAAAGGACCCATTCTCAGCAACAAAGATCTTGCCTTCGGACCTTTGATGGAAGGTGTACCCAATTGTTCCCTTAGGGTATCCTATGAATACAGACTTCTCCAATTTGGGTTCGAGCTTATTAGGCTGAAGCCTTTTGACATAAGTGTCGACCCAAATTTTAAGAAACGATGGCTTAGGTTTCTCGCCAAACCACAGTTCATACGGTGTCGTCTCATCGGATTTAGATGGTGCCCTATTTAATGTGAATGCAGCTATCTCTAATGTATAACCCCAAAATGATAGTGGTAAATTGATGTCTACTACGCAACTTGTTCTTGTAGACTTGTGTTGGGCGTACAAGCGCAGAGATTTGTAGGACAGTAGCAATTTTCCCTCGAGTGGATGACCTAAGGTTTATCAATCAGTGGGAGGTGTAGGATAAAGATGGTCTCTCTCAAGCAACCCTGCAACCAACTAACAAAGAGTCTCTTGTGTCCCCAACACACCAAATACAATGGTAATTTGTATAGGTGCACTAGTTCGGCGAAGATAAGGTGATACAAGTGTAGTAATGATAGTAGATGTCGAGTTTTGTAATAGGAACAATAAAAAACAGCAAGGTAGCAATTGATAAAACGAAGCACAAACGGTATTGCAATGCTTGAAAATGAGGCCTAGGGTCCGTACTTTCTCTAGTGCAATCTCTCAACAATGCTAATATAATTGGATCATATAACCATCCCTCAAAGTGTGATGAAGAATCACTCCAAAGTTCTTATCTAGCGGAGAACATAAGAAGAAATCGGTTGTAGCTATTCTTTCCGATAGATCTATCCAAGAGTTCGTACTACAATAATTCCGAGTTATTCTTTCCGTTCGATCTATCAAGAGTTTGTACTAAAATAACACCAAGTTATTCTTTCCGATCGATCTATCAAGAGTTCATACTAAAATAACACCAAAGAAAATTCAGACTCATAATACTCAATCCAACACAAAGAACCTCAAAGAGTGCCCCAAGATTTCTACTGGAGAAACAAAGACAAGAACGTGCATCAACCCCTATGCATAGATTACCCCAATGTCACCTCGGTAATCCGCGAGTTGAGTGCCAAAACATATATCAAGTGAATCAATATAATACCCTATTGTCACCATGGGTATTCATATGCAAGACATATATCAAGTGATCTCAAATCCATAAAATTATTCAATCCGATAAGAACGAAATCTCAACAGGAATACTCAATTCATCACAACAAGATAGAGAGGGGGAAACAACATATGATCCAACTATATTAACAAAGCCCGCGATGCATCAAGACCGTGACATCTCAAGAACACAAGAGAGAGAGAGAGAGAGAGAGAGAGAGAGAGATTAAACACATAGCTACTAGTACAAACCCTCAGCCCCGAGGGTGAACTACTCCCTCCTCATCATGGTGGTCGTCGGGATGATGAAGATGGCCACCAGTGATGATCTCCCCCTCCGGCGGAGTGCCGGAACGGGATCTAGATTGGTTTTCGTGGCTACAGAGGCTTGCGACGGCGGAACTTCTGATCTAGGGTTACCCCGAGGGTTTTTGGAATATTTGGCAATTTATAGGGCGAAGAGGCGATGCAGGAGGCCACCGAGGTGGGCACAACCCACCTAGGCGCGCTTGGTGGGTCGTGCTCCCCTCGGAGCACCCCCTCAGGTACTTTCTTGGCCCACTGGATGTCTTCTGGTCCAAAAAAATCTCCAAAAAGTTTCGCTGTGTTTGGACTCTGTTTGGTATTGAGTTTCTACGATGTAAAAACAATGAAAAAACAGGCACTAGGCACTATGTCAATAGGTTAGTCCCAAAAAATGATATAAAGTTGCTATAAAATGATTGTAAAACATCCAAGAATGATAATATAACAGCATGGAACAATAAAAAATTATAGATACGTTGTAGACGTATCAGCATCCCCAAGCTTAATTCCTGCTCTTCCTCGAGTAGGTTAATGATAAAAACAAAATTTTTGATGTGGAATGTTGCCTAACATGTTCATCACATATTCTTTTCTTTTGTAGCATGGACATATGGACTTTTATATGGTTCAAAGCAATAGTCTAGTTTTGACATGACGATTTCAATACTCAAGCATACCAACAAGCAACCATGTCTTTCAAAATATCAACACTAAAGCAAGTTAACCCTAGCCCATTATGCTCAATCATTGATCCATTCATGAAACACACTCGCATATTAGCTACATTCAATGCTCAAGTACGATCATAGTGCCACTTAGTTGGTACTTAAAAGAGAAGATGGAGACTCAAATAAAAATAAAAATTGCATAAAGTAAATAGAAAGGCCCTTCGCAGAGGGAAGTAGGGATTTGTAGAGGTGCCAGAGCTCAAAGCTAAAAAAGATAGAGATAAAAACATTTTGGGTGGCATGCCTTTCCTGTCAATGAAAACGATTGAGTAGTTCCCAATACTTTTCATGCTAGATATATCATAGGCGGTTCCCAAACAGAAAATAAAGTTTATTCCTTTTTCCACCATACTTTCACATTCCACGGCTAACCGAATCCACAGGTGCCGTCCATACCAACACTTTCCAAGGAATTTATTATTTGACAACATAAAGTAAATTCATTTTTCATTTCGGGACTTGGCATCCCTAATACCTTTGTCGTACTCTCGTGCAATGACAAATGAATAAACAGTCATCTTGGGAATAACACATCTAGCATGGAAAAATATCAGCCACCCCCTACCGTTTCATGAGCGGTACGAGCACACAAAAAGGAAATTTATTTTGAAGATTAGAGATGGCACATACAAATTTGCTTAGAACGGCAAAATAATACCGCATATAGGTAGGCATAGTGGACTCATGTGGCAAAACTGGGTTTAAGGATTTTGGATGCACAAGTAGTAATCATACTTGGTACAAGTGAAGGCTAGCAAAAGATTGAGAAGCATCCAACCAAGAAACAAAAAATCTCATAAGCGAGCATTAAGCATAACTAACACCGAATAATGCACCACAAGTAGGATGTAATTTCATTGCATAACTATTGACTTTCGTGCTTGCATAGGGAATCACAAACCGTAACACCAATATTCTTACTAAAGCATAATTACTCACCAACATGACTCACATATCACTATCATCATATCTCAAAACTATTACAAAGAATCAAGTTTATTTTGACCAATGATCTTCATGAAAGTTTTTATTATATCATTCTTGAATATCTATCACTTTGGGACTGATTTCATATGTTGCTTTTGATAAGCTCAAAAAAAAATTAAGTGAAGAACATGAGCATAAAAATTTTCTTCTCTAAAAATAATATAAGTGAAGCATGAGAGAAAATGACAAACTACTCCAAGAAGATATAAGTGAAGTTCAAGCGAGTAGTTATGTAAATGGGTAGCTATTTGAGGACTCTCTCTTATTTAAAAGTTTCATATCTAAGTATTTTATTAAAACAGCAAGCAAAAAAATAAAATAAAATTCTAAGAATGGCACACTCATGTGAAGAAGCAAAAACTTAGGCTCAACCAATACTAACCGATAATTGTTGAAGAAGAAAGGTGGGATGCCTACCGGGGCATCCCCAAGCTTAGATGCTTGAGACTTCTTGGAATGTTAACTTGGGATGCCTTCGGCATCCCCAAGCTTGAGCTCTTGTGTCTTCTTCATTCCTTTCATATCATGGTTTGCCTAAATCTCAAAAACTTCATCCACACAAAACTCAACAAGAACTCGTGAGATAAGTTAGTATAAACCAATGCAAAACCTTATCATTCTCTACTGTAGCAAATCACTAAAATTATTATTTAACATTGAATACTAAATGCCTCTGCATATTTAGTACTCCTATCCTCAAATAGAATCATTAAACAAGAAAACATATGCAAACAATGCAAACATAACAGCAATCTGTCTAAACAGAACAATCTGTAAAGACTGCAATATTCATCATACTTCCCTAGCTCCAAAAATTCTGAAAATTTACCACACTTTAGAAAATTTATTTTAGCTTCTATGCAAAAAGTGTCAACATTTTATCACATTCTGAGTTTTCTATAGAATTTTTGCAACAACGATAAACTTTCTGTTTTGAAACAGCAACTCATATACTTGCAAAATAAGCATGCTGAAGGCTATACATGACATTTTATTGAAATAAAAGGTTCAAAACATTATTCTAAATAACAACAAGAAGATCCTAATAAAATAAAAAGACTCTCCAAGAAAAACTCATATTATGTGATGAATAAAAATATAGCTCCAAGTGAGGTTACCGATAATGTTGGAGACGAAAGAAGGGATGCCTTCCGGGGCATCCCCAAGCTTACTTGATTGGATCTTCCTTGAATATTACCTTGGGGGTGCCTTGGGCATCCCCAATCTTAGGGTCTTGTCACTCCTTATTCTCCTCGTATCGATATCTCACCCAAAACTTGAAAACTTCAATCACACAAAACTTAACGGAACTTTGTGAGATAGGTTAGTATGATAAATCAAATCATTCACTGTGTTACTGTCAAAGAAAAGATTCATAATTGTGCTCACACAATGCCTAGTATACCATATCATTTCCACAATTTATATTGAACAATATAAGCCATAGAAACTAGGAAACAAGCAAACTATATATTGAAAACAGAATCTGTCAGAAACAGAACAGTCTGTAATGATCTGGAAAACAACCATACTTATGCTACTACAAAAATTATGAAAAATGGAACAATGTAGTTAATTTGTATATCTATCACGTGTAAAAAATACAGCTCAGAATCTCCAGTGAATTTTAAAAATTCCTGGACTGAGCGCAAAAGTTTCTGTTTTTGCACAGATTCAAGTCAACTATCATCCACACTATCCCAAAGGCTTTACTTGGCACTTTATTGAAACAAAAGCAATAAAAAATGATTACTACAGTAGAATAATCATGTGAACACACAAAAATAGTAGGTAAAAGTGTTGGGTTGTCTCCCAACAAGCGATTTTCTTTAATGTCTTTTAGCTAGGCATGATGATTTCAATGATGCTCGCATAAAAGACAAGGATTGAAACATAACAAGATCATCATGAATCATAAGTTCTTCTCTCATAATAATTTTCAGTAGCATAATAGATTAATCAATATAATCATCACATAAAGCATTCTTTTCATGATCCAAAAGCATAGAAAATTTATTACTCTCCATATAAGCAAATTTATTCTCATTCATAGTAGTGGGGAGAAAACTCAACAAAAACATGTGATTGAAAATTAAAATCATGATGACAAGTTTCTTGGTTATCATTATTCTTTGTAGCATACATGTCATCACCATAATCATCATACATAGGAACTTTGTTATCATAGTCAATTTAAGCCTCATCCAAAATGGTGGATTCATCGTTAAATAAAGTCATGACCTCTCCAAATCCACTTTCATCATTGTGATAAGATTCAACACCCTCCAAAATAGTGGGATCATTACCTAGAGTTGACACTCTTCCAAACCCACATTCATCATTGTAATCATCATAAATAGGAGGCATTCTACCATTGTAACAAATTTGCACATCAAAGCTTGGGGGAATAAAAATATCATCTTCATCAAACATAGTATCCCCAAGCTTATGGATTTGCATATTACTAGAATCATGGATATTCAAAGAATTCATACTAGCAACATTGCAATCAGGCTCATCATTCAAAGGTTTTATGCCAAACATTCTGTTGAATTCTTCTTCTATCAATTAAGGACAATTTTCCTTTCCATCATTTTCATGAAAGACATTATAAAGACGAATAATATGAGGCAACCTCAATTCCATTTTTTTGTAATTTTCTTTTTTATAAACCAAACTAGTGATAAAACAAGAAACTAAAAGATTCGATTGCAATATCTAAAGATATACCTTCATGCACTCACCTCCCCAGCAACGGCGCCAGAAAAGAGCTTGATATCTACTACACAACTTGTTCTTCTAGACTTGTGTTGGGCCTCCAAGCGCAGAGATTTGTAGGACAGTAGCAATTTTCCCTCAAGTGGATGACCTAAGGTTTACAACCCGTGGGAGGTGTAGGATGAAAATGGTCTCTCTCAAGCAACCCTGCAACCAAATAACAAAGAGTCTCTTGTGTCCCCAACCCACCAAATACAATGCTAATTTGTATAGGTGCAATAGTTCAGCGAAGAGATGGTGATACAAGTGTAGTAATGATAGTAGATGTCGAGTTTTGTAATCGGAACAATAAAAAACAGCAAGGTAGCAATTGATAAAACGGAGCACAAACGGTATTGCAATGCTTGAAAATGAGGCCTAGGGTCCGTACTTTCGCTAGTGCAATCTCTCAACAATGCTAATACAATTGGATCATATAACCATCCCTCAAAGTCCGATGAAGAATCACTCCAAAGTTCTTATCTAGCGGGGAACATAAGAAGAAATTGGTTGTAGCTATTCTTTCCAATCGATTTATCCAAGAGTTCGTACTAAAATAACACCAAGTTATTCTTTCCGATCATCTATCAAGAGTTCGTACTAAAATAACACCAAAGTAAATTCAGATTCATAATACTCAATCCAGCACAAATAACCTCAAAGAGTGCCCCAAGATTTCTACTGGAGAAACAAAGACAAGAACGTGCATCAACCCCTATGCATAGATTACCCCAATGTCACCTCGGGAATCCGCGAGTTGAGTGCCAAAACATATATCAAGTGAATCAATATAATACCCCATTGTCACCACGGTTATTCATATGCAAGACATATATCAAGTGATCTCAAATCCATAAAAGTATTCAATCCGATAAGAACAAAATCTCAAAGGGAAAACTCAATTCATCACAACAAGATAGAGAGGGGAAAACACCATATGATCCAACTATATTAACAAAGCCCGCGATACATCAAGATCGTGACATCTCAAGAACACGAGAGAGAGAGAGAGAGAGAGAGAGAGAGAGAGAGAGAGAGAGATTAAACACATAACTAGTACAAACCCTCAGCCCCGAGGGTGGACTACTCCCTCCTCATCATGGTGGCCGCCGGGATGATGAAAATGGCCACCGATGATGATCTCCCCCTCCGGTGGAGTGCCAGAACAGGGTCTAGAATGTTTTTTCGTGGCAACAGAGGCTTGCGGCGGCGGAACTTCTGATCTATGGTTACCCCAAGGGTTTTTGGAATATTTCGCAATTTATAGGGCGAGGAGGCATTTCGGGAGGCCACCGAGGTGGGCACAACCCACCTGGGCACGCCTGGGCCCCCAGGCGTGCCCTGGTGGGTTTTGCTCCCCTCGGAGCACCCCTCAGGTACTTTCTTGGCCCACTGGATGTCTTCTCGACCAAAAAAATCTCCAAAAAGTTTCGCTGCATTTGGACTCTGTTTGGTATTGATTTTCTACGATGTAAAAAACAAGGAAAAATAGCAACTGGCACTGGGCACTATGTCAATAGGTGAAAGTGCAACTATCCCTAGGTGGTTTTGGTAATTTATAACAACATATAGCTCATTGAGCTAATGCTATTCCAAGACTATTATTTCAGGAAAGCTCAATGAATGGCATGGCATGGATGATGAAAGTGGATCCCTCAAAATACTAAGGACAAACGATTGGCTCAAGCTCAAAAGCTCAAGACTCTTAATTTTACATTTTATTGATCCAAGATCACATTGAGTCTATAGGAAAAGCCAATACTATTAAGAAGGGATGAGGTGTTGCTTAATGAGCCTTTTGCTTCATGTGCTTAGTGATATGCTCCAAAACCCTCAACTACTTTCCCACATCCACAAATGACCTAAACCTAAAGCCAAAATTGGTCACACCGATTCTTTCTATCCGGTGCCACCGATTCCAAAAGTCATAGCCATTTCCACAAACCCTAAACAAATCGGTCTTACCGATAGGGATCTCGGTCTCACCGAGATGGGGTTGCAATCTCTCTGTTTCCCTTCTTAACGTTTCGGTCCAACCAAGTGAGCGACCGGTCCCACCGAGATTGCAATGTAAACTCTCTGTTTCCTTTTTGTAACATTTCGATCTCACCGAAAAGAGCAAATCGGTCCCACCGAGTTTACCTGATCAACTCTCTGGTTAGCTAATTACCAAAATCGGTCCCACCGAGTTTGTGTAATCGGTCTCACCGAGATTACGTTATGCCCTAACCCTAACCATATTGGTCTCACCGAGATGCATGTCAGTCCCACCGAAAATCACTAACGGTCACTAGGTACTAAATCGGTCCGATCGAGTTTAACTATTCGGTCCCACCGAGTTTGGTAAATTGTGTGTAACGGTTAGATTTTTTGTGGAGGCTATATATACCCCTCCACCTCCTCTTCATTCGTGGAGAGAGCCATCAGACTAAACCTACACTTCCAACTTACCATTTCTGAGAGAGAACCACCTACTCATGTGTTGAGGCCAAGATATTCCATTCCTACCATATGAATCTTGATCTCCAGCCTTCCCCAAGTTGCTTTCCACTCAAACCCTCTTTCCACCAGATCCAAATCCTATGAGAGAGAGTTGAGTGTTGGGGAAACTATCATTTGAAGCACAAGAGCAAGGAGTTCATCATCAACACACCGTTTTTTACTTCTTGGAGAGTGGTGTCTCCTAGATTGGCTAGGTGTCACTTGGGAGCCTCCGACAAGATTGTGGAGTTGAACCAAGGAGTTTGTAAGGGCAAGGAGATCGCCTACTTCGTGAAGATCTACCGCCAGTGAGGCAAGTCCTTCGTGGGCGACGGCCATGGTGGGATAGACAAGGTTGCTACTTGTGGACCCTTCTTGGGTGGATCCTCCGTGGACTCGCAAGAACTGCTACCCTTCGTGGGTTGAAGTCTCCATCAACATGGATGTACGATAGCACCACCTATCGGAACCACGCCAAAAACATCCGTGTCTCCAATTGCGTTTGAATCCTCTAAACCCTTCCCCTTATTTTCTTTCAAGTTGCATGCTTTAATTTCCGCTGCCAATATACTCTTTGCATGCTTGCTTGATTTGTGTGATGATTGCTTGACTTGTCCTAAAATAGCTAAAATCTGCCAAACTATAAAACTGGGAAAAGGTTAAGTTTTTATTGGTCAAGTAGTCTAATCACCCCCCCTCTAGACATACTTCAAGGTCCTACAAGTGGTATCAGAGCTTTATTCTCCATTTGCTTTGATTTCCATAGCTTTTGGTGGTCATAGCCTTGGTTTAACAACCTAGGAGAGTATGGCGTCTAGCGAGGGAAATTATCACCGTAGAGGTCCTTACTTTGATGGTACTAATTTTGCTAGTTGGAAGCATAAAATGAAAATGCATATTCTTGGACATAACCCCGCCGTTTGGGCAATTATTTGTATTGGCTTGCAAGGTGAATTCTTCGATGGGAGAGAACCGAACCGTGAAGCTAATGCGGAAGAATTGAAGATGCTACAATACAACGCTCAAGCATGTGACATCATCTTCAACGGATTGTGCCCCGAAGAATTCAACCAAATCAGCCGTCTTGAGAATGCAAAGGAAATATGAGATACTTTGATTGATATGCACGAAGGTAACGAGTCCGTCAAGGAATCCAAGTTGGATGTGCTCCAAAGTCAGCTTGACAAGTTCAAAATGAAGGATGGTGAAGGTGTCGCTGAAATGTACTCTAGGCTTGCTCTTATCACAAATGAGATTGCCGGCTTAGGGAGTGAAGAGATAACCGACAAATTCATCATCAAGAAGATCCTAAGAGCATTGGCTGGAAAGTATGATACCGTGTGCACATTGATCCAAATGATGCCAAACTACAAAGATCTCAAGCCAACGGAAGTCATTGGAAGGATTGTTGCTCATGAGATGTCACTCAAGGATAAGGAGGAACTTCACAACAAGTCAAGTGGTGCTTACAAAGCCTCAAGTGAAGCCCCCACATCATCAAGTGAGAAACCAACCTTCAATGAAGAATTGAGCTTAATGGTGAAGAACTTCAACCAATTCTACAAGAGTAGAAGCAAAGAAAGAAGCTCCAAGTCAAGGTCTTACAATGAAAAGAGATCTTCTAGTCGAGAGGGAAATTGCTACAATTGTGGGAGACCCGGACACTACTCCAATGAGTGTACGGCACCCTACAAAAGAAGAGAAGATTCTCCAAAAAGAAGAAGCAAAAGAGAAGAATCACCACCGAGAGAGAGGAGGAGTAGAGATGATCGTTATGAACGAAGACCCTCACGGAGAAGCAAGGATTCGGAAAGGAAGGACAAGTCATCAAGGAGCTACACAAAATGAAGACATCAAGCTCATGTTGGTGAATGGGTTTCCGGCTCCGACTCCGACCATCACTCCGAGAGAAGCTATCACTCCGACTCCGAATATACTCAAGATGAAGGTGTTGCCGGTCTAGCACTTGTGTCAACCAACTCCTACGACATATTTGATTCACCAAATGAAGGAATTGGAAGATGCTTCATGGCCAAAGGTCCTAAGGTAACACACCCCGAGTATATTGATTTTGATGTTGATGAAGATGACTTGCTAGGTGATGATGATTTACTTGTTGACAACTCTAGTGATGAATACTACGATGAAACGTCAATTAATCATGCTAATCAAACGAATGACAATGATAAGGAGAAAATTGAGCTTCTAACTAAAGAACTAAACACTCTTAAGTTGGCTCATGAAACTATCTTCGAAGATCATCGAGAACTTTTAAGGGTTCATGAGAAGTTACGCTTTGAAAAACTCAATCTTGAGCAAGAGCATGAGTTCTTAAAGGCAATCAATGATGATCTCCGCAAGAAAAGTTCTTCTTACGTTGCCAAGCGTTTACTCTTATCTACTTACATGCCTCAAGTCAAGTCTAGTAACAAGTACAAGAAAGATACTTCCTCTAGTAGTAACAATATTAATGTCAAATCCAATGTTGTTGCTTCTAGTAGTTCTCTTGATTCCACTAATGATTCTCTTAGCCAAGTTACACTTGAGCAAGAAAATAGTTTATTGAAGGGAATTATAGAGAAAGGTGTTTACAAGAGCCTTGCCGGGAGTAAGCAATTCGAGGAAATTGTACGCAAGCAAGGAAGGCACTAGAAGAATCAAGGTGTTGGTTTTGAACGAAAGTTCAACGCCAATGGAGTTGAGTGGGAAGAAGATCAATACCCCAATACAAAGTTTGTTCCTCAACAAGAGAAGTATGATCCTACTTCCTTCAAGGGGACACAAGATCAAGATGATCTTCCACCACAAGACCACAAGAACAAAGGTAAGGACAAGCTTCAAGAAGAGATTGATGCATTTGAAGAAGCACCTAAAGCCTCATTTGAGTGGGTCCCCAAGACTACGTCAAGTTCTACTACATCAAGTACAAGTACAACTCCAAGGATTCCCATAAAGATGATGTGGATCCCGAAGAAGAAGAACTAGAGAGTTCTTGAGGGTGACTCTGCCAACATTCTTCACTCATATCATTTTGGCAAGTACCAGTGCAATCAACTTTCACATCTTGCACTAGTTCAAGGAGTCACAAACCCTCATGTTGGTAAGGCAAGGGACAAGGTAACCTAATGTTTTCATGGACATCATCTTGTGTGTGCATCACTCTATGTCTGTGGATATTCTTGTTTGTTCCTTGTGGGACTAACCCATGTAGGCAAGTTGAAAGTGCAACTCACTCCAAAGGATTGCTCCAAAAGATCTACATCAACATTGAGCATCTATATCTTCAACACCTACATGAAGTCATCATCGACAAGACCCAAGGTTAGTTCATCCCTCTAAGGGGGAATCTCACATCTAGGGGGAGCTTAACTCTAAGAATTGAGTCAAAGCAACTCTAATGGTGTGAACACATTAATGCATTATGTAAAAGTGGTAACCCCACTTGAGCTTAAACGATGAGTATGACCTATGATCAAATGTTCTCATTTGACTCCTAAGTCAATATACTCATATATAGATGACCTAGTCATCGCCAATTGTTTGATAGAAGCTAGAATTGGTTGTGCATGCTTTGCCACATATTTCAATTGCCATCTTATTGTGTGAGCATGTTGGTGCATATTTTACTCATTCAAGGACATCCACTTGTCGTTATGAATGTTTGCTTTCTTTTCTTTGAGCCAAGTGGATGGACAAGAATGCCTAAGAACCTTCTTTAGATATCTATGCTTTTCTCGTCTCAAACTCTATTCATGCTACATCACAAAATTTGATCAAGTCAAATTCGAACCACTCTGTGTGAGGAGCACTCGGAGTCCCGATTAAATCATAGACTTAACTTCCAAAACCTCTTAATGATTCTCGGTCCGACCGATCCTACCATTTCGGTCCTACCGAGATCATCAAGTTGATCTGAGTTTTCAATCTCGGTGCAACCGATTTGAACTTTTCGGTCACACCGAGTTGCAGAATCGCTTGAAGTTTGCATCTCGGTGCCACCGAGTTGTTCCACTCGGTCACACCGATGTGGTCAGCTATATATAGTCACGGGCAAAATTTTGGAAATTTCTCCGAAACCCTTCACCCGCGCATCAGCTCGCTCTGCCATCGTGGTCTCCGGATCGTCTCCTCGCCGCTAGCAGCATCCTGTCGCTGGTCTTCGCCGCCGTCAACAGATTTCGTCCCCGCCATTGCCGCCGTAGCAAGTCCACCGCCAAGTTAGGGTATGGACTTTATCTTTGTGCTTTCCACGTCTGATTCCTAGCACATTGTTTTCACATTGAATCTTGCCATGATTGCAACTCATCTATCCAGCCAAAGTAGTTCTTAGATTAGTTGTGAAACAAAATTTTAGGTTTAGGTTTCCGCAGAAACCATCTCGGATCCACCGAGTTGAAAAACTCGGTCTCACCGATTTGGCTTATGCCATTGCACAAGTGACTCTCGGTCTGACCGAGAATTACTAATCGGTGAAACCGATTTGAGAATTCTGTGAAACCCTAGCAGTCTCGGTCCCACCAAACTGAAACTCGGTCCAACCAAGATCATCAGTTTAGGTTCCAAAAACTGCTTCGGTATCACCGAGTTTGAAAATCGGTGGATCCGAAATGCTTTCTGTGGAAAACTAAAACTGAACTTTTGAGTCATTCTTTTGCAAAAACCTCTGCATTTTGTGATGCTCATCTTTTCTATCTCATCTATAAACTCTTCACAGGGTTAGCAGTCAGCTTTTGCAGCATGTCTGATCAAAGTGATAGCCAGAACAGGTCAGAAGAGCAGATAGACTTGAGTGAGGGCACTAGTCCTTCAACTTCAGATGAAGGGAGCAGAAGTACTCCTAGCAATTTGCCTAAGGCTGCAACTAGGCAAAGGAGGAAAAGAAATTCAGATTCAGAGGATGAAGATTACAGGGCTGAGGAAGATGAGGCAACTTCCAAGAAAGTTGTGCTCAAGAAGGAAAGGGTCATGAAGATCAAAAGGACTGCAGGAAGACAACCAATGTCTAAGGCCAGAACATCAACTCAACTGTCTAAAAATCCTGATCCCAAAGAGCCAGTTGCTGAGAGCAAGAAGAGGAAGGAAAGGGTCAAGATGACCATAGCCAAAGTTATAGGGAAGCCTTCCATGATGGAAGAGTAAGAGCATGCTGCACCAGCACCTAAGGCACCAAAGCTTATGGGTGATGCTATTAGATCAGGGGCTGCCACATCTAAGCCCAAGGAAGCACCCAAAGCTGCCCCCAAGGCCAAGTCTGCACCAAAGAGGAATACAAGGAATATTCCAGCTGCTGAGAAGAACAAGGCCCAAGTGCCTGAGGTTGATGAGGAAGATGAAGAAGGACAAGTTCTAATGAAGCTTAAGCCAAAGATACCAGACCACAATGATGCCCATCTTGTGGCTGAGGACATGAGAATCAGGAAGGATTCAGGGCTGAGACTGTGGAGGATGGAAGATCCATATGCTTCAAGAAGAAGAACTGCTGTTGACTACAGGTTCCATACAAAGGAACAGCAGGACTTCTATGAGACAATCTTGTTGGACAAGAAGCCCATTGTGTGTGATATGAGGTGGGTCGACTGGACCTACATGAAGGAAAATGAAGAGCACTATCCTGGAGTGCAAGACAACTTTGTGAGTTGTGGAGTTGCAGATTTTGTTGGGCAAAAGCTCACAAATTGGAATGATGAGCTTATCATGCAATTTTACTCCATAGCACATTTTTACCCAGATGGTAGAATTGTTTGGATGTCTGAAGGTACAAGGTACCAATCAACTGTTGAGGAGTGGGCAAAGCTGATAAATGCCCCCAAAGAGAATGAGGATGACCTAGACATCTATGCAAAGAAGAAGATGGGTCACAATTCAATGGCTCACATGTACAAGGAAATTCCAGACAAGGCACTAGAGACTCACAAGTTTGGATCAGTTCACTATCTGCTGTCAGGGTTGCCAACAATAAATTAGATTATGAGTCACACCTTGTTGCCCAAGTCTGGTGACCATAACATGATCAGAGGGCATGCCATCAACATGTTGCATGTGTTTGATGTGCCACAAAAGTTTAAAGTCATGAGCCTGATCATAGAGACTATCAAGAGGACTGCAGCATATCAGAAGAGGAGCTGTGGATATGCACCTTAGATTCAAGAACTGATAAACTCAAAGATGGGCACATGAAAATATTAGTTGGATAAGGAACACTTTCCACTTTATCCAGACTTTGAGGACAATGAGGTTGTCATGAATGAAAATGATCCACAATCAGTTCAAGCTCTGGAGAAGAAGGAGAAGGCAAAGAGGGAGAAGGCTGCCAAGATGCCAACTCAAGAGGAGGCATCTGAGTATTTCTTGAAGAACAAGCAGGAGCAGCTTGGTTACTTAATAGCATCAACTCTGAGGATTGAGAAGGGATTGGCCACCCTAACTCAAAATCAGGAGAGCTTGGAGAGAATCATAGAACAAAAGTTCTATAGCTTAGATGTGAAAGTAACTGAGATTCAGACTGCAGTGGAGGAGCTACAAGAGGACATGCAGGAGAGGAAGGGCAAGACAACAACAAATGTGTTTGCCAGAGTGCCTAGAGCCCAGAGGTCAACTGATGTGCTAGTTTCTGACACAAGAGCAACTTCGTCTGCACCAGCTACAGCCTCAGTGCCACTAGCTCCAGCACCTACATCAGCTCCAGCTCCATCTACATCAACTGAAGTCTTCGTCCAAGGAACCATCTCTACACCACCACCTGAAGATCAAGCCTGAGAGTCGATCTAGCACTATGCATTTTCTATGAACTTTTTGGTAACTTGTTGCCAAAGGGGGAGAAAAATGTATAGATCATAGGCTTCGAGAGAGAGAGAGAGTGTTGCTTTTGTTCTCTCTTACTTTATTTGGTGGCTTTTCAAACTTTGTTTGCTTTTGGTTGAGATACTATGCTTGTGAGACATTGATGATCATGTGTTTGATCATAAGCTACACTTCTGCATGCTTGATATTATCCTATCTATCTTATGTGATCACTCACTTTGCTTGGTGATGAGTGCATGTATTTATGGTTTATTATTTGAGCGCTCCACCAAGATGTATGTGACATGGAAGAGTAACCCATGAGCCTAATTCATTGTGCATTTGCAGTCCAAAGCAAATCTAAAACTATGCACAAATTTAGGGGGAGCTCTTGTTTATCACATACTTCTCAAAGCGACGATGTTATTCAAATTTTATTATAATTTGTCGAAGCTTTGATCTATATGTTGTCATCAATTACCAAAAAGGGGGAGATTGAAAGTGCAACTATCCCTAGGTGGTTTTGGTAATTTATAACAACATATAGCTCATTGAGCTAATGCTATTCCAAGACTATTATTTCAGGAAAGCTCAACGAATGGCATGGCATGGATGATGAAAGTGGATCCCTCAAAATACTAAGGACAAACGATTGGCTCAAGCTCAAAAGCTCAAGACTCTTAATTTTACATTTTATTGATCCAAGATCACATTGAGTCTATAGGAAAAGCCAATACTATTAAGAAGGGATGAGGTGTTGCTTAATGAGCCTTTTGCTTCATGTGCTTAGTGATATGCTCCAAAACCCTCAACTACTTTCCCACATCCACAAATGACCTAAACCTAAAGCCAAAATTGGTCACACCGATTCTTTCTATCCGGCGCCACCGATTCCAAAAGTCATAGCCACTTCCACAAACACTAAGCAAATCGGTCTTACCAATAGGGATCTCGGTCTCACCGAGATGGGGTTGCAATCTCTCTGTTTCCCTTCGTAACGTTTCGGTCCAACCAAAGTGAGCGACCGGTCCCACCGAGATTGCAATGTAAACTCTCTGTTTCCTTTTTGTAACATTTCGATCTCACCGAAAAGAGCAAATCGGTCCCACCGAGTTTACCTGACCAACTCTCTGGTTAGCTAATTACCAAAATCGGTCCCACCGAGTTTGTGTGATCGGTCTCACCGAGATTACGTTATGCCCTAACCCTAACCATATCGGTCTCACCGAGATGCATGTCAGTCCCACCGAAAATCACTAACGGTCACTAGGTACTAAATCGGTCCGACCGAGTTTAACTATTTGGTCCCACCGAGTTTGGTAAATTGTGTGTAACGGTTAGATTTTGTGTGGAGGCTATATATACCCCTCCACCTCCTCTTCATTCGTGGAGAGAGCCATCAGACTAAACCTACACTTCCAACTTACCATTTCTGAGAGAGAACCACCTACTCATGTGTTGAGGCCAAGATATTCCATTCCTACCATATGAATCTTGATCTCTAGCCTTCCCCAAGTTGCTTTCCACTCAAACCCTCTTTCCACCAGATCCAAATGCTATGAGAGAGAGTTGAGTGTTGGGGAAACTATCATTTGAAGCACAAGAGCAAGGAGTTCATCATCAACACACCGTTTGTTACTTCTTGGAGAGTGGTGTCTCCTAGATTGGCTAGCTGTCACTTGGGAGCCTCCGACAAGATTGTGGAGTTGAACCAAGGAGTTTGTAAGGGCAAGGAGATCGCCTACTTCATGAAGATCTACCGCTAGTGAGGCAAGTCCTTCGTGGGCGACGGCCATGGTAGGATAGACAAGGTTGCTACTTCGTGGACCCTTCGTGGGTGGATCCCTCCGTGGACTCGCGTAACCGTTACCCTTCGTGGGTTGAAGTCTCCATCAACGTGGATGTACGATAGCACCACCTATCGGAACCACGCCAAATACATTTGTGTCTCCAATTGCGTTTGAATCCTCTAAACCCTTCCCCTTACTTTCTTTCAAGTTGCATGCTTTAATTTCCGCTGCCACTATACTCTTTGCATGCTTGCTTGATTTGTGTGATGATTGCTTGACTTGTCCTAAAATAGCTAAAATCTGCCAAACTATAAAATTGGGAAAAGGTTAAGTTTTTATTGGTCAAGTAGTCTAATCACCCCCCTCTAGACAGACTTCAAGGTCCTACAATAGGTTAGTCCCAAAAAATGATATAAAGTTGCTATAAAATGATTGTAAAACATCCAAGAATGATAATATAACAGCATGGAACAATCAAAAATTATAGATACATTGGAGATGTATCATCAATCGGTAAGAGACATCACAGATCGCACCATATCTAATAAAGTACGGTTACGATGTTCGGACACACCATTACGCTGTGGTGCTCCAGGTGGCGTGAGTTGTGAAACAATTCCACATTATTTTAAATGAAGGCCAAACTCGTAACTCAAATATTCGCCTCCGCGATCAGATCGTAGAAAGTTTATTTTCTTGTTATGATGATTTCTCAACTTTACTCTGAAATTCTTTAAACTTTTGAAATGTTTCAGACTTGTGTTTCATCGATTAGATATACCCATATCTACTCAAATCATCTTTGAAGGTGAGAAAATAATGATACCCGCCCCGTGCTTCAACACTCTTCGGACCGCATACATCAGTATGTATTATTTCCAACAAGTCATAAGCTCGCTCCATTGTCCCAGAGAACGGAGTTTTAGTCATCTTGCCCATGAGGCATGGTTCGCAAGTATCAAATGATTCATAAACAAGTGATTCCAAAAGTCCATCTGCATGGAGTTTCTTCATGCGCTTTACACCAATATGACCTAAACGGCAGTGCCACAATTATGTTGCACTATCATTATCAACTTTGCATCTTTTGGCATCAATATTATGAATATGTGTATCACTACATCGAGATTCAATAAACCATTGACATTGGGTGTATGACCATAGAAGGTTTTATTCATGTAAACAGAACAACAATTATTCTCTGACTTAAATGAATAACCGTATTGCAAATCATATTCATGCTCAACGCAAAAACCAAATAATAGTTATTTAGGTTCAACACTAATCCCGAAGGTAGAGTGAGTGTGCGATGTTGATCATATCAACCTTCGAATCAATTCCAACACTCATCGTCACCTCGCCCTTGAGTAGTCTCTGTTTATTATACAACTCCTGTTTCGAGTTACTAAACTTAGCAACTGAACTGGTATCAAATACCCAGGGGCTACTACGAACACTACTAAGGTACACATCATTAACCTGTATATCAAATATACCTTTGTTCACTTTGCCATCCTTCTTATCCGCCGAATGTTTTGGGCAGTTCCGCTTCCAGTGACCATTTCCTTTTTAGTAGAAGCACTTAGTTTCAGGCTTGGGTCCGGCTTTGGGCTTCTTCACAGGAGTGGCAACTTGCTGGACATCCTTCTTGAAGTTCCCTTTCTTTCCCTTTGCCCTTTTTCTTGAAACTAGTGGTGTTGTTAACCATCAACACTTGATGCTTTTTCTTGATTTCTATCTTCGCTGATTTTAGTATCGCGAAGAGCTCGGGGACCGTTTTCATTATCCCTTGAATTTTATAGTTCATCATGATGTTCTACTAGCTTGGTGATAGTAGTTAGAGAACTCGGTCAATCACTGTCTTATCTGGAAGATTATCTCCCACTTGATTCAAGCGATCCTAGTACCCAGACATTCTGAGCACATGCTCACTGGCTGAGCTATTCTCCTCCATATTGTAGGCAAAGTACTTGTCAGAGGTCTCATACCTCTTGACACAGGCATGAGTCTGAAATACCAATTTCAGCTCTTGGAACATCTCATATGCTTTATGGCGTTCAAAATATTTTTTGAAGTCCCGGTTGTAAACCATAAAGCATGGTGCACTAAACTATTAAGTAGTCATCATATCGAGCTTGCCAAACGTTCATAACGTCTGCATCTGCTCCTGCAATAGGTCTGTCACCTAGCGGTGCATCAAGGACATAATTCTTCTGTGCAGCAATGAGGATAATTCTCAGATCATGGACCCAGTCTGCATCATTGCTACTATCATCTTTCAACTTATCTTCCTCTAGGAACATATCAAAAATAGGGGAGCTACATCACGAGCTATTGATCTACAACATAATTTGCAAAATACTATCAGGACTAAGTTCATGATAAATTAAGTTCAATTTAATCAAATTACTAATGAACTCCCACTTAAATAAACATCCCTCAAGTTATCTAAGTGATACGTGATCCAAATCAACTAACCCATGTCCGATCATCACTTGAGATGGGGTAGTCATCAATGGTGAACATCTCTATGTTGATCATATCTACTATATGACTCACGTTCGACCTTTCGGTCTCCAGTGTTCCGAGACCATGTCTGTACATGCTAGGCTCGTCAAGTTTAACCCAAGTATTCTGCATGTGCAAAACTGTCTTAATCCTGTTGTATGTGAACGTAGAGTCTATCACACCCGATCATCATGTGCTGTCTCGAAACGACGAACTTTCGCAATGGTGCATACTCGGGGAGAACACTTAAATATTGAAATTTTAGTGAACGGATCATCTTATAATGCTACCGTCATTCTAAGCAAAATAAGATGCATAAAAGATAAACATCACATGCAATCAAAATATGTGACATGATATGGCCATCATCATCTTGTGCTTTTGATCTCCATCTCCAAAGCATCGTCATGATCTCCATCGTCACGGGCTCGACACCTTGATCTCCATCGTTGCATCGTGGTCATCTCGCCAACTATTGCTTCTACAACTATTGCTAATGCATAGCGATAAAGTAAAGCAATTACATGGCGTTTGCGTTTCATACAATAAAGAGACAACCATACGGCTCCTGTCGGTTGCCGATAACTTACAAAACATGATCATCTCATACAATAACGTTTATCACATCATGTCTTGACCATATCACATCACAACATGCCCTCGAAAAACAAGTTAGACGTCCTCTACTTTGTTGTTGCAAGTTTTACGTGGCTGTTACGGGCTTCTACCAAGTACCGTTCTTACCTACGACAAAAACCACAATGGTGATTCGTCAAGTTTGCTGTTTTAACCTTCTTCAAGGACTGGCCGCAGTCAAATTCGATTCAAGTAAAGTAGGAGAAACAGACACCCTCCAGCCACCTTTATGCAAAACTAGTTGCATGTCTGTCGGTGGAACCGGTCTCATGTGCGTGGACATGTAAAGTTGGTCCGAGCCGCTTCATCCCACAATACCGCCGAATCAAAACAAGACATTGGTGGTAAGCTGTATGACTATCACCGCCCACAACTCTTTGTGTTCTACTCGTGCATATGATCTACACATAGACCTGGCTCTAATACCACTGTTGGGGAACGTTGCATGGAAAACAAAAACAACTACGCACATGCATGATCTATCAAGGAGATGCATAGCAACGAGAGGGGGAGAGTGTGTCTATGATACGTCTCCATCGTATCTACTTTTCCAAACACTTTTGCCCTTGTTTTGGACTCTAACTTGCATGATTTGAATGGAACTAACCCGGACTGACGCTGTTTTCAGCAGACTTTCCATGGTGTTATTTATGTGCAGAAACAGAAGTTCTCGGAATGACCTGAAACTCCACGGAACATCTATTTGGAAAATAAGAAAAATACCGGAAGAAAAATCCGTCAGGGGGCCCACACCCTATCCACAAGGGTGGAGGGCGCACCCCCCTACCTCGTGGGCCCCCTGACGCTCCACCGACCTCAACTCCAACTCCATATATTCACTTTCGGGGAGAGAAAAATCAGAGAGAAGGATTCATCGCGTTTTACGGTATGGAGCTGCCGCCAAGCCCTAAAACCCCTCGGGAGGGCTGATCTGGAGTCCGTTCGGGGCTTCGGAGAGGGGGATTCGTCGCCGTCGTCATCATCAACCATCCTCCATCACCAATTTCATGATGCTCACCGCCGTGCGTGAGTAATTCCATCATAGGCTTGCTGGACGGTGATGGGTTGGATGAGATCTATCATGTAATCGAGTTAGTTTTGTTAGGGTTTGATCCCTAGTATCCACTATGTTCTGAGATTGATGTTGCTATGACTTTGCTATGCTTAATGCTTGTCACTAGGGCCCGAGTGCCATGATTTCAGATCTGAACCTATTATGTTTTCATGAATATATGTGAGTTCTTGATCCTATCTTGCAAGTCAATAGTCACCTACTATGTGTTATGATCCGGTAACCCCGAAGTGACAATAATCGGGACCACTCCCGGTGATGACCATAGTTTGAGGAGTTCATGTATTCACTATGTGTTAATGCTTTGGTCCGGTACTCTATTAAAAGGAGGCCTTAATATCCCTTAGTTTCCGCTAGGACCCCGCTGCCACGGGAGGGTAGGACAAAAGATGCCATGCAAGTTCTTTTCCATAAGCACGTATGACTATATTCGGAATACATGCCTACATTACATTGATGAATTGGAGCTAGTTCTGTGTCACCCTATGTTATGACTGTTACATGATGAATTGCATCTGGCATAATTCTCCATCACTGATCCAATGCCTACGAGCTTTTCACATATTGTTCTTCGCTGGTTTACTTTTCCGTTGCTACTGTTATAATCACTACAAAACACCAAAAATATTACTATTTCTACCGTTACTTTTGCTACCGTTACCACTACTATCATATTACTTTGCTACTAAATACTTTGCTGCAGATACTAAGTTATCCAGGTGTGGTTGAATTGACAACTCAACTGCTAATTCTTGAGAATATTCTTTGGCTCCAATTGTGTCGAATCAATAAATTTGGGTTGAATACTCTACCCTCGAAAACTGTTGCGATCCCCTGTACTTGTGGGTTATCAGTCTACGTACCATCATAGACCGTAAGCGGAAGCGTTTAACAACGCGGTTGATGTAGTTGAACTTATTCATGCTCCAACCGATCAATCACCGAATGTACGACACCTCCGCGTTCTACACACGTTCAGCTTGGTGACATCCTCCGCCTTCTTGATCCAACAAAATGGCGAGGTAGAAGATGAGTTCCGCAGCACGACGGCGTGATGACGGTGGTGGTGATGTTATCTCTGCAGGGCTTCGCCTAAGCACTACAAAAATATGACCGGGGGTGTAAACGGTGGAGGGGGCCGCACACGGCTAGACAATTGTCTGTTGTGTGCAAGGCGCCCCCCTCCCACATATATATAGGTGGGTGATACGTCTCCAACGTATCTATAATTTTTTTATTGTTCCATGCTATTATATTATCTGTTCTGGATGTTTAATGGGCTTTAATATGATCTTTTATATTATTTTTGGGACTATCCTATTAACCGAAGGCCCAACACCAGTTTCTGTTTTTTTTTCATATTCCAGTGTTTTACGGAAAAGGAATACCAAACGGAATCCAAACGGAATGAAACCTTCACGATGATCTTTCTTGGAACAAATGCAATCTAGAAGACTTGGAGTTGAAGTTCGGAACTCCGCAAGGCGGCCACGAGGCAGGAGGGCGCGCCCCCACCCTCATGGGCCCCACGGAGCTCCACCGAGCTACTTATTTCGCCAATATATACTCTTATACCCTAAAAACATCTGGGGAAGCCACAAAACCACTTTTCCACCGCCGCAACCTTATGTACCCGTGAGATCTCATCTTGGGGCCTTTTCCAGCGATCTGCCGGAGGGGGAATCGATCACGGAGGGCTTCTACATCAACACCATAGCCTCTCCGATGAAGCGTGAGTAGTTTACCACAGACCTTCAGGTCCATAGTTATTAGCTAGATGGCTTCTTCTCTCTCTTTGGTTCTCAATACAAAGTTCTCCTTGATGTTCTTGGAGATCTATTAGATGTAATACTCTTTTGCGGTGTGTTTGCCGAGATCCGATGAATTGTGGGTTTATGATAAAGATTATCTATGAATAATATTTGGTTCTTCTCTGAATTCTTATATGCATGATTTGATATCTTTGCAAGTATCTACGAATTATCGGTTTAGTTTGGCCTACTAGATTGATCTTTCTTGCAATGGGACAAGTGCTTAGCTTTGGGTTCAATCTTGCGGTGTCCTTTCCCAGTGATAGTAGGGGCAGCAAGGCACGTATTGTATTGTTGCCATCGAGGATAAAAAGATGGGGTTTGTATCGTAGTGCTTGAGTTTATCCCTCTACATCAAGTCATCTTGCCTAATGTGTTACTCTGTTCTTATGAACTTAATACTCTAGATGCATGCTGGATAGCGGTCGATGCATGGAGTAATAGTAGTAGATGCAGAATCATTTCGGTCTACTTGACACAGACGTGATGCCTATATTCATGATCATTGCCTAGATATTCTCATAACTATGCACTTTTCTATCAATTGCTCGGCAGTAATTTGTTCACCCACCGTAATATATGCTATCATGAGAGAAGCCACTAGTCAAACCTTTGGCCCCCGGGTCTGTTTTACATCATATTAGTTTCCCATCAACTTGCCAATTTCTGTCGCCTTTTATTTTGCAATCTTTACTTTCCAATCTATACAACAAAAATACCAAAAATATTTACTTTACTATCTTTATTATATCTCACTTTTGTGAGTGACCGTGAAGGGATTGACAACCCCTTTATCGTGTTGGTTGCAAGGTTCTTGATTGTTTGTGCAGGTACTATGTGACTTGCGTGTAATCTCCTACTATATTGATACCTTGGTTCCCAAAAACCGGTGGGAAATACTTACGCTACTTTGCTGCATCACCCTTTCCTCTTCAAGGGAAAACCAACGCATGCTCAAGAGGTAGCAAGAAGGATTTCTGGCACCGTTGCCGGGGAGATCTACGCTCAATCAAGACATACCAAGTACACATTGTAAACTCTTCTCCCTTGCATTACATTATTTTCCATTCTCCTCTTGTTTTCCTCTCCCCCACTTCTAAAACGATTTTAAAAAAAACTATGCCTTTTCTTCGCCTCTTTTCCGTTCGCCTCTTTTCGCTTGCCTCTTGTGTGGTTGTGTGTTGGATTGATTCTGAGTCACGATGCTCAAGATAATACTAAATTATGTGACTTTTCCAATACCAACAACAATGATATTATTAGCACTCCGATTGCTCCTATTACCGATGCTGAATCTTGTGAAATTAATGCCGCTTTGTTGAATCTTGTTATGAAAGATCAATTTTCTAGCCTTCCTAGTGAAGATGTCGCTACCCATCTAAAGAACTTTGTTGATTTGTGTGATATGCAAAAGAAGAAAGATGTGGATAATGATATTGTTAAATAGAAGCTATTTCCGTTTTCGCTTAGAGATCGTGCTAAAACTTGATTCTCTTATTTGCCTAAAAATAGTATTGATTCATGGAATAAGTGCAAATATGCTTTTATCTCTAAGTATTTTCCTCCCGCTAAGATCATCTCTCTTAGGAACGATATTATGAATCTTAAGCAACTTGATCATTAGCATGTTGCACAAGCTTGGGAGCGGATGAAATTAATGATACATAATTTCCCTACACATGGTTTGAATTTGTGGATGATTATACAAAAAAATTATGCCGAATTGAATTTTTCTTCTAGAAATCTTTTAGATTCGGTCACGGGAGGCACTTTTATGGAAATCACTTTAGGAGAATCTACTAAACTCCTAGATAATATTATGGTTAATTATTCTCAATGGCACACCGAAAGATCCACTAGTAAAAAAGTTCATGCGATTGAAGAGATTAATGTTTTGAGTGGAAAGATGGATGAACTTATGAATTTTTTTGCTAATAAGAGTGTTTCTTCTGATCTTAATGATATGCCTTTGCCCACTTTTATTGAGAATAATAATGAATATATGGATGTGAATTTTGTTGGTAGGAACAATTTTGGTAACAACGCGTATAGAGGAAACTTTAATTCTAGGACGTTCCCTAGTAATTCCTCTAATAATTATGGTAATTCCTACAACAACTCTTATGGAAATTTTAATAAGATGCCCTCTGATTTTGAGACTAGTGTTAAAGAATTTATGAATTCGCAAAAGAATTTCAATGCTTTGATTGAAGAAAAATTGCTTAAGATTGATGAGTTGGCTAGGAACGTGGATAGAATTTCTCTTGATGTTGATTCTTTGAAACTTAGATCTATTCCACTTAAGCATGATATCAATGAGTCTCTCAAAGCCATGAGAATTTCCATTGATGAGTGCAAAGAAAGAACCGCTAGGATGCGTGCTAAAAAAGATTGCTTTGTGAAAGCGTGTTCTTCTAGTTTTCATGACAATAATGATGAAGACCTAAAAGTGATTGACGTGACTCCTATTAAATCTTTGTTTTCCAATATGAATCTTGATAAATATGGGACTGGAGATGAGTCAACTTTAGTTAAAAGGCGTCCCAATGATTCGGAGTTTTTAGATCCTGATGCTAAAATTAATAAAAGTGGGATTGAAGAGGTCAAAACTTTACATAGCAATGAACCCACTATTTTGGATTTCAAGAATTAATTATGATAATTGCTCTTTGCTAGATTGTATTTCCTTGTTGCAATCCGTGTTGAATTCTCCTCATGCTTATAATCAGAATAAAGCTTTCACTAAACATATCGTTAATGCTTTAATGCAATATTATGAAGAAAAGCTTGAACTAGAAGTTTCTATCCCTAGAAAGCTTTATGATGAGTGGGGACCTACTATTAAAATTAAGAATAAAGATCATGAATGCTATGCTTTGTGTGATTTGGGTGCTAGTGTTTCCACGATCCCAAAAACTTTGTGCGGTGTGCTAGGTTTCCATGAATTCGATGATTGTTCTTTAAATTTGCATCTTGCGGATTCCACCATTAAGAAACCTATGGGGAGGATTAATGATGTTCTTATTGTTGCAAATAGAAATTATGTGCCCGTAGATTTCATTGTTCTTGATATAGATTGCAATCTTACATGTCCTATTATTCATGGTAGACCTTTCCTTAGAACGATTGGTGCAATTATTGACATGAAAGAAGGAAATATTATATTCCAATTTCCGTTAAGGAAAGGCATGGAACACTTACCTAGAAAGAAAATTAAATTTCCTTATGAATCAATTATGATAGCCACTTATGGATTGCATACCGAAGATGGCAATACCTAGATCTATTCTTGTTTTTATGCCTAGCTAGGGGCATTAAACGATAGCGCTTGTTGGGAGGCAACCCAATTTTATTTTTGTTCCTTGCTTTTTGTTCCTATTTAGTAATAAATAATTCATCTAGCCTCTGTTTATATGTGGTTTTATGTTTTAATTAGTTTTTGTGCCAAGTAGAACCTTTGGGAAGACATGGGTGAAGTCTTTGCAATCTTGCTGTAAAAACAGAAACTTTTGCGCTCACGAGATTAGATGCTATTTTTTACTGGAGAGTGCTTTTAGGTCGATTCTTTTTGCATATGACTAATAGAAAAATTCCTCACGTCCACCAATTTATTTCAGAATTTTTGGAATTCCATAAGTATTCGTTTGATACATATTGCTACAGACTGTTCTGTTTTGTCAGATTCTGTTTTTCGTGTGTTGTTTGCTTATTTCAATGAATCTATGAGTAGTATCGGGGGGTATGAACGATAGAGAAGTTGGAATACAGTAGGTTTAACACCAATATAAATAAAGAATGAGTTCATAACAGTACCTTAAAGTGGTGGTTTATTTTCTTATACTAACGGAGCTCATGAGATTTTCTGTTTAAGTTTTGTGTTGTGAAGTTTCAAGTTTTGAGTAAAGATTTGATGGATTTTGGAATAAGGAGTGGCAAGAGCCTACGCTTGGGGATTACCAAGGAACCCCAAGGTAAAATTCAGGGACAACCAAAAGCCTAAGCTTGAGGATGCCCCGGAAGGCATCCCCTCTTTCGTCTTCGTCTATCGGTAACTTTACTTGAGGCTATATTTTTATTCACCACATGATATGTGTTTTGCTTGGAGCGTCTTGTATGATTTGAGTCTTTGCCTTTTAGTTTACCACAATCATCCTTTCTATACACACATTTTGGAGAGACAACATGAATCGGAATTTATTAGAATAATCTATGTGCTTCACTTATATCTTTTGAGCTAGATAATTTTGCTCTAGTGCTTCACTTATATCTTTTTAGAGCGCGGTGGTGGTTTTATTTTATAGAAATTATTGATCTCTCATGCTTCACTTATATTATTTTGAGTGTCTTTTAGAACAGCATGGTAATTTGCTTTGGCTATAAAATTAGTCCTAATATGATGAGCATCCAAGATGGCTATAATAAAAACTATCATATAAAGTGCATTGAATACTATGAGAAGTTTGATTCATTATGATTGTTTTGAGATATGGAGATGGTGATATTAAAGTCATGCTAGTTGAGTAGTTGTGAATTTGAGAGATACTTGTGTTAAAGTTTGTGATTCCCGTAGCATGCACGTACGGTGAACCATTATGTGATGAAGTCGGAGAATGATTTATTTATTGATTGCCTTCCTTATGAGTGGCGGTCGGGGACGAGCGATGGTCTTTTCCTACCAATCTATCCCCCTAGGAGCATGCGCATAGTACTTCATTTCGATAACTAATAGATTTTTGCAAAAAGTATATGAGTTCTTTTTGACTAATGTTGAGTCCATGGATTATACGCACTCTCACCCTTCCACCATTGCTAGCCTCTCTAATACCGTGTACCTTTCGCCGGTATCATACACCCACCATATACCTTCCTCAAAACAGCCACCATACCTACCTGTTATGGCATTTCCATGGCCATTCCGAGATATATTGCCATGCATCTTTCCACCGTTCCGTTTATTTTGACACGCTCTATCATTGTCATATTGCTTTGCATGATCATGTAGTTGACATCGTATTTGTGGCAAAGCCACTGTTCATAATTTGTCAAACATGTCACTCTTGAATCACACATCCTGGTACACCGCCAGAGGCATTCACATAGAGTCATATTTTGTTCTAAGTATTGAGTTGTAAGTAAATAAAAGTGTGATGATCACCATTATTAGAGCATTGTCCCAGTGTGGAAAGGATGATGGAGACTATGATTCCCCCACAAGTCGGGATGAGACTCCGTATGAAAAAAAAGAGGCCGTAAAAAGAGAAAGGCCCAAAAAATGAGAGAAAAGAGAGAAGGTGCAATGCTACTATCCTTTTACCACACTTGTGCTTCAAAGTAGCACCATGATCTTCATGATAGAGAGTATCCTATGTTGTCACTTCTATACTAGTGGGAATTTTACATTATAGAACTTGGCTTGTATATTCCAATGATGGGCTTCCTCAAATTGCCCTAGGTCTTTGTGAGCAAGAGAATTGGATGCACACCAACTTAGTTTCTTTTGTTGGGCTTTCATACACTTATAGCTCTAGTGCATCCGTTGCATGGCAATCCCTACTCACTCACATTGATATCTATTGATGGGCATCTCCATAGCCCGTTGATACGCCTAGTTGATGTGAGACTATCTTCTCCTTTTTGTCTTCTCCACAACCACCATTCTATTCCACATATAGTGCTATGTCCATGGCGCATGCTCATGTATTGCGTGAAGATTGAAAACGTTTGAGAACATCAAAAGTATGAAACAATTGCTTGGCTTGTCATCGGGGTTGTGCATGATTAAATACTTTTGTGATGAAGATGGAGCATAGCCAGACTATGTGATTTTGTAGGGATAACTTTCTTTGGCCATGTTGTTTTGAGAAGACATGATTGCTTTATTAATATGCTTGAAGTATTATTATTTTTATGTCAATATTAAAATTTTATTTTGAATCTTATGGATCTGAACATTCATGCCACAATAAAGAGAATTACATTGAAAATTATGTTAGGTAGCATTCCACATCAAAAATTCTGTTTTTATCATTTACCTACTCGAGGACGAGCAGGAATTAAGCTTGGTGATGCTTGATACGTCTCCAATGTATCTATAATTTTTTATTGTTCTATGCTATTATATTATCTATTTTGGATATTTAATGGGCCTTAATATGCTCTTTTATATTATTTTTGGGGCTAACATATTAACCGAAGGCCCAGTGCCAGTTTATGTTTTTTTTGCCTATTTCAGTTTTTTGCAGAAAAGGAATACCAAATGATATCCAAACGGAATGAGACCTTCACGATGATCTTTCTTGGAACAAATGCAATCCAGAAGACTTGGATTTGAAGTCTGGAACTCCGCGAGGCAGCCACGAGGCAGGAGGGCGCGCCCAGGGGGGTAGGCGCGCCCCCGGGCCCCACGGAGCTCCACCGACGTACTTCTTTCGCCTATATATACTCTTATAGCCTAAAAACAATAGGGGGAGCCACGAAACCACTTTTCCACCACCGCAACCTTCTGTACCCGTGAGATCCCATCTTGGGGCCTTTTCCGACGATCTGCCGGAGGGGGAATCGATCACGGAGGGCTTCTCCATCAACACCATAGCCTCTTCGATGAAGCGTGAGTAGTTTACCACAGACCTTCGGGTCCATAGTTATTAGATAGATGGCTTCTTCTCTCTCTTTGGTTCTCAATACAAAGTTCTCCTCGATGTTCTTGGATATCTATTAGATGTAATACTCTTTTGCGGTGTGTTTGCCGAGATCCGATGAATTGTGGGTTTATGATCAAGATTATCTATGAATAATATTTGGTTCTTCTCTGAATTCTTATATGCACGATTTGATATCTTTGCAAGCTCTTTGAATTATCGGTTTAGTTTGGCCTACTAGATTGATCTTTCTTGCAATGGGAGAAGTGCTTAGCTTTGGGTTCAATCTTGCGGTGTCCTTTCCCAGTGATAGTAGGGGCAGCAAGGTACGTATTTTATTGTTGCCATTGAGTATAAAAAGATGGGGTTTATGTCATATTGCTTGAGTTTATCCCTCTACATCATGTCATCTTGCATAATGTGTTACTCTGTTCTTATGAACTTAATACTCTAGATGCATGCTGGGTAGTGGTCGATGTGTGGAGTAATAGTAGTAGATGCAGAATCGTTTCGGTCTACTTGACACGGACGTGATGCCTATATTCATGATCATTCCCTAGATATTCTCATAACTATACACTTTTCTATCAATTGCTCGGCAGTAATTTGTTCACCCACCGTAATATATTCTATCATGAGAGAAGCCACTAGTGAAATCTATGGCCCCGGGGTCTATTTTACATCATATTAGTTTCCCGTCAACTTGCCAATTTCTGTCGCCGTTTATTTTGCAATCTTTAGTTTCCAATCTATACAACAAAAATACCAAAAATATTTACTTTACTATCTTTATTAGATCTCACTTTTGCGAGTGACCGTGAAGGGATTGACAACCCCTTTATCGCGTTGGTTGCAAGGTTCTTGATTGTTTGTGCAGGTACTAGGTGCCTTGCGTGTAATCTCCTACTGGATTGATACCTTGGTTCTCAAAAACTGAGGGAAATACTTACGCTACTTTGCTGCATCACCCTTTCTTCTTCAAGGGAAAACCAATGCATGCTCAAGAGGTAGCAGTGGGAGGGAGGGAGGAGCAGCCATAGGAGGCGCCCAAGTAGGAGGAATCCTACTTGGAGTCCCTGCCAAGCTGCCCCCCTGCCATATATAAACGAGGGGGAGGAAAGAGGATGGAGAGGGAAGGAAGAGGGAGTCCTACTCCACACTTTCCTTTCCCTTCCCCTCTTTCATTCTCCTCCTAGACCGACCTGCTATGGAGGGCGCACCAGACCCTTGTGGCTGGTGTGTTCCCTCTCTTGGCCCATAAGGCCCATATCTTTTGTTGGGGGTGCCCGGAACCCCTTCCGGTTACCCAATAAGTACCCAGTACCCCCCCAAAACACTTCCGGTGTCCGAATACCGTCGTCCTTTATATCAATCTTTACCTCTCGACCATTTTGAGACTCCTCGTCATGTCTGTGATCTCATCCGGGACTCCAAACAACATTCAGTCACCAAATCACATAACTCATATAATACTATATCAGGCGTGCGGACCCTACGGGTTCGAGAACTATGTAGACATGACCGAGACATATCTCTGGTCAATAAACAATGGCGGAACCTGGGTGCCCCTATTGGCCCCTACATATTCTACAAAGATCTTTATCGGTCGAACCGTTATGACAACATGCGTAATTCCCTTTGTCCATCGGTATGTTACTTGCCCGAGATTCGATCGTCGGTATCTCTATACCTAGTTCAATCTCGTTACTGGCAAGTCTCTTTACTCGTTCCGTAATACATCACCTCGTAACTCACTCCTTAGTCATTTGATTACAAGATTATGATGTGTATTATCGAGAGGACCCAGAGATACCTCTCCGATACTCGGAGTGACAAATCCTAATCTCGATCGATGCCAACTCAACAAACACCTTTGGAGATACATACAGAGCATCTTTGTGATCACCCAATTACGTTGTGATGTTTGATAGCACACAAGATATTCCTCCCGTATCCGGGAGTTGCATAATTGTAAGTGCATCTAGTGCCCCTTAGTGATTTTGGTGTATTGAAGACTTATAGGTTAAGGGACTAATGTGTTTATGAGTGTACACAGGTCTATAAGTCTATGAGGAGTTTGAGATTTACAGTGAAAGTCGACCCCTAAAAATGAAGTTCTTCGACTGAAGACTTTGATATTCAAGACTTTCAAGACTTTGAAAGTGAAGAAATTGGTGTGACCTTGAAGACTTGGTATTCATTTGAGGAACATGAAGCGTGAAGACTTTTGTTTTCGTAGTTTCGTTTTCTCTTTCTTGAGTCATAGGAAACACCGTATCGTTAAAGGGGTCGAGGAAATACTAAGGAAAAATTTCCATGTGATGCTCAACTCAAAATCCGACACCTACCAATCCCTTCGAGTGAAGCCTTTGAAATCTCATACAGTTCAATCAATTTCTTGATGATGAGACGAAGTTCTTCTTCACGAGGAATTTGTTCGACCGAGGAGTTAGGAATTCACCAGGCGGATTGCCTACAGTGAGGAACATGATAGCCCTGAGGAATTTGAGAGTCAAATTTCCGACCGTTGCTGTGCTGCGCGCTAGCTGTCCCAATATATCTTATCCACCTAACGGTCATATCATTGAAGGGCATTTATGTCTTATCATGTCGGGCTGCTCCCTAGGCTATAAATAGCCGCCCCCTACAACCACTAGCTGGTTGGCTGCTCCGAGAGAACTTGACACTTTTCATTTAAGAGCAACCCATCCTCGAGGACTTTGAGCAAAAATCATCGAGTGAGGAAAAACCCAAAAACCAAACCCCTACAAACCCAAAGTGATTGAGCATCACTGAAGAGATTGATCCTGCGTGGATCCGACGCTTGTTACCTTTGAAGACTGTGCTTCTTCCAGACGGTTAGGCGTCATGGTCTAGAGCATCCAAGAGGAATTGTGGATCGCCGAGTGACCAAGTCTGTGAAGGTTTGGAAGTCGCCTGAAGACTTACCACGAGTGATTGGACGAGGTCTGTGTGACCTTAATTCAAGGAGAATACGGTGAGGACTTGGTGTCTGAGCTGCGTGCTCAGCGATCGGGTGTCCGGACTGTGTGTCCTCGAGTTTAAATACTCAGCCGCTCCAACCAGACGTACAACTGAGACAGCAGTTGGAACTGGTCTACCAAATCATTTTCTTCACCAACCTAACTGGTTCTATTTCCTCAACCCTTTCATTTCCTCATTACTGTGTTGAGTGTTCATTCATATTTGTGTTTGAAGACTTTGACTGAAGACTTTCTCAATTTCCTCGGTTCAATTTCTTCAGTCTGTTTGTCTTCATCTTGTGCTATCCTGTGTTTACGCTTTCTGTACTCTTTGATTGTCTTCATTTCATCATGATGACCATGCCCGCATTCTCTTATGCTTACTTCTGAGTACTTATTCTGCTGCAAGTAGTTCTTCGCTAAGGAATTTGTTCACCGGCAAATTCCTCAGTGAAGAATTCATAAAAATCGCCTATTCACCCCCCTCTAGTCGATATAACGCACTTTCAGTTGGTATCAGAGCAAGGTACTCCTTGTTACGTGTGATTTTGGTTTAACCACCGAGTTTTAGTTATGTCGACCGCAGTATGATCAAGGTCTCAGCAGGGTGTCCTACCTTTGATGGGACAGACTACCCTCATCGGAAGAACAAGATGTGAAGGCATCTTGAGGCAATTGACAACGATCTCTGGTATGTTGTGGAAAATGGTGTTCCCTCAGTCACACCTTCTCTGAATGCTGCCGATGTGAAGAGATTCAAGCAACTCGATTCTCAAGTGAAGAATATCCTATGTGGCCATCTGAGCAAAGGACAATATGGAAGAGTGAGTGCTTTGGAAACTGCCAAGCTCATCTGGGACAGGCTGTCCAAAGTAAATGAAGGAGTCTCAACTCAGCATGACTCTCGATTTGATGTTCTTCGCAATCTCTTCAACCGCTTCAAAAGACTCGACAACTAAAATGTTCAACAAACCTTCGATCGCCTTCATCGACATCTCAAATGAGCTTCAAGCGCTTGGTGCCATCGACATCACCGACCATGAGGTGGTGAAGAAATTGTTGAGATCGCTGATTCCTCATTTGATACTCCGCACCGATGATACAAGAGCGCGCTGACTACAAGTCACTTGATCCAGCTGATATCCTCGAGAGGCTAAATAATCATGAGTTCCAGCTTTTTAAAAGAGAGATCTCTATGGTTCTAGCTATGGAAAACACGTGCCTCAAGGCCAAGGCTGTGTCTCGAATCTGAGTGTGAAGACTCTGGTAGTAGCCTTGGAGATCCTGAAGAATTGAGCCAGGAGCTAGCACTGCTCGTGAAGAAATTCCAGAAGTTCTCAAGACGTGGTCGGTTTGGAAAATCCTCAAGGAGCAGTGATTCCTCATCCAGTGACTATAAGAGAAGACTTTGCCACAAATGCAAGAAACCTGGTCACTACATCCAAGATTGTCCTCAGTGGGAAAAGGAATTAAAGAAGAAGAAATACAAGGATTACAGTTCTGATGACGCTAAGAAGAAGAAGAAATCGTCGAAATTTTCATCATCAAAATCCTCAAAGCCTTCTTCTCACAAGAAGAGCAGCTCCAAAAAGGCTCGGGCATTCATTGGCAAGGAATTGGACTCAAGTTGAATCGAGGAACATGAGGAAGAGGAGGCATCGAAGAATCTGAGTCCTGTGTGGCAAGTCTAGCTCTCGCCATCGCTTTCGTCAACAAGTCCATCTTCAACTCAAGAAAATGACCTCACCAACAAAGCTGATGAAGATAGTGATGACTACGCTCCCACCTACTGCTTCATGGCAAAGGTTGCCAAGGTACTCAAATATACCTCCTCCGAATCTAGTGAAAATGAATCGATGAAGATCTAAAGCCCAGCTACTCAAAACTTGCTAAGATTGCTGTAAAACAACAAAGGGCTTTTGAAAAGGTTCGTAACATGCTAGATAAAAGTGATGATATGTTAGGTGAAGAAATGGATCGCACTAAAGCCCTGACGGAAAATCTTCAGAGACTTCAGCCTAGGTTTGACAGCCTTCAAGGTCATCATAACACTCTCTTGTCTCGATCATGAGAAACTTTCTTATGAATTTCTTCAAAGAAAGCAAGATCTTGAGAAGCTAAGAGTGAGTTATGAAGATCTTCGAAGAGCGTGATTCATTACTTGCTCAACAAATCAGCGCTTCTCGTGAAGAATTTGTTCCTCCATGCTTAAAGTGCATTGAACGTGAATCGCTAATTCTTCACCGAATGTTCAAATGCTTCAACTGTTATAAATTCTTCACCTGCCTCTGCTATCACTAATTCCTCATCCGAGGACATTGCTAGTATCCTTGACGATGCAGGGTTGAAGGAATTGTACATGACAGCATGTACAAAAGCCTCAAAGGGCATCGACTCTTTGTGATGTGCTTAAAAGCAGATCCTCAACAGAACCCTAGGAAAGAGGGTATTGCCTTTGAGAGGAAACTCAATGCTGATGGAACATATTGAAGCCCGAAAAGATCCCAAAACCTCTTGGGTTGCTGCAAAGGGACCTCTAGTTGATCCATCTAACTTATCTGGCTTTACATGCGGATCTCCTCATTCTTCTGATGAGTCATTTGACTCCAACTATAAACTGTTCAAAAGTAAGAATGGTGAAGTATTTGCTAGATATGTTTGCACTAACTGCAGGAACGGTTCCCCTATGAAGAAAATCTGGGTTCCCAAGAAGGGCCTTGAAAGTCTTCAGGTGAATGTCCTCATGACACCACCTGTGAAGAATAGGAACCCCAGATCAAATTCTTTATATGGACCAAATTCTTCATATGGATCCAAGTCCTCATACGGACCAAATTCCTCACGTGGATCAAATTCCCCAAAAGGATCAAAGTCCTCATATGATTATCATCGTGCTAACAACTCTGTTTCGCAGGGTAGAGCTAAGGGCTATGAATATGTGCATTATTCTTCAAACCAATATGTTCATAAGTCCTCGAAGAATTTCTCTGCTTATTCATATGCTTACCCTAACCCTCTTATGTGAAACGAAATGGATTGGCCTCTATGCCACCATTCTCATATGGTGCTCGCAGAGTGATGAACTCTTTGCCACCCCTTCAGATGTGGGTGGTGAAGAAAAAGAACTAACCTTGTCGTGGAATTGTCACGGCAGATGTCCTCATGAAAGGACTTAGTCGCAGGGCCATCGTACGGGTTACCTAGAGGGGTTAATGCGGACACAAGACACGGGAATTATATGGTTCGCCCCTTCGATGAAGGTAAAACCTACGTCCAGTTGTGGTGTGATTGATATGATTCGCGACTAGGAGCAATAGCTTTGCCTTGGCCTCAATCTTTCGTCTTTAACTCGCCCGGTCGTCCCCTTATATACACGGGTTAACGCCTCGCGGCTTCTGAGAATCCCAATCCGCTCATACAAGAGTCCGGTTTGGTCTCTCCTTTCTTGTCTTACAATACAAGTTACAGATAGGGCGGTTTACATGTATGGATCTTAATTCCCTTACGGGCTCCAGGCCTCCATATGGGCCTGGATCACGCCTGAGTGTAAACCGATTCGGGCGGTTCACACTGTAGTTGTATCCTCAACATTAGGCCCAGATTGACTTGAACCGTTCAGTTAATCTTCACGCCTTCAGCAACTCTTGATCTCCTTGTAAACCGCCATCTGCTTGAACCGCCGTGACATCATCCTTCGATCTTCGTGTCAGGCCCCGACATCATTTTGAACAAAAATCTAAACAGTAAGATTCTCTTCATTAAGGCTATCCCGAAATCGAGGCGGCCGCTGCACCTTCCGCCGCTTTTGGCTCCTCAATCCTCGCGCCCATTGATTACTCCGTCCCTTATAAATAGACCGGTCGGGTCATTCTCTTCTTCTCCTTCCTCTCTTCTTCTTCCTCGCGACCGCCGACCTCAAGCTCCTGCCGCCGCTTCGACCTTCGTCCGACGCTCCCGCCGGGTCGCAGATCAACCGGACCTGACCAGAGTTCAGCGCTCCTCCGCGGTTCCGCTAAATCGTAAGGTCATCTTGAACCCTAGATCTCATTTGGAAACTCGGTTCATCGCATAGCTCATAAATGTTCATGCCGACCCTTCATACCAGCTCCACCATGGCCGTACGGCTCGGCCGCACCGCCCCTCATGTGCAAGCGGCTGCTTTCGCCATTTACCCGATTCTAGGCACCTTCCCCTTTTGTTCAGATCTTGCACTTTAACATACCTGAACCTTTCTGTGCTGTAGGAGGTCTGTATAGGTCGCAGAAATTTTCTTTACTGAACCCTGGTAGATCTAGATTATTTCCTTTTGCATGGGAAACCTGTTTCCGTCTATACTTAGCAACTTTTTCAGCACCACCTCCTCTGGCGGTTTAACTTCTGATATCTAACCCGACCCTCCATTAGTCCTTAGTTAAACCGGACCGGGAAGCCGGCTTACGAACTGCCGGTTTAACAATATTCGTAACGCCTGACCTGTTTAACAGTGAACCGTTTTCTTCCTTTCTTTCGCAGCTTTAATCTTCCGGAATGGCTCCTCAATTTTCTGCTTGCAACTGGGTCCGGTCCAGAGTCACCGAGACGCAGCTCAACGGCTATGTCACCACTGGCGGTTTGGCTCCAAAAAGTGTCCTCCATCGGGCGTGTTCCGAAGGCGAAGTTTCCTCCCGAGCCGCGAGCGGGAGAAGTAATCGTGTTCATGCATCACTTAGACCGGGGTTCTGTCGCCCGGTTCAAAATTTTTCCGGATGTCCTTGCTACCGCAGCTTCATCCTCGTGACATCGCCCAAATTCGTGTCGAATATATGCAACTTTCAAGTCTTCGTGAAGTCTATCTTCAAGAAGAACCATCTGTGGAGTTGTTCCGGATTTTTTCATTTGAACCGCCGCACGAGTTTTTCGACGGTCCGAACACGTAGCTGGGCGGCGTGTCAATCCGTAAGAGGAAGGAAGTCGATTTTCCACACGCCAAGCACCACAGCCATCCAAAGGAATGGAACCAAACCTGGTTCTACTGCCGAACACTGCCCCTGCCGGCGAAAACCCTTGCCGGGTTACCGTTTCACCGCTCAGCAACCTGCATCCGCTGCCTTCCCGCTTAACCGCCCATGAACGGAAAAACTTCGCACCGCAAATAATCAAGCTCCGGCTCTAATGGCCAATGGTTTAACCGGCGAGATCTTGTACGTTGCTGGGTCTCTTGGGTGTTTTGCCACTAAGCCGCCGCCCGGATTGATGCACGAGTACACCGCAGCCTCAAAGATCCTCAAAGGCGCCACGAGCTGCCTATAACTGAACAGAGGTCACCAAATCGTCAAGAAGATGCTCGATGAACCAATCTCCGTCTGCAGCCTCACCGGATTGGCTCCATTCTGTGCCACCAACAAACCGCCGGCGGTAAGTTCTACTCTGTCTTTCAAGCTCTTAATACTCCGTCGATGCACGTTAATCCTTATCCCTTCTCAGGCCGACAGCTCCTTCTGGAAGCGAACCAAACCGTTCGGGCGCCCGTAAAGTCAAAGGCCACTAAGAAAACGGGCAAGAAGAAGACCGCCGAGTCCCCTAATCCGGCGGAGGACGAAGAATCAGACGCTGAGGTAAACCGGCTTGCCGCTTTGTGTTTCTTCCTGCACATGCTTAGTCCTTTTACAATCTTTTTACGGACAATTTTCTTCCCAGGATGATGCTGAAGCCAGCCACGCCGACCCTGTTGAGGTAATCTTACTTTCTTCCGAATCCGATCTTGCGCCGGTTAAGAGAATTCGTCATACCGTCCGGAAAGTGAAAAATACCATTCTGTGCTTACTTGAATCCAAATCTTAACTTGAAGACACAACAGGCTGACGAAGCGTCAGACAACCCGGCATAGTGGCCAACAGTTACTTCAGCCGGTTTACTGACACACCTATCCGGAAGCGCCGCCGAGGTGACTTGCTCTCCGAAAAGCGTTATCCCTTAAAAGGTTTCTTCCGATGTCCTCTCAATCCGTCGACCCAATTATCGGGCCTCTTCCAACTCGTCGGCGGTTCATCCACTACACAACCGCCTCCACGAACATCGCCAAGTAGGTACGAATTACTGTTTGTCAATTCGACTCACCGTCACCCTGGTGAATTTGTCTTGATCCGACTCGACTATTGCAGCACCAAGGCTCGCTTGAGCAAGAAGGCAAAACTCTTGATCCTACCCGGATGTTGATCCGAAAACATCCCGAACAAACACACGAAAATCCTGAAGCTGCCAAGGAAAGCTCTGGCGAACTGTACAAAGACGACAGCGCTGATCCGCCAGAGGTTGAACCGGAGGTCCAAGTGGAAACTTCCCAACCTGTTCCATCAAATCCGTCCGCCGAGCGGGTCGTGACTGTTGAACCGCCGAGCCAAAGCAAAACGACGGCAAGCCCAAACAAGACCGCTGAAAATGACGATGTTATTGTGACAGGTACTGGCTACACTGCTCCTGGCCAACCAGTCGCTTTAACAAAGCACAGCATCAAAGACGGTTCCACTATTATGAGCAAGGACAAGGGGAAGACTGATATGTCGGCTTACGACAATTTCTCTGCCCAAGAGCTTCATTCCGGCTTTCTGAACCGGCTTTACACAAGCCGCGACTTTGAAGCCGGTCTAGTAAACCGCATGAAAGACCGCTATGAGGTAATGAACTGACCTCTCTTATATCTTAACTGCATAGTAGCCCCCAAGGGTCGGTTTAACTTTGCAAAGTTAAACCAGGACTTAAGGTGTTTTCTCTTCATAGCAAAATTGAAATCAACTAGCCATTAGCCCCCAAGTGCCAAGTTGAATACTTGTATTAAGCTTGGGACTTGCATAATGAAACCACTAACCTGCTTCCTTTGTCATCAGAATGAAATACACCAGCAGGCTGTGCAACTAAAGGACCTCCGAACCAATCTGGAAATCCAAATAACAGAAGCCACCAAAGCCAAGGATGAGCTGAAAACTGCCCGACCACCATGGAACAGCTGAAGGAGTGGTACAAACCGAACGGGTCAATCGATACCGAGAAGGCCGGTTTAGTAAAGCGGGCGGAGGAAGCCGAGGCGGCCCTTAAACCGTGACGGAAGAGCTGACCGGACTTAAACGCCAAGTGCATGCCATGACCTCGCCATCTTTGGTAAGCAAATTTATAATCGACTATGCTGTGTTAACGCGTCCGCCGGTTTAACTTGAGCTGTCGAAAACCTGGTGCAGCAAACGTATTGCTCATCCGGCTCCGACGTGCGGAAAAAGCTCAAGGCTTCAGACACTCGATTGAGCAGCTATATACCGCGCCCAGCGGTCATATGCGCCACTTCATATGACAACACGGCGCCGCCCCGATCGAGAGACGCTGGACCGGCTGTCGATGATTCCGGGCAGCTTGAAGAGATGAAGCGATCCGCAGTTCGGCTGGCACGCCATCGCTCGACTCGTGCCAAAGCATGGATAGCGGATCTTGATCCGGCTGACATAGCTAAAGGTTTTCCCAGTGCTCAAGAGAATGGTGAAGCCTTTGATAACAATGCGCTGAAACGGATTACCAAGGAAGTGCGTCCGCTGGCGAGTCAACTGGCCGCTGAAGCCAACCTGGAGGTTCACCGATCTTTTTATGACGCCAACAACAAGCGGGTGGAGTTTGTCATCCCGAAGTGCGAGCCTGATTCCCCAACCGTAAGCACACTTACGCCCCTGACGTTGATCCGGCTGAACTGATAAGTGAAGAAGCTGTCTTTCAGGCCTTAACCCGGATTGACTGGTCTACCAATGACTTCCGGGCTTTGGGTGATGAAGAAGAAGAAGCTGAACCGACGCCAGGCGCCGCCCCTCCACCTCGCGCCAACCCGTGAAGCAGCGAATCCGTCAAGCCGGTGACACCTCCAAAGCCTCATATGTAATTTCTGCGAAACGCCGGGCCTCGAAAGCCTTTTGTAATAGGATATCAAGTGTATTTCCTTGAACAATGCCGGTACAACTTTGGTCTGTAAACTTTTATCTGGCGGCGCTAGATCCGTTGGTTTTTGTAGTAAATCCTACCACATATTTTGCCTGCAATCACAAGTTCTTAAACCGCCATGGCGGTATATACCTCCAACCAGGCTGATACCAATATTTATACAAGAGAACCGAGGTATATGATCAAAATTATGTGATACGTAACATACCTGCCAAGATCAGCACACAGTGGGCTGTAGCCAATCCCAAAGCGGAGGTCTTATAAACCATCATCACAAAGGAGGGCAACCCTCAGATAAGACCGGTTTATCGTACAACCGTGCGGGCATGATAAGCCCCTGTTACTCCTCAATGGGATGTTTTAACAAAGAAATCAAACCGAACAAAATCGCCAGCTTAAAAATGTATCAACAACGAACCGTTTACGAAGGCGAAAAAAAACCAAATGATAGATATCAAAATCTCATGAAAACAAAAGCAATGAGAAAAACCGCTTTACAAGACAAGGCTGTATCGAGCGGATCGATGGTGTTACCATGGTCGGACAGACCAAGCCCCTATATGGCGAGCGATGGTTCAAGTCAGCCAAGTCCCCAATCAACTCGTGGCATGATGCCGATCAAGTGGCATTGCAATGGTTCGGGTTCACCAAAGCCCCAAGTGATTCTATGGCCTTAGGCCGACCAAGAGGCGTGACTGGTTCAGACATGACCATGTCCCCAAATGATCTGGTGGCTTTCACCTGTCAAGAGGCATTGCATTGGTTCGGATACGACCAAGCCCCCAAATGACAAAGGTTAAGGAAAATAAGGCTAAGGGTTGAACCGGAGGCCGCTTCACAACAGCATCTCCATGTACCCAAACCGGTCTTTTAGATGTAATGATATACCCGCTTTAGCCGAGGATCCGGTTTATTGCTTTTATTCATAATATATACAGTCTTGATATGTATATAAATGGAGCCAATGGCTCAAGTATAATAAGGTCAAGATGAGCTATGTTCCATGGCTCGTTAGTCTCCTCCTCCGACGTGCGTGAGTCTTTTCGCCTCGAACATCAATCGATAGTAGGACCCGTTGTATAAATTCTTCATCGACCACAAAAGGCCCCTCCCAAGGTGGGGATAGCTTGTGCATATCTTTCTCGATCTTGAATGAGCCGCAGCACCAAGTCTCCTTCCGAAGGTTCTGGTTTTAACCGCCGGCTGTGATACCGACGAAGATCCTGGCGGTAAACCGCCGAGCGAGCTGCTGCCATATCACGCTCTTCATCCAGTCGATCCAGATCATCTTGCCGTGCTGCCTCACTATCCGTCTCAACATAAGCTGCTACTGGGCGTAGTCATGACGGATATCACGGGAAGAACCGCCTCCGCTCCATAGATCATAAAGAACGGCGATATCCAAAGTGGATCGTTGGGAGTAGTGTTTATACTCCATATCACCGACGGTAGCTCTTCCACCCAACAACCCGGCGCCTCTCTAAAGGGACCATAAGCCGGGTTTGATACCTTCAAAATTTCCTGATTAGCTCGTTCCGCTTGACCATTGGATTGTGGGTGGGCTACAGAAGAAACATCAAGCCGGATATGCTCGCTCACAAAATTCCTTCATAGCTCCCTTGGATAAATTGGTGCCATTGTCCGTGATGATACTGTGGAAACCCAAACCGAAAATCACCCGTTTGATGAACTGAACCGCCGTGGCTGCATCACACTTGCTAGCAGGCTCTGCCTCGACCCACTTGGTAAATTTATCCACTGCCACCAACAGGTGGGTCTTCTTATCCTTGGACCTTTTGAAAGGTCCAACCATATCCAGCCCCCAAGTCGCAAATGGCCAAGTAATTGGAATCATCCTCAATTCTTGGGCCGGCACATGAGCACGCCTGGAAAACTTTTGGCAACCGTCACATCGTCTGACCAAATCCTCCGTGATCAAGATGGGCGGTCAACCAATAGAAACCATGGCGAAATGCCTTGGCCACCAGGGACTTTGAACCGGCGTGGTGACCACAATCCCCCTCATGAATCTCTCGCAATATCTCACAGCCCTCTTCAGGGGACACACAACGCTGAAACACCCCTGACACACTGCGACGGTGCAACTCGCCATTAACAATGGTCATAGACTTAGACCGCCGAACTATCTGCCGGGCCAACGTCTCATCCTCTGGTAACTCGCCCCGGTTCATGTATGCCAAATAAGGGAGCGTCCAATCCGGGATGACATGCAAGGCCGCCACCAAATAAACCTCCGGATCAGGGATAGCCAAGTCAATTTCATCAGGAATTTTAACTGAAGGTTTGTGCAGCACATCAAGGAAAACGTTGGGCGGGACCGGTTTACGCTGTGAACCCAGCCGGCTCAAAGCATCAGCCGCCTCGTTCTTCCGACGATCCACATGGTCCACCTGATACCCCTTAAAATGTCCTGCAACGATATCCACTTCTCGACGATATGCAGCCATGAGTGGATCTTTGGAGTCCCAAGTACCGGATACTTGCTGGGCCACCAAGTCCGAGTCACCAAAACATTTAACCCGGCTGAGATTCATTTCCTTGGCCATCCGGAGACCATGGAGCAAAGCTTCATACTCAGCTGCATTGTTAGTACAAGGGAACATTAGACGGAGAACATAACAGAACTTGTCACCTCGTGGGGAAGTTAATACGACTCCAGCCCCCGAGCCCTCCAACTGCCTGGACCCATCAAAATGGATGGTCCAATAGGTGTGATCCGTTTCTCCTTCCGGTGCTTGCAACTCCGCCCAATCATTAATGAAATCCACAAGTGCTCGAGACTTTATGGTCGTCCGGGCACATACTTTAAACCGTATGCCCAAGCTCTATAGCCCACTTAGCAATCCGGCCAGTCGCTTCCCGGTTCAGTATGATATCGCCCAAGGGAGCCGAACTGACCACTGTAATGGGGTGCCCTTGGAAATATTGCTTCAGCTTCCGGCTTGCCATAAAAACTCCATATACCAGCTTCTGCCAATGTGGATACCTTTGTTTAGACTCGATGAGAACCTCATCGATGTAGTAAATCGTCGCTGAACCGGATACTCTTTCCCGCCTCCTTGCGCTCCACCACAATGGCTACACTCATACGGCATTAGCAAAGAACATATAACAGAGCGGCTCCCTGTCAATAGGGGCAGCAAGAACAGGCGGGTTGGCCAGCTGCCGCTTTAGATCCTCCAAGGCCTCATCAGCAGCTGAGCTCCAAACGAATTGATCCGTCTTCTTCAGCATCTGGTATAAAGGGATAGCCTTCTCTCCGAGGCGACTGATAAACCGGCTTAGCGCAGCAATCCGGCCTGCCAAACGTTGAACATCATTGATGCACTTTGGCTTAGCTAAGGAAGTAATAGCTGTAATCTTCTCCGGATTAGCTTCAATCCCCCGGTTTGACACGAGAAAACCCAACAACTTGCCTGCCGGAACACCAAAGACGACTTGGCGGGTTGAGCATCATCTTGTACACCCGCAAGTTGTCAAAGGTTTCCTTTAAATCCTCAATCAATGTCTCCTTCTGCCTTGATTTCACCACGATATCATCCACATAGGCGTGCACATTACGGCCGATCTGCTTATGCAAACAATTCATGACATAACGCTGATAAGTTGCTTGGGCACTCTTGAGCCCAAAAGGCATGGACACATAGCAGAAGGCTCCAAAAGGGGTGATAAACGCAGTCTTCTCCTGGTCTTTAACCGCCATCTTAATCTGATGATAACCAGAATATGCATCCGAAAGCTCAAACGCCACAACCCGCCGCTAAGGCCAATGATCTGGTCAATGCGGGGGAGGGCAAAAGGATCCGCTGGACAAGCTTTATTAAGATCTGTGTAATCCACGCACATGCGCCAAGTGCCATTTTTCTTAAGGACCAACACCGGATTAGCAAGCCACTCTGGGTGAAAGACTTCCACGATAAACCCTGCTGCCAAAAGTCTAGCGACTTCTTCTCCGATGGCCTTGCGCCTTTCCTCGTTAAACCGGCGAAGAAACTGTTTTACCGGTTTATATTTCGGGTCCACATTAAGAGTGTGCTCAGCGAGTTCCTCGTACACACGGCATGTCGAAGGTTTCCATGCAAAATGTCCCGATTCTCACGTATGAACTCGATGAGCGCGCCTTCCTATTTAGGATCCAGGTTGGCACCGATGGTGAACTGCTTGGATGACTCGCCGGGCACAAAATCAACAAGCTTCGCCTCACCACCGATTTGAACTTCAAGTCCGGATCATGCTCAGTAGTTGGCTTCTTCAAAGGGGTCATATCCGCCGGATCAACATTATCCTTATAATACTTTAACTCCTCCGTGGCACAAACCGACTCACAGAAGCCGCATCACCTTCCTCGCACTCCAGAGCGATCCGGCGGCTCCCATGAACCGTTATTGTTCCTTTGTGACCCGCATTTTCAGTTGTAAGTAAACATAACAGGGCCGTGCCATGAACTTAGCATAAGCCGCCGCCCAAAGAGGGCGTGGTAAGGGCTTTGAATTTTCACCACCTCAAATGTCAACGCTTCCGCTCGAGTCATGCTCGTCTCCAAAGGTTACCTCCGTAACTATTTTACCGACCTGGGTATGCCGATTTACCAGGCACCACTCCGTGAAACACTGTACTGGATGGCCTGAGATGCCTATCTGTTAACCCCATCCGTCGGAAAGTTTCATAGTATAAGATGTTAATGTTGCTTCCTCCATCCATAAGAACCTTGGTAAACTTGTACCCGCCTACCTGGGGTGCCACCACCAGGGCTAACTGACCCGGATTGTAAACACGGGAGGATGGTCCTCTCGCTCCACACAATCGGCTGCTCGGACCAGCGTAGTAATGCGGGCGCAGCGGTTCAACAACACCGACCGCCCGCCTCAAGTTTCCGGTCTCGCCGGTCTAAGCTGGTGGTAAAGACGTGGTACTCGTCCGCCATTCAATTGCTTTGGATTGCTCGATAACCCGATCGCTGCTGTTGTTGATTGTAGCCCCTTGGTTTCGATTGTTCGATTACCTTCATTATTCGATTGCCTTGCCCGCCCGGATTACCGCGAACCCTGGGCCGAATTTCTCCGCCAGAATCCGGAGCGGACCTCGAACCGCCCGGACCCTTGATCATACCGGAAAGAGTTGGAGTTCTTAAACTCCTGCATAATATAACAGTCCTTCCAAAGGTGGTTCGCCGGTGCCTCCTTCGTCCGTGCTTTGGACAAGGTTGATTTATACGGTTCAAACGATCCGGATTGTGACCACCCCGGTTTGACTGCCTACCCCGCGCCGCTGACCCTTGTCCTGCGTGTTGGTGTTGGCCACAAAGCCCATGTTGCCGTTAAACTTTACGCTTGTGCCCTCCATTGCCGCCGATCGATGCTGCTGGCTCCCGGAATTGCCGCTCTGTTTTCCCTTCCCCGCTTCATCATTCTCCGATTCAGGATCCTTGGTACTATCGTAATCAGCGATTTTACCAAAACACCCATTAGAGTGCCCATATCATGACAAAACGCTTCATGCGACTCCAGCTTCAGCTTCAATGGCTCGAACCGCAATTGGCTTCAAGGTCATGATCGCGGAACCAGGGTTGATCCGTCTCAAGAATGTAAAACTTCCAAGACACGGCGCACTCCAATGGGTTGTAGACTCTTCGTCCGCCTGGACGCAAGTCGCCAGATCCACCACCGACATGGGCTGTTTACAGTGTCCTTGAAATTTTGATGAACGGGTTCTCAAGCTGCGCCCACGAGTTGATAGAGTCGGGCGGCAAGTTTTTCAACCAGGTCCGGCAGTACCTTCCAAAGATCATTGTGAAGTACTTTGCACATGCTGCTTCATCCACATCCAAGCATCTCCATGGCCATCTCGTAGCTTTCTATCCATGCCTCGAGCCAAGTCGGCAGATAGTTGGGCACCTTGCGTGGCCCCTTGAAATCCTTGGGCAAGCGACGCTATGTAAGCGAGGGACGAGGCAAGGCACCCCAAAGAGCCGACGTGACCCCGGTTCAAGATGGTTGGTCGAACCGCGCGGGCGGATGATCCTCCGCTTGTGCTGCTAATCCGCCCCTACTCGTTCTCGGCGCGTCCACTACCACTTGAGCATCCTCAAAACCGCCGCCGGATTGTTGCCGCTGGGCGGTCCACGCCGCGCATTGCTCGACACGGCCGGTTCATCGACGCGCCGGCTGCAGCTCCGACTCGGGCGGGGTGGAATGGATCCTATCTCGATCGTGACGAGTACGCTTTTGCTGAGCCAAGGCCGCCCCGAGGAGCTCCTTGACCCGGCGTGTCTCCACCGCCTGTGGTGAATCGCTTCAATCGGGATTGCCTCTAACCGTGCCGCAGCCGCCACGAGGTTATCCATCGGGTTGGAGTAATGACCGGAGGTGTCGCGACGGTCAGGGTGCGCCGGTATGATGGCGAGGTAGATCTATCATCCGGGCTGAACCGGTGCGGCCGCCCCTGTGCTTCCGCCGGTTTACCAATGGCGGCGGATTACTGGTCCCTCGCCCAGGGTATTGAAAAGCTCCTTCCTCAAAACGGAAGGTAAGCGGGACCTGTACTTCCTTTTCATGACTTCTGTGACGCGCTCTGGTCCAGCTCGAGCCTATAAGCTCGCAGATCCAAAGCGCCCATTCCGCTGCCATCCTTTCGTCCGCGGCTGCCAAGTCCGCTTTAGCATTAGTGATCTGTCCCCTCACCTTTGCGATCTCCGCGTTGTGAAAGTCCTGATCCGGCGGATTAGCCTCCGCCAGGAGCACAGCTAACGCGTCGAAAAGCTCTGACAAAACTTGAGCCGGCGGGCGCACAGGGCCTCCTTCCCCGGCTGCCAGCACCGCTGTTGAACCGGCGACCAGGGGCGCCGCGGTCGAAGAGTGAAGTACCGCCTGTGTACCGGTCATGAAGATCCCAACCCGGTTGGGTAGATCGAAAGGGTCCGGGATGCTCTCCCCATCGGAACTACCCCCGATCTGACCTTCCCGTAGCTGATATAGAGACTCAGTTTCTCCGGCCGACGATTCGTCCCCAGAATAGACCACAGTTTCATCACCTGACGCTGATCCGTCCTCGTAGCCTCCGTGAACGACTCCCACGAAAACATGCCTGTCCGCCGGTTTAGCCAGGGCGGGACTCTTCTTCGACCGCTGAGCCGTCTCGATGAGGTCGGTGCAATCGTCCGGCCCCGGCCCTGACTCGCCAATCTTGCCGATGAACACGTGTATACCGCCAAAGGGGACCCGGTATCCATACTCCACCGAGCTGGCCTCGGGGCCCCAGTCCGCATCGTCGATGTAGAGTTTGCCGCGACGACTTTTAGTCATCCGGCCCACTGCATAGCCTTCGAGTCCCTCGAACTTGCCCTCTAAGATCATCAAACCATCGTGCGATAGCCCCACGGTGGGCGCCAACTGTCGTGGAATTGTCACGGCAGATGTCCTCATGAAAGGACTTAGTCGCAGGGCCATCGTACGGGTTACCTAGAGGGGTTAATGCGGACACAAGACACGGGAATTATACTGGTTCGGCCCCTTCGATGAAGGTAAAAACCTACGTCCAGTTGTGGTGTGATTGATATGATTCGGCGACTAGGGAGCAATAGCTTTGCCTTGGCCTCGAATCTTCGTCTTTAACTTCGCCGCCGGTCGCCCCTTATATACACGGGTTAACGCCCCGCCGGCTTACAGAATCCCAATCCGGCTCATACAAGAGTCCGGTTTGGTCTCTCCTTTCTTGTCTTACAATACAAGTTACAGTATTAGGGCGGTTTACATGTATGGATCTTAATTCCCTTCGGGCTCCCAGGCCTCCATATGGGCTGGATCACGATTTAGTGTAAACCGGCCCCTCAAGGCGGTTCACTCTGTAGTTGTATCCTCAACAAACCTCTTCTGCAGGGTCAGGTCTCGGGCGTGCTTTAAGCGTCTGAAGAAGAATTTCTTGGGCCCGACAAAAATGCTCGAAAGGACGCAGCTAATCATGAAGAAATGAACTTTCATTTCACACGTCCTCATCTTGCTTATCTGTTATCTTGCTGATGAAATTCTTCGATGAACTTGATATCATATTCTTCATCGATGAAGTATATGAGATCGTAAGTTGCACTAATTCATCTACAGGATGATCAACCCAAAGCCAATGAGTGGGTCCTCGATAGTGGATGTACAAATCACATGATTGGTGACAAGAATCTATTGATGGATGCTCCCTTATCACCGCCACATCTGAAGCATATCATCTTTGGCCGACAAAGGCAAAAGTCGGTATTGGGTCTTGGTAAGGTTGCGATCTCTAAGGACATACACATGGACAAAGTCATGCTTGTTGAGTCCTTAGGATACAACCTCATGTCGATCTCAATGCTTTGTGATCTAGATATGGTTGTTATCTTTGGCAAGTATCGTTGTGTTGTGATTATGGAAGCGACAATTCCAAAGTCTTGAAGGCTTTAGGAGAGGAGACTTGTATATTGTTGATTTCTCTCTGAGGACCACAACCAGATCGTGTGTCTACTTGCAAAAGCTTCAGAAGGCTGGCTATGGCATCGGCGACTTGGTCACGCAGGCATGAGGAATTTGCACACGCGTGCAAAGAAGAAGCATGTCATTGGCATTGAGAATGTCAAGTTCCTCAAGGATCACTTGTGTGGAGCCTGTGAAGCTGGAAAAATGACCAAGGCCAAGCATCCAGCAAAGACTATCATGACCACTACTCGTCCCTTCGAATTGCTTCACATGGACCTCTTTGGTCCTAATCATTACTCAGCAGTCACTAATGATGCATCTTTATATGGCTTTGTTATTGTTGATGATTACTCTCGTTACACATGGGTACACATTGTTACTCACAAAAATGAAGTGCAGGAAGTCTTCAAACGATTTTCCTCGAGGGCTTCAACTAACTTTGGTGTGAAGATCAAACACATCAGGAGTGACAATGGAACCGAGTTCAAGAATTCCGGTCTTGATGCCTATCTTGATGAACTTGGTATTACTCATGAGTTATCTGCTCCCTATACTCCTCAGCAAAATGGTGTCGTGGAGCGCAAGAACAGAACTCTTGTTGAGATGGCTCGCACTATGCTTGATGAATACAAAACGCCTAGTCGTTTTTGGATTGATGCAATTGATACCGCGTGCCATATCATCAGCAGAGTGTATCTTCACAAATTCTTCAAGAAGACTGCCTATGAACTCCTCAACGACAAGAAACCCAATGTGAGTTATTTCAAAGTCTTGATTGCTAAATGCTGGATTAGAGATCCTCATCACAGTTCTAAATTTGCACCGAAAGCACATGAAGGTTTTATGCTTGGTTAGGAAAGGACTCGCACACCTCTGAGTCTTGAACATCGTTCTTCACAAGATTGTTGATCTTGTAGATGTGCGGTTCGATGAAACTAATGGCTCGCAAAGAGAGCACCTACCTTCTGTGTTAGATGAACCAGCTCTGAGGAATCTATCAAGTTCAAGGCAAGCGAGGATGTCATTCCTCTTCAAGAATCTGCTGAAGAATTCATTCAGACGTGAAGAACGTCGAGTGATGCACTGAAGATAATGTTGAAGACAATGGTGCTGAGGAAAATGATCAAACTCCTCGGCGACAACCAGCTCATCCTCGCGTTGCAAAAGAAGTGCAAGTTGACAAGATCATCGATGACATTGAAGCGCCAGGTCCTCTCACACGCTCAAAAGCTTCACATTTATCTAACTTTTGTGGGCACTATGCTTTTGTCTCTATCACAGAGCCCACTAAGGTAGAGGAAGCATTTCGGAGCACGAGTGGATTCAGGCAATGCAAGAAGAATTACATCGATTCGAGCTCAACAATGTCAGGAACTGGTCAAACGTCCAGATCCTCGCAAGCATAATATCATTGGCACAAAGTGGATCTACCGCAACAAGCAAGATGAAAATGGTCTTGTGGTGAGGAATAAGGCACGACTTGTAGCTCAAGGCTACACACAGGTTGAAGGAATTGATTTGATGAAACTTTTGCACTGTTGTTAGACTTGAGGCTATTACATATATTACTTGCTTATGCTAACCATCATAATATCACTTTATATCAAATGGATGTAAAAAGTGCATTCCTCAATGGTAAGTATATGTTGCTCAACCCCCAGGTTTTGAAGATCCAAAGAATCCTGACAAAGTCTTCAGACTCAACAAGGCCCTCTATGGTCTCAAACAGGCCCCACGGGCTTGGTATGATACATTGAAGGAATTCTTCGTGAAGAATGGCTTCACACCCGGTTCACTCGACCCTACTCTCTTTACTAAATCATATGATGGTGAACTGTTTGTGTGCCAAATATATGTTGATGATATTATCTTTGGCTGTACTGACCAACGTTATAGTGATGAATTTGCCTATATGATGAGTGAAGAATATCAAATGTCTATGATGGGAAAGTTGGAATTCTTCTTAGGTCTTCAAATTCGTCAACAACACAATGGCATATTCATATCTCAGGAGAAATACCTCAAAGATGTCCTGAAGAAATTCGGCATGCAAGATTGCAAAGGTGTCAAAATTCCTATGCCCACAAATGGCCATCTATGCACTGATGAAAATGGTATTGACTTCGATCACAAGGTATACCGCTCCATGATTGGTTCTCTATTGTACTTATGTGCATCTAGGCCGGATATAATGCTTAGTGTTTGCATGTGTGCCCGATTTCAAGCTACATCAAGGAATCACACCATAAGGTGTGAAGCATATTCTTGATATCTAGCTCACACAACAACACTAGGATTATGGTACCCCAAGGGCTCTACTTTTGATCTCATTGGATATTCTAACTCGACTATGCTGGTGATCGTGTGGACCGCAAGTCAACATCTGGTACTTGTCATTTCCTAGGACGATCTTTGGTCTGTTGGTCCTCGAAGAAAGCAGAATCTGCGTATCTTTGTCTCTGCGGAAGCTGAATACATTGCTGCTGGCTCTTGTTGTGCTCAATTGCTGTGGATGAAGCAAACTCTCAAGGACTACGGCATCAATGTGAAGAATGTGCCTCTCTACTGTGACAATGAGAGTGCCATCAAGATTGCTCACAACCCAGTTCAGCACTCGAAGACAAAGCACATTCAAATTCGTCATCATTTTCTTCATGATCATGTGTTGAAGGGCGACATCTCCATCGAGCACGTGAAGACTAAAGAACAGCTAGCCGATATCTTCACAAAGCCCTTGGATGAGAAGAGATTTAGCAAGTTGAGGTGTGAGCTAAATATCTTAGAATCTTTGAATGTTCTTTGGAAAGGACACACATCCTGACACTTATGCAAAACTGATGACTTAGATGTGCAACACATGAAGAAACGTTTTTCTTCAATCAATGAAGAATAACTCTCTAAGCGTGAAGAAATTAATGAAGAATTTGATTCTCAGAACCCTACGACAATTGTACACGGTGTCTGAAATCATCATTCTTATACGGTGGGTCACGCCACCACCAAAGTTGAAAATCTTCAATTTGAGTTTTTCCTCGGTTTTTTGAAATTCTTCAGTTTTTCAAATTCTTCAACTTTTCAAAATCTTCACTGTTTCCGTCGTTTTTTCCTTCATTAGCTTTATATATATATGGGTTTATGTCCTCTACAGCATTCACTTATGGCTAATTCTTCAAGTTGCTTTTTCTGCTAAGTGAATGTGATCGGACCCTTCCCCCTCTATGCTATACTCAACCCAATCTATTCACACATTCTTCAGTGTGTTCTATTTGAAACTCGTTCAAAATCTTCACTGTGTCCTTGTCAGCTGAAGAAATTGTGAACGGAACTCTAAAACTGATCTTATCCAAACTTTCGTTTTTGCCGCTCAAACCGTTCCGCATCCCACGATAGACTTATCTATTCACCCATGATCTAACACGATCTCCACTTTTCAGTACGTGGGTGACACATGTCAAGCGAATGAGAAGGGTCAGGGGCACGTTCGTCCCAAATCTTCGGGCGAACAGTTTTTCACTGTGGCTATATATACCCCCTCTCCCTTTCCTCACTTCTTTACTCCGCTCGACCTCTCTCTCTCTCGCTCGAGCTTCTCAAACCCTAGCGCCGCCGCTACTCCATCGTCGCCGGTGAGGAAGAGCTTCACTGCCTCGACGTTGTCGCCGACGTACTCGCGCCAACCGCGGAAATCTTCACTCCGCCGCCGCCGTAGCTGTCTTCCTCTGCCAAGTTAGGGCGTGGAAGATCTAACCTGACGAACTTCCCATCTGTTCTTCTCAGTTCGTCGTGTTCTTCACTTCGGGTAATTAAAAGTTACTTTTATTACTCGCTTTGATTCTCAAACCTTCCTGAAAATCTTCAGAGGTGTTTATTCTTCAAATCTTCACACATATGAACACGTCAAACAAAATATGCTCTTGATTCGTTTCTCTAAGCAATGATTTTATTCAAGATTCCTCAATTTTGTGGATCCTCGATCTATACAACTCTGGAACCTAAGACAAAGATCGCTTAGTGAAATTCTTCAAGGCTCATCTGGTGTAACGCCCCGGATTCGATGCGCCAGGTGTCTGCCAGTTATTCGCCGTCGTTGCCATGTCATTTGCTTGCGTGTTGCACTTTGCCATGTCATCATCTGCATTTCACTTCATGCCTTCATGTGCATTTCATTTTGCATACGTGTTCGTCTCATGCATCCGAGCATTTTCCCCGTTGTCCGTTTTGCAATCCAGCACTCCTATGTCTCCCGGCGCTCCCTTTTACCTCTTTTCGTGTACGGGTGTTAAATGCTCTCGAAATGGGTTGCAACTTGGCATGTGATCTTATTATAGTGTAGACAGAGCGCCTGTCAAGTTCCGTCGCATTCGGAGTCCATTTGATAGCCCAACCATTAGTCCTACAGCCGCAATATAACCGGTGTAACCGTCGGACGTTTCGGTCTCCGAAACTGCCGCCGGGCCCCTCTCTCTCTCTTCTCTGCCGAAAGCTTAACCCATCTTAACACAGCCCACCAACCTCTCCCAGGCCTGCCTAACCTCCTCCTCGATCGGATCCGTCGGATCGCGATCGGAGGGCTTCGAAAGCCCCCAATTTCCCCTAACCTAGCCCCTCCTATCTATAAATGGACACCCCCACGTCCATTTTCGGGCTAAACCTACCCCTAGCCTCCTCCCCTAACCTCCCAGCCGCCGGCGCCTCGTTTTCAGCGCCAAACCAGCCCACCGCCGCCAAGTGGCGCGCCCCCATGGGCCTCCACCGCCGCAGCCAGCGCCCGGACCAACGGGAAGGCGACACGTCGCCTCCCTGGCTCCCTCGCCGCCGCCAGCCCTCCAGGGCCCGTAGCCGGCCCGCCCTGGGCCCCGATCTGGGCCTCGAGGCCCGCTCGCCCGCCGCCTGCCCGACCGGCGTCCTCCTGCCGCCCCAACCCCGCCGCCAAGCATCATCCCCGCCGCCTCGCCGGGCGCTCTGCCGTCTCGCCGCCCTTGCCGCCCGAGGCTAAGCGCCGCCCTGCTCCATCCTTGTCCTTCCTCCCGTCTCGCCTTCCCTCTCTCACCATGCCATGGCTGCTGTCTTCTCGCGAGGGAACGCCGCCGTCGTCGCGCTAGGCGCCATCGCCCGCCCGCCAGAGCTCTCGACCTCCGGCGCCGTTCGGTCCCCTCCGCGTCCTCCGCTTCTCGCTGAGCCTGCTCGCTGAGCCCGGGCCCGCCGCCGCTCTTCTCGATCCGGACCGGATCGGGAGGACCGTCTCCTCGCTCGCTTTGGCGCCTGCAGCCCCCTCCCTCCAAGGCCCAGCCCAGCCGGCCCCGGCCTGCTCCCTCTTCGTGGGCCGAAGCCCAGGGTGAGCAGCCCCTTTAACCCGCTCATGCGTCATATAGTCTCATAGCGCTCATCTGTTTTTTTTTCTGTTAAATGGCTAAGTCCCCGAAATTGTGTGTTATTTTGTGCCATTTTCATTGCATCATATCTCTGTCATCGTTGCTCCGTTTTGTGCGTTTAATATGTCAAAATGTTCGCCTTGAAGAGTAGATCATTTCGTCTCATTGCGTCATTTTCATTTGAGCTCATCTTGATGCCCGAAATTCTGTTGCAAGAGTGCTATGTGATGTTAGTTTCTGATTTTTATCAGAACTTGCACTTTTGTCATTTTTTCCATGATTGATGTGTGCACCCTATGACCTTGAGTCCTACATGTGTTTTGTAATATGCCATGTCTTCTTTCCAGTGGTGCTTGCTATGTATTTTTGTGATCTATGTGGTGACTAGCACAAGCATGCAAACTAGGTGTCTTGTTGTTGCTGATTTCAGCCCTGTTTTGCTGATATTTTGATGCCATGTTAACTTGATGCTACCGAGAGTTCCATGCATATTTTGAGATACTTCAGTAAGGATGTTTTGTAAAGCATGTATTGCTCTATCCATCCATGTCCTTGTTTGCAATTATGGAGTGCCATAGCTTGAGTCAATCGAGCTCTACTTTTGCTATCAAATGTTTCCTGGCAGATTGTTTACATGTTATTCAATTTTGCCAAGGTTGTTGTGGTTGATCCTTGCATGCTATATTGTTGTTCTTGCCATGTATAGCTTCTATGCCATGTCTTCTTACTGTTGGTTGCCTTGCCATGCCATGTATTGCTCTGTGGTGAGTCGTTCAAGCTCACCTACATGCCTACTTGTTATCAGTTTTTGACTTGCCATGTTGCTGAATCTGTTAACGAAACTTTCGATATTGACATGGGTGTTACTATATTTTCTGATCCTTTTTGGCTTATGGTCACTAAAGGACTTTTGTTCTATGCAATTAGTAGATTCATGCCATGCCTTTGTTTGCCATGATAAGTTCCTGTAACATGTTGTTTCATAGCTCTAACATTGCAACCTGATGTTAATTTCTGCAAAGTCTGAAACTGTTATTACTTGCAATCTTGCCATGTGTATTTGAGCATGTTCTAGTTGTTTCTAGAGATAGCTCAGTGTTCATGTTTTGTAATGCTTTACCTGTACATCATGCCCATGCCTTTTGTTTTCATGTTGAGGTGCTGTAGCATATTGTTTTGATGCTTGCGATATGCCTAGTTGCTGTTTTGGGCAGATTGTTGCTATAACTTGTATTGTGTGTACGTGTTGAACCGTTGCTCCGTTTTGAGTGTGCTCTATATGAAACTTGCTTGATTTTGCATGTAGTTTAATATTATAATGTTGCATCCATGTTTTGAGGTGTTTGCTTGATGTTTGTATGCATTTTGCATCAATGCCATGCTTATCTTGTTTTGCTCATATCTTCTAGGCCGTAGCTCCGAATTAAATGAACTTGATATGTAACTTGACTAGAATTTCGTGTAGATCATCGTGGTGCATCTTAACTTGCTGTTTAACAACTTAAACATAAGGTTTATTCAGATCTGGACCAATTTCAAAATATGCATATGAGGACTTACCAGAATTGTTATATGTTGTTCCCGGCCTCATTTAAACTTGCTTTGATGTGTTGTTCTTGTTTGCATCATCTCTTGCCATGAGTAGCTTCATGTAGCCTTGTCATGCATCATGCTTGTTGTGCATCATGTCTTGTTCATGTGTGGTGTGTTTACTATGTTGTGTGCTTCTTCTTGTTAGTTCCTGTTTTCGTTGCGATCGTGAGGATTCGTTCGTCTACGCTTGGTTCGGCTTCATCCGTTCGTCTTCTTCATGGACTCGTTCTTCTTCCTTGCGGGATTTCAGGCAAGATGACCGCTACCTTGGATCTCACTACTATCATTGCTATGCTAGTTGCTTCGTTCTTTCGCTATGCTGCGCTACCTATTACCTGTTTATCAAGCCATCCCAAATTGCCATGTCAGCCTCTAACCTTTTGCACCCTTCCTAGCAAACCACTATTTGGCTATGTTACCGCTTTGCTCAGCCCCTCTTATAGCGTTGTTAGTTGCAGGTGAAGATGAAGTTTGTTCCTTGTTGGAACATGGAGATGTTGTTCCTTGTTGGAACATGATTACTTGTTGGGATATCACAATATATCTTATTTAATTAATGCATCTATATACTTGGTAAAGGATGGAAGGCTCGGCCTTATGCCTGGTGTTTTGTTCCACTCTTGCCGCCCTAGTTTCCGTCATATCGGTATTATGTTCCCGGATTTTGCGTCCCTAACGCGGTCGGGTGATTTATGGGACCCCTTGACAGTTCGCTTTGAATAAGACTTTTCCAAAGAAGGCCCAACATTGGTTTTACCATTTGCCTCACCACCACCTACCTTTTCCCTTGGGAGTCGCTCTCTCGAGGGTCATCTTTATTCAGCCCCGGGCCAATGCTTGTCTAAGTGTTGGTCCAAACTAGAGTGCTTTAGCGCCACCTCAAGGAAACTTGAGGGCTGGTTTTAGTTATACGGACTGCTCATCCGGTCGTGGCACAGGGGACGAGATCTGTGCAGCTACTACCGAGTGGTGTCGGCACGCCGGGAGGTCTTGCTGGTCTTGTTTTATTGCTGTGAAATGTCTTGTAGCCAGGATTCCGAGACTGATCGGGTCTTCCCGGGGAGAAGGAATATCCTTCGTTGATCGCGAGAGCTTATCATGGGCTAAGTTGGGACACCCCTGCAGGGTTTGAACTTTCGAAAGCCGTGCCCGCGGTTATGTGGCAGATGGGAATTTGTTAATATCCGGTTGTAGTAAACTTGAAGCAAACCCTTCTAAAATACACCAACCGTGTGCGTAACCGTGAGTGTCTCTTTTCGGGGTTGATCGAGAGGAGAACACGGTTTCGGGTTATGTCGGCGTGGGTAGGAGTTCAGGATCACTTCTTGATCATTACTAGTTGACGACCGTTCCTTTGTTTCTCTCCTCGCTCTCATTTGCGTATGTTAGCCACCATATATGCTTAGTCGCTGCTGCAACCTCACCACTTTATCCCTTCCTTTCCCTTTAAGCTTTGCTAGTCTTGATACCCATGGTAATGGGATTCTTTGAGTCCTCGTGGCTCACAGATTACTACACCACCAGTTGCAGGTACAGGTTTGCGATGATCATGGCCGAGTGCGATGTTTGCTTGTGTTGGAGTTCTTCGCTTCTTCTTCGTTCGGGGATAGGTTCCGGTCGGCAGCCTGGGCTAGCAGGGTGGATGTTGTTTGAGTTTCTGTTTATGTTTCATCCGTAGTCGGATGTTGATCTTGTATATGATGTTGATGTATTCTTGTGGCATTTGTGCCTTATGTATGTATCCCCATCTATTATGTATTGTTGATGTAATGATATCCACCTTGCAAAGCGTTCAATATCTTGGTCTATCCTTGGTGGGACCGTCGAGTTCCTTTTGGATAGGGTCGCATATTGGGCGTGACATCTGGTCAAATTCCTCAAACTAGTTCTGTTTGAAAAACCTTCTGAGAACGCATATGACCTCTCCAAATTCCTCGCAACTATACTCTGTTCACAGGTACTCATGTCCGCTGCTGAATCACTAGGTTCTCATCAACTTAACTCATTTGCAGCGTTCCTCGAAGAAAAGTTGCATACTTCTTCAGAGAATTCGTTTGTTCAAATTCCTCACCTGAAGAATATGGCAAAAGGAAAGAAGCCACAGAAAGGAGGAAAGAGGCCTGAGGTCATGACTGCGTTTGAGATCCCTGAGGAAGTATATGCTGATTATTGCACACCTGATGAAGCCGAGTTCGGCAAAGAAAACAAAAATCAGCGCAAGGTGCGCATTCAAAGGATTGAAAGGAGATGGGCAAGAGAATGGTGGAGGGAGTACAGATATGTTACTCCGAAGTACATGAAGAAATTCGCACTGAATCCTCCATGCCCAAGAGCTCCATTGGCACCTGGTCAAGAAGCTGACCCCACCAGCATCAAGCGTGGTGAGGACTTTCCTGAAGAATGGGCCAAGCGCCAAGCCAAATTGGCAAGACAAGCCAACGAGGCAGTGAGGAAATTCAATGAGGACTCTGCTGCTACGCTGCCACTTGAGGCCTCTGTCAAGCCACGAAAGTCTATGGCAAAGAAGCACTGCACACAAGCCAAGTGCTTCACCAGCAGTGCCCTCACGGCCAAGTTCCTCATTTGTGCCCTCACGGCCAATTCCTCATGCTGCTCCTGCTCCTCCCAAGTCCTCGGCTGCTCCTACAAAGTCCTCTGCAGTTCCGACAAAGTCCTCGGCACTGTGCATCGGCGCCACGTGCCAAAGGACTGCAGCATCTCCATTGCCTCTGGTGTTTGACAAGTTCCTCATTTGCACCAAATTCTTCATCTGGCCCGACTCTGCTTTGAAGACTAAGGCCACAGTGGGGCGAGGTCCTCGGCCAAGTCCTAAGAAGAAACAGGTCGCCTTCCAAGAGCCACTGAAGATGATGAGGCTGATGATGATGAACTTGCGGAAATCATCGAGACCGCCAAGAAAGGGCCGCTAGAGCCAAAGGCACACACAATGCCACTTCATTGTTGGATCAAGAGCGATCCTAGACTACATTGATCTCGCACAAGGACCCAAACACTCCTATGCTCGACTTCAAGTTGACACCTGGCCAAAGTCACATCTGACTCATTTCATCCAAGAGGAGAAATGGAAATTTGATCTGACGGAGAGATCAAGAAATCGCAGTACAGAAAGGAGAAACCGCTGAAGAAAAACATTGTCAAGATGACAACTGAAGAACTTATCAAGATGCAGGCTAACATCAAAGCCCTCAGCGACAAATTTGACTCCTATTATGCTGATTGGCAAGGAGCCAAAGTCAGATTCGTCAACCTGACGAAGAAGTTCACCAATGTTGCTGCCCCAACGCAACATGAAATTCCTCAGGCTGGAGCCTCAGCTCAGCAGACTGAAGAACATGCCAGCACCGCTGATGAAGTTCAGGCTGCTAAAGACAATGCTAGTTCCAGGGCTGATGATCCCATTCCACCATTGAAGAAATTGCGGGGCATCCACTAGTGGTGCGCTGAAGAAACCGAACAAGTCAGGCAATCGCATCGCCGGTTGCGCTGAGGAAAATCAACCAGATTCCTCGGCTCCTCTGTGCCAACACCAACTCCAATTCTTCCATCGCCTCGATGTGAAGAAGATCAAGGCTGCGAGCGAGCTGCGGTGAAGAAGCGGAAAGCATCAATCTGCGTCAAATTCTTCTGCGAAGAAAATGAAGCCAATGACCAGCTCCTTTGAAAATCCTATTGATGCTGTTCCAATTTCCTCAATTCCATCAAAGGACCTTGTTCCTTTTGGTGAAGATTATGAGATCCCAAGCGGATCGATGAAGAAAATCATTCAACTGCTTCGTCCGAGCAGATTGATGAAGAAATTGAAGTGGAAGCAATCCTTCAACCCAAATCATTTCCTCGCCTATGCCTCGGTTCACAGTGAAGAGGCGGTGTTGAGAAATTGAAGAAGATGTGGATATTGGAAGCACAACGCCAGTGATGAACGATGACTTTTGGGAAAGTCAGCATCCAAATTCTCCACTCTTCACCCCAATTCAACAGATTCCTCAGTCCCCTGCTCCAACAGTTCAAATGGGCTCTGAAGAAACTCATCCCACTTCATATGTCCATGAAGAAATTCCAGCCACTAGTCTTTGATGAACTTCTTCTTGCTTGATCCTCGATTGCACATGTAGAGGAACAAGAAATTCCTCACCAAGAACACGAGATTGCAATTCCAGAGGTCGTGATGCAACTCACTGACACTCCACTGCCAAAGCCTAAGAATCCATTCTCAACGAAGCAAAAGTTCAAGGCTGAAGATTTCTTCGGCGAGCACGTATTCTTCACTGATTACAATCCATATGATTCTGCTCGCATAAGGAAGAGGCATTTCTGGACTGCCAGTCAAGCCAATTTCTATTCCTCAGTGCTCTTCAATAAAGACAAGTCTTCGATCATGCACATATTCCACATGTGGACATGGAGTCTCTGCCGAAGCTTGAGCCAGTCCTCGGTGTTCTTCACGACGCAGACTTCGAATTTCTGCACCGACATCTGTGATTGGAATGAAGAACTCATTCTTCAATTCTATGCAACGCTGCACATCACCGGAGACGCTGAAGACGTGAACTCATGGGTGTTAGACTGGATGTCTGAAAATACTCACTACAAGGCACCAGCAACTGAATTGCTTCGTGCTCTACCACTCAGTCCTCCCCTTGATGGTGCTCGTTGTATCTACAACGAACCTGAGCTTTCAGATCACTATATGCAAGTGCTGATGAAGCCTTTGAAGCCAGGGCAGGCCCAAAGAACCAAATTCCTCGTCAAGGAATTACTATATGTGCCTCGGACTGTCTATCGGATTCTGACGAAGACAATGAGTCCTATCAAAGGCCACGACTCAAATGATGAAGAAGTCGTTGGCATCATGAAGAATATGCTTTTCAATATCATTCATGGCGTTCCCGTCAACTTCCATGATTTCTTCATGAGGACTCTGGCAAACATTGCTATGTCACCATTTGAGCTGAAGCCTTATGCGCCTTGGATAATGAGATTCATCAGGACAAGGTCTTCACTCAATTACAAGGCTGATACTCTGAACCACTGCAACTACTTGCCTCCAATTGAAGTCCTCAAATGAACATTTTCCTCAGCTGATGACAAGGGCAAGGCAACTGCTGTGATCGATGAAGGCACTCGTCCATTGGATGGACAGTTTCGCAAAGCTGCATCCTACTCCACCAATGATGACTCTGCCACACATGACTCTGCCGCAAATACCTCAGCTAAGCAAAATCCTCAAACCACAGCACCCAGGGTGATGACTGATTGTGAGTTACTCCTCGGTCTTCATCAGAAGGTTGATCGCAATCATAAATGGGTCAAGCGTCAGTTTGGTTCAATTCTTCACAACATGACCTCTACACACAATGCAGTGAAGAAAAACCACTACTACCTCCATGAAACCTTCAAACGCACTGGGCTGTTCTTTCAAATGTCTACAAAGACGGAAGAACGGCGACAATGGGTCTCAAGGAAGAATTTGACTAGTCTGCACCTCCTCCGAAGAAATACAAGAAGGTCAAAGTTCCTTCCTTGGTGGCCAGCTCCTATTCTTCATCACGAGACACTGATGAAAATGAAGACTTGGACGACACTGCGGCAGGCCCCACTACAACAACCGACCCCAACAACGCTGGCGCTCCTTCATCAACTTGAAATTCTTCAGGGGCGTTAGTGAAGGAAATATGCCCTAGAGGCAATAATAAAGTTATTATTTATTTCCTTATATCATGATAAATGTTTATTATTCATGCTAGAATTGTATTAACCGGAAACATAATACATGTGTGAATATATAGACAAACAGTATGTCACTAGTATGCCTCTACTTGACTAGCTTGTTAATCAAAGATGGTTATGTTTCCTAACCATGAACAAGGAGTTGTTATTTGATTAACAAGGTCACATCATTAGTTGAATGATCTGATTGACATGACCTATTCCGTTAGCTTAACACTTGATCGTTTAGTATGTTAATGCTTTCTTCATGACCCATACATGTTCCTGTAACTATGAGATTATGCAACTCCGTTTACGGAGGAACACTTTGGTACTACCAAAGCGTCACTGGCGAATCTGGGTGATTATAAAGGAGTACTACAGGTGTCTCCAAAGGTACTTGTTGGGTTGGCGTATTTCGAGATTAGGTTTTGTCACTCCGATTGTCGGAGAGGTATCTCCAGCCTTCTCGGTAATGCACATCACTTAAGCCTTGCAAGCATTACAACTAATGAGTTAGTTGTGAGATGATGTATTACGGAACGAGTAAAGAGACTTACGTAGCAGATTGAACTAGGTATTGGATACCGACGATCGAATCTCGGGTAAGTAACATACCGATGACAAAGGGAACAACATTATGTCGTTATGCGGTTTGACCGATAAAGATCTTCGTAGAATATGTAGGAACCAATATGGGCATCCAGGTTCCGCTATTGGTTATTGACCGAGAATGGTTCTAGGTCATGTCTACATAGTTCTCGAACCCGTAGGGTCCGCACGCTAACGCTTCGATGACAGTTCATAATGAGTTTATAAGTATTGATGCACGAAGGTTGTTCGAGTCCCGGATGTGATCACGGACATGACGAGGAGTCTCGAAATGGTCGAGACATAAAGATTGATATATTGGAAGCCTATGTTTGGACTTGGAATGGTTCGAGTGAAAACAGGATGTTATGGAACACCGGGGTTACGGAACCCCGGGGTATATGGGCCTTCATGGGCCTCAAGGGAGAAGGAGAAGGGCGGCCAGGTGGGCTGCACGCCCCTCCCCTTCCAGTCCGAATAGGACAAGGAGAGGGGCGGCGCCTTCCCTCTTTCCCTCCCCAATCCTACTCCAACTAGAGAGGGGAGTCCTACTCCGGTGGGAGTAGGACTCCTCCTTGTGCGCCTCCCCTTGGGCCGCCACCTCCCCTTGTCTCCTTTATATCTGGGGCAGGGGCACCCCAATACACACAAGTTGATCTACGGATCTTTCCTTAGCCGTGCGGTGCCCCTTCCACCATATTCCACTTGGTCATATCGTCGCGGAGCTTAGGCGAAGCCTGCGCCGGAGAAGTCATATCGTCGCGGAGCTTAGGCGAAGCCCTGCGTCGGTGGAGCATCAACATCGTCCACCACGCCGTCGTCTTGTGGAACTCATCCCGACACTTTGCTGGATCGAGTCCGGGATCGTCATCGAGCTGAGCGTGTGCAGAACTCGGAGGTGCCGACGTTCGGTGCTTGGATCGGTCGGATCGTGGAGGCGTCGACTACATCAACCGCGTTGTTATAACGCTTCCGCTTTCGGTCACGAGGGTGCGTGGACGGACCTCTCCCTCTCGTTGCTATGCCATCACCATGGTCTTGCGTGATCGTAGGAAATTTTTGAAATTACTCGTTCCCCAACAGATGGCATCCGAGCCTGGTTTTATGCGTTGATGTCATGTGCACGAGTAGAACACAAGTGAGTTGTGGGCGATACAAGTCATACTGCCTACCAGCATGTCATACTTTGGTTCAGCGGTATTGTGAGATGAAGCGGCCGGACCGACATTACGCAGACGCTTACGCGAGACTGGTTTCACCGCCCGAGCACTCGTTGCTTAAAGGTGACCGGCGGTGTCTCTCTCTCACTTTAGTTGAATCGAGTGTGGCTACGCCCGGTCCTTGAGAAGGTTAAAGCGGAGTCTATTTGACGAAGTATCGTTGTGGTTTTGATGCGAGGTAAGAACGGTTCTTGCTCAGCCCGTAGCAGCCACGTAAAACTTGCAACAACAAAGTAGAAGACGTCTAACTTGTTTTTGCAGGGCATGTTGTGATGTGATATGGTCAAGACGTGATGCTATACTTTATTGTATGAGATGATCATGTTTTGTAACCGAGTTATCGACAATGGCAGGAGCCATATGGTTGTCGCTTTATTGTATGAAATGCAAGCGCCATGTAATTGCTTTACTTTATCACTAAGGAGTAGCGATAGTCGAGAAGCAATAGTTGGCGAGGCGACAACGATGCTACGATGGAGATCAAGGTGTCGCGCCGGTGGCGATGGTGATCATGACGGTGCTTTGCGATGGAGATCACAAGCACAAGATGATGATGACCATATCATATCACTTATATTGATTGCATGTGATGTTTATCCTTTATGCATCTTATCTTGCTTTGTTTGACGGTAGCATTATAAGATGATCTCTCACTAAAATTATCAAGAAGTGTTCTCCTGAGTATGCACCGTTGCCAAAGTTCAGTAGTACCCGGACACCACGTGATGATCGGTGTGATAAGTTCTCGTCCATCTACAACGGTGCAAAACAGTTGCACACGCGGAATACTCAAGTTAAACTTGACGAGCCTAGCATATAACAGATATGGCCTCGAACACGGAGACCGAAGGTCGAACGTGAATCATATAGTAGATATGATCAACATAGTGATGTTCACCATTGAAACTACTCCGTCTCACGTGATGATCGGACATGGTTTAGTTGATTTGGATCACGTGATCACTTAGATGACTAGAGAGATGTCCGTCTAAGTGGGAGTTTTTAATATGATTAATTGAACTTAAATTTATCATGAACTTAGTACTGATAGTATTTTGCTTGTCTATGTTTAATGTAGATAGATGGCTCGTGCTGTTGTTCCGTTGAATTTTAATGCGTTCCTTGAGAAAGCAAAGTTGAAAGATGATGGTAGCAATTACACGGACTGGGTCCGTAATTTGAGGATTATCCTCATTGCTGCATGAAAAATTACGTCTGGAAGCACCATTGGGTGACAGCCTGCTGCAGATCTTGAGCCGAAGTTATGAACGTCGGCAAAGCGAGCTGATGACTACTCTATAGTTCGATGTGCCATGCTTTACGGCTTAGAACCGGGTCTTCAACGGCGTTTTGAGCGTCATGGAGCATATGAGATGTTCCAGGAGTTGAAGTTAATATTTCAAGCAAATGCCCGGATTGAGAGATATGAAGTCTCCAATAAGTTCTATAGCTGCAAGATGGAGGAGAATAGTTACATCGGTGAGCACATACTCAAAATGTCTGGGTATAACAATCACTTAATTCAGCTGGGAGTTAATCTTCCGGATGATAGTGTCATTGATGAATTCTCCAATCACGCCACCAAGCTACAAGAGCTTCGTGATGAACTATAATATGCAAGGGATGACTAAGACAATTCTCGAGCTCTTCGCGATGCTAAAAGCAGCGGAGGTAGAAATCAAGAAAGAGCATCAAGTGTTGATGGTCAACAAGACCACTAGTTTCAAGAAAAGGGCAAAGGGAAGAAGAAGGAAACTTCAAAAGAACAGCAAGAAAGTTGCTGATCAAGAGAAGAAACCCAAGTCTGGACCTAAGCACTGAAAGCGAGTGTTTTACTGCAAGCAGATCGGACCTTTGAAGCGGAACTGCCCCAAGTATTTGGCGGATAAAAAGGATGGCAAGGTGAACAAAGGTATATGTGATATACATGTTATTGATGTGTACCTTACTAGAGCTCGTAGTAGCACTGGTATTTGATCTTGGTTCATTGCTAATATTTGCAACTCAAAGCAGGACTACGGAATAGACGAGCATCGCAAAGGACGAGGTGACGATCTTGCGTGGGAAATGGTTCCAAAGTCAATGTGATCGCGGTCGGCACGCTACCTCTACATCTACCTTCGGATTAGTTTTAGACCTAAATAATTGTTATTTGGTGCCGCGTTGAGCATGAACATTATATCTGGATCTTGTTTAATGCGAGGCGGTTATTCATTTAAATCAGAGAATAATGGTTGTTCTATTTATATGAGTAATATCTTTTATGGTCATGCACCCTTGAAGAATGGTCTATTTTGTTGAATCTCGACAGTAGTGATACACATATTCATAATGTTGAAGCCAAAAGATGCAGAGTTGATAATGATAGTGCAACTTATTTGTGGCCTTGCCGTTTAGGTCATATCGATTGTAAAACGCATGAAGAAACTCCATACCGATGGGCTTCGGAATCACTTGATTATGAATCACTTGGTACTTGCGAACCGTGCCTCATGGGCAAGATGACCAAAACGCCGTTCTCCGGAACTATGGAGCGAGCAACTGATTTGTTGGAAATCATACATACCGATGTTTGTGGTCCAATGAATGTTGAGGCCGCGGCGGTATCGTTATTTTCTCACCTTCACAGATGATTTAAGCAGATATGGGTATATCTACTTAATGAAACACAAATCTGAAACATTTGAAAAGTTCAAAGAATTTCAGAGAGAAGTGGAAAATCATCGTAACAAGAAAATAAAGTTTCTACGATCTGATCGTGGAGGAGAATATTTGAGTTACGAGTTTGGTTTACATTTGAAACAATGTGGAATAGTTTAGCAACTCACGCCACCGGAACACCACGGAGAAATGGTGTGTCCGAGCGTCGAATCGTACTTTACTAGATATGGTGCGATCTATGATGTCTATTTCCGATTTACCGCTATCGTTTTGGGGTTATGCTTTAGAGACGGCCGCATTCACGTTGAATAGGACACCGTCAAAATCCGTTGAGACGACGCCTTATGAACTGTGGTTTGGCAAGAAACCAAAGTTGTCGTTTCTTAAAGTTTGGGGCTGCGATGCTTATGTAAAGAAACTTCAACCAGATAAGCTCGAACCCAAATCGGAAAATGTGTCTTCATAGGATACCCAAAGGAGACTGTTGGGTACACCTTCTATCACAGATCCAAGGCAAGATTTTCGTTGCTAAATTCGGGTCCTTTCTAGAGAAGGAGTTTCTCTCGAAAGAAGTGAGTGGGAGGAAAGTAGAACTTGATGAGATAATCAGATCTGCTCCCTTATTGGAAAGTAGTTCATCACAAGAAATGGTTCTGTGACAACTACACCAATTAGTGAGGAAACTAATGATGATGATCATGAAGCTTCAGATCAAGTTGCTCTTGAACCTCGAGGTCAACCAGAGTAAAATACGCACTGAGTGGTACGGTAATCTTATTCGGAAGTCATGTTACTTGACCATGGCGAACCTACAAACTATGAAGAAGCGATGGTGAGCCCAGATTCATAAAATGGCTGGAAGCCATGAAATCTGAGATGGGATCCATGTATGAGAACAAAGTATGGACTTTGGTTGACTTGCCGATGATCGGCAAGCCATTGAAAATAAATGGATCTTTAAGAAGAAGACCGCGCCGATGGTAATATAACTGTCTACAAAGCTCGACTTGTTGCAAAAGGTTTTCGACAAGTTCAAGGAGTTGACTACGATGAGACTTTCTCACCAGAAGCGATGCTTAAGTCTGTCCGAATCATGTTAGCAATTGCGCATTTTATGATTATGAAATTTGGCAAATGGATGTAAAACTGCATTCTTGAATGGATTTCTAGAAGAAGAGTTGTATATGATGCAACCAGAAGGTTTTGTCGATCCAAAAGGTGCTAACAAAGTGTGCAAGCTCCAGCGATCAATTTATGGTCAGTGCAAGCCTCTCGGAGTTGGAATAAGCGCTTTGATAATGTGATCAAAGCATATGGGTTTATACAGACTTTTGGAGAAGCTGTATTTACAAGAAAGTGAGTGGGAGCTCTGTAGCATTTCTAATATTATATGTGGACGACATATTATTGATTGGAAATGATATAGAATTTCTGGATAGCATAAAAGGATACTTGAATAAAAGTTTTCAATGAAAGACCTCGGTGAAGCTGCTTACATATTGGGCATCAAGATCTATAGAGATAGATCAAGACGCTTGATTGGACTTTCACAAAGCACATACCTTGATAAAGTTTTGAAAAGTTCAAAATGGATCAGGCAAAGAAAGGTTTTTACCTGTGTTACAAGGTGTAAGATTGAGTCGACTCAATGCCCGACCACAGCAGAAGATAGAGAGAAAATGAAAGATGTTCCTATGCTTCAGCCATAGGCTCTATCATGTATGCAATGCTGTGTACCAGACTGACGATGCTTAGCTGTAAGCTTGGCAGGAAGGTACCAAAGTAATCCAGAGTGGATCATGGACAGCGGTCAAGAACATCCCTGAAATACCGAAAAGGACTAAGGATATGTTTCTCGATATGGAGGTGACAAAGAGCTAGTCGTAAATGGTTACGTCGATGTAAGCTTTGACATCGATCCGGACGATTCTAAATCGCAAACCGGATCGTGTTTTTATTAAACGGTGGAGCTGTCGGTTGGTGCAGTTCTAAACAAAGCGTCGTGGCGGGATCTACATGTGAAGCGGAGTACATAGCTGCTTGAAGCAGCGAATGAAGGAGTCGGATGAAAGAGTTCATTTCCGATCTAGGTGTCATACCTAGTGCATCGGGACCGATGAAGATCTTCGTGACAATATGGTGCAATTGCCTTGGCAAAGGAATCCAGATTTCACAAGAGGACCAAGCACATCAAGAGACGCTTCAATTCCATTGGGACCAAGTCCAAGTGGGAGACATAGAGATTTGCAAAATACATACGGATCTGAATGTTGCAGACCCGTTGACTAAGCCTCTTCCACGAGCAAAACATGATCAGCACCAAGACTCCATGGGTGTAAGGATCATTACTTTGTAATCTAGATTATTGACTCTAGTGCAAGTGGGAGCTGAAGGAAATATGCCCTAGAGGCAATAATAAAGTTATTATTTATTTCCTTATATCATGATAAATGTTTATTATTCATGCTAGAATTGTATTAACCGGAAACATAATACATGTGTGAATATATAGACAAGCAGTATGTCACTAGTATGCCTCTACTTGACTAGCTTGTTAATCAAAGATGGTTATGTTTCCTAACCATGAACAAGGAGTTGTTATTTGATTAACAAGGTCACATCATTAGTTGAATGATCTGATTGACATGACCCATTCCGTTAGCTTAACACTTGATCGTTTAGTATGTTAATGCTTTCTTCATGACCCATACATGTTCCTGTAACTATGAGATTATGCAACTCCGTTTACGGAGGAACACTTTGGTACTACCAAACGTCACAACGAATCGGGTGATTATAAAGGAGTACTACAGGTGTCTCCAAAGGTACTTGTTGGGTTGGCGATTTCGAGATTAGGTTTTGTCACTCCGATTGTCGGAGAGGTATCTCAGGCCTTCTCGGTAATGCACATCACTTAAGCCTTGCAAGCATTACAACTAATGAGTTAGTTGTGAGATGATGTATTACGGAACGAGTAAAGAGACTTACCGTAACTAGATTGAACTAGGTATTGGATACCGACGATCGAATCTCGGGTAAGTAACATACCGATGACAAAGGAACAACGATGTCGTTATGCGGTTTGACCGATAAAGATCTTCAGTAGAATATGTAGGAACCAATATGGGCATCCAGGTTCCGCTATTGGTTATTGACCGAGAATGGTTCTAGGTCATGTCTACATAGTTCTCGAACCCGTAGGGTCCGCACGCTTAACGCTTCGATGATAGTTCATAATGAGTTTATAAGTATTGATGCACGAAGGTTGTTCGAGTCCGGATGTGATCACGGACATGACGAGGAGTCTCGAAATGGTCGAGACATAAAGATTGATATATTGGAAGCCTATGTTTGGACTTGGAATGGTTCGAGTGAAAACAGGATGTTCTGGAACACCGGGGTTACGGAACCCCGGGGGTATATGGGCCTTCATGGGCCTCAAGGGAGAAGGAGAAGGGCCGGCCAGGTGGGCTGCGCCCCCTCCCCTTCCAGTCCTAATAGGACAAGGAGAGGGGGCGGCCTCTTCCCTTTTCCCCTCCCAATCCTACTCCAACTAGAGAGGGGGAGTCCTACTCCCGGTGGGAGTAGGACTCCTCCTTAGTGCGCCTCCCTTGGGCCGCCACCTCCCCTTGTCTCCTTTATATACGGGGCAGGGGCACCCCAATACACACAAGTTGATCTACGGATCTTTCCTTAGCCGTGTCGGTGCCCCTTCCACCATATTCCACTTGGTCATATCGTCATGAGCTTAGGCGAAGCCTGCGCGGAGAAGTCATATCGTCATGAGCTTAGGCGAAGCCCTGCATCGGTGGAGCATCAACATCGTCACCACGCCGTCGTCTTGTGGAACTCATCCCGACACTTTGCTGGATCGGAGTCCGGGATCGTCATCGAGCTGAGCGTGTGCAGAACTCGGAGGTGCCGTCGTTCGGTGCTTGGATCGGTCGGATCGTGGAGGCGTCGACTACATCAACAGCGTTGTTATAACGCTTCCGCTTTCGGTCACGAGGGTACATGGACGGACACTCTCCCTCTCGTTGCTATGCCATCACCATGGTCTTGCGTGATCGTAGGAAATTTTTGAAATTACTACGTTCCCCAACAGTTAGTCCTCAGTTTCGATCCTTTTGGTCATTCGATGACAAAGGGGGAGAAATTTGAGTTAGTCTTCAAGCGGGTCTATTATATGGGCAATTTTTTGTTAAGTTACAACTCTCGCTCTTCTGAAGCTTTTATTGGATCGAGTTGTAATCTTAAACCCGATGGTGTTTTGATACTTTTGATGCACTGTGCTCTGATACTCTTGGTGCGTTATTTTGCATGCTTGTTCCTCATTAATGTTATCGCACGCATGCTGAATTTCATCAAGCACCATATTTCATCATGCATTTCAAATTCTTCATATTATATGTCAAATGCGTGTATGAATTACAAGATATAGGGGAGATCTCCATGATTCAACTCTTCAAATGTGCCTTTGCCTCAAAAGCAAATTCCTCACTATGCACATCTTCGGGGAGTTCTTCTATATCTTGCAATCAAATTCCTCAACATCAGTATTTACACTTCATATGTTTATCCCGTTGAAAACTTAACCTATATTGTCATCAATCACCAAAAAGGGGGAGATTGTAAGTGCATCTAGTGCCCCTTAGTGATTTTGGTGTATTGAAGACTTATAGGTTAAGGGACTAATGTGTTTATGAGTGTACACAGGTCTATAAGTCTATGAGGAGTTTGAGATTTACAGTGAAAGTCGACCCCTAAAAATGAAGTTCTTCGACTGAAGACTTTGATATTCTGAAGACTTTCTGAAGACTTTGAAAGTGAAGAAATTGGTGTGACCTTGAAGACTTGGTATTCATTTGAGGAACATGAAGCGTGAAGACTTTTGTTTTCGGAGTTTCGTTTTCTCTTTCTTGAGTCATAGGAAACACCGTACTGTTAAAGGGGGTCGAGGAAATACTAAGGAAAAATTTCCATGTGATACTCAACTCAAAATCCTACACCTACCAATCCCTTGAGTGAAGCCTTTGGAAATCTCATACAGTTCATCAATTTCTTGAAAGGATGAGACGAAGTTCTTCATTCACGAGGAATTTGTTCGACCGAGGAGTTAGGAATTCGCCAAAGGCGGATTGCCTACAATGAGGAACATGATAGCCCCGAGGAATTTGAGAGTCAAATTTCCGACCGTTGATGTCTTCTTGCGCCACTGTCCCAAAATATCTTATCCACCTAACGGTCATATCATTGAAGGGCATTTATGTCTTATCATGTCGGGCTGCTCCTAGGCTATAAATAGCCGCCCCTACAACCACTAGCTGGTTGGCTGCTCGAGAGAACTTGACACTTGTCATTTAAGAGCAACCCATCCTCGAGGACTTTGAGCAAAAATCATCGAGTGAGGAAAAACCCAAAAACCAAACCCCTACAAACCCAAAGTGATTCAGCATCACTGAAGAGATTGATCCTGCGTGGATCCGACGCTTGTTACCTTTGAAGACTGTGCTTCTTCCAGACGGTTAGGCATCATGGTCTAGAGCATCCAAGAGGAATTGTGGATCACCGAGTGACCAAGTCTGTGAAGGTTTGGAAGTCGCCTGAAGACTTACCACGAGTGATTGGACGAGGTCTGTGTGACCTTAGTTCAAGGAGAATACAGTGAGGACTTGGTGTCCTGAGCTGCGTGCTCAGCGACTGGGTATCCGGGACTGTGTGTCCTCGAGTTTAAATACTCAGCCGCTCCAACCAGATGTACAACTGAGGCAGCAGTTGGAGCTGGTCTACCAAATCATTGTCTTCACCAACCTAACTGGTTCTATTTCCTCAACCCTTTCTTTTCCTCATTACTGTGTTGAGTGTTCATTCATATCTGTGTTTGAAGACTTTGACTGAAGACTTTCTCAATTTCCTCAGTTCAATTTCTTCAGTCTGTTTGTCTTCATCTTGTGCTATCATGTGTTTACGCTTTCTGTAATCTTTGATTGTCTTCATTTCATCATGATGACCATGCCCGCATTCTCTTATGCTTACTTCTGAGTACTTATTCCGCTGCAAGTAGTTCTTCTCTAAGGAATTTCCTCACCGGCAAATTCCTCAGTGAAGAATTCATAAAAATCGCCTATTCACCCCCCCTCTAGTCGATATGACGCACTTTCAATAATCTCATAGTCGAAGGAATATGTATTTGACATGAAGAAAGCAATAGCAATAAAACTGAACGATCATTATGCTAAGCTAAAGGATGGGTCTTGTCTATCACATCATTCTCCTAATGATGTGATCCCGTTATCAAATGACAACTCATGTCCATGGTTAGGAAACCTTAACCATCTTTGATCAACGAGCTAGTCTAGTAAGGCTTACTAGGGACATGGTATTTGTTTATGTATTCACACATGTGTTTAAGTTTCCGATCAATACAATTCTAGCATGAATAATAAACCTTTATTATGAATAAGGAAATATAAAATAACAACTTTATTATTGCCTCTAGGGCATATTTCCTTCAGTGTGGTGGTAAGAGAGACGAAAAAAATCCAGACGAAATAGATGTTGGTGGGAGGAGAGACAAAAAAAAACAGATAAAGATGGGAGATGGGACAAAAAAACGAAAGAGAGACTACCAACTGCTTCATTAGAGTAAAGATACTTTCTCTGTAAAGTAATATAAGTCGTTTTTGGTCACTAATTTTGTGAGTAGAAACAACGGGATGCATAAGTGTACACAGACACGACCAAGATGTGGACTCCCTTGTCAAATAGATTGGTTTTTTTAAGTGAAACTTTGTAATTTTTTAACAAGATTAATTACATACAAAACCAGACAGATGTACCCGAGATTGTGTGTAACCCCTCTCGTGGTATCCCCAGGGGAAACATTCTCCCTCATGGGGGCATCATTTTGGAGTAGGAGCTGGCCGTGGGGGACAAGAGCAGGAGTGATGTACATTCTTCGCAAGGCTGACGATGAGACTTGGTGGCATGGTGCAGCGGTGTGTCGTCATCAAGCGCATGTAGATGGGCGTGCGCAGGCTAGTGGCGCTGTCTAGCGTCGTGGTGACGTCAACAACAAATGAGACTGGCAATATCTATGCAATGATCCCTTTTGATGATGGGACGATGGAAGATGGTGGTGGCATATCCAAGAGCATGAGCATGCGGTGCGCGTTGTGGGACGCCTAGACCGGTTGGTACTCTCAACCTCTAGGAAGGCGGCATTTGAGGCCAGTGGATTAGAGCATCTCCAGCCGTTGGCCCCCCAGGGGCGCCTAAGAACGCCGCTTGGGGGGAGCCGGCGCAAAAAATCGGTCTGGCACTACTAGGGAAAACCCTAGCAGTAGCGCTGGTTTTGTGCTCACTAGTAGCACGGGGAGGCGCGCTACTAATAAGGCGCTATAGCTATTGCTTAGCAGTAATGCGTGCCCGCACGCGCTACTACTAGGACAAATAGCTGCAGCGTTTGTTCACTCCCACGCTACTGCTAATGTAACTACTAGCAGCGTGTTTTCTCTCCATTGCTACTAGTATTCTTTTTTTATTTTTTTATTTTTAGTGTATTTATGCGCCATCGTACAAATATTGATACAATACCAGTTATGAGGTTTACATCATTATGTCCATAACAGTGTGTCAAATGAAGGTGGATTAGGTTCAAGTGGAGGCAATATGTGGTGCATGTCAAAAGTATACTACTAATCCAAACTTGATCTAGTTTGGACTAGCAGTACTTCCGATGTGCACCACATGTTGCCTCCACTTGAATCTAATCCGCCAGCACAAGCTATTTAATCATCATCATAGTCATTACCACCAACAGTATTTATTTAATCACCACTAAAAGTAGCTAATAATAATCATCATAGTCATTACCACCAACACTAGCTAAAATTCACGGAAAAATCCGGCATGACCTTTGCTAAAATAGGACATATCGAGCGCCTGAAATTTGCCGGAACGGAAATGAATCAACACTCCGGCAAAACATAGGCCACTCGGAGGTGTAACCTGCAAACATGACCGGCCACTTGGGCAAGCGCATATCCTATTTGAGCAACACAAGATATACATTACAAAATATCTTATAGGACTCAAATTAGCATGCATTCAATAAGCAAAAGTAAATCATCTCATGCGTTCGTACATCATCGAATATTATCACTAATACATCCCGAATAGTGTGATACATATAACATCACTAATACAACTAAAACCCTAACACACGACGGGTATCGGTGCGGGCGGTGGACACCCACAGAGAAGGAACCATCACGGGATCATAGCTCCAGTGAGATCCCTGGAGAACCTGTCAGGTATTGGAGAACCTGTGCTCCAACGCAAACAAGTAGTGATGGACGTGCGCGTCCTCCTCACCGACACGGTGACGCACCACCTCCACGGGTCCTCGAGCCTCTGGACCGCCATCGCCCACGCGACCGCCACAAAGAAGGTTTGGGTCAACGACAGCTGGCTCCTCACCAACCTCGCCCCCAATAGGTAGCGCCCCCAGTACCACCTCGGCGGAGCCAGGTCCGGACATGGCCCATCTGGTCAAGCAGGTGTCGTCCTCCGCCGACTCGACGACGAGGATGCGAGATAGGCATCGTCCACGTCGATGCGGGAAAAATTGCTTTAACTAAAAAAATAGCAACAAGTTCTTTCTAACTAGTTCTATTAATTCAACTAGTTCTTACTAAAAACAAACTTACTATAAATAAAAATAAACTAGTACCTAATTAGTACCTAGTTCTTACTAACTAATTAGTACCTAGGAACTACTGCCCTAATTACCATCTAATTTGATGAACCTAGGGGTGGAAAGTGGTAGAGGATATTCCAATTATCCAACTATAAAGTGAAATAAGTGGTCAAATTTTACTCGTTTTATGATTCATATTAGTAATTTGATTCGTTTCCACCCTTACATGAACCCTAACTCATTTGAGCCGCATCCGCATCCGATTCGTTTCCACCCTTACATGAACCCTAACTAATTTGATGCAACTAAAATATAAATAAACCCTAGGCAGAGGTAGGGGAGAGGGAGGAGCAGGCGTACTCACCTCGGGTGCCTGCTGAGGCAGGGGCGGCGCCGAGGTCGGGTCGGGCTCGGGCGCCGTGGCGGATGGCGGCGTCGAGGTCGGGTCGGGGCGCATCCGGGCGGTGTTGAGGTCGGGGAGGGGCGTTGAATCTGGGGTCGGGGGCATAGAGGGTGTGCAGAGAGAGTGGCCGACCGGGCACGCGGCAGTGGCAGAGTGGAGAGTTGGATTTGGGGAAGTGGCCGTGGGGAAGGACGAACCCGTGGTTAAGTCAGAAGTAGCGATAGCGCGTTCCGAAACAGCGCCATCGCTCGTTAGCTACAGCGTTCGGGATACACGCCATCGCTACTCCTTTCTCTTTTTTCCTTTTTCATTTAGTTTTCTTCACATTTTATTTTTTTCCTTTCACCTTATTCTATTTCTTTCATTTTCAATTACCTTTCTATTTGCTTTCCATTTAATTTTATATCCTTTAGCAAAGACCGAAGTTTAGATTAAAACGCTGCTACAAAGAAAGTAGCGGTAGCGCGGTTCGATATAGGTCGCTAGTACTATGTGTAGCCTATCGGCTAAGCCGTGCGTAATTTTAGTAGTAACGTGTTTAGAACAAGGCGCCATCGCTAGAACTTTATCTGCAGCTGTTTGCACAAAGCGCCATCGCTACTTAGCACCAGCGTGCTTTTTTGACCCGTGCTACTACTAAAGTTCTGTGTATAAGGTTTTCCCTAGTAGTGTGGGGACGAGTTGGTCCACAGCCGCCCGCCGCAGGGCCGACCCATGCGCATTCAAAAAAGGCAAATATATAGCAAATTTTGGCAAAGTTCGGCGAATCACTCGTGGTAAGTCTTCAGGCGACTTCCAAACCTTCACAAACTTGGTCACTCGGCGATCCACAATTCCTCTTGGATGCTCTAGACCATGACGCCTAACCGTCTGTAAGAAGCACAGTCTTCAAAGGTAACAAGCGTCGGATCCATGCAGGATAAATCTCTTCAGTGATGCTCAATCACTTTGGGTTTGTAGGTGTTTGGGTTTGGGTTTTCCCCACTTGATGATTTTCACTCAAAGTCCTCTGAGGATGGGATGCTTTCAATTGACAAGTGTCGGTTTCTCTCGAGCAGCCAACCAGCTAGTGGTTGTAGGGGCGGCTATTTATAGCCTAGGAGCAGCCCGACATGATAAGACATAAATGCCCTTCAATGATATGACCGTTAGGTGGATAAGATATTTTGGGACAGTGGCCAGAAGTACAAGAACAGACAGAAATTTGAGTATCAAATTCCTCGGGCTATCATGTCCCTCATTGTGTAGGCAATTCAAGACTTTGGTGAATTCCTAACTCCTCGGTCGAACAAATTCCTCAATGACGGAAGAACTTCATCTCTCACATCAAGAAATTGACAGAACTATATGAGATTTCCAATGGCTTCACTCAAGGGATTGGTAGGTGTAGGATTTTGAGTTGAGCATCACATTGAAATTTTTCCTTAGTATTTCCTCGACCCCTTTAACGAAGACGGTGTTTCCTCTGACCCAAGAAAGAGAAAACGAAACTACGAAAACAAAAGTCTTCACGCTTCATGTTCCTCAAATGAATACCAAGTCTTCAAGGTCACACCAATTTCTTCACTTTCAAAGTCTTCAGAAAATCTTCAGAATACAAAAGTCTTCAGTCGAAGAACTTCATTTTTAGGGGTCGACTTTCTCTGTAAATATCAAACTCCTCATAGACTTATAGACCTGTGTACACTCATAAACTCATTAGTCCCTTAACCTATAAGTCTTCAATACACCAAAATCACTAAGGGGCACTAGATGCACTTACTATCTCCCGCTTTTTGGTGATTGATGACAATATAGGTTAAGTTTACAACGGGGATAAACATATGAAGTGTAAATACTGATATTGAGGAATTTGATTGCAAGATATAGAAGAACTCCCCCTGAAGATGTGCATAGTGAGGAATTTGCTTTTGAGGCAATGCACACTTGAAGAGTTGAATCATGGAGATCTCCCCCTATATCTTGTAATTCATACACGCATTTGACATATAATATGAAGAATTTGAAATGCATGATGAAATATGGTGACTAATGTAATTCAGCATGCGTGTATTAACATATAACGAGGAATAAGCATGCAGAAGAACACATCAAAAGTATCAGAGCACCATCGGGTTTAAGATTACAACTCGATCCAATAAAGTTTCAAAAGAGCGAGAGTTGTAACTTAGCAAAAAAATGCCCATATAATAGACCCGCTTGAATACTAACTCAACTTTCTTCCCCTTTGTCATCGAAAGACCAAAAGGATCGAAACTGAGGACTAACGCCCCTGAAGAATATCAAGTTGATGAAGGACCACCAGCGTTGTCGGGGTCGTTTGTCGTAGTATGGCCTGCCGCAGTGTCGTCCAAGTCTTCATGTTCATCAGTGTCACGCGATGAATAATAGGAGCTGGGCACCAAGGAAGGAACCTTGACCTTCTTGTATTTCTTCGGTGGAGGTGCAGACCAGTCAAATTCTTCCTTGAGACCCATTTTCTTCAGATCTTCTTCGCTGTAGACATGAGACAAAACAACCCAGGTACGGGTGAAAGTTTCATGGAGGTAGTATTGATTTTTGTTCACTGCATTATGGGTTGAGGTCATGTTGTGAAGAATTGAACCAAACTGACGCTTGACCATTTATGATTGCGATCAAATTTCTGATAAAGACTGAGGAGAAGCTCACGATCAGTCATCACCCTGGGTGTTGTGCCTTGAGGATTTGCCTTGGTTGTGTTGGCGGCAGAGTCATGGGTGGCAGAGTCATCATTGGTTGAGTAGGATGCAGCCTTGCGAAATTGACCATCCAATGGACGAATGCCTTCATCTATCACAGCAGCGGCCTTGCCTTTGTCATCAGCTGAGGACTTCAATCGGAGGCAAGTAGCTGCAGTGATTCAGAGTATCAGCTTTATAATTGAGTGAAGACCTTGTTCTGATGAATCTCATAATCCAAGGTGCATAAGGCTTCAGCTCAAAAGGTGACATAGCGACATTGGCCAGAGTCCTCATGAAGAAATCATGGAAGTTGACGGGAACGCCATGAATGATATTGAAAAGCAGATTCTTCATGATGCCAACGACTTCTTCATTCGATTCGTGGCCTTTGATAGGACTCAATGTCTTTGTAAAAATGCGATAGACAGTCCGAGGCACATACAGTAATTCCTTGACGAGGAATTTGGTTCGTGGAACCTGCCCTGGCTTCAAAGGCTTCATCAGAACTTGCATGTAGTGATTTGTAAGCTCAGGTTCACTGTAGACGCAACGAGCACCTTCAAGGGGAGGACTGAGTGGTAGGGCACGAAGCAATTCAGTAGTTGGTGCCTTGTAGTGAGTGTTTTCTGACATCCAGTCCAGCACCCATGAATTCACATCTTCAGAATTTCCTGTGATGTGCAGTGTCGCAAAGAATTGAAGAATGAGTTCTTCATTCCAATCACATATGTCAGTGCAGAAATTTAACAGTTCAGCGTCGTGAAGAACACTGAGGACTGGCTCGAAGCCTGGCAGAGATTCCATGTCCACATGAGGAATGTGTGCATGATCGAAGACTTTGTCTTTGTTGAACAACACTGAGGAATAGAAATTGGCCTGGCTGGCCGTCCAGAAACGCCTCTTCCTTATGCGAGCAGAGTCATAGGGGTTGTAATCTGTGAAGAACACATGCTCGCCGAAGAAATCTTCAGCCTTGAACTTTTGCTTCCTTGAGAATGAATCCTTTGGCTTTGGCAGAGTGAGTTGCATCATGACCTCAGGAATCGCAATCTCAGGTTCTTCAGGCTGAGGAATTTCTGGTTCCTCTTCAGTGGCAGTCTGCGTGTTCAAGTGATCAGCAAGAGCAGTTTCTTCAGCACTAGTGGCTGGAATTTCTTCACGCACAGATGAAGGGGGGTGAGTTTCTTCAGAGCCCAGTTGAACGGTTGGTGCAGGGGACTGAGGTATTTGTTGTAAAGGGGTGAAGAGTGGAGAATTGGGGTGCTGACTTTCCCAAAAGTCATCATTCATCACTGGTGTAGTGCACCCAGTATCCACGTCTTCATCTTCCATTTCTTCAACATCAGCCTCTTCAGCTGTGAACTGAGGCATGGGCGAGGAGACAACAGGTGTTGAAGGGATAGCATGCACTTCAATTTCTTCATCAATCTGCTCTGACGAAGCAGCAGAATGATTTTCTTCATCAGATCCGCTAGGGTTCACATATTCTTCACCAAAAGGAACAAGGTCCTTTGATGGCATGGTTGAGATCGGAACAGCATCAATTGGATTTGCAAATGAACTTGTCAAAGGCTTCATTTTCTTTGGAGCGGAGGAATCTGAAGCAGCTGATGCTTTCCTTTTCTTCACAGCTGCATGCTCTGCAGCCTTGGTCTTCTTCACATGTAATGCAGATAGAAGGATTAGAGTTGGTGTAGGCGCAGGAGGAGCAGAGGAATCTGGTTGATTTTCTTCAGGCACAACTGATGCATTTGCCCTGACTTCTTCATTTTCTTCAGGCGCACCACTAGTTGATGCCCTGGCAATTTCTTCAGCGGCTGGAATGTAGTCATCAGCCCTGGAACTAACATTTTCTTCAAGATCGAAAGTCATCAATGATCTTGGCATGTTTTTCAGTTTGCAGAGCAGAAGCTTCAGCCTGAGGAATTTCCTGTTGTGATGGAGCTGCAACATTGGAGGTGAATTTCTCAGTCAGTTTAACAAATCTGACTTTGGCACCTTGCCAACCAGCATAGTAGGCATCGAAGTTATTGATGAGGGCTTTGATTTCAGACTGGATTTTGATAAGCTCATCAGTTTTCATAGAGACAACATTGGTCTTCAAAAACTTTTCTTTCCTATACTGTGCCTTCTTGATCTGCCTGGCCTTCTCAAATTTCCATTTTTCTTCAGAGATGAAATGGGTCAGCATGTGACTTTGGCCAGGAGTCAAATGGAAATCAGGCATAGGAGTGTCTGGATCCTTGTGCCAGAGATCAATATAATCGAGGATCAGCTTAGGATCCAATAGCAGTGGCACATTGGTGCCTTTGGCTCTAGCGGCCCTGACTTGCCTGTCTCTGATGATTTCAGCAAGTTCATCATCATCAACCGCCTTCTTTGACGGCACTTGGAAGGCGACTTGCTTCTTTTTGAGGACTAGGGCGAGGACCTCGCCCAAGAAGCTTGCCTTTGTCTTCAGCGAGGATGGTCCGTTGAAGAATTTGGTGCAACCGAGGAACTATTTGAGACACCGAGGCAATGGAGATGCATGTCGTCCTTTGGCACATGGCAAGATGCACAGGTGCAGAGGACTTTGTCGGAGCGGCCGAAGACTTTGGTGGAGGAGCTGAAGATTCTGGAGGAGCAGGAGCAACATGAGGAATTGGTCGTGAGGGCTTTGAGGATTCTGGCCGTGAGGGCATTGCCGAGAACTAGGCCTTGAGGGCACCGGAGGTGAAGCACTTGGCTTGCTTGGGCTTCTTTGCCATAGATTTCTTTGGCTTGACAGCAGAGGCTTCAAAGAGAGGCAGCAGCAGCAGCAGAGTCCTCATTGAATTTCCTCTTTGCTTGTTTGGCTTGCTCGCCAGCTTTGCTTGGCGCTTTGCCCATTCATCAGGATAATCCTCACCGCGCTTGAGGCTGGTGGGATCTGCTACTTGGCCAGGTGCCAATGGTGGTCTTGGGCATGGAGGATTGAGTGTGAATTTCTTCATGTACTTTGGAGTTACATACATGTACTCCCTCCATTCTCTTGCCCGTCTCCTTTCAATCCTCTTTATGCGCACCTTGCGCTGATTTTTGTTTTCTTTACCAAACTTGGCCTCATCAGGTGTGCAATAGTCTTTGTAAATGTCATCAGGGATTTCAAAGGCAGTCATGACCTCATGCTTCTTTCCTCCTTTCTGAGGCTTCTTACCGTCTGCCATTTTCTTCAGTTGAGGAATTTGAACAATCGAATTCTTTCAAGAAGTATGCAACTTTTCTTCGAGGAACGCTGCAAATGACTTAAGTTGATGAGAACCTAGTGATTCAGCAGCGGACATGAGTACCTATGAACAGAGTATAGTTGCGAGGAATTTGGAGAGGTCATATGCGTTCTCAGAAGGTTTAAAAAAAATCAAGTTTGAGGAATTTTGACCAGATGAGTCTTGAAGAATTTCACTAAGCGTTCTTTGTCTTAGGTTCCAGAGTTGTATAGATCGAAGATCCACACAATTGAGGAATCTTGAAGAAAAATGATGCTTAGAGAAACGAATCAAGAAGAGATGACATGTGAGGTGTTTAGTGTGTGAGGATTTGAAGAATAAAACACCTTTGAGGATTTTGTAGAAATCATTTGAATGAAAGAGGGCAGTAAAAGTAACTTTTAATTACCCTGAACGAAGAACTCGACGAACTGTGAGATGGAGAGGTGAAGTTCGTCAGTGCAGATCTTCCACGCCCTAATTCGGCGGAGGAAGACGGCTACGGCGGCGGCAGAGTGAAGATTTCCGCGGCCGACGCGAGTACGACGGCGACGAGGTCGAGGCAGTGAAGCTCTTCCTCACCGGCGACAATGAAGTAGCGGTGGCGCTAGGGTTTGAGAAGCTCGAGCGGGAGAGAGAGGTCGAGCGGAGTAAAGGAAGTGAGGGAGGGAAGAGGGGGTATTTATAGCCACGGTGAAAAACTGTTCGCCCTAAGATTTAGGACGAACGTGCCCCTGACCCTTCTCATTCGCATGACATGTGTCAGCCACGTACTGAAAAGTGGAGATCGTGTTAGATCGTGGGTGAATAGATAAGTCTATCGCGGGAAGCGGAACGGTTTGAGCGGCAAAGCCGAAAATTTGGATAAGATAAGTTAAAAGTTCCGTTCGCAAATTCTTGGTGACAAGGACACAAAGGAAGACTTTGAACGAGTTTCAAATAGAACGCGCATGAAGAATTTGTGAATAGATTGGGTTGAGTATAGCATAGAGGGGGAAGGGTCCGATCACATTCACTTAGCAGAAGAACAACTTGAAGAAATAGCCATAAGTGAATTTTGCGGTCCACACGATCACCAGCATAGTCGGAGTCAGAATATCCAATGAGATCAAAAGCAGAGCCCTTGGGGTACCATAATCCTAGTGTTGGTGTGTGAGCTAGATATCAAGAATATGCTTCACAGCCTTATGGTGTGATTCCTTGATTGTAGCTTGAAATCGGGCACACATGCAAACACTAAGCATTATATCTAGCCTAGATGCACATAAGTATAATAAAGAACCAATCATGGAGCGGTATACCTTGTGATCAAGTCAATACCATTTTCATCGATTGCATAGATGGCCATTTGTGGGCATATGAATTTCGACACCTTTGCGTCTTGCATGCGAATTTCCTCGTAACATCCTTGAGGTATTTCTCCGAGATATGAATATGCCATTGCGCTGTTGATTTAATTTTAAGACCTAAGAAGAATTTCAACTCTCCCATCATAGACATTTGATATTCTTCACTCATCATATAGGCAAATTCATCACTATAACGTTGGTCAGTACAGCCAAAGATAATATCATCAACGTATATTTGGCACACAAATAGTTCACCATCATAAGATTTAGTAAAGAGAGTAGGGTCGAGTGAACCGGGTGTGAAGCCATTCTTCATGAGGAATTCCTTCAAAGTGTCATACCACGCCCGAGGGGCCTGCTTGAGTCCATAGAGGGCCTTGTTGATTCTAAAGACTTTGTCAGGATTCTTTGGATCTTCAAAACCTGGGGGTTGAGCAACATATACTTCTTCCTCAAGCTTACCATTGAGGAATGCACTTTTCACATCCATTTGATATAAAGTGATATCATGATGGTTAGCATAAGCAAGTAATATGCGAATAGCCTCAAGTCTAGCAACAGGTGCAGAAGGTTCATCGAAATCCATTCCTTCAACCTGTCTGTAGCCTTGAGCTAAAAGTCGTGCCTTATTCCTCACCACAAGGCCATTTTCATCTTGCTTGTTACGGTAGATCCACTTTGTGCCAATGATATTATGCTTGCAAGGATCTGGACGTTTCACCAGTTCCCAGACGCTGTTGAGCTCGAACTGATGTAATTCTTCTTGCAGTGCCCGATTCCACTCAGGCTCTAGAAATGCTTCATCTACCTTAGTAGGCTCTGTGATACACTACAAAAAAAAAGACACATCCGTGACATTTTGGGCCGAATGAAAAAATATTCTGTCATACATATGACACTTCTATGACGATAATTGTGACAAAACCCGGTATCATCATAGATGTGGTGGGCTCCTACTTCTATGAAAAAAAATCATGACAGAAAATGGGATTTTCGTCCTAGGCGGGCTGGAGACGCAGCTGCATGACATTCTTTGGGCCGCCCATGACGGAAAAAACCGTGGTAGAAGCGAGGCGAGGAAAATTTCGGGAGTTGCGGTTACGGTGGGAGGTCGGGGCCGAGCGAGCGCGCGTTTCTCGTCGACGACGCGTGTGTGTAGGCGTTGGCTCTAATCGAACTCCGAAGCGAGGCGTTGGGCTCTAATCGAACCCGGCGACAGACTGCAGCTACGCGTTCATCGAACCCGAGCGATCGATCGATGGCTGTTAATCGAACCCGATGGAGCGATTCTTCATTGATGCTCGCTAATCAAGCCGATCGATTGGATGAACAAGGAGTTGTGGGGGGTTTGGATGAATAAAGGAGCGGTGGCGTTGCCTCTGGATGAACAGGACCCGTGGTGTGGAGGGCTGGATGAGCAGATAGAAGATGGAGGGTGGTCGAACAGGACCCCGTGGTGTGGAGGGCTGGATGAACAGTAGACGGTGGAGGGGTGCCCGTGGAGGGGTGGTTGAACAAAGAGCTGGTGGAGTAGCGCGATGGAGGCTGGATGAACAGGAGCCCGTGGAGGCTGGAGGAGGTCGACGGTGGAGATGAACACAGATGCCGTGGAGTCCTGTTTTGCGCACGCCACACCCTCCCGGCGAACAGACCCCGTTTGACCGTAGCACTCCAACACAGTGTCTGTTTTCGTCCGTTTTGCGACGCCACACCCTCCCGATCAACAGGACCCCGCTTCGATCCGAGGAGGTCTGTTTCCTCCCTTTTGCGGTATGCCACACCGCTCCCGATCAACAGACCCCGTTCGAACGTGGCGGTCGAACACAAGGTCGCTTCCTCCGTTGTGTGGTACGCCAGCCTCGCTTCCATCGCCTGTTCCGTCCAAGCCCTCCCGATGAACACGACCACGCATTCCGTTCCGACCCAGCCGGTTGGCTCCCACGCGTTCCGTTGCCTCCCGATGAACACGACGCATTCTGTTGCCTCCCAACACGATGCATTCCGTTGCCTCCCCATGAACACGACGACGACGATGTTTCTCTGTTCCGACCCAGCCATGTACGTATGCGCGAGTAGGTGTTCGAGACCCTGCCCGTATGTACGTACGTGGCCGTATTTTCTTTCTTGCACCCTCGTCGTTGTATGTACGTGTACATGCTACGTGCGCACCTCTACTACGACACGCCTCTACATCCACCAGTATATATATACGTACACTTTCGCAACCAGAATGACAACGCTACGTACGCTTCGACCAGGTGGGTCCCGACTGTCAGGCACTTCCTTGCTGCGAAGATGTAGCTGGTGGGTCCCAGCAATCGGGCGAATTTTTTTTCGGACGCACTTCCTTGCGTGTGAAGATGTAGCTGGTGGGTCCCAGCAATCGGGGCGAATCGCTTTTTTTTGCCCGGACGCACTTCCTTGCGTGCGAAGGTGTAGCTGGTGGGTCCCAGCAATGAGGGAAACGTTTTTTTCGCTTAAATACGGTGGCCCGTCCGGTGGGTCCCCATCATCGGTGGAGGAATAATTATTTTCCGCGTAATAAGGAGGCACTTCCTTGCTGCGGCCGTGGACCCGACTTTCACCTCTCGACATCTGATCCATGTCCGATGGAAGTCGTTCCTTGACCATGTTGACCACGCCGCGCCGAGAGCACCAGGGCGGTGGACGAGGGCGAGGCTTAGGAAGGGGATGAGGAGGAGCCGGGGAAGACGCGGGAGTGGAAGCCCGCGCCGAGAGGAGTACGAGGGTTCACTGGTTCGGCTGCGGTGTGAGGCTGCCACCGCCGCAGGGCCTGACCAGCGGTGGGAATAGTAGGGGGCGGTGAGGCCTTCGCGGCAAAGACATCCGCCACGGGAGGCAGGAGCATGCGCACGACCGGCTTTGCTTTGGGCGGCTGGAGCAAGAAGACCAGAGGTTGAAGAAGCACCACGGCCGTTGGATGGACATCGACAGTCCTTTGGAGCTAGAATCGTTCATATATTGACTAAAGTTGGCAAAGGCCTCGCCCCGACCAACTTAGTAGGCCCACAAGTCAGCCTCCCACCAAGGTTGGTCCCAGCTAGCGGGGGTATTCATTTTTTGTGCGTAATATGGAGGCACTTCCGGTGGGTCCGAGTGACAATGGGGAATGTTTTTTCACGAATACGGCGTCTGACTGTGGGTCCCAGCAGTCGGGAAACATTTTTTCGTGAAATCTGGTGGCCCGCCCGGTGGGTCCTAGCTGTCGGTGGAGGAATAATTATTTTCCGCGTAATAAGGAGGCACTTCCTTGCGGCTGCCGTGGACCCAAATTGTCGGCCTCTCCACGTCTGATACTCTTCCGATGGAAGTCGGTTGACCACATTGACCACGCCGCGCCGAGAGCACCACGGCGGTGGTCGACGGCGAGGCCTAGTAAGGGGACGACGCGGATCCGGGGAAGACGCGGCAGTGGAAGCCCACGCGGAGAGGAGTACGAGAGTTCACCGGTTCGGCTGCGGTGTGAGGCTGCCGTCGCCGCAGAATAACAGGGGGTGTGGGTGAGTAGAGGGATGCCCTGGCCAGCGGTGGGAGTAGTAGGGGGCGCTGAGGCCTCCGCCGCATCGCAGCTGGCCACGAGAGGCGGGAGCACGAGGCACGACCGACGCTGGTTTGGGCGGCTGGAGCAAGAAGACCAGAGGTTGAAGAAGCACTATGGCCGTTGGATGGACATCGTACGATCACTGGAGCTAGAATCGTGCATATTAACTAAGTTGACAAAGCCCTCCATCCCCGCCAACTTAGTAGGCCCACAAGTCAGCCTGCCACTATACTGGGTCCCAGCTAACAGGCGGAGTATTCATTTTTTTTGTGCGTAATAAGGAGGCACTTCCTTGCGTGCCAAGATATAGCTGGTGGGTCCGAGCTGTCTGCGGTGGTAATGTTTTTTTCGCGTAATACAGAGGCCCTTTCGGTGGGTCCCTGATGTCAGGTGGAGGAATCATTATTTTGCGCGTAATAAGGAGGCATTTCCTTGCGTGCGGCCGTGGACCCAGCTGTCGGCCTCTCCACGTACAGTCGACTTCAGATGCATGTCGGTCGTTGACCAGGCCGCACCGAGAGCACCAGGGGGGTGGATGACGGCGAGGCCTAGGAAGGGAACGACACACAGGCAGGGAATACTCAGCAGTTGTTTCCCACGCGGAGGGGAGTATGACTGAACGAGTGTTTACTGGTTCGTCTGCCGTCGCCGGAGAAGAACAGCAGGTGTGGGTGAGTAGAGGATGGCTAGGCCAGCGATGGGAGTACGGTGGGGCGGTGAGGCCTGTGGCAAGACAGCCCGGTGCGGGAGGAGGGAGCGAGCAGTCCACCGGGCGCTTGTTTGAGCGGCTGGAGCAAGAAGAGCAGAGATTGAAGAAGCACGACGGCCGTTGGATGGCCATCCAACAGTCACTGCTTGTGCATCAACCTTTTTTTAGGAAAGCCTCAAATCTGTGGAAAACAACATACAACCCATCTGCCATTATTTCTAATAATTTACAGCCCATTTGCTAATTCTTAATGTTTTTTTTTGAGCCCATATTCTTTTTGTTAGCATTACAGCCCATACTGTGGCCACGGTTAAAAAATTATACGAAATTGCATATTTCGGTGCGGTCCGAACTGTTTTTAATCCCGAAATTTCGACTCACATTCAAACTGTTTAAAAATAAATGTATATCAATATAAAATCCAACAAATTCTCCATGCATAAAAATTAATGTAATTTAAAATCTCGAAATAAAAAAAAAAGATATTTGAAACTAATTGCCGGTTTGATGTGTTTTAAAAATGTACAACCCATTTCTCATTACTGGTGGGCCATTTTCTCGGCCAGCCGAATGAAAGCTCTCCTCGTCTTGAAAGATTTGCAGCCCAACAGGCCTGACAAAGCGACTTACTTGGCAAATAAGAAAAAAAACTTGGCAAATAACAAAAAAACTAGGATGTGGCCGTGGACCCGGCTGTCAGCCTCTCCACATACAGTACTCTTCCGATGGAAGTCGCTCCTTGACCACGTTGACCACGCCACGCGGAGAGCACCACGGCGGTGGACGACGGCGAGGCCTAGGAAGGGGACGACGCGGAGCCGGGGAAGAGGCGGAAGTGGAAGCCCGCGCGAAGAGGAGTACGAGGGTTCACTGGTTCGGCTGTGGTGTGAGGCTGACGTCGCCGCTGGGCCTGGCCAGCGGTGGGAATAGTAGGGGGCGGTGAGGCCTCCGCGGCAGCACAGCCGGCCACGGGAGGCAGGAGCATGAGGCACGACCGGCGCTGGTTTGGGTAATTTGGAGCAAGAAGACTAGAGGTTGAAGAAGCACTACGGCCGTTGGATGGACATCGTACGGTCACTGGAGCTAGAATCGTTCATATTGACTAAGTTGACAAAGCCCTTCGTCTCCGTCAACTTAGTAGGCCCACAAGTCAGCCTCCCACCAAGGTGGGTCGCAGCTAGTAGGGGGAGTATTCATTTTTTGTGCGTAATAAGGAGGCACTTCCGGTGGGTCCGAGCTGACAGCGGGGGGGACGTTTTTTCGTGAAATACGGTGGGTCGTCAGGTGGATCCCAGCAGTCAGGGGGCAAACGTATTTTCACAAAATACGGTGGCCCGTCCAGTGGGTCCCTACTGTCAGTTGGAGGAATCATTATTTTCCGCGTAATAAGGAGGCACTTACTTGCTGCGGCCGTGGACCCAGCTGAGACTCTCCACGACAATATACTTCCGATGGAAGTCGTTCCTTGACCACGTTGACCTCGCCGCATTCCGTTGCATGCATGCGTCCATGGGCGTGGTGCGCCCCATTGTCGACCTCTCACGACAAATCATCTTCCGATGACTCTCGGTTGTTGACCATGTTGACCACACCGCGCGAAGCGCACCTGACCGAACGACCGGAGATGGGGAAGGCGGGCGGTGGAGTCGCAGATGGAGAGGAGGAAACTTCACTGGTTGGTCTTGCAGCAGCACAGCCATGTGCACGGGAGACATGAGCAAGAACAGAGGTTGAAGAAGGAGCACGGCTGTTGGATTAACATCCAACGGTCCAGCTGCTAGAATCATTTGTTGATTAAGTTGACAAAGCCGTGCGTACACGTCCGCTTAGCAGGCCCACAAGTCAGTCACCAAATCTAACGAGTCCCAGCTGTCAATGGGATGAATAATTGTTTCGCAAAACAAGGAGGCACTTTCTTCCGTGCGAAGATACAGCCGATGGGTCCCAGCTGTCAGGTGGAGGAAACATTTTTTTCACCTTAATAAGGAGGAACTTTCCTTGCGTGCGACCATGGACCTCGTGGGTCCCAGCCGTCTGGCTCTCCATGTACAGTCCTCTTCCGATGACTCTCGTTTGTTGACCACGCCACACCGAACATAGCGAGGCGCTGGACGACGGCGAGGCCCCGGACGGGAACGACTCGGAGATGGGAAAACGCGGCAATGGAGTCGTAGATTGAGAGGAGGAGAAGGGTTATAACTGGTTCTGTTGCGGCGTGGGGCTGTAGTCTGTGGAGAATAACATGAGGTGTCGAGGGGTGGAGGGATAGTCTGGCCGGCGGTGGGGTAGCGCCGCAGCGATGCGTGCTAAGCAGAGCCGCTTAGTCGCGGAGGCGGACCAGCGGTCCCGCGACGCTGGAGGAAGAAGACGAGAGATTGAAGGTGCATGCGGCCGTTGGATATAAATCCAATGGCTGTGGATGACACAATCATTTGTTGACCAAGTTGACAACGCCTGCGTGGCTTCCGACCTATTGGCCCACATGTCACTGCAAAATGTGGCATATATTTAACCCATGTTTTGTAGAATGTACAGTCCATTTGCTGGGCTGGATGAACAAATAATTTCGCGTCAATCAGGACCATTTATATTTTCTAAGAAATCCCAGCCCATTTGCACTTCCTTGAAATACATGTATTAGGTGGGCTCGTTATATATATAATGTTATGTTAGAAGGAGCAATTAATATCAAAGAATAAACCGGAGAGGCACATTATATATATATAATTAAGAAATTAGCGAGTTATTGCTCAAAATAAAAATGAGCGTGTTATTATTAAATTGGTCCTTAAAATCTTCGCAAGCTTTTGTACGCAATCACCAGGATTTTCCTTGCCTGTGAGTCAAAAACAACCAGGATTTTCCGTTAAACATTTACTTTTATAAGTTAATGACACGTGGGATGTTTTTATAATGTATATATAAGTCTCTATAAAATATACGATAATAGTAATAATATAAATATATATAATGTGGTTAGAAGGGAAAACATAAATTGGACACAACATTACTTTTATAAGAGACCTGCGTTTTATACCCGACAGTAGGCATACTAACAAGTTCACACACAAATACAACAGAAAAGGTAAACATTCATATCAAACTCAGGTTCACAGGACACGTTCATATTCATAGCCAACATTCACTATCAACAACTCAAAAGATTCATATATACACAAGCTCAGCATATCTATGCATCCAAATGATTGATAGATCACACGACAATATTCATACATAATTCACAAAAAGATTCAGATATACACATGTTCAATATGTTTATGCATCCAAATGATTGAGATCACAGCCAATATGATCCATGGACGAACTTTAATTACCTAGGGTACAGACTGGTAAATGGTGTTCAATCGGAGGTACTTCTTGCTAAAATTAGTTCTTGTACGAGTAAACTTTCGAGTACATAAGAGGCAACATGCACAATCTGAACTTTGCTTGTAGGTTTATCCTCAAATAGTGGCCTCGTGTCGAGGGAGGTTTGAGCAACTTGGCCACTACTTTCATCCAACTAGTTTATGGCTCATCTTGGTCCTGTATCTCGCCAAAATTCTACATTGCGCATTTAGAAAGGAGGCGGTTGAGAAAATGAACCACCCAAATTTTTGTGCAGTTCAACTGAAATGGAGCATCCTTGGCGTGCAGACTCGATTAAGTGCGAGATGAATATCTGCGTCAACCAACTTGCGGAATCTTTAGACTCCATGCCATATAGTTCGCTACCATATGTGCCGATAACCAACCGGCACAAGTTGGGACCAAAGACTGGACTGCGTTTTTCTGGGCTATGCACCAAGCAATATTTTTGGCATTCACTCTCCTAATACTTGGAGTTTGACAATTGGTTGATGCCGGTTGATACTCAAATGAATATAGGCACTTATTGTCAACATCGATGCTTGTCTGAGTGAACTTTGGAGTACATAGCAGCAGCATAAGTACCTGTCCATCTGATCATTTTGTGCAGTTCTATTGAAATCACCCAATGTAATGATTTGCCTGCGAGTTCAGGCTCCAAATTAATCCTTTATGAAATCAGCAAACAGTAGCACAATACCAAATTACCAATACATATGACAGGCACAATAATTAGGATAAAGACCAGTACCAACCTGTGTGAGGTGGCATATCAATTACTATTTCCTTTGACTGGAAGCCGAGATAAGCCAAGCGACTGACAGCAAAGGAAGAAAGAAAGCGGAGATTAGCGACTGACAGGAAAGGACGGAAGCTGTCGAGGCAATGAGGCACCCAAATTTTTGTGCAGTTCCATCAAAATCGAGCATCCCTGTTGGCACATATATTGAGTGAGATTACTATAATAGTGGGACTAGTTGATGAAACATACACTAACAAATAGAAGCACCCTCATTATCGTAATGGGTAAAGTTAGCAACATAGTAGTCTTGCTTAAAGAGAGGTATTAGTTTATTTAATCAGTGCCAATTAGCTCAACTCAACACTCAAAGCATTGCCATTTATCATAGGTTGCAAAACTTAAAAGTGCAAAGATAAAGGAGTTTCTCATGACAAGAGTACGATACAAATAGAGATGACGATAAACTAATATGGATGAAGGCCTTAGGCCCGTACCAACTGAGAAAAAAGCTTATTCATGTAGTCCCATAAGAGATGATAAAGCACTCTTTGGAATCACACAATAGTATATATTTTGTGCACTTCAAATGTATGGTTGAAATCACTCTTGTTTACCGATCTGAGATTATATCGAAGATTATCAAGAACTTCCAGCAGAGAGTTAAAGCATCGGCTGGGATACAGATTCATTGTATTGTCTTGTGTAGTTCCACTAAAATGTATGATTGGCACAACATGATCCATGTTTGCACAAGTAGGAACAAGGTGAAACCTTCATTAGCTTAGTGAGAAAGGATAGGAAGACATTAGCATATTACTCAAACAGTAGCATCAAATTCATGATGGACAATACGCAAAACATTGCCTCATTGAACCAATGGCAATAAATTGACATGCAAAACAATAGCACTATTATGTCATGACACTAATAATATTCCCTCCCTGCTCCACCACATGATTCACCTCCATAGACAAACATTCACACGTACATAATTCAGCATAGGGTCCTACTAAAGATTTGTTTAACTCCAACGGGAAAATTAGGCAGTAATAAATTAGTGGTACTTAAGTACTCCTAATTAATTAAGTGAGACAGCAGAAGTGGAAGGGCTCCCTGGAGGATCGTCTCACATGTAAGGTAGTCATTGCTGGAGCCCTTGAATAGCCTCGACTGAGGCCTCTGGCTTCAGCAAGATCGCCTTGGCACTGTTTATTCTTCTTCTTCTTCCTCTTCATGCTTTGTTTCTCTTTCTCCTCACCAGTTGGTGAAACCAAGTACATGATTGGCCTTCTAATTCAGAATTGGTTTTGTCAGTGAGGGAGTACAAGTGTACTAGTAAAAAACAGCATTATTTTCTCATGGCAGTCGGAAAATAGAGATGAACACATGCATTAAATATCATTCTTACCTAAAGGAAGGTTATGGCGCCAATATGGATGATGAGGATTGGAACAGAGATCTCCCTTTCTGCAAGTCCACCAAAATGAACCAACTGTTCCATTCTGACATTCCTGTTAAACAGCACAAAAGTCACTTCTTTTAAGAAGAGTTTTGTGCAGTGCACCAAAAGGTCACAACAGCAACCAGCTGAATTGAATATCCCTGTTTGCACAAAAAGGCACAGAGGAAACAGTCAGAGTCTCGAACAATTACAGGCAAAAAAATTGGCTAAACTTGTCAGAGTCTCAAACAATTACAGGCAAAAACAGTGGCATGGCTTCATTTTTACCAGGGACATTATATTAAGAACAGCTAAGGCTGCGTTCGGTTCACAGGTTTGTTGCAGGATTTTCATAGGAACACAATTCCTATGGTATTCTTTCCCTTCCAACCGTTCGAAACACGGGAAAGGTGATTAGTGTTTCATAGGAAAGTTGGTCTGGTAGTACTGATTCCATCGGATTAGAAACATCCACGCGCTGCTCCACCTGCTAGAGGCGCTCGCTGCCATGCGTTAGACAGGTTGCTGTTGGCAGGCGCTCGCTGCCATGCGTTAGACAGGTTGCTGTGCTGTGTTTGCCCGAATAAAAAATCAACCTATGTGTGGTACGTGAGGTGAGGACAAGATTAGTCACTGTGCAGCTGAATAAACAAATAGCATCTCATACCTGCCAAGCATGCTACTCTAAAAAACAAATATGTACATTTAAGTAGTCCATCCGAACACATTCTCTTGAGAGTTTCCTCGGTTCGTTGTTCCATAGTTTTATACCTACATTCCTTTCCTATTCGGTCCTCTTTTCTCCCCTTTATTCCGACCGAGCCTAAATATTTGGTATAAGGGCATGGGCGGTGGGTGCACCAACAAGACAACACCATGTACGTAAATAGGGGCATAAAGTGGTGATTCATAGTTTGTTGCCCCGAGAAACAAACATCCAAGAAACATATCTGGGTTGGTCCCATTTTTGTTCACTCTAGCCACCTACTCCTATGTATGGATAGCAAATCTAGTCCTAGTCATACCACTGTGTATAGCGTTACCCCTATATTTCCCTTTTCGACCAAGAGACCGGTTGGATGACCAGTCTGTACTACTTTCATCCCCTTTCCTTCCTGTTTGTACCAAGTCCGATGTACATACTAAATTCCCCCACCCCTACTTTATTTCAATGACAAGTATTTTCGGACGGAGGGAGTACAAGATTCGACTCCATGAAGTAGCTTTACCTCTAACAATAGAAGAAAAAAAAGGTGACGTTGGACCATCCGATCGAGAGGGGCTGAGAGGTAGAAAATGATGCACATGCAGCGACGTAGCAAGCTGGGGAAGTAGAGCTAAGGCGGTTTCGAACGAAGATATACCTGAAGGTCGTCGGGATGTGGATAGGTGGGCGGCGGGAGGACGGATCCGCCCACAGGCAACGACGAAGGGATCGGAGGACCTCCCGCGCCGGTGCTCGGCCAGAGATAACGGTGCGGCCGGCAGTGGGTCTCCTCCCTCGCTGTTGACGACGGCCTAAACGCTGCCCCTCCTCCCCTTCACCAGCGGAGGGGGATACATCCGGATCTGTAACCAGCGGTGAGGATAGAAAGCCAGTGTTTTTTTAAGGGAGAAAGACAGTGTTACTACCCCTATCTTGTTTAGATTTGGAGAGGATGAGAGTGTGTGAATAGAGCAGCCCTAGCAAGCAAGTGCGGAGGCTCCGGCCTATATATAAGTAGTGGGGTAGTTTTCCTTTTTCACTCCATCAAAACAATCGTTTAAAATAGTGTACTACTCCTACATGCCAGGTCGCGGTTTTTTTTAGTTGTTGATTGTTTTTTGAGATAGCTACCCGCTTGTTCCAAGTGGTGTTACGGTGTGCCAGGTCGCACTTTGTATCGTTCAAGTCTGGTACTACAAGTCCCTCCATTAAATGAACAACCACCCCCTCGTAAAAATTGTGAACAAGCCCACGGCTAAAATTAGCGGAAACGTGGGTTGCCCCAACATGCATTATTATTTATATTTTCTACTCCCTCCATTCCTAAATATAAGTCTTTTTTATTAGCCACACCTAAGACAAGAATTTTTTTATTAGCAATGAACCCCACATGTCATAGACACAAAAATTGTGGCAAGATTCCCTTAGGCAAGCCAAAGTGTGTCTAACAATTTGAGCAACTCAGGTTAGGAAAGTGTGGCAAGTGTGGGAAAAATAATGTGGCAACATAAGACAAACATAGTCACAATCCAAACAGCCCCGTAATTTTTTGTGACATGCATGAAAATTTGGTTAGTTAAATTTATAGTCAAAATTTGGCAAGGTGCATCAAATCAACACATGCAAGTATCAAAAGGAAAGTCACGGCATGCATGCATGCGTTGTACTCCCTCCGTTTCCAAATATAAGTCTTTTTAGAGATTGCAACAAGTGACTACATATGAAGCAGAATATGTCTACTCCTACATAGTACGAAGTAGCCCATTTGAAATGTGTAAAAAGACTTTTATCGAGTGCAGTGATTTGATGTGTCGCGTCAACTCGTACAAGACTGAGAAATTTGATTACCACGACGCCCTCTCCCTCGCGGACGAGGTCCGGTGCCTTAACTGCACCTGCCTTTGGCTGCATAACAGGTGGGCTAACCACCTGTTGGGCCCACCTGTCATAGACGCAAAGGCAGGAGCAGTAAGTAGAAGCTTTCGCTACACGCTATCTCTCCCGCACGAGGTGGACGGACATGCAGCAGTGGATTCGATACTGTAGAAGTAGGAGTAACATCATTGTTCGTCTTCTCGAAGAGGCGAAGAGCCAAGCGCAAACCGAACGTGGCAGTTGCAAACGCTCGCGTGGTGCGGTTCCTTGGAGTACTAGCCAGGCTCTTGCACGAGACAAAATTGCTACTCCCTCCGTTCCTAAATAATTGTCTTTCTAGAGATTTCAACAAGTGACTACATATGGAGCAAAATGAATGAATCTACACTTTAAAACATGTCTACATACATCTGTATGTTGTAGTGAAAGACAATTATTTGGGAATGGAGGGAGTATTGTTTAACAATTAAACTCCATTATCCATTGGTTGATACTCATTCTGCATAGGTCCACGCGCTTAGCACCATTTCTTCCTGGGGTCACCAATGTTTATTTGCTAATTAATAGCATTCCATGCAATGAACTAGCCATTGCAAGTCATTAAAAGCATGCACACCTCTCATCTCTTATTGGTTGATACATATGTCAAGAAACAAGAAACAAGGTAGAAATTAATGCACCGCGCCTAAGTGTTTTGGGATTATTTGGTTTTCGTAAGATTACTTTCTAGAGAGGGAGTAGTATAGACCTGTAAACAGGAAAGGAGTATTTGCCTTTCTAGAGATTTCAACAAGTGACTAGACTACACCGTGTGCAGTACGCCCTCCCTTCCGGTTTATAGGGCTCAAATCTCAAATCTCATGAACCAAGGCATTTTGCGATTGGAGGAATGTACTGTATCTCGTACTTTACAAAACTACCCTAATTAAACTCATGCATTAATTACGTAGTTCTCTCGTTTTCCTCTCCGCCTTGGTCGCGGTGCACAATATTGAGCACTCCTATATGACTAGCCGCTCTATCTACATGCAGGACATTTCAAAGCATCCGGGCCCACGTGCCATCCACCAAATCACAGCGAGGTGCTACAGTCGAGACTCACCTGTCACCCCCGTGTGGCCGTCATGACCCTCATATCATAAAACCCACACCTTCAGCAGTGGTAAGGTGGCCTCCAAGTTGGACTGGACGAAGCAACCATCATTTCATTGGAACGCTCGTTCAAGCCCTTTCTTCCCTTTCTTGAAGAAAACCTCACTCCAGGCTACTCACTTCTGCCATTTTTCTTCTCTACCGACGAAGGAAAGGTGGGCGAATCAGTTATGCTGCTATATTTTCATTCCAATAATCTTCTTTTTGCGAAGCATCGACCGATTCTCACATCCTATTCTTTTCCCGTTTTCATTGCGATTGTGGTTTCCTTTCGATTGCTTTTTGTTTGTCGGTTCATTGATGGATCCGGAGCACTAGGCAAAGAGTTGCGGCGGACAACCCACTGGAGATAGAGATCTCCGTGAAGCGAGCACCGACCAACGAGTTGACCATGTTGGCGGGCCAACCCATGGAGACGAAGAACTCCAAGAAACAAGCACCGCCAAAGAGTTGAGGGCGTTGGCGGACGAACTCCTCAAAGAAAGTTGGAAGAACAGCAAGGGCCCCACCGTGCCTACCCGGGAACTCGATTGCCACCTATGTGAGGCTCAAGACCGAGTTTGAGGAGATAGTCGCCGTTGAAGCGGTATTCCCCGGCAAGGTGATGGCCCCATCGAGGACGAGGAGATGGCCCCGGAGGGATGAGATCCCCGTGAGCTGCACAAGGTAAAAAATAATGGCTTATTACCATAGTTGTGGTTTTGATTATTTGCAATGTGCTTGCTTTTTGATTATTTGCAATGTGCTTGCTAATATGTTAGGGTTGTGCAGAGCGGTGGTTGTCCTTGATGATTCGATGTCGTGGCCCGTCTGTTGGCATCGCCGAGATCGATTCGATGCCGCTGTCCATCCTGTGGACATCGCCCGAAGATCGATTCGATGTCATGGTCGATCCTGGGGACATCGCCTGTAAATCGATTCCCATGCCGATGTCCGTCTTGTGGTCATTGCCCGAGAGATCGATGACAAGAAATAGTTGGTCGCGCTAATCCTTGAGGTAGTTTGCATTGCCCTGTGTTTAATTACCAGAACGATGCGTGTTATCAAACCATCTTAGGGCTAGTGCACTGTCTTGTGTGGACGGATCTTGCTACTTTTGTTTGATAGTGAATCATGCGATGAATCATGCAAACCCTCTTCAAGTTATGGAAACAGATGTATCCTCACCAGCTTTTGATGTAATATATGGCATGCTTAGATGTAATTTTGAACTGTTTATCATATCAGCAGGGCTTGTTTGATGATTGTTGGTGTTAGTAGGCTAGCTACTGTGCGAGCTATAGTACTTGCAAAACACTCACCAAAGAGAAACGTTGGGGCTGATGAGCTTGTGGTACGCTTATACTTATCCCTCGTCGATCGACCAATAGCCATAGCTCCTAAAATTGTAGGCTTAGCGATCGATCAGACAATAGTCGACATACATTCAGGCCTCATTTGGTTCATAGGGTAGGAAAATCGTAGCAAAAGTACAGAGAACGTGCAGCACAAAATCATAGCAGTGCAGAGACGTACTCCCTCTGTTCCAAAATAGATGACCTAGGCGGGCTAGTTTGGCCTAGTGGGTTTCAGTGATATGACGTGGTACAGTGTCGTCCAGTCTTCGCGTGTGGTAGCAGTATTGCGGGTACATTAAGTTTTCTTGAAGAAGCGGAATTCAACGAAGTCATGATGGTTCCTTCGTCCGAACAACTTACAGTGGGAAAGGTTCGGCCTGCGATATGACCGAGGTAGACCAGGATAATTTTGTGCATGGCAGGTGGACCAGGATGGTCGACGTCCCACATGTCGGCGAATGAAAGTATTCTTTCCGATATAGAGGACGAGCAACGAGTATTCATTGTTTATTTTTTATGAAAGCTATTGTCTCCACTGTTACTCCTTGACTTTGCCAATGCCTCTCTCTCCTCCACATAAGCGAGGACTACTCCCTCCGTTCCCAAATATTTGTCTTTCTAGCCATCTCAAATGGACTACAACATACGGATGTATGTAGACATGTTTTAAATTGTAGATTCACTCATTTTGCTCTGTATGTAGTCATTTGTTGAAATCTCTAGAAAGACAATTATTTAGGAACAGAGGGAGTACTTGCTATGCATGGAGCGGGCAGCTGGCGTCTTGAGGGGCCAGGGCGGTGAGAGCGGGCTCCGGAAGCGGTCCGGACTCCAGCATGGCCCACCTCACATTATCACCGTATATTTCTTGGAGTCCGTGCGCGGCGGGCGGGCGATCTCTTCTCCCTCCCCCGTTTCTCTCTTCTCAGCCAACGCCCGCCGAGCGATTAGATTTCGACTATCGACGGTTTATTCAATTACGGTCCCACATGTCAGTGAAATTGCAAGACAACGTGTGTCCCTTCTGGTGATCAGCGTGCGAGCCGGACTGTCGGGGTTGCGACGTGTACGAGTCGTAAGTGTGTCGCCTTTTCCTTTAGAACTTGCGATGCGTAACATTTTCGCTCGATCGATCGATAGAAATCCAGAACAAAATGACGAGGGCGGTGCTTTCCCGCTCGTTAGGCGGGCTAGTTCGAGTGATATGACGGGCTAAAGTGCCGTCCACTTGCTCCATTTTTATGTAAGCAAGAGTTTACACTCTTACGCGGGAGGAGTGCGAAACACCGCAGATCTGATTTTGATCGAGGGATAATTGTTCCCTGCCAAATAATGGAGGATTGTTAACGATTATAGCATGATAGTTAGGGCATCTCCAGCGCTTGCCCACAAATTTACACCGGCATATGTCCGAGGACACTGATGGATGACATCCGATGCTGCCCGCATACCTTTTGACAACTATATGAACTAACCGGACGAAATTCGTGCAAACAAAGCAAATTTCAAATTGATCGGATGAAATTCATTACATTTCGAGAACTTTTCCTATAAACTGGATGAAATTCATTACATATTTCGCACAAACCGTACTAAAACCTACTGTAAACCTAATCTAAACGATCGCTGGTCCCCGACCACCATGTCCGGCCATGAACCCGAGAAAGCAGGCCATTGCCTTTGCCTCCTCCTTATCCGCCTCGATAACCTCCTCCTCCGGAGCACAAGGTTATGAAGATTTCCGCCTCCACATCGCCATCAAGCGGCTAATCGGCCACCGATTTTTATCCCACCAAGCTTGGCGTCGACTGAGTGGAGGAGCGGTGGCCTTCCTAGGACCAGAGCGGTGGCGACCTACCGTGTACTACTCTTCCTCGCTGTCGGCTGCGCCCGCGCACACACGCCGGCTTCGTGGTCGTGGCGGCGGAGGGCGGCCGGGGGGAGCTGGTGATCTCCTTCATTTGCTCCTGCGACAGTACGTCGAAGAGAGCTTTGGAGCGCTCCCGGAGCGGAGCCGCCGATGTCCCTCGTCTGCTCCTGTGACAGTACGTCCAAGAGAGCTTCGGAGCGCCAGGATGCCATGGTTGAAGTGGTGCCGACAGAAGGAAGGGACCAGAGGAGAATAAGTGTGGGTCTTTAGCTATGGCTGGGAGCTGGGGCTCAAGTTAATATAGCGGGCGAATGGCAATGAGCTGCGACAGACGAATGGACAACTGGCGTCGGAGTAGGTTCGTCGGGCGTGAATGGTGACTTAACTGCAGATGCGTTTGGATTACTGACATGTGGGCAGAACGGGCGTCTGGCCCGCATGTCAGTGACACACCAATTGCACCTGAAGTTAAGTCTGGTGAATGCGGCATTGATATTCTGGAGAGACGGTGACCGTTTCAGGCGGGAAGCGCGCGCTAGCGATGGAAGGGGTTTCGGTGTGCAGTGGCACTAAGATTGGTCGCTCACGATAGTACATACTCCGTACCATACTACCATAGTACCCTCTCTAGCTTAGGTTGTTTTATAGATTGTCGTTGTGATGGACGATATACATGAGCAAGGCGGTCCGAGTATGACCGTTGGTGTTGAGCCAGGTGAATACATGCTCGGCGTTCGCGTAGGCCTCCATCAAACGTCTAAACAGTAATGTCAGGCAACGCCGGGGCGCGCAGGTGATGGGCTCGCCGTTTGCGTTGCGCCATGAGCAGGACTTTGATTTAGAGGGCGACGTGCATGCATTAGCATGCTTTGACAGCGTGAGCGTGAGTGTCTGACGTGAAGTATTTCATTTTCATTTGGCTGACGAGGGTGCGTTGCAGCGACGAGTCCGTGGTTTGATTCCCCACATACGCATAATTTTGGTTTTTACAAAATTTCTTTCTCCATTCACAGGTAGGCCCGCGTAGATAGATAAAGAACACGAGCTGATGAGGCGCATGCGGACTGTTTGACTGGTCAACCATACAAATACGGAGCTATACGCTGAGCCAGTGACCGTATAATCACCATATCTCGTATACAATGATCAAAGTGAACTATCAAGACAAGTTCGATGACCGCCAATGCATTTTACTCGGTAATAAATGACCAGGATTGAAGGGGAATCCTAATTTGCTTCGTCTTCTGTCCTTGAGCTCTTGACAAACCAATGCACTATACGGTTGTCCGCCACTCCACCCGAGCTCTCACCAGCGTCGTTCATGCCACCGCGCCGCACACTAACCGATAAGGCAGCGATGGCATCCCGCCGCCGAAGTTCCTCGCCGCCACCTAACGCACACAAAATGGTAGGGAAGCGATGGCATCCCGCCGTGCGAGTTCATCGCCGCTCGCGACCTCACAACTATGTGGGAGGAATTTGAAGATGCCAAGGCGAATGGGGTAGAGCAAGAAAGCGGCCAAAGCCGCCTGAGGGAGCAAGAAGTAGAAAGCACTCAAGAAAAGAGAGGCCCACCGCCGCAAGAAAGAAAAGGACGCACGCGCTGCTGCGGAGAGGTCGGCGGAGATCCAAGCACGGTGGGGTGTCACCGACAAAGCCGGAAAGGAGAACGACGGCGTCTGGCCAGCATGTGAGAAGTAGTAGTACTAGTAGTAGTTAGTGTGTGTGTGTCTGTGTCTGAGTACGAGCATGTACCAGTACTACTAGTTACTACTGTAGTTTTTAGAGCAAATTACCAGTACATTGGCCTAGACTAAATGGAAACATTCCTATCCTATGCATCAAATGGCATCTCTTTCTCTATAGGAATTGAGATGCATATCATCTCACTTCCTATGATTTTCATATTCCTATCCTATGAACGAAAGGAGGCCTCTGTTGGAGTAAATCTGTAGCTAGCAAGATCTGCTGGTACAGTAGTTTTCTTCAAGCGGAATTCAACGAAGTCATGATGGTTCCTTCGTCCGAGCAACTTCAAAGTGGGAAGTGGGCCTGTGATTTGACGGCTCATTAGTCATTGTTCTGCGGCGCGACGACTGGGTGACTCTCCTTGGAGTTCTGCGTGCATGGCAAGTGGACCGGGATGGTCGACGTCCCACATGTTGGCAAATGGAAGTATCCTTTCCGATATCGAGGAGCAAGGAAACCGCGTGGTATAGTATCACTGCTGATTGGTTCGCAAAAAAAATAGTATCACTGCCGATTTATAATTATTTTTATTTCGATGAATGCTAGCGTTTCAACTCTTACGACGAAGGGTGCCAAACACGGCGCGTCTTTGGATGTCCCACGTCGGCGAAAGAGTGGGACATGAACAGCGTGGTAGAGCCCAGATAGAAAAAACAGCGTGGTAGGCGTCTCCACTTCTTCCACTTACGGGTCGGAGACCATACGTAGTAGTAGTACTTAGTGGTATGAACGATACAAAGTGCGACCTGGAGATAAAGACACGTCTAGTTGGAAGGTCTCGGGGCATACACGTAAACAAATATAAAATTTAATATGTGCCTCCAACTAATATAGTAGTAGTAGAGTACTTAGGCACGTAGTCCATAACATCACCGTGCATTGCACGTACAACATTTAGTGTTAGTACGTAGTAAGAGACAAATGCTGCCCAAGATTTCCCTTCTCGACCTACTTTTGGGTGTTTGGTAGAGTGTATGGAGGGTGCATGAGTCCACACTAGTTTAGCACAAATACACTAGAAGCATGCATGAAGAGAGCATGCATGAAGAGGGTGTTGAGTTGAGCATGCATGAAGAGGAACAACTATTTGAGGCGAACGCAACCAAACACACCCTCGTATGCCACGCATGTTCATACCATTTGTGCCTTTCTACTTCACTTATGCGCTACATTACTCAGGTTAAAGACGTCCACCACGGGTACATGTCCGTCTCGTAGTTCCAGTCCCACGTGTTCTTCATATAGATGGAATGATCGTTGCATAACACGTGCACCTTGATGCTAGATGTCTCGCGTGTTGGCAAAAGGATGAACAAAGCTCACGTAAAAAAATAGAGTGGAAGAACAATAGATTCCGGATGACCGAGAAGGAGCAAGGAACCTCGTGGTGGAGCGCCCTGCACTCATAATATTTAATATTATTCAGCGATATAAAATTAACCAATCATCTCCACGATGGATTGGAAGAGTACGAAACACGGCAGCCCAAGTGTAGTTACATCATACTAGTACATGGCTAACCCACGCTATCACCATATTTCTTGGCTTCCATGCGACACCTATCTCTAGTAATCCAGCAGCTGTATCGCTTCTCCTCCTCGTCTCTATCAAAGTGCGGCGGGCTGGCGTTTTCGCCGTCTATTGAGGTCGGTTAACTATCACATGTTAGCGACATGCCAAGAGCATTCTAAAAAATTCCTTTCACGTTCCGTTTTCAAAAGAAAAAATCCTTTCACGCATTTAATTTGCTGTATGCTTTGAGCAACTTGCATGTCCTATCTGCTCTGTTTGATACTCTAACTTAGCTAGAGGTTAGACTAACTCATGACTAACCCTAACTAACTATAGCCAAAGAGGTGTTTGGGTGACAGGTTAGATTGACAATAAATGCACTTCATGGAGAGAGAAAGTGATTTTTCAGTGGTCCCAATGAGAACTATCTCGATTAGCACCTCTTGGGTGGGATAGTTTTTTGGTGGGTTCGGTGCAACTTGCTCCAATTTAAACCCTCATGCTTGGATACTTTAGGACTATTTGAGCCCCAACTAGCTCAAACTAACTCTAACCCATGGATCCAAACAGGGCCTATGACCAGTCTTGACGCGGAGCAGTCGCGTACACCGGGAAGCGGCGCTCTCTCGGCCGTCGCGCCACTTCAAAGCTGGCGCCAGTGAGAGGTCGCCTCCGCTCTGGCCGGTCATTAATGCGGCACTGACGCTCCAGGGCAACGCTGACCGTTTCACGCGGGAAGCGCGCGCTGGCAAGGGAGTATAGGTTTTGAACCGTTTCAGGTGTAGTAGTAATGGTAGTTTGCAAAACTACTCAATTATTGCACTCACTTTCCTAAGAAATTGTGGTGAAAACGTTACTCCATAGCCCGCTTCCCTTCTCCTTCCTGCTTGTGATTTACGTGGCCATGTTAACGTGGTTGTGTCAAAAAAATGTCACTTCCTGCTCGTGATTTGCGTTATATAATTACAAGCAAGATTCTCGTGCATTGCACGGAACATCAATATGCATTCTTTTACAAAACACCTGTTGTGATTGACCCATGCAGGAGTAATCCCATGTGTAAAAACTAATGATATCTCGAGAATTTTATCGGAAAACTGGTATCTCGAGAATGTCATCGAAAAAATGAAAGATGAGAGATAAGGCGAGGAGGAGTGGAGCGTGGTGGTGACTGGTGGTCGGAATGGGCGGAGGCATGGGGATGGACGGCGCCGGGAGGCGGCGGCCACCATGCATGCTAGATTGTTCCAGAGACTTATTCCTTTTTTAATTGCTGAGCAATGAGGTTGCGGGAGATAATGATGTGGAGAGAGGTGCGGGTATCTTTTGTAAAATTATCATAGTTTGCTTTCTATCCGTCAGATATAGATCATACGGTCTGTATTACAAGATGGCAGGCACACCATCATCGCCAACTCATTTTTTATAAGGGTACAGATGATAAGTTTGCTGACTAGTACTAAAGTAAAGTGGAATCTGTCCATGTTATGCAAGTAAATAAAGGTGATTGTTTATCATACGGGTAAGGTTGGATGAAGGGTGGTAGGAACAAATGCTCCGCCTAGAGCATGTGTGTGTGAGATGGAGTCTTAGTGTGTGTGTGTGTGTGTGTGTGTGTGTGTGTGTGTGTGTGTGAGAGAGAGAGAGAGAGAGAGAGAGAGGAGAGAGAGAGATGGAGTCTTAGTGTGTGTGTGTGAGAGAGAGAGAGAGAGATGGAGTCTAAGTGTGTGTGGGGAGGAGGGGTGCGTGTGTGTGTGTGTGTGTGTGTGTGTGTGTGTGTGTGTGTGTGTGTGTGTGTGAGAGAGAGAGAGAGATGGAGTCTTAGTGTGTGTGTGTGGGGGGGCGTGCGTGCGTGTGTGTGTGTGTGTGTGTGTGTGTGTGTGTGTGTGTGTGTGTGTGTGTGTGTGTCGCGGGGTCCTCTGTGGCGGATGTAATTTAAGTGTGCATGGCTTCATCATAGAGAGGTGATGTGTATGGCAGAGGCCACCAACGATGGGGTGCGAGAGAGAAAATGCCCGTAGAGAGGGAAGAGAAGGTGCATGCGCGTGAGAGGAGTCGACATCGAGAGAACGTGTTTGTTCGAGAGACACCGAGGAAGACTACTATATATCGATGGTGCATGTAGGCGGGAATTAAACAAAGGGATGCTCTTATTGGTTTGGGGATATAGGGAAGAGTGAGAGGCACGGGGGGGTAGCTAGAAGGAGATTGTTAAGTGTGAGTGTGTGTTTTGCCCATCCAAAGGAAGTTATGTGCACAAAAGAGGAGAACGATTTGATGTGGCGTTAGGATTGAGGGTAATTAACTATGTATGGAGACATAGAGACCTTGAGCGTGCATGTGTGAGAGGTATACATGTATACGTGGGATGTGTGTGTGTGTGTGCATGATCAAGATAAAAGAAAGAAGACATAAGTCATAAGATCAACGACATGGGAGAGGCGGGTCGGTATGACAATATGCATGCATGTGAGAATGCAGGAAGAAGGCCCGACAATTGAGCATGTGTTTTTGTCTTTAAGAGATAGTGGCGTGGGCTGGAGCATGCATCTATGGCGGCGAGAGGGGTGAGGCATAACGATTGTGCAAAAGAGATCAACCTATAAATGCATATGTATGGAGAGACATATATAGTGTGGGTGATAGGAAGCAAGACTCCGTGCGAGAAAGAAATGTTGACGGAGAAACTACAGATAGATACAGAGATGGAGATGCTAGCTAGAGGGACATCCGTTAGTTTGGGTGTTGGAGATGACCGTCGGGTGGTTCAAAGGGTGAAGTTATATATGTGTGTGAGAGGGCACTTGACTGCATGTAGAGAGAAACATATGTAGTGTGCGTGATAGGAATCAAGAGTGAGGGCGAGAAAGAAGGTTGATGGAGAAACAGATAAATAGAAAGATAAAGATGCTAGCTAGTGTGCGTTAGAGATAGAAGTCGAGTGGATCAGAAGGCTGGGTTATGTGTGTGGGTGTGAGAGAGATAGAGAGAGGGTGCATGTGAGTCACATACAAACAGATATCAGAGAGAAATGAGATCCAGAGAGACGGAGTTTTGTGTCTGCGAGAGAGAAAGATATTTCACAACGAGAGTGATAGCTAGAGAGACATATGAGGGAACACAAGATATCTCTAGGGAGAGAGGGTGTGTTTGAGCGACATACAAGAGAACAATGGAGAAATATGAGACCCTGGGAGACAGAGTTTGTGTTTGTGTGTGAGAAAGAGATATTGAAGAGGAAGAGTCGTAGGTTCTCATATCTAAGGAGCAAAAGACATCTCTGTATGAGGGGTGTGCGAGTGGCACACATGGGAATAGTTGAGAGAAATGAGACCCCAGGAGACAAAGGTTTGTGTTTGTGTGAGAGAAAGAGATTCCACATGGAGAATCATAGCTAGAGACACATAGCAGGGAGCGAGATATACTTAGAGAGAGATAGAGTGATGAAGGTCGAGGAAGAGAGTACCGTCGTGTGTTACGAAGATAAAAGATCATTGTCGACATACAGGTAGCACGAGAGATGCCTGAGAGACGATGAACACGTATAGGTCCAGAGAGATAGTCCTATATAAGCATGAGTGATAGCTATATGAGACGAATATCTGGATTAAAGGGGATTCAAATATTTAAACTGGAGATCACAACATCGATAATATCATAACGCAAATTGGTGTATCAAACATGCATATTCATTTGAATTTGGGCACACGTGTAATGTTATATAGTTTATCAATATTGGTGATCCATAGATTCTTCAATTACAAACAATGCATGGTTTATATGCAATTAATGTCTAAACGGGATTAAACTATATGTTGCGTGTGTGAAACACATTATACATGTTTGAGAAGTTAAAAACCCGCATGAAACACACATTGATTGGAGACAGTTAGCGAGGAATGCATACATTGGATTTCAACATAAAGTGGTTTCAAATATTTGAAAATCCAAATTGATGGATACAACCTTATGAATCTGAGATCATGCCATTTGTAAACCATATTTATGTATAAATGGTGTTGTGCTTTTGAAAGTATATATAAAAATGATGTATATAGAATGTAATTCCAATTGAAAATGGATCCCGCCCGAAAAAAATAGTAGAATACAAGCGGGATTGAATTGAGTTGGCACGGTAAGCGTGCATTGTGCAAAATTTGAGCGAAGCGGGAAAGTCGCATAACCCGCTGAAACCAAAATCTGCGAGATGGAAATCACTACTGCCTATCCCTGCCACGCAAAGCCTATCTGCTGGATTTCTATAGTTTTCGATAGGGGTAGGTTTGTAATTTCACCCAAACATGACGTAACCGCCTCTCACCCGGATTCATACACGGTGGGCGCCAAAACATAGTGTGCCCTCGGCCGAAATCGACTCCCTCACCGATTCATATTCATACACGGTGGGCGCTAGAAACAAACTCTCGTCAGCAAATATTCGGTGTATGCGAGATTACCGTCCTATCCCCAACCGACTAATGTTGCTGTGATGTAGTAGAAATTTGAAACGGGGGCTAAGTTTGTAAATTTCCTCGCATTTGAGACAAGCGCGCCCTGAATACATGGTTCCCCTTCCTCTCTACCTCCCTTTTCCCCATTCGTACTCCGTGGGCGCCAAAACACCCTCTCCACCCCACCCTCCTCCGTCCGCCGCCGTCCGCCACCCCCTCCACCGCCGTCCTCCTCCACCATGCCGGAGCTGATACCCCGATGTCGGCGTCCATTACAAGAGATCGACCTCTCTCATCCACGCCTTCGGACCGGGATCCTTGCATCCCGTCCTCTCGCTTCATCCCCGCCGTCGTCCACCTTGCCGGCGCCACTCCTACGACCGTCTCATCCACCGCGCCCGCCGCCACCGTCTACCCTCCTAGATCTGCTTCCACGCCACCGACAGCCATCGCTACCGCAGCACCGTCAAATTCTCAGCAGATGCGTACACGGCGCCGCACCAGAGGCGGTACTCTTTCGTATCTGCTCAACTTATTTATCACAGCAAGAAAATAGATCGCCACTGCTTTACTCTGATTTCTTGTCTTGGTTGCGAAGTTGCCTTTGTCCGGTTTGCACCTTCAGATCCGCCATGGCACACTCAACACTATACTCCCAATGCTTATGGTATTCCCCTTTTATATTCCACACTAGTTAAATCACAGTAGAAAATTTCAAAATTGGGTCAATCGATTTTTCAGAGCTCGCCGGAGTTCGCCGGTGCGATCCAAGGGGCTCGGGTGGTTGTGGGGCCTCGCCGAACGAAGAAAACTCGACGCGGGTGGAGGGTGGGGGTGGCGGAGGAACACAGGTGGTGGCGGCCGGTGGTCCAGCCGGCGGCCCGTGCGGTGTTCTGTATGGGAAGAATTAAGAGACAAGGAAGAAGAAGGATTAGGAGACGTAGGATCTTCATCCAACCGCCTGAAATGGTCGAGAGACAGCTGGGAGTTGCATTCTTAATGCGCTCTGGTTCATCTTGTGTGGGCACTGCGCAACCAACATTTTATTATCCAAAATTTGCTTTCTCTTCTTTACCATGTTCGATAGTGCTGGCCTGTACGTGATCGATAGGCTTTCAATTACTAGCGGCAATACAACACCGTATTTTCAAGCCAGTTCCACTTTCCCGATTTATATATCGTGGTTATGGTGTACCCCTGTTATGTACACTATGATCTGCCTAGTTGTTGTGTGCTCTTGTTATCATGGTTTGGCAATAAACTATGTATACAGTATATTATGAACCTATCATCTGCCAGCTATCCTTACTTCTGGAGCCTATTTTTTTGTGTACTTGTGCCAGATTATATAAATGCACGCACGATATTACAGCACACATGAGCTCTCTCATCAGAATCCAGTGATAGCACATAAGTGTTTACAGGGGCACCCCTATATTAGAATATCATCTGCATTACAAAGATAATCTCACAACTATTTATGTTTTCATGGTTCTCAGATATTATACGCAATTACAATGAATATCAGAATCCGCGCATCAGAAGAATATTGTGGAACACTGCAATGACTTACAAAATTGGCACCAAGGCATTGAGTGCCATTCTGGAAGCAATGAAACTTGTACGCTCCCCACATGTTGATTCTTGTTCAGAATATCATCCTAATGACTATTCTAACCTCGAGGAGTCAAAGGCAGATGGCCTATCCTGTTCGCCCATCAAGGTGCATGTTCTAATTTGGCAAGGTTTTATTGATTGTGCGTATCTTGCATATGTTGTCTTGCATTTCTTCTACTTTGTTGCACCACCATCTGCTTAGTTTACTCATCATATAACTCGAGATGCCATGCCCATCCATTATCAATACATATTCCATCTGTCATCATACCATGTTTCTCCACTCAAATGTTGTTCTTGTGCATCAGACATCAAAAAGGAAGAGGGTGATTGCCGAACCTGAAGGAGCACCAGCAAAGTCCTTGAAAAACGTGGTGGTGCCAGAGAAATCAGACAGCGCCCCACTTATATTGGTTGTACAACCTGTGACACAAAACATAGGACCGACTCCAGCAGACTGTACCCATACTTCACTAGCCACACCACTAGCCCCACCACACAGGACCTGCACTCCAACAAAAGGTATACCGATTTCATTTGCCATAGCACCAGCCGTACCACGGAAAAATCCCACTCCAGCAAAAAGTATAGCAAGTCCACCGGCCGAAGACCTATCCCAACTGCAAAGACGGCCAATTCCTGCAGATTGGAACCCCATTCCATTTATTCCCAGTTTAAAAGACAATGCTTTCAATGTTGTTAGGGACTACGTGCATATATTCCCATCATGGGAAGATTATAGTGAAGACAAACACCATTTTCACATCTTCCTGTCCAACTTACGTGTAAGTGCTATTATTCATGGTTATTATTTTCCTGTTTTCTGTTGATCGAACACATCAATGATTTACATTACATTGTTGTAACTAGGTGAGGGTCAATCTGGATAGTCATGACGAGCAAAGCTTGCTTGTGCTTTTCAAGGAAGCATTGCAGCGAGATCGGTGTTACGAGGAAATCACACTTTGATGGCAAGTCTATAAAAGAATTTCTGGTGAAGTCTCCTGTGCTAAATTTAGAAGACATTGAATGGAAAAATCTTGTTATGCACTGGTCTCGTTCCCAGGATGAGGTACTGTCTATGAAATCACATGGCAATTTGAAATTCTACTTTTCCGCATGTGCCTTACGGATCTTTTTTGCAGGAAATCTGCTCGAAGAAGAATTCCGGTTTGAAAAGAACGACAGGATATCGCAAATATGCTGCCCGCTGCTTTGCTCTTGTTAGTACATGTTGTCTTGTATCACTGTACTTGCATACATACCTGGTTCATTATGTGACAGCAGTATGCATGATATCTTGCTTATCAATTGTTCGCTCCAAATTATCTGATCTGTATGAATGGTTACATTAGTGTAGAATATATCCAATGCCAATGAATTTTTTAGCTCTGCATTGTTCTTGTAAGTACATGATGTCCTTTATCAGTGTACTTATATTGACAGGTAGTTGTTCATGTACCATCACTCTGCAGCTTATTTTCCTTTGCCCTCCATTTTCTACACATCAGATTTATATTTACTCTTACCATAAGGTTGGTACTGAAGAAGTTTAGCTGTGCATTGCTCTTGGCTGTGACATTTGCCTGTATCGCTGCACAAACATTTATAGCTACTTGGTTATGTAGCATCACTCTTCATCTTATCTTAAATATTCTCCATTTTTTCGTATATTATCACATCTATATTTACTCTTAACAAAATGTAGAATAAAGGGAATGCTTATGAAGAACATTCTATGCTAAACTTCTTGAATTGCCCCCCCCCCCCATCAGCCGTTTATTTGGTTAGGCATGACTGCAACAGCTGTTTATTTTTGGTGTTTGCATCAAATTGCATGTTTAAAGTTTATTATGTAGTTCATAAACAAAAGTTTGTCCTTCTCAATTTAAGTTTTCAGTTGTACAACCAAGTTCCTTCTTCATACCATGTAAATTAAACTATCTGAGCAAGTGATCTTCTTTTGCACTGCATGTATGCTTCTGTTCTTCATCCGTAATCCAGTGGTGTGGTGAACCTACCCACTACAGCACAATGTCATATTCTGCAATGTCTTAACTATGAACAATGTCATATCACCCGCAAAAAAAAATTCTACTACTCCCTCCGTCCGAAAATACTTGTCATTGAAATGGATGTATCTAGATGTATTTTAGTTCTAGACACATCCATTTTGATGACAAGTAATTCCGGACGGAGGGAGTATTATTTAAACCGTCTCTTTATTTGCCAATCTGAAATGGGATATATTGACAGCACACTAACCATTGATACTTATGAGTTCTTGATCTGTAATCCAGTGGTGTCGTGAAGCTGCCAACTCCTTCACAATGTCATTTCCTGCCATGTCTTGACCTGAACAATACCATAATGTGTTAATGCAATTTTAAACTGTGTCACTTTATTAAATCAAGAAGAAATGTGATGAATTGTCAACCTTGATACTTTTATGTGCAAAACCTGTCATCTATCTCGCTTGTTTATCTTTGAGTGAGGAAGATATAAGTGTTGAACAAGCGCATCTCATCATCTTGCTCACTTGCTTTGCTGCAGCTCCCAGCAGGGCTAACCTTTCTTGAACTCTATTGAAGTGCTATCGGTTTTGTATATTAGTTTGTCGGCGTGTTTATTTGCACTGGTGGCGATCTTTGATGCCCAGTGTATGTAATCTGTTGTCTACTTGTGCTTTATTATCATAGTGCCGAACTTTGATGCCCAGTGGATGTAATATGCCGTAATTTGTTTATTGTATAGTCTAGGTTTTTTCTTATTCACGATGCTGCAGTTATTTTACTGTATATATATCCTGTCTTCGCAGTAAACCGGCCAAACCATAAAATTACGATACATAATCGGGCCGTCATGCAATCACGATGTATGATCCGCATCATGGGCCAGGTCAAACTGGCCCACTAGTAGATTCGGGCCTTTAATAGGCCGAGTAACCCCCGGCCCTCTTTTCGCAAGAAAACTCAATGGGCTTTAGGAGGCTGAGAAGTAGGTGGACTCAAAGCGTGCGAATAGCTCACGGGCCGGCAGCAGCCCGAAATGGACCCCGGCCCATGATTGTGCGAATCAATTCACGCGCTTTTAACAGGCCAAAGTTGTCTCGGTCCTTGTTTGGCCCAATCAGATATCGATCATGAAAGCAGGCGGATGCAAACCGGCCGTAGTTAGGCCCAACTATATGACGGGCTTTTAACAGGCCGAAATTAATATAGGGCCAAAATGTTAAATGGGCCCTTAACAGGCCGAAACTAATAACAGGCCAAATTACTAAATGGGCCTTTAGCAAGTGGGCCCAAAAGCATGGCGTCCAGTCAACAGGCCGAATCTGATATGGGCCATAATTGAGCCCAAAGCCTCTTAAAGCGCCGGACCTGATCTGGGCCGTGATTTGGCCCATAAAGTGGGAGGCTTTTTAACGGGCCGGATCTTATATGGGCCATTATTAGGCCCGGAACGTGGCAGGCCATTAATGGACCAGATCAAATATGGGCCGACATTTGGCCCAAAACATGGCAGCCAGTTAATGGGCCGGCCTACTAGGGTCCTCAAAATCTTGTGGGCCTACAGCTGGGCCGCCCATTAATGTCGGCGAAATCTCGTGGGCCTTTAGTGGGCCAGCCCATTATGATCCATAAGAATTTTGTGGGCCTTTACAGGCGGCCCATTATGGCACACAAAAATCTTGTGGGCCTTTACTGGGCCGGCCAAATATGGCCTGCGAAATCTTGTGGGCCTTTAGCTGGGCCAACCCATTATAGTCCGCAAAATCTCGTGGGCCTTTAACTGGGTCGGCCCATTATGGTCCACAAAATCTTGTGGGCCTTTAGTTGGGCCGGCCCATTTAAACTTGATGGGTCGTGCCACATGTCGACGTATCATAGGCGCCTTCTGTCCAATGAGTGGATGACATCTGTCCCAACGACGAGCCGACACGTGTTTCCTCCAGCCAATGATGATTTTACACGTGGAAATTTCCCATTGGTCGGGGCTGTTAATGGGTTATCGGATCCAAAATCCGACCCGATAGCTTAACGGTGTTCCGTTACGGTGGATGCCACGTGTCGGTCACCCTTGACGAAAGCACTTCGTGACGGCGCGATTTATCGTCATGGAAGTGGACACTTCCGTGATGATAATTTTGGTAATGTCATGGAACACTTCTACGACAAAGACGGTATGACTATCTTGATTCTGTCATAAATTTGTCATGGATGTACATGCATGACAAAAAACGCGACCTACTGTGACAAACACGTATCATCACGGAAGTGTATTTTTTTGTAGTGATAGAGACAAAAGCATAGTGCCCACAAAAGTTAGATAAATGTGAAGCTTTTGAGCGTGTGAGAGGACCTGGTGCTTCAATGTCATCGATGATCTTTTCAACTTGCACTTCTTTTGCAACGCGAGGATGAGCTGGTTGTCGTCGAGGAATTTGATCAGCATTTTCTTCAGCACCATTTTCTTCAGCATTTTTTTCAGATGCATCAGCTCGACGTTCTTCACGTTCTGGAATGAATTCTTTAGCAGATTCTTCAGTAGGAATGACGTCCTTAGTAGCCTTGAACTTGATATAATCCTCAGGTGCTGGTTCATCTATCACAGAAGGTAGGTGCTCTCTTTGCGAGCCATTAGTTTCATCGAACCGCACATCTACAGTTTCAACAATCTTGTGAAAAACATTGTTGAAGACTCTGTAGGTGTGTGAGTCTTTTCCGTAACCAAGCATAAAACCTTCATGTGCTTTCGGTGCAAATTTAGCATTGTGATGAGGATCTCTAATCCAACATTTAGCACCGAAGAATTTGAAATAACTCACATTCGGTTTCTTGTCAGTGAGGAGTTCATAGGCAGTCTTCTTGAAGAATTTGTGAAGATATACCCTGTTGATGATGTGGCATGCAGTGTAAATTGCCTCAATCCAGAAGTGACGATGCGTCTTGTACTCATCAAGCATAGTGCGAGCCATCTCAACAAGAGTTCTATTCTTGCGCTCCACTACGCCATTTTGCTGAGGAGTATAAGGAGCAGATAACTCATGAGTAATACCAAGTTCATCAAGATAGTCATCAAGACCAGAATTCTTGAACCCAGTTCCATTGTCACTCCTGATGTGCTTGATCTTCACACCAAAGTTGGTTGAAGCCCTCGAGGAAAATCGTTTGAAGACTTCCTGCACTTCATGTTTGTAAGTAACAATGTGTACCCATGTGTAACGAGAGTAATCATCAACAATAACAAAGCCATATAGAGATGCATCATTAGTGACTGTTGAGTAATGATTAGGACCAAAGAGGTCCATGTGAAGCAATTCAAATGATCGAGTATTGGTCATGATAGTCTTCGCTGGATGCTTGGCCTTGGTCATTTTTCCAGCTTCACAGGCTCCACACAAGTGATCCTTGAGGAATTTAACATTCTCAATGCCAATGACATGCTTCTTCTTCGCAAGCGTGTGCAAATTCCTCATGCCTGCGTGACCAAGTCGTCGATGCCATAGCCAGCCTTCTGAAGCTTTTGCAAGTAGGCACACGGCTGGTTGCGGTCCTGTAGAGAAATCAACTGTTGGGTAACGTAGTAATTTCAAAAATTTCCTACGCACACGCAAGACCATGGTGATGGCATAGCAACGAGAGGGGAGAGTGTCTGTCCACGTACCCTCGTAGACCGAAAGCGAAGCGTTATAACAACGCTGTTGATGTAGTCGACGCCTTCATGATCCGACCGATCCAAGCACCGAACGTCACGGCACCTCCGAGTTCTGCACACGCTCAGCTCGATGACGATCCCGGACTCCGATCCAGCAAAGTGTCGGGATGAGTTCCACAAGACGACGGCGTGGCAGGACGATGATGATGCTCCACCGACGCAGGGCTTCTCCTAAGCTCCGCGACGATATGACCTCTCGGCGCAGGGCTTCGCCTAAGCTCGCGACGATATGACGAAGTGGAATATGGTGGAGGGGGCACCGACACGGCTAAGGAACGATCCGTAGATCAACTTGTGTGTCATTGGGTGCCCCCTGCCTCGTGATATAAAGGAGCAAGGAAGGGCCGGCCAAGGAGGAGGAGGCGCGCCCAGGGGGAGTCCTACTCCCACAGGAGTAGGACTCCTCCTTTCCTAGTAGGAGTAGGAGAGAAGGAAGGGAATGGAGGAAGGGGTGCGGCCCTCCCCTAGTCCATTCGGACTAGGCCTTGGGCGCGTGGCCTGCCCTAGGCAGCCCTCTCTCTTTCCGCAGGCCCAATAAGGCCCAATACTCCTCCCCGCGAATTCCGTAACTCTCCCAGACTCGAAAATACCGAATCATTCGAACCTTTCCGAACTCCGAATATAGTCGTCAATATATCGATCTATACGCCTCGACCATTTCGAGACTCCTCGTCATGTCCCCGATCTCATCTGGGACTCGAACTCCTTCGGTACATCAAAACTCATAAACTCATAATATAACATCGCCATCGAAACCTTGCGTGCGGACCCTACGGGTTCGAGAACTATGTAGACATGACCTAGAACTATTCTCGGTCAATAACCAATAGCGGAACCTGGATGCCCATATTGGCTCCTACATATTCTACGAAGATCTTTATCGGTCAAACCGCATAACAACATACGTTGTTCCCTTTGTCATCGGTATGTTACTTGCCCGAGATTCGATCGTTGGTATCCAATACCTAGTTCAATCTCGTTACCGGAAAGTCTCTTTACTCGTTCCATAATGCATCATTCCGTAACTAACTCATTAGCTACATTGCTTGCAAGGCTTATAGTGATGTGCATTACCGAGAGGGCCCAGAGATACCTCTCCGACAATCGGAGGACAAAACCTAATCTCAAATACGCCAACCCAACATGTACCTTTGGAGACACCTGTAGTACTCCTTTATAATCACCCGATTCACGTTGTGACGTTTGGTAGCACCAAAGTGTTCCTCCGTAAACGGAGTTGCATAATCTCATAGTTACTGAGGAACATGTATAAGTCATGAAGAAAGCAATAGCAACATACTAAACGATCAAGTGCTAGGCTAACGGAATGGGTCATGTCAATCACATCATTCTCCTAATGATGTGATCCCGTTAATCAAATGACAACTCATGTCTATGGTTGGGAAACATAACCATCTTTGATTAACGAGCTAGTCAAGTAGAGGCATACTAGTGACACTCTTGTTTGTCTATGTATTCACACATGTATTATATTTCCTGTTAATACAATTCTAGCATGAATAATAAACATTTATCATGATATAAGGAAATAAATAATAACTTTATTATTGCCTCTAGGGCATATTTCCTTCAGTCTCCCACTTGCACTAGAGTCAATAATCTAGTTCACATCGCTATGTGATTTAACATCAATAGTTCACATCTATATGTGGTTAACACCCATAGTTCACATCGACATGTGACCAACACCCAAAGGGTTTACTAGAGTCAGTAATCTAGTTCACATCGCTATGTGATTAACACCCAAAGAGTACTAAGGTGTGATCATGTTTTGCTTGTGAGATAATTTTAGTCAACGGTCTGCATCACATTCAGAGCCGTAAGCATTTTGCAAATTTCTATGTCTATAATGCTCGCACGGAGCTACTCTAGCTAATTGCTCCCACTTTCAATATGTATCCAGATTGAGACTCGAGTCATCTAGATTAGTGTTAAAACTTGCATCGACGTAACCCTTTACGACTTAACCTTTTTTACTTCCATAATCGAGAAACATATCCTTATTCTACTAAGGATAATTTTGACCGCCGCCATTGATCTACTCCTAGATCACTATTGCACTCCTTGCCAAGCTTAGTGGTAGGGTATGCAATAGATCTGGTACCAAGATGACATACTTTATAGAACCTATGGCTAATGCATAGGAATGACTTTCATTCTCTTTCTATCTTCTGCCGTGGTCGGGTTTTGAGTCTTACTCAATCTCACACCTTGTAACACAGGCAAGAACTCTTTCTTTGACTGTTCCATTTTGAACTTCTTCAAAATCTTGTCAAGGTATGTATTCATTGAAAAACTTATCAAGCGCCTTGATCTATCTCAATAGATCTTGATGTTCAATATGTAAGCAGCTTCACCGAGGTCCTTCTTTGAAAAACTCCTTTCAAATATTCCTTTATGCTTTGCGAATAATTCTACATTATTTCCGATCAACAATATGTCATTCACATATACTTATCGAAATGTTGTAGTGCTCCCACTCACTTTCTTGTAAATACAGTCTTCTCCAAAAGTCATATAAAACCATATGCTTTGATCAACTCATCAAAGCGTATATTCCAACTCCGAGATGCTTGCACCAGTCCATTGATGGATCATTTGGAGCTTGCACATTTTGTTAGGTCCTTTAGGATTGACAAAACTTCTGGTTGCATCATATACAACTCTTCTTTAATAAATCCATTAAAGAATGTAGTTTTGACATCCATTTGCCAAATTTCATAAAATGTGGCAATTGCTAACATGATTCGGATAGACTTAAGCATCGTTACGAGTGAGAAAATCTCATCGTATTCAACACCTTGAACTTGTCGAAAACCTTTTGCAACAAGTCGAGCTTTGTAGATAGTAACACTACTATCAGTGTCCATCTTCCTCTTGAAGATCCATTTATTTAACATGGCTTGCTGATCATAGAGCAAGTCAATCAAAGTCCATACTTTGTTTTCATACATGGATCCTATCTCAGATTTCATGGCCTCAAACCATTTCGCGGAATCTGGGCTCATCATCGCTTCCTCGTAGTACGCGGTTGATGTAGTCGTACGTCTTCACGATCCGACCGATCCAAGCACCGAACGTCACGGCACCTCCGAAGTTACGCACACGCTCACTCGATGACGATCCCGGACTCGATCCAAGCAAAGTGTCGGGATGAGTTCCACAAGACGACGGCGCAGGACGATGATGAAGCTCCACCGACGCAGGGCTTCGCCTAAGCTCCGCGACGATATGACTTCTCCGGCGCAGGCTTCGCTTAAGCTCCATGACGATATGACCGAAGTGGAATATGGTGGAGGGGGCACCGACACGGCTAAGGAACGATCCGTAGATCAACTAGTGTGTCATGGGGTGCCCCCTGCCCCCGTATATAAAGGAGCAAGGGGAGGGCCGGCCAAGGAGGAGGAGGCGCGCCCAAGGGGGGAGTCCTACTAGTATTTTTTTTTCTGTTACTAGTGGCGCACCACATCCACGGTGCGCCACTAGTAAGTTTGAAATTTTTTGAATTTTTTTGCCGCTAGATCTTGAAAGCCCCGTAACTTTTTTTCTGTTAGGTTTTTGGGGATTTTGAAAATGTTTAACGGGGTTCCCCATGTTAAATTTGGATGTAACTTTTCGAGTAGATGATTTTTCATATAAAAAACTTTTTCATCCGAGTTAGTATGCAAAAGTTATGCCCATTTTACAAATTTCCATAGAGATTTTGCAAATGAAGTCGAAATTCATATTTGCAAATTTTCCCAACAACTAGACCACATATCACATGGGAAACTTATTTTCTTTTATTTTTTTGACATTTTCATCATTTTCTTTTATTTTATTTTTTAACTGAAAAGGCGATCCACGGGGGGGGGGGGGGTGTATTCGGTGGAAGGAACTACTAATGGCGCACCACTCCCACGGTGCGCCATTAGTAACTTGGCCACCTTCCACCGACGACGTACCATGGAAGGTGGAAGGTGGCCAAGTTACTAATAGCGCACCGTGGGGTGGTGCGCCATTAATAGTTGTTCAACTACTAATGGCGCACCACTCCCGCAGTGCGCCATTATTAGTTTTGAAAAAAATAATAAAAAAATGATTTTTTTTTTTAAAAAAACTTAGTAATGGCGCACCAGTGGAAAGTGCGCCATTACTAGTTAAAACTAGTAATGGCGCACCACTCCAAGGTGCGCCATTAGTAACAAAAAATTTTCTTATGTTTTTTTCCCAAACTACTAATGGCGCACCACACACCAGGTGCGCCATTAGTAATATATTACTAATGGCGCACCGAGACATGGTGCGCCATTAGAATATACTAATGGCGCACCACATCACAGGTGCGCCATTAGTAGCCATTCCATCTATAGCCCTTTTTGTAGTAGTGCTCCTATGTCCCCCGGCGCCCCCTTTTGCCTCTTTTCGTGTGCGGGTGTTAAACGGTCTCGGAATGGACCGAGGTTTGCCAAGCGGCCTTGGTATAGCACCGGTAGACCGCCTGTCAAGTTTCATGCCATTTGGAGGTCGTTTGATACTCCAACGGTTATCCGCGTAGCCCGAAACCCCCCTTTCTCTTTGCAGCCCAACACCCTTCCAAAGTGGCCCAAAACCCAGCAAACTCCCCTCCATGCTCTCGGTCGTTCGATCACGATCGTGTGGGCGAAAACCGCTCTCCATTTGGACTCTCGTAGCTCCCTCTACCTATAAATATGCATCTCTCCCCGAAATTTTCGTCCAAACCCTAGCTCCTTCCTCTTCCTCGCGCCGCCGGACATGTCCACCTTCACCGGACGTGTCCGCCCGTCCCCGCGCCGCCGCCGCAGCCAGTGGTGCGCCGCCACGTGGCAGCCGCCGCCGCCCGCCGCCGCCAGCAGCTGCCCTCCCTGCCAAGACGCCCGACCCGCCCGCTGGATCCGCGCCGCCATCTCCTTCTCGTCCATGGCGCCCGAAACCGCCAGTTCCGCCGCCGCCGCCTCGCCTCCGGCGCGGCGACCTCGCCCGCCGCCGGGATCCGCCCGCCGCCAGAACCGCCTCCCCATCGCCGTCTGCCCGCGCCAGCGCCGACGACATTTCCGACGACCGCCCGGTCGCGCCCGAGCCGCCGGCCCCTCGCCGAGCATCCTCCCGGCCGCCCGGCCCTCTCCAGCGCCCTCTTCGCCGTCCCCATCGTCTCCGGCGAAGCTCCGGCCCCGCCTCGGTTCGCGTGCCCGAACCCTAGATCTGGAATTTCGGAGGGTATATTTCACCAAGTCCTTTCTCTGATGATATTTTTATGCCTCCTTCATTGCATCATAACTTCATGCTCACTGCTCCGTTTCGTGCGTGTAATATGTCAAATTGTTTGTCTCAACGAGTACATCATTTCATTCCATTTCATCATATTCATTTGAGCTCATCTTGGTGCCTGAATCATCGTTGCAAGAGTGCTATATGATGTTAATCTGCTGAAACTGTTATAACTTGATGATTTGTCATTTTTGTTGCATTTGATGTGTGCATCCTATGAGGTTGATGTCTACATGTGTTTTGAACTATGTCATGCCATCTTCACATTGATTCTATCCATGTATTTTTGTGATTCATGTAGTGAGTGCATCAAGCTTGTTAAGTAGGGTACTTGCTGTTGCTGTTTTGCTTGTCTGAATCTGCTATATCATGATGCTATGTTAACCTGCTTCTACAAGTCATTCTATGCATAATATGGAGATGTTCACTAAGGATGTTTTGTTATACATGTCATGCTCTATCCATTCATGCCTCTGGTTGCATTTATAGCTTGCTGTAGATTGTTCATATCTTGCTCCAAAGTTGCTAAATAATGTTGCTGTCAGCCTGTTAACTTTAAGTTCATTTTTGCCATGTGTTTTGCTAGTGATCCATGCACCCTATGAACTTTATATTGCCATGTTTAGCTTCATAAACATGTCTTATTGCTGTTGTTTGCCTTGCCATGCCTTGTATTTCTCTGTGGTGAGTGGTTCAAGCTCACCAACATGCCTACTTATTGTTGTTCCTGCCATGTATGAATCTGTAATATAACTTGCCATGTTTACATGGGTGCCATCATATCTTCTGATCCTTTTTGGCTCATGGTCAGTAAGGGACTTTTGTTCTATGCAATTATTAGATTAATGTCATGCCTTTGTTTGCCTCAATAAGTTCCTGTAGCATTATGTTTGATAGCTCTAAACATTGCAATCTGATGTTATTTCTGCAAAGTCTGAAACTGTTATTATTTGCAATCTTGCCATGTGTGTTTGAGCATGTTCTAGTGATTTCCGGACATAGCTCAGTGTTCATGTTTGGTAATGCTTTACCTGTACTTCATGTCCATGGCTTTTGTTATCATGTTAAGATGATGTAGCTTGTTGTTTAGGTGCTTGCAATATGCCTAGTTGCTGTTGTGGACAGCTTGTCCTTTAAACTGGTATAGAGTGTATGTGTTGAACCGTTGCTCCGTTTTGAGTGTGCTCTATATGAAACTTGCTCGATTTTGCATGTAATTTCATATTATCATGTTGCATCCTTGTTTTGATGTGTTTTCTTGATGTTTGTATGCATTTTGCATCAATGCCATGTTCAACTTGTTTTGCTCATATCTTCTAGGCCGTAGCTCCGAACTAAATGAACTTTATATGTAACTTGACTAGAATTTCATGTAGATCATCGTGGTGCATCTTAACTTGATGTTTAACAACTTGAACATAAGGTTTATTCAGATCTGGACCAATTTCGAAATTTGCATATGAGGACTTACCGGAATTGTTATGTGTTGTTTCCGGCCTCATTTAAACTTGCTTTGATGTGTTGCTCTTGTATGCATCATCTCTTGCCATGAGTAGCTTAATGTAGCTTTGTCATGCATCATGCTTGGTTGTGCATCATGTCTCATTTATGTGTGGTGTGTTTACTTCGTTGTGTGCTTCTTTTCGATAGTTCCCGTTTCGTTGCAATCGTGAGGATTCGTTCGTCTCCGCTTGGTTCGTCTTCGTGGCTTCATCTTCTTCATGGACTCGTTCTTCTTCCTTGCGGGATTTCAGGCAAGATGACCGTCACCTTGGATCTCATTACTATCATTGCTATGCTAGTTGCTTCGTTCTTTCGCTATGCTGCGCTACCTATCACTTGTTCTTCAAGCCTCCCAAATTGCCATGAACCTCTAACCTTTTGTCACCCTTCCTAGCAAACCGTCGTTTGGCTATGTTACCGCTTTTGCTCAGCCCCTCTTATAGCGTTGCTAGTTGCAGGTGAAGTTGAAGATTGCTCCATGGTGGACAGGATTATGTTGGGATATCACAATATCTCTTATTTAATTAATGCATCTATATACTTGGTAAAGGGTGGAAGGCTCGGCCTATGCCTGGTGTTTTGTTCCACTCTTGCCGCCCTAGTTTCCTTCATATCGGTATTATGTTCCCAGATTTTGCGTCCCTAACGCGGTCGGGTGATTTATGGGACCCCCTTGACAGTTCGCTTTGAATAAGACTCCTCCAGCAAGGCCCAACCTTGGTTTTACCATTTGCCTCACCACCACCTACTTTTCCCTTGGGAGTAATTAACCCAAGGGTCATCTTTATTTAGCCCCCCTGTGCCAATGCTTGTCTAAGTGTTGGCCCGAACCGAGCCGCTCATGGGCCACCACGGGAAACTCGAGGCCTGGTTTTACTCAGAGGCGGTCTCATCCGGTGTTGCCCTGAGAACGAGATATGTGCAGCTCCTATCGGGATTGTCGGCACATCGGGCGGTCTTGCTGGTCTTGTTTTATTACTGTCAAAATATCTTGTAGCCGGGATTCCGAGACTGATCGGGTCTTCCCGGGGAGAAGGAATATCCTTCGTTGATCGCGAGAGCTTATCATGGGCTTGTTGGGACACCCCGCAGGTTTGAACTTTCAAAGCCGTGCCCGCGGTTATGTGGGAGATGGGAATTTGTTAATATCCGGTTGTAGTAAACTTGAAGTAAACTCTTCTACAATACACCAACCGTGTAAGCGTAACCGTGAGTGTCTCTTTTCGGGTTGATCGAGAGGAGAACACGGTTTCGGGTTATGTTTGACGTAGGTAGGAGTTCAGGATCACTTCTTGATCATTACTAGTTGACGACCGTTCCTTTGTTTCTCTTCTCGCTCTCATTTGCGTAAGTTAGCCACCATATCATGCTTAGTCGCTGCTGCAACCTCACCACTTTACCCCTTCCTTTCACTTTAAGCTTTGATAGTCTTGATACCCATGGTAATGGGATTGCTGAGTCCTCGTGGCTCACAGATTACTACACCACCAGTTGCAAGTACAGGTTTCGCGATGATCTTGACGCGAGAGCGATGTTTGCTTGTTTGGAGTTCTTCTTCTGCTTCTTCTTCGATCAGGGGATAGGTTCCAGGTCGGCAGCCTAGGCTAGCAGGGTGGATGTTGTTTGAGCTTCAGTTTATGTTTCATCCGTAGTCGGATGTTGATCTTGTATATGATGTTGATGTATTCTTGTGGCATTTGTGCCTTATGTATGTATCCCCATCTATTATGTAATGTTGATGTAATGATATCCACCTTGCAAAAGCATCTTCAAGATGCTCTTCTATCCTTGGTGGGACCTTCGAGTTCCTTTAGGATAGGGTCGCATCTTGGGCGTGACAACCACCCACATCTGAAGGGGTGGCAAAGAGTTCATCACTGCTCAGGCTTCCAATATGTACCATCAGCATTGATTTTCCTCTCAAAGGCAATACCCTCTTTCCTAGGGTTCCTTTTGAGGATCTGCTTTTTAAGCACATCACAAAGAGTCTGATGCCCTTTGAGGCTTTTGTACATGCCTGTCATGTACAGTTCCTTCAGCCCTGCATCGTCAGTGATACTAGCAATGACCTCAGATGAGGAATTAGTGATAGCAGAGGCAGGTGAAGAGTTTGTAACAATTGAAGCATTTGAACATTCAGGTGAAGAATTAGCAGATTCAGGTTCAATGCATTTTAAGCATGGAGGAACAAATTCTTCCTGAGCAGCGCTAATTTGTTGAGCAAGTAATGAATCGCGCTCCTTCTGAAGATCTTCATAACTCACTCTTAGCTTCTCAAGATCTTGCTTTCTTTGAAGAAATTCATAAGAAAGTTTCTCATGATCAGACAAGAGAGTGTTATGATGACCTTGAAGGCTGTCAAACCTAGACTGAAGTCTTTGAAGATTTTCAGTCAAGGCTTTAGTGCGATCCATTTCTTCACCCAACATATCATCACTTTTGTCTAGCATGTTTTGAACCTTTTCAAAAGCCCTTTGTTGTTTCACAGCAATCTTAGCAAGTTTAGAGTAGCTGGGCTTGAGGTTTTCATCAGATTCATTCTCACTAGATTCAGAGGAGGTATATTTGAGTACCTTGGCACCCTTTGCCATGAAGCAATAGGTGGGAGCGTAGTCATCATTGTCTTCATCAGCCTTGTTGGTGAGGTCATTTTCTTCAGAGTTGAAGATAGACTTGTCGATGAATACGAGAGCGAGAGCCGTGCTCGCCACACTGCACTCGGACTCCTCGGATGCCTCCTCTTCCTCATGTTCCTCGATTCAGCCTTAGAGTCCATTTCCTTGCCAATGAATGCCCGAGCCTTCTTGGAGCTGCTCTTCTTGTGAGATGAAGACTTGAGGATTTTGATGATGAAGATTCGACGATTTCTTCTTCTTCTTAGCGCCATCGTAACTGTAATCCTTGTATTTCTTCTTCTTTAATTCCTTTTCCCACTGAGGACAATCTTGAATATAGTGACCAGGTTTCTTGCATTTGTGGCATAGCCTCCTCTTGTAGTCACTGGATGAGGAATCACTGCTCCTTGAGGATTTTCCAAAGCGGCCACGTCTTGAGAAACTTTGGAACTTCTTCACAAGCAGTGCTAGCTCCTGGCTCAATTCTTCAGGATCACAAAGACTGCTACCAGAATCTTCACATTCAGATTCAGACACTGCCTTGGCCTTCAGGGCACGTGATTTGCCATAGCTCGAACCATAGAGATCTCTCTTTTCAGCAAGCTGGAACTCATGAGTATTTAGCCTCTCGAGGATATCAGCGGGATCAAGTGATTTGTAATCAGCACGTTCTTGTATCATCAATGCCAGAGTATCAAATGAGGAATCAAGCGATCTCAACAATTTCTTCACCACCTCATGGTCGGTGATGTCAGTGGCACCAAGCGCTTGAAGCTCATTTGAGATGTCAGTGAGGCGATCGAAGGTTTGTTGAACATTTTCATTGTCGAGTCTTTTGAAGCGGTTGAAGAGATTGCGAAGAACATCAACTCGAGAGTCACGCTGAGTTGAGACTCCTTCATTCACTTTGGACAGCCTATCCCAGATAAGCTTAGCAGTTTCCAAAGCACTCGCTCTTCCATATTGGCCACATATGATATTCTTCGCTTGAGAATCGAGTTGCTTGAATCTCTTCACATCGGTAGCGTTCAGTGAGGGTGAGACAGAGGGAACACCATTTTCCACAACATACCAGAGATCGTTATCAACTGCCTCAAGATGCATTCGCTCTTATTCTTCCAGTAGGGGTAGTCTGTCCCATCGAAGGTAGGACAGCCAGCAAAGACCTTGATCATACCTGCGGTCGACATAACTGAAACTCCAGGTGGTTAAACCAAAATCACACAGAACAAGGGAGTACCTTGCTCTGATACCAATTGAAAGTGCGTTATATCGACTAGAGGGGGGTGAATAGGCGATTTTTATGAATTCTTCACTGAGGAATTTGCCGGTGAGGAAATTCCTTAGCGAAGAACTACTTGCAGCGGAATAAGTACTCAGAAGTAAGCATAATAGAATACAGGCATGGTCATCATGATGAAATGAAGACAAGCACAGAGTACAAAAAGAGTAATCACAGGATAACACAAGATGAAGACAGATAGACTGAAGAAATTCAACTGAGGAAATTGAGAAAGTCTTCAGTCAAAGTCTTCAAACACAGATATGATGAAGCACTTAACACAGTAATGAGGAAATGAAAGAGTTGAGGAAATGGAACCAGTAAGCTTGGTGAAGACAATGATTTGGTAGACCAGTTCCAACTGCTGTCTCAGTTGTACATCTGGTTGGAGCGGCTGAGTATTTAAACTCGAGGACACCCAGTCCTGAGCACGCAGCTCAGGACACCAAGTCCTCACCGTATTCTCCTTGAACTAAGGTCACACAGACCACGTCCAATCACTCGTGGTAAGTCTTCACGCGACTTCTAAACCTTCACAAACTCGGTCACTCGGCGATCCACAATTCCTCTTGGATGCTCTAGACCATGATGCCTAACCGTCTGGAAGAAGCACGGTCTTCAAAGGTAATAAGCGTCGGATCCACGCAGGATCAACCTCTTCAGTGATGCTCAATCACTTTGGGTTTGTAGGTGTTTGGGTTTGAGTTTTCCTCGCTTGATGATTTTCAAAGTCCTCGGAGGATGGGATGCTCTCAATTGACAAGTGTCAGTTTCTCTCGGAACAGCCAACCAGCTAGTGGTTGTAGGGGGCGGCTATTTATAGCCTAGGGAGCAGCCCGACATGACAAGACATAAATGCCCTTCAATGATATGACCGTTAGGTGGATAAGATATTTTGGGACAGGTGGCCAGAGCACAAGAACGGTCGGAAATTTGAGTATCAAATTCCTCGGGCTATCATGTTCCTCACTGTAGGCAATTCAGACCGGTGAATTCCTAACTCCTCGGTCGAACAAATTTCTCAGCGACCGAAGAACTTCGCTCTCACATCAAGAAATTGACTGAACTGTATGAGATTTCCAATGGCTTCATTCAAGGGATTGGTAGGTGTAGGATTTTGAGTTGAGCATCACATTGAAATTTTTCCTTAGTATTTCCTCGACCCCCTTTAACCAAGACGGTGTTTCCTATGACTCAAGAAAGAGAAAAAGAAACTACGAAAACAAAAGTCTTCACGCTTCATGTTCCTCAAATGAATACCAAGTCTTCAAGGTCACACCAATTTCTTCACTTTCAAAGTCTTCAGAAAGTCTTCAGAATACAGAAGTATTCAGTCGAAGAACTTCATTTTTAGGGGTCGACTTTCTCTGTAAATATCAAACTCCTCATAGACTTATAGACCTGTGTACACTCATAAACTCATTAGTCCCTTAACCTATAAGTCTTCAATACACCAAAATCACTAAGGGGCACTAGATGCACTTACAAGGAAGAAGACAAGGCGCCGAACCTCCTGGGCAACCATTGCCCGTCGCGTCGGCGGTGAGCCGTGGCCGTGGCCGTGGCAGCCGCCCTCGCCGAGGGGTATGCCAACGACGGGTCGTTGCCGCCCTCGAGGTACGTCAGAACGCCCTCAAGGGTGCGGCCGGGGACACCCCACCACAGGTGGCGTTCCTCGCTGTTCTTCAGGCCGGCCACCATCGGGGCGCCGTTGGTGGACGCCATCCTCTCCTGCTGCCGGCGCTGGAAGTACGCCGTCCACGCCGCTTAGTTGTCAGCGGCGTACTGGGGGAGGGTGAGCTGGGCGTCGGTGAGGGAGCCGCGCATGACCTCGACCTCGTCGGCGAAGTAGGAGGGTTTCGCCACGGCGTTGGGCAACGGGGGAATGGGCACTCCCCCGTTGCTGAGCCTCCACCCCGTCGGCCCGGCGCGCATGTCCGGCGGTGCCGGGATGTTCGTCTAGAACAGGAGCCAAGATCCTGTTCACAGAGCGAGCGGCGGCCGAAGCCGTTGGCCGCCGCCTCATCTCCGGGGAAACGCTCGGCCATCAATAGAGGGAGGGCTCGACGGCGGCACACGGGAGAGGGAGGGCTCGGGAGAGGGAGGTCTCGGGAGAGGTAGAGCTCGGCGGCTAGGGCTGTGGCCAGAGGCGAGGGAGGCCACCGGCTTATATAGCCGCGCCGCGCCCGTATGTACGCGTGCGAGGGAGGGGAGGCGTCGGCGCGCCGCCCCGTGACGCGCCGCTCGTGAGGAATCAATGGTAAGGCTGACTGGCGGGAGCCTTGCCATTGATTCCCCGCGGGAAACCGAGGCGTTGGGGGGAAGACGACGCGCGGTGTCGCTGACGCGCTGGGCCCGCGGCTCTTTCGCGCCAAAACCGCCGCCCGGCGCCCGAAGCGCCCTGCGCGCTGGTTCGCCTGGGTCCGCCGGCGCTAATTTCGCCCAGCCGGGTAAAATCGGGCTCTGGGGGTGATTGGGCGATTTTGGCGCCGCGCAAAAAATCGTCTGGGGAGGCCTTTCTGGGGGCACGGCTGGAGATGCTCTTAGATGGTGTCTGTTGATGCAGTCGGGCCACATCTTAATACTTATAGGTGTAGCGACTTTGTTCGCCTCGAAGGTGGCTTTGGGTTGATTTTTATATTCATTTTGTCAGACTATGATGAAATCAATAAAGATGTTTGCATGCATCATTTTGATGCAGAGACCGGGGGTAATCCTCCTTTTCAAAAAAATAAAATGCCAAAACAATAAAGTAAATTTATCATGAAACACATTTTCCTGTCTTATATATTTGGTATTGTAAATGTTTGTATTTTATTTTATAAGCTTTGTAAAAGTTTTCAAAGTTTGATTGAGGAGAAATCTAATGTGCACAATATTCTGACATGGAGGCAGTAGCTTGAGAAACGGTAAAAAAAATATTCTCTCTAAATGCACAAAGACCACGTGCTAGACATGCATGACATTGGATAAGTAGAATATGTTGGTTGACAATAATTCGTTATGTGTGGAAGAGAGCGTATTTTTACGGGACAAGAAAAGTGGTGGCGAATGCAACAATCAGCTGAAGGTCATGATCAATAAATAATCTGGAACAGAACAAAATTGTAGTTTTTTTTTGCAGGGAATAAAAATGTAGTTACAACAAATAATACACAGAAATAAAATAAACAAGAACATATAGCAAGAAAAAAAGTGAATGAAACTCACAAAAACACACCCAAATTATCACAAGCGTTTTCACAAAGTCTCCCGCAAATGCCGTCTCTCGTGAAGCATGAACGACCGCTCCTTGGCACCTGGTGTCTCATTCATCAGCACATCTGCTCATGCTCGGCTTCTGCACATCGTCACGAGGTCGATCCCTGCTCATGACATATAGCCCAGACACCGTGCCATGTTGCCGCCTACTGGTGTACGCTATGCATCCAGTTGTCGACCGCCGCTTTGCACGTCGAGCACACGCTAGTATACTTCTACGGGGTTTTCTCCTTGAAAGGGTATGTACTTCTACGTACAACAACAGTAAGAACAGTGGCGGTGCCAGGAATCATATCATGTGTAGTCAATTGGGTGTTGTGTAGTCAAATGTATGAATTTACAAGATTTTGTTGCCTGATTTCTACATGTTGTATGATGTATTTATAAAAATACGTGTAGTCAATTGACCTCACAGGTCAAAGTGTGGCTTCGCCACTGAGTAATAACCGAGTTTCGTTATAATTAGGTTACAATCGAGAGATAGAAGGTTCTTCATACATGATGGTCCTTTATATAGCTATACAGCAGTGCTTCTCTTCGTATGACTATACGATGCAGACTCATTTACTATCCTATTTTGCTCACACTTAATTTTCATAAGAAGCAGCTTGATCTCTGCAACCAAATAACCACATGTCGATCTCGACAAGCCCCACCCCAGTCAAGGCCGACAATAGAACTATTTTCCATTCGAAAAGAAAAATGAGTTTCATGCTAGGTTTTTCTTTCTTTTTGAGGCAGTAAGAACTGAGTTCGTGCGGTGCAAGAATATTGGAGGGAACGCTTCCATAGCAATCACCAGCGTAGCAAACAGTAGTTTCCAGTAAATTAGGACTTTCATGACCGTCACCACGTAGCCCAATATAGAGGCTTGGTCGGCCAGCTACGGGAGGTCGTGGGCTGAATGCAGGTTGCCCTGGCCCAAGAAAATGGTGCACGCTATATTACTTCTTGTCTTGTTTTTAAGCGTTGCGCAGGACATGGTTAGCACCACATGGTATGTGTGGTAAGCAATTTCATATTTGAAATGATGCTGTTGAGTTATGAGGCTTTATTTAAGTGGTGATCTAGATAATAGAGAATGGAAGTAGATGAAAAATACAAAATAAAAAAACTGAAAAAGAAAAAATATATAAAAAAAAAGATCCTTATCACACACCGACATGGTGTGGTAGCAATTTTTTTGCCACTTTTGTTGGCTCGTGCCACGCGCTTTGCTTTTGTGTCTAACTGAGGTTGGCACTACCTCTTTCCCACTGGCCTCGGAAAAGAACTATTAGGACAAACATTAAACCAACAATTCCTTTGCTAGATCATTTTCAAAGCGGACCGCCCAAACCTCCTGCAAGTATCATGACCGAGTTGTCCGGACCCCGGAAGCTATCCAACACAGGTCTTTATCAGTCCCTCGAGCGGTCCAGACCATGTTTTTCCTGTAAACTGAAATCAAACGTGGAAGTTTTGCGGAAGTCTGGACATCCACATGACGAATTGAAAGCCACCACGTATTCCTCTTCTCTCTGCCCGGATGGCGAAAGGCTGTTGTTGTACTGCTATTTGGGTTTAGCGGAAGGATTAGTATGCTTAACGTTGGCGGATAGCATGTTTTAAAGTTAAGCGGAAGCCACTTAATCATTTTGTTTTATTTTTTTTTTCTTCAAATGCTTCATTTCATTTGGTCGAAGGTAGCTAGGCAAGTATGCTTTGGCGGAAGCTACAAGGATTATAGCTAAGCAAGCATGTTGTGCTTTGAATTAGTAGCTTCATTTTCATTTGGCGGCTAAGCAAGCATGGTGTGCTTTGAATTAGTAGCTTCATTTTCATTTGGCGGAAGCCTAGTTGAAGCCACCTTCCGCCATGCACCATGGTGCTTATTAGTACTACCTTGCTTTAAAGAACTATATGATTAGTAACCTTCCCCCAAATAACAAGCTACTAATCAAATCATAAATCACACTTGTTTTTTTTTAAGTTAAAAGAGGCGGAGATACGGTGGCTAGCTTTGGATGGCCAACTCCCGCATGTGTGTCCAGAGACCAGTCTGGACCAATTTTCGAACAAATACCGTGTTCGTTTGGAGGTCAGCGCAGGAGATGCCCTTACTAATAGTATGTACTAGTTTTTTCGTGGTACATAATTATACCCATAAGTGCTTTGAAATATGAATCTAATTATTTCGCAAAAAAAGTATGAATCTAATGCCATTATAGTTTTTTATACTCCATCCTTCTCAAAATAAGTGTCTTTGATTTAACACAGAGTCTAACATAATAAGTACTCCCTCCGGTCTAAAATAAGTGTCGCGGTTTCAAAACAGCGACACTTATTATGGATCGAATGTACACATCATCATGGAGGAAGCAATGTCGATGAAGATTGCCTCCCCAATGGTTTTCCCCTCCGGCAAAGTACCGGTGGAGGCCTCCAACTGGGATCGCGAAAGAATCGGCGGCGATAAAATTGATTCGGGTCTCGCTTTAGGGGTTTCTGGATTTTAGGAAATTTATAGGCCAAGAATTAGGTCAAGACGATACTCATGGGGAGCGCAAGCCTGGATGGCACCCCCTAGGGCGCGCCCCTTGAGCTTGGGGCGTCCTTGTGTGTCTTCTGGTCTCTCCCCGAAGCTTCTAGGGTCTCTTCTGGTGCAGAATAAATCACCATAAAGTTTAATCGTGTTTGGACTTCATTTGGTATGGTTTTTCTACGAAACAAGGAAATAGGCAAAAAAAAACAAGAACTGACACTTGGCACTAAGTCAATAGGTTAGTCCATAAAAATGATATAAAATAGAATATGAAGCATAGAAGATTGATAATATAATAGCATGAAACAATCAAAAATTATAGATGCGTTGGAGATGTATCAGCTCCCTGATGGTTTCCCCCTCTGGCAGACTACCGGAAAAGGCCTCTAGATGGGATCACGGAAGAACAGAGGCTTGCGGCGGCATAAAAATTGTTTCGGGTCTCGCTCCAAGGGTTTTGGAATATATGGGTATCTATTGGCCGGAAATTAGGGAAAACGAAGCATCAGGGGGCCCACAAGCTTGCTAGGCGTGCCTACCCTCTGGGCATGCCATGTGGGCTTGTGGCCCCTTCATGTATCTTCTGATCTCTCCCCGAAGCTTCTAGGGTCTTTTATATTTCAGAAAAAAATCACCATAAAATTTCATCGTGTTTGGACTTCGGTAGGTATGGTTTCCCGCGAAACAAAAAACATGCAAGAAATACGAAATGGCATAGCTCGGTCTTCCTAACACAAATATATCTATCATGAACACCTCGGTGCCAAACCAAGCAATTAAACCGTACTTTTTCTCGGTTCAGCTTTTTCAACTCCCAGACAATATTTGAGCATGATCCATGGACTTAGTACTTTGGATGGCAAAGAGAATTATGACGGGGGTTATAAGGAAAGACAAAAAGGTATAAGATAGTCTCATATCAATTAGGCTGATCGTTAGGCAATGGTGGTTGTTTTGAGGAAGGATACAATAAGGCTTATGTGTGAAAGAGCACATCATTTCACGGGATTTGGATGCTCCGGCGAAGTTTGTACCTAGTCTCGAGATGAGAACGGACAATACATGGTACGGAAGAAGCTAGCAAAATATGGATATGTGGAAGTGCTTATAGTCCAAAAACTAACATTAGTCATAAGGAACTGAAATACTTACTGCGAAAGCTTATTAGCCCTCGAAGCAAAGTACAACTTGTATGCCCCTAGGGAGGAGGTTGGGAGGAGTTAACCATCGCGCGTGCCCAATCCGAACAACACAAAGGATATTAATCAAGGATAAATCATGCTCAAACTTCCTTGCCAAAAGCGACACTTTCATTAATTGGAAATCACAAACCTTAACACCAATATTCCTACTAAACCAAGATCATCCACTAGTACATCCTCATGTTACCATCTCAACATCGCAAAATTATTCCAAGGAATCAAACCGATATATCCAGTGATCTACATGCAAGTTTTTATCATACCACCTTTATATACCTATTATTCTTGGACTAAACATATAACTCATGCAAATTAACACTTCATATTTAACTCTCAACGGGATATAAGTGAAGCAAGATAGTGCAAATAATTTCCATCAAATATATTTCGCCGTGCTCAAACAGATATATAAATAACATGAGCAATTGCCTCAACTCAAAAGATATAATTGAAGATCAATGAGTATTCTATAAATTTGAGATGAATATGTGTCTCTCATAGAAGGTGTGATCAGGAACCAATGATTGCGGAAACAAGCAAACTAAAAATAAAAGACGCTCCAAGCAAAACTCATATCATGTGACGAATAAAAATATAGCTCCAAGTGAAGTTACTGACAGATTCAAGACGAAAGAGGGAGGCATCCTCAAGCTTGGATGCTTGAGTCATCCTTGAATATTACCCTGGGTTTCCTTGGAAATCCCCAAGCTTAGGCTCTTACCGCTCCTTATTCTCTTTCCATTGTCATCTCACCTAAAACTAGAAAATTTCGGCCACACAAAACTTAATGGAACTCGTGAGATGGGTTAGTATAATAAAATGAATCATTCACTTTGGTACTGTCAAGACAAGATTAATGATTGTTCCCACATAATACCTACTATAATCTATTACAAGTTCGGCCGAAGTCTCTATATCTCATGTAGAGGCTTCTGTACTAGTCGCGGTAGGGACTTCTAGAACCACTTCTAGTGTTTCTTTTCTTTGACTTGATGACAAAGAATCTATAATCTCATTGAATTGCATTGTCCTTCCACTCACTATTTTGCAGAAAACATTTTCTCAAAATTTAACCGCTCTTTGTGGCAAATACTTTGCCTAGGTGTAGTGATAGAGGAATACCCAACCACTTGGGATACCTACAAAATAGCACTAATCTGACTTGGGAGGTAAATCGTAAACATTTTTCCATATGTCTCATATTCCCAAACTTTAAGAAAAGACCAAATGGTTTGGCATATCATAACATATCTTGTCTTTTCAACAGATTAGATGGCGCTCTTTTCGGTGAAAAAGTTGCATTGTCTAAAGCATCACACTAAAAATACAATAGCAAATTGATTAATGCAATCTTTGATCTCGCCATGTCATATATAGTTTGATTAGATCTACTAACTTGTAACTCAAATATTCCTTTCTGAATCTAATTGTACAAACATAATTTTCTTGTTACAATAATTTTTTACTTCATTCTAAAAATCTTCTGAAACATTTCAAAGAATCTAGATTTACGTCTCATTAAGTAAATATAAATACCAAATTAAGAGACCCTTGAAGATAGATAAATCCACTGCTTGCAACAACACTTATTCAACTACACACATCAATATGCATGTTTCCAATTATTTGTTGCTCGTTCTTTATGGCCTATGAATGGTATTTTAGTTTACTTCACTATTTGGATAAAAAGTTGCAAGTGTCAGATGATTCATAATTAGATGACTTCAAAATCCATCACTATGGAATTTCTCCATGCGGGTTTCTCCAATGTGACTAAATGCAGTGCCACACATATGTGGAATCTTTTAGTCTCGCGACATTTAGCATCAATGTTATGGATGCTCAATTTTATCATCAATATTCATAACATGCATCCTATTCATAATAGGACTGTGGCCTTTTGTTCATAACATCGAACAACAATTGTTCTCTCATGAACAACCTCTTTGCAACTTATATGCAAAGGGCTAGAGTGTACAAAACTCTCAAATGAATTATGAAAATAAATACAGAGGTAATATGCTGATGAAAAGGATCATAACTTTGACAAAGTTTCTAACACGTATGTTAACATCATTGTCTGCTAGTCATTTTAGGCCATAGTAGTTCTTGTATTGAATTGCAAAAGAATGCAATCGAATCGGTATCCATGTGACCAAGTTTTTAACCACAGTCCCGACGAATTATTGATCAACAATTTAATCATATTTCCCAAGAAATACACTTACTTGACCAACTTTCTCTACATCTTATAACTTGTATGACATTCATACCTGAGCTGAACATTTCATTCTTCTTTCTTTCTGCCATTTACTACTCATAGTTTTACTTCCAATATTTCTTCTACTCATAGAAGAAGCCTCCAACTTTAAGAGTTGCGTGCGCCCTAAACTTCCCTAGGCATGTAAGTCTCCTTACATCCTTCGGATTTTTTTTCTCTTTAAGTTCTCACCATCAACTCATGACTGGCGTTCTTGTTGATCCTATGCCTTTCAGTCTTAAACATAGTTGAACACTTCACAAGAACTTGCAAGCAAACACTTCATTAGATATCACATATCTGTTAGCCTTTGTTTGTTTCTGAAAACAATTTTCAGTTCTAAGAATATAACATGATTATCCCAAACATTATGAAGTTTGGGTTTCTTGGAAGCACGCAGACTGTGATAGGATTTGGATCGAAGGACATGAGTCTCATCATCCACGGCATCTGTGGGAGAGTATTGTAAGCATAAAATAGGAAAAAAACTTCTCGGCACTCTAGAGGACGATCCTCTCATTATGTTTACCAATCGTAAAGATTCAACTAGTTAATAAAAACAACTAACCAATTTCAACAGGAAAGGTGGAACCGTGAGCCATTATTCTACAACTATAATGCAAACTACAGATAGACAATGTTCATAGTTAACTGCACTAGTGATTAAACTTAATTCATACATAATTGTGCTCCCACTTAAACCAATATCTTTGACACTAGGAAGAGCCCTAACAACTTCATATTTTTATGCGAGAGATCACCCTAATAAAAATGATTAGTGCGCAATCAAAAGGTACAAAAAAGGGACAAAAAAGGGACAAAAAACTCAGAATTCATAATAGCATGATATGGTATAGCCATGGGCGCCGGTGAAGTCCTCTTCGTCTTTGCGAAATTTCAGCAAAAAGCGTTGCCGTGGCAGCACAAAAACGGTGTCATGGCAGCAGTTAAAAAAATAGATTTCAGTAAAAACTGCTTGTCGTGGCAACCTGAAGATGCTACTGTGGCAGCAATTTCAAAATTCACTATTGTGGTAGCAGTTTTAACAAAAATAGATTTATGCCAAACCCGCTTGTCGTGGCAACCTTAAAACGGTGCCATGGTAGCAATTTAGAAAATCATTGTCGTGGAAATAGTTTCTTCAACTTTTCTTATCCATCGTCTTGTACAGCCTTTTTGCACCGGGATCCTCCGTTGCAAGCTTGTCACTGTTGTCTGTAATCACACGGCTATCTCTATAGCTACTCTATTACATTAAATTTTGACACACAGGTCATTAAAGAGACAATCCTGTGGCTCCAGCCATCATGTTGTACTGTGACGCGCAGGTCACTTAAGCATTATAACATATAATCATCTCATACATAAACTCATTATTATGACTAAGGCTATACCACATCACATGCAACCTACAAAACCAAGTTAAATGTCCTCTAATCGGTTTAGCCAAATTTAAATTTACTTGGCTTCTAGGGTTTCGGAGAACACTAGCTACCTACATCCACCATCAAGTATGATTATTCTTGTTGCTAGATTAACTTTGCGGGGTGTGTGAGGGAAGAGACTTAACTAAAATTCTCTAGCCCCACACTAAACTTCTTCAATACGGGTGACCCCCATATAGATCAAAATCTGCATGCCCTCTCGTGTTTGCAACGGTTCACTATTCTTGACTATGATGTAGACCAAAGAACTGCTAGCAGATCGCTGACGGTCAGAGTCAATCGATTGTCAAAACTTTGTAGAAATGTATATCATGCCGCCAATGAATTGAAACAAAGCAATACTCAAGGGAAGAAAACAAGAACATCGTGTAAAAGATCTTATCTTCTACTCACACGATTTTCTTAAGCTCTAGAACGCATCTAGTTCTTAATTCCTTTTAGCAATAGATCAAATTCATTACTAAAAACTTTGTACAATACCCTCACAATCACATGTGATCTAGATCGAAACCTGCATCTACTCGTGGAACCGCTCATGATGCCACTGTTGTGGAACATAATAGAAACAAAAAAATTGTCCTACGTACACGGTCCACAAACACTATCAAGATGCAATAGAGGTTTAGATCATATCGTTACCAACTTTGAGTTGCAGCGGAAGAAGAGTTGGTGTAGATCGTCAATGAAGTCCCTTGAACCGTTCAAAAACGATTCTGGAACCGAAGACAGAAAGCACGGCCTCTCTACGGATTGCAAGTGTACAGTCTTCACGACTCGATAGCGCTTCGTCGTCCAGATCTAATCGTTGGCAGAGAATTAGAGGGAGAAGAAGAAAACCGCACAGGGCTTCTCTATTATGAGGATTATAGATAACTAGGTCTAGCTCTAATTTAGATCAACTCTAAATTAAGAACTAAAACTAGAGAACAAGAGGAGGCTCCAAAACTTGTGTCTCACGGGCATAATCCTCTAGTGTAGATTTGTGTAGGAGAGGGGAGGGGGCACCACACAAGAAGGGAAGGACTCCCTCCTTGGTGCACCAACCTAAGGGGAGGAGGAGTCCCTCCCTCACTCCAATTTGGCACCCTTCTAGCTTGTCATACAAGGTAGGGGGCACCCCACTTTGTTATTGGGCCCTAGGGCCCAATAACTCTCCACCACTTGGCCTTTTATATATTTTATTTGGCCCAATCATATTAAATTAATTCTAAAAGCCTACAAATATATATTAGAATCTTTTATTATTAATTTAGCATCTCCAGAAACATTTTCCACCTATATATCAATTCCCGGTATTACCCGGTAAACTCTGAAACTCTTCCGGTAACTCTGAAACGCTTCTAGTTTCTCTAGAAACTATTTCTAAGTTTTGCGAAACTATTTCCTGAATATTTTCTCATAACTCTTACTCCATTGACACTCAAAAGATCGTGACTCCCTTAATCTTATGACCTTGTAGGTTCGGTAAAACATACACATGAACAAAACTCACTTTTGTTCAATGACCAATACTGGAACCATGGACATCCATATTGATCCCTATGAATACAAGAATGATATTCGAGTGAACCTTTGCTTATCATGTGATATTCCCTTTGCTTCGCGATAGTTCACAAAACCCGAGGTGAGATATATCGACATCCTCTTGAGTCATTCTCATGCTCACTATACCAGTCTCCTCATTACCGGTTTCGTTCTTCTTTCTCGTTGACATGTTCTGGCATTCGTGTGACCTAGTTACAATGTCTGGCCAGTCGATGATGGATGTCGTCACACCGAGAGGACCCTAAGAATATCTCTCCATCGTCGGAGGAGCAAATCCCACTCTTGAGCTATCTATCCCCTTGTCATGCTTTCTGATGAACCCGAATGTTATCGTTATGATCACCGTGTTATAAATGACATTTGAGCAACCCCAAAGTCCATCGTCCGGTAAGAAGTGACTATGATACTCTCATGGTCTAAGGAACTAAATCATACGTTAACTCTCCGTGTTATATCGATTGACTTGTGAAGATTGCATTTCAAAGTATAACAAACAAGTTGGGCCAATTCAATATGATTGTTCTTCTAACATCATACTCTCAATGTTGTTTTAGAACTATCGTTACACTTAACAATATCTCAAGATCCGAAAAACATGACCAACATACAACACTTGAGCTAGTCCTAAAGGCGAGACTAGGAATTGGATTTTACCGTTTATCATCTGCACGTGTTAATGAGTTTTTCGCTGAATCGCATATTCTAGAATCATAACAATTATATCATAGAACATAAACTCTTAATTATAAATGTGAAAATAAATAATACAATATTGTTGCCTCTAAGGCATATTTCCAAAAGTTTGGTCCTCTAGTTGGTAGTTTGAGGGTCTTCAGCCCAACCCATACTCGGGGGCTGACGTGGTTAGCACCCCCCCCCCTATGTAGGACACCATCAGAGGTCCCTACAATGCTTGACAGGGCCCGGGCACACTGTTGAGGAAGATCCTAGAGGAGGAAGTATGGAGCAAAGCGATGACCCAATATAATTTACTTGGAAAGCCTCCCGGTTGGAGGTCTTGAATGAACTTACTTTTTAAGATATACTCCCTTCATCCCGTAATATAAGCATTACAATAGTGTCAAAAATGCTCCTATATTATGGGACGGAAGGAGTATGTTATTGGACGCATGTAGTACGAAATCCGAGAACATGCACGATTGCGTCAGCCTTTGCCCAATTCTTCATGATCAGAAATTCCTTGAACGGAGTCAGACATACGAGACTCTGCAATCCACATAGCTCTCCATCAGGGCCTGCAATCCATTATTCCGGATTTATCTTCTACTACTACCTTCATCCTGATTTATTGACCAGGACGGAGGTAGTACCACCTTTAATTACAAACTGGTATAGCCGGCCCCTCTTACAGTGGTGTCGTCTATGATGCGCAGCAAGAGGTGAGCCATGTAGTGGTAAGCTGCCTCCGTGGGGTGGGCGCCGTCCCAGAAAAGGCGAGCCGACGGGTTCTCGCATAGGTTTCCGCCGTCCTCACCGCAGAGAAGCGTGCCGGGCCCTCCACAACACGGGGTAAGAAGAGCGTCCTCTTCAAGACCTGCAAAGCCGCAAGCATCGATACAATCCTCACAGGCCCACGTCATGTAAACAGGGAGGCTACGTACAGAAGATGTGGTGCTGAGCTGACTGACCAAACTTGGCAGGCGACTCCATCATGTCCATGACGGGGCCGAATTGGTCGCAATAGACGATGGTAATGCCTGGGTGCCTGGCCCGGAGCTTGTCCAGGGCCTCCTGCAGCAGCAAGTTGTGGTGCATCGCTAGCTTGTTGTACTCTTGGAGGCAGTAGTCGCCGGTGAGGATCTTGGGGACGCATCCCAACGGGATCAACCCAGGCACCACTAAACTCGTCGCCTCGTGCTTGATGAGCCTCTGTTTCAAGTTCTAATCAACGCGTGCAGCTAGATATATAAAGATAATAACCTGCAGTGTTGACGAGGCAATTGAGGTCGGTACCTCGACGGCCATGGAGATGGCACCGATGACATCTGGAACTAGCGGCATCAGCGTCATCCCTGCCACGCCGTTCAGCACGAAGATGCCATAATCATTGGTCCCGAATTCCCCCACGACAAAGAGTGATCTGCTGAAGAACGTTTCGCACTCTGCGTACGTAGATTAGAAATTAAATAAATCTGTTGCCTTGTCACTCTGCAGTGTGTGCAGTTTACTGGCTGAAATGCACGCTGAATATATATGCCTTTTTTTGAAACACAGCAAAAGATTTGCCTTTTTCATTGATTAAGAGAGAAGTTTAAGAGGTTAAGGCCCATGGCCGAATTACAACAATCACTCTCGCGGCATTATATTACTCAAGTGCCTCGCCCCAGCCATGCTCCAAAGTGACGCCTCCTCTTTAATCCTAGCAACAATGACTCCAACCGGGACAGCAGTATTACGAAAGATCCGCGCATTCCTCTCATTCCACAACTCCCAGGAGATAAGAAGCATCAAGGAAGCAAGTGGTCTTCGCGATTGTGTCTTCTTGGTAGCATTGTGGCTCCACCACTCTTTAACGGAAGTCACGTCACTCCAATCACTAGAATGCACATCATGGAGACCTAGCCAATCTTTGATCATGCGCCAAACTCTCATAGTGTATCTGCATTGGAATAGAAGATGAGCCGCTGACTCTTGAACCTGCTTACATAGGGGACAAAGGTTACAGTTTGGCCACCCACGACGCTGAAGCCTATCTGTTGTCCAGATCCTATTGTTGATTGCCAACCAAGCGAAGAACTTGCATTTAGGAGGCGCCCAAATCTTCCAAACATCGATGCCATCTCGATGTCGGTATGGCCAAAGAACTGCGCCTTGTAGGCCGGCGTCGCGAGTAGTGTCCATCAATGGTGAACTTTCGGTGATAGTGTCAGGCGTGTCCATGTTGAGGTGGATATGGAGACCTTCTCCCAAAGGGTGACAAACTCAGAGAGGTGCTCGGCGGTGATGCCGCGAAGGATGTCCACCTGGGAAGTCCAGAAGTTGTCGTGCAGAGCCATTCGAACTGAGCAATTCTTCCTCTTCGACAATTCATATATTTTAGGGGCCATGTCTTTGGGCCTAATCCCATCTAGCCAAGGAGACTCCCAAAACTTGGCACGCAAGCCATTGCCAACTTTGACCTTGGTAGCTGCAGCAAAAAAATTTCGGTCGTTGTCATCACAAGGGGTTCCCAAGCCAACCCATGGCTTGTCCGAGTGGAGCCACTCGGCCCATAGCCACCGAAGACGAAGGGCGATGGCAAACTTGTCAAGATTTAGGATTCCCAGGCCTCCATGCAGTTTGGACTTGCACACTTGTTCCCAATTTATCTTGCATTTTCCACCTGTGACTTTATCACAACCTGCCCAAAGGAAAGCACGTCTGAGGGCATCGATCTTCTTCTTTACCTCCACTGGTAAATCTAGCACCGTCATGTAGTAGACAACAATCGCCGTGAGGACCGACTTGACCAATACCACCCGACCTGCCGAGGCAATGTGCCTTCCCACCCAAGGGGTGAGCTGACCCGCAATCTTGTCCTCAAGGAGCTGGTAGTGAATTCTCTTCAGCCTCTTGACAGATAAAGGCAACCCAAGGTATTTCATAGGAAAGGATGAAAGCTTGGCCGGGAAGGATTGGAGGATGTCTGGAAGATCAACATTTTCGCAACGGATTGGGGCGACAAGACTTTTGGAACAATTTGTGATAAGGCCAGTGACATCCCCAAATTGCTTGAGAATGTCAGTGAAAAACTGGACATCCTCCTTAATAGGCGCAAGAAAAACCACGGCATCATCCGTGTAAAGCAAAGCTCGGATAGGCATAGCATTTCCACCAAGGGGGTGTAGATTTCCTTGAGCCGTGCTCTTTGCCAGTATGTGGTGCAGCGGGTCGATGGCAAGCACAAATAACAGGGGGGATAGAGGGTCCCCTGCCTCAAACCCCGACCTAATTTGATGGGATCGCCAGGCACGCCATTGAGCAGAACACGAGAGGAAGCCGAGGACAGCAGGGCCAAAACCCAACCTCTGAAGCGAGGCGGGAAACCAAGGTGTCGAAGTAGGTCGAGGAGGAAGTCCCAACGCACCGAGTCAAAGGCTTTTTTGATGTCAAGTTTGAAGAGAAACGCCGGGGTTTTCCTACGATGGAAGCGTCTCGCAAGATTGCGCACGTACATGAAGTTGTCATGGATGCATCTTCTTTTAATAAATGCACTTTGAGCGTGTGAGACAAGCTCATTCATGTGCGGGGCAAGACGGTTGGACATCATCTTAGCAATTAGCTTAGCAACGACATGGATAAGGCGATGGAGCGAAAATCACCAATGTCCTCGGCACCATCCTTCTTGGAATGAGAGCAATGTCGGCAAAGTTCAACCAATGAAAGTCTGCAGCATGGAGATCAGAGAAATGGTTGATGGCAAGCATGATGTCCGGCTTGATAGTATCCCAACATGCCTTGAGAAAGGCACCCGTGAATCCATCAGGGCCCGGTGCCTTGTCGCTAGGCATGGAAAACACAGCTCTCTTAGCTTCCTCCTCGGTAAAGGCCTCTCCCAATTCATGAAGGTCACAATTGGGCGTGGGAATGATCCCCCAATTGATGTCAATGTTACGTGAAGGGCCTTTTTTGCGATGTTCTAGAAGTGGTGGTGGACAATGTTTTTCTTGTGCTCGTGCTCGGTGACCCAACCGTTGTTGTGCTTAATAATGCCTTTGCGTAGGTAGATATTGTACTTAATAAGTACAGTACTATATACTCCCTTCGTTTTAAAATAAATGACTCAACTTTATACTAACATTGTACTAAAGTTAATGTAAAGTCGAGCCACTTAATTTGAGACGGAAGGAATATGACTTAAGAATTAGAGTTGGACCACGGAGACCTTGGGTTGTGTCGCAGAGCGAGGGCTTAAGGGCGTGTTTGGTTGCCCGGGTGGCTTTAGGATGCACTGCATGAGGGAACCTGGGTGACCACGGCCTGGTTGAGCCGATGCAAAGTTGAGCCAAGATTGGTGTTTGGTGAACTTGTACGTCATGGCTGTACGAGGTGCAGTTCTTCTGAATATTGTTGAAATTGATGCGGAAGGCAGAGCATATGCAGCAGCGTGGAGCGACGGGATCCAGGGCTCGGTGGTTCCAGATGGTTGGATCCGGCGAGCAGCAACAGGGCTTGGTGGAGACGGACGAAGATGGTCGCACTTGACATGGGCAGCGGCGGCCGCCGTGCTTGTCGAGGAAACTGACGGGCCTTGGTGGAGGCGGACGAAGATGGCTGCACTTGACATGGGCAGCGGCGGCTGCCGTGCTTGTCGAGGAAACTGACGGGGCTTGGTGGAGGCGGACAAAGATGGCCGCACTTGACATGGGCAGCGGCGGCCGCCGTGCTTGTCGAGGAAACTCACCAGTGGACGAGGTATTCCTCCCTGTGGCGGCATGAGGAGGCAGGATCAGGCGGCAGCAGCAACGCTTGGTGGAGGCGACGAGCGGCGGCAACGGCGCTTTGTAGAGGACGGCGGCGGCGCTTGGTAGAGGAGAACGGAGGTGGTGGTGCTTGACGAAGAAGGATTCTGCGGCGGCGCGTGACGAAGAGGCAGAAGGGAGAGGAAGGAGACGGAGGAACGAGCCTGCACGAGAGATACGCAGGAATCCTGCGTTCCCCTCAGCCTGGCTGAGAGGCTTTCTTTTGCATCCGCCGGGCCAGGCTGAAGGGCCCATACAGCTTACCAAACGACCCAGATTTTGCATGATGGATGCGGGTCAGATGCAACACAAGGAACCAAACACGCCCTAAGAGACTCGAACCACCGCAGCTGCACGCCTAGGCTGGTGTTGAGAGGTTTCCTGGTGCGGGGAAGAAGGCGGTGGAAGAAAGCGGCGTCGAGAGCGGTGGAGCCGCTGACGGCGAAGTTGGCGCCTTGGCGGAAGCTTCCGTTGTGCGCCAGCGACGGCGGGACGAACGACAGGCCCAGGTGTTGCGCTAATTAATCCGACCCCAAGAAAAGAACAACTACTAATAAAAAGGCTGATTTGGAGTAACAAGTAACAATGACCAGGAGCAGATATCGAGTGAGTGGTACGTACTCTACTACGGCACAGATCCGGCCTTGGCAGCGCAAGATGGGTAGTTTTCTCTGCCCCGTTCTGCTGCTCTGGAGTACAGGGGGCGGAAGGAGACGGCTGCTGGTCGGAGGTCCGTGGCTGGCGGCCCTGGAGGGGCACTGCCGGCTGGTGGTGGTGCCCGGTTGCCGCTTGTTGGAGCTGGGTGGCTCTGCCACGGTTGGATGTGGGGTGCAGGACCCGATCTGGTCTCTCCAGGCCCGTCGTCGAGGAGGTTTGCGGGTGGCCCTACACAGCAGTGGCGTGCTCGTTGTGTGGGGGGTGCACGGTCCAATGAAGGTACGGGTCAACCTCGGCCTACTGCGTGGGAGTGGCTGCACCGGGTGAAAGCCTGGCCGGTGCTGACCGGCCGGCGACGACGGCGCCTATGGGCGTCACTATCCTTCTTGGAGGCGTCGCCGGGAATCTTCACAGTCTCTACTCCCGGATCAAGTCCTTCGGGTGAAAGCCCAGATCCTGCTACAGGGTCGGGCGGTGTCGTCGTCTTCAACGCCGTTCCCCTCTTTAGGGCGCCGTCTTGAAGAATTTGGTCCCTTTGGTGCTTCCTATGACTGCACGTGCACGGTGGCTTCTGTGGCAACGACGATGGTGGTGAGCAACGTCAGAGGCGCGGTTTGGTCGTGGTAGTCGGCTCTTCTTCTCCTGCGTGTCCATGGAAATGCCTCGACTGCCCGGTGTTGTGAAGTTGAAGCCACGGTGGGGGGCCGCTGGTATACGATGACGCGTGTCAGGTGGCTCATTCGGTGATCCTTTGTGACGTCAACCTTGCCTCGTTTCTTTGTGGTTCATCTTCAGAGTCGGAGCTGCGTTGTCTAATGTGAATTGTATGGAATGTTTTGTTGCAGCCATTAGGGTTGATGTTTTTCTTTTTCTTTTGAACTTCGGATCTCCTAGTCCTAGGACCTTTATTACCTTGTTGTTTCCGTTGCTTTCTGCTATTATCAATGAATGCCAGCGATGCTGGATCTTTCAAAAAAAAAATCAATGACCAGACGGCCGTCGGAGCAGCGGCCGGTGGGGCGGCCGAAGAAGGTGGAGCCATAGGAAGGGCGCAGCACGTAGTTGACGCGGTCGCTGCGGGGAAAGACGATGAGGTTGTTGCCGGTGTCGGAGGAGGAGCCGCCGAAGCTGAAGATGGAGTCGTATCGCCCGGCCGCCGCGGAGACCAGGCCCGCCAGTGGGAGGAGGAGGAGCGAGGAAACGGCGACGCACAGGCACACCCGCTTGCTGCTCATCTTGCTTGATCCTTCCTGGTATGGCCGACAGTGGGGACGGAGTGCATGCCGGCCAGGTAAAGCCACGAGTTTCTATCTACCTTTAGTACAAAAACAGCCAACTACCTCTCCATATCAGAATAAATGTTTGCAACGACAGCCACTACCATAAGAGCATCTACAGCCCGACTTAGCAAATATGATCCCAAAATACCCACAGATGCACCCGGTTACTAACCGAGTGTGTCCGTTATTTGTCCGGCCGCGCAGCTACACTTTTTATTTTCTTCCTCATATGTCTTATCACTTGCACGTGATTGGTGAAGATAAAAGAGAAAAAGGAAAGAAATGAATAAAGAAAGAGAAAATATGGTTCAGGGTGGGGCCGAGTTCTAAGTGGCGGACTGAGCGGTCGTGCCCGGGCGCGTCCGCGAGCCCTCATATCCTTCCTACATTTGAGATGGATATAAGGGTTCGCGGACAACCCGGACGTATAAGGATGATATGAAGGGTCCGGTTGGATCACTTTTTTCTTTTTTTTCTCATGCCCGATCACTTACCGACGCATCATATGAGAGATAGTTTGAGGCGTGCGGCCGTAGATGCTCTAAAGGGCAATTTAACTAGAACGAAACGAGCCGGAAATAATAGTAGCAATGGACAGTACACAATCACTAGTCATGACACGATTATTACCTCACCTACACAATTTTGTTCTGTTTTGAACATTTCTACGTATGTTTGAAGTTCAGAATTACTAGTATATTTTTCAATCAAATGGAATTTTTTTGGCTTTTAATAAAAAAAAATATCAACTTCCCTTCTTGTGCTTGCTAGTCTCTCAATTTTATTTTATTTTATTTGGTATTTTGTCTAACGGACTTTCTAGTGGGTGGTTTTATTACCTAATTGCGCCGGTCCGTCTTGTCTCCATTAGTTTTAGGGTCATAGGGATGTAGTGGATCCCGGTCCTTGTCGGCGGGAGGGCTTCATTTTCAATTGTTTCTTTAATTCTTATTAGGGTTTGTACTCTGCTTAGAAAGGCAAGATGACGATGGCTCTAAAGATGAAATAATGTTCTTCCCGCCTAGCCCCCATCCCGATGCTGTGTCTATCATCATCGATGGGCGTGTAGAAGGGTGTCTCTAGTGGATTTGTCTTTGTTGGATCTGCTCGAATTCGGACGTCGTTCGTCTATGTTGTTGTGTCTTCAAGATCTACACTACTCTTGTGCGCAGGTCCTATGAGGCCTTGGCACGATGATTTCTTGACTGTCTACTACAACATGTTTTGCTCAGCTCAGGCAAGGGAGGGGCGATGACGGCGGCGCGCCTTCCGATCGCTTCAGTGCTTGTAGTCATCACTATATGGTCTAAGGATCTGAATGTAATTTTTATTATTTCTGTTTTTCGTTATACTGCGATGATTGAAAATGAATAGATTGAAATTTTTCTCGAAAAAAATAATTTGTCACTCAGCAGATTTGCAATTCATCACCGGTCAGATTTCCTTTCATAGCATGACAGCAGTGGCATGCACCTCGCAATGTGATGACTCAACCACCAATAAATGTGTTCATGTGGTCTGGTACTCAAATGTGTAGTATTATCTCCGTTGAGAGCAATTTTAGCAGACCCCACAAAACGCCCGGCACGCAAAAATTTCGGCGAGTATGCAGGCTAGGCCCATTTTTTCGGCCAGAACAGAGCCCAGATACTCGCCCGGCCCGCAAAATTTTTCGCCGCAGCCCGCACGCCTCGAGCACTATAACTGCGGTTCCGCGACCCTTTTACGGGTACAAACCCTATCCCCCCGCCGCCGCGAGCCACCCCGATTCCCCTTTCCCCTCTCCACATTTCTCGCCGCCGGCGACCACCCGCCCCGCCTTCAGCCGCCATGTGGGGCCGAATGTGGAGCTCCGGACGCGGCTCCGGCAGCAGATCCGGCTGTGAGAGGGACCCGGAGCGCGAGCGGCGCGTCCGGTCGGACGGCGCGAGGAAGCGCGGCGCCCGAAGGTGGACCAACCACGGGATGTCGCCGCCGGCGAGCTTCAACCGCCGCGAGACGGAGGAGTACGACCGCCGACGCGCGTCCTTCTCCTCCGCGAGGTCTTCCTACGCCGGATCTTCCTCGTCCTCTGGCGCGGGCTTTCTCCCCGTGAAGAGGGAGTGGTCGAACGACGAGGACGAGCCAGAGGAGCCGGCGTTGTTCGCCTTCGTCCCGGTGAAGGAGGAGCCCGAGGAGCCCGCTCCGCTCGGCCGTTGTGGAGTCGTCGGGCCCGAGGACTACGTCGCGGACTTCGACGCCGTTGCTGCTGCCATCGCCGAGCGGAGCGTGCGCGAGGAGGAGGAGCGTCGGCGCCACGCCGAGGAGCTCGAAGCCCTCGAGTGGCGGCAGGCGGTCGCCGACAACGTCGCCGCCAACAAGAAGGCTGACGAGTGGCGCCGCATCCGCGTGGAGCAGGCGGTGAAGTACGTCGACCTGTGCAGCTCCGGCGAGGAGGATTGAGCGTCCGGTTCCTCCACGGCGTCATCAATTTGCCGCGACCTAGCCGCCGTCAGATCCGACCCCTCTAGTACTAGTTTAACGTAGTATGTAGTATAATTATGCTTGTAGTTTGTTGATCATGTGATGAACTATATTTGTGTAATTTCTTCCGCGAAAGTGTTTTTTCAAATTATGCAGGTTTAAATACGGGTTCTGTTCGGCCGTGCATGTTTTTGACCCGCAAACACGATCTTCGTGAAACGGCAAACGCGTTTTGCGGGTCGAATTTTTGCGGGGTCTACTAGAGTAGCTCTGATAACACAATCAAGACCATCAATCATCGCCTCCTCTCCAAGAAAAAAGTCTTAGGATTCCTAAGCCTTCCGCACGCACCGACGTCGCCCGTCGGACCGCCTCCTATCCGATGGCTCAAGGGCTATGGAGGTGAGATGGACCCTGGCCCTTTCCAGTGGGACAGATCGTGCTTCGTTTTAGGTGTTTCTATGAGTTCGTTTAGGGTTTGTGTCCTGTTTAAGAAGACGAAGCGGTGTCGTTTTTTCCGAAGATGGAATAAGGTTTCACCCGCCTAGCCCCCGTTCTGGTAATGCTTCTACAATTATCGGAGCGCGTGTGGAGGTGTGTTTTCGGCAAATCTTGCAGGATTCTGTTGGTGCTAGTTGTTGGTGTATTTTCTTAGATCCAGTCTTCGTTCGCGTGTCTACAGATTGGAACCTTTTGATCTATACTTCTCTTTCATTGGCGACGATTGTTTTTCTGGTGCACTGGTCTTGTGGACTCTTACCACGACGACTCCTGACTATATGCTACAATAAGCTTGGCTCGGCTGCGGTGAGGGAGGGGCAATAACGACGGTGTGCCTTCGGCTCGCTCTAGTGCTTGTAATTGTCACTAGGTGGTCTATGAAAATGGATGTATTTTTTCTTATTTTTGTGTTTTTTGTACTACCATGACATGATGAATCAATCCTTGCAAAAAAGTTTATGCTCCCACGAAATTCATAAATATAAGAAGTTTTGATATTTCAATATGGCTACATACGGACTGGAAGGAGTGAAGAAAAGAAACATCTTATATTTGTGAACCGGCGGGGGGTGGGTTTGATTACCTTAAACAACATATGTCAAATGAAAATACATAACCATTGCTAATGTGTGTTACTTTTGAAATTTGAAATGGGACAAATTTGACTGGAGCTGGGAAAACAGCTTTTTATTTTCAAATTCACGTCCATTTTTAATAATTCATGAACGTTTTTTCAAAAATCGAGAATATTTTTCAAAAATCATGATCACTTTTTTAGATTCATGAACTATTTTAAAATTTAGGAACAATTATAAAAACCATGAATCATTCTTTAAAATTCATGAACATTTTTAAAAGTTGGAACGTTTACTAAAATCATTTTTAATTTGTGAACATATTTTAGATTGGTAAACATTCTTTAATCAGAAATATTTTTCTAAATTCTTTATTTTCCAATAATATTCAGGAAAATTATATAAATTCTAGAATATTTCCTAATTATGTAATATTATTTAAGTTTACAAACATATGTTTTAATCTGGGTCGGAAACTAGTACCCGCACCAATCCAAATTAATTGACGCTAGTCTAGTACAAAGTTAGATCAGAGGGAGTAGAAGAAACGATGAACTGTTGGGTCATAGTAAACCATGAGAAAAAAATGCTTTAACTCACCGGAAGAAAATCTCCGGGATGTTAATGGTGCGTGTTCGCTGAACAAGCGACACTATATCTACCTTGAAGCGAGACAGAGCGTCGAGTAGCTTCAGGTACCTCCCTAAATACACTGGACCAGCACGCCGGACGCCACTGCCTCGTTTTTCTTTTTCACTTTCTTTTCCTCTTTTGCTTTCTTTTTTATATTTCTGATTGTACTTCCAAATATTCTATATATTACAAAAATATTTACATAAAATATTTAGAAAAAAATTAACCAAGCATTTCAAAAATATTAAAACTATATAGAGAAAATTGTTTCTCATGTATACAATGTGTGTGAAAAAAGCATGACTTCAAAATATGTTAATCAAGCATTTGATCCCTACAAAAAAAGAAAATCAAACCAAAATGTTCAATGTGTGTATAATAAATATATACACAAAACATAAAATGTCTATGAATAAAATGTTAATCGTGTATAAAACAAATGTTCTTGATGTATACAAAACATGTAGAACATACATAAAATAATTAAGCATGAGTTTTTTGTAAGAAAGATCGTATATCAAATAAATGTTAATCATATATTTCAAAAAACTAAACGTGTATAAAAAATGTTCCCCGTATATATGTGTATGAACAATGTGTATGAAAAATAGTCATCAACAGAAAAAATATATAAATGTTAATTGTCTATTTCAAAACAAGTTTAGAATGTATAAAAATATCATTGATGTATAAGAAAAATGTGGAACATATATAAAATTAAACATAAAACATACATTTTGAAAATGTTGATCATGTATGGCAATATGTTAATCATCTATTTCAAGAATGTTAAACATGTATTAAAAATGTTCATTATATATAACGAAAATGTACATTTTGTATGAAGAAACTATTTTACGTGTTCCTTATATTTGTATAATTTGTTTAAAATGTTAATCATAAATTTGAAAAATGTTAAACTTGTATAGAAAATATTTGGTGAACACAAAAATGTTTGAATGTGTATGAAAAAGTAGACATTGTCTTAAAGAAAAATGAAGAAAACCAATGAAAATCAAAAACGGAAGAAACAAACAAAGAAAGCCAAAAAAACTAAGAAAGTGAGAAAAAAGCAAAAAATAATAGTGAAAACCAATAAACAACTAAGAAGAAACTAAGAAAAGAAAAAACAATGAAAACCATGAAGAAACAGAGGAAATCTTTGAAAAAACCTAGAAAAACAGAAAACCAAAGAAACCCGTAAAGAATCATAAAAATGAAAAAAAAAGATAGAAAAGAGGAAAAAACAAAAAGAAAACCGAAAAAGAAAAAGGAACCATAAAATCACAGAAAAATGTAAAAAAAGGAATAACCAGGGAAAACCGTGAGATACGAGTAAACCAGTGAATATTTTTTTAAACAAAACCAGGAAGAAACAAAGGAAATCGAAAGATAAATAAAACGGGAACGATAAAGGTGAAAAAAAGAAAAAAAAAACAAGTCAAACAAAGCTACATCTACAGCGGCGATCGAACATCAATGTAGCCATGGATCGAAAAGCAAAAGCAAAACGAGCCAACCTAGTTTAAGACGGGGGAAGAAAATGCTTCAGCGCAACGGAAGCTATGGTCTCTATAAGCGAGATATAGTGTTCACGACAAGCGACGCCCTACGCGCGGAATAGGGGACTAAACGCATAGCTGGCTTGCACATGGGCTGCCCATGACGTGGTTTCAGCGAATTTTCGTATGCTCCCTCTGTCAGCTACAGTAGCAAAGCACAAAACCTCTCGTCAAGGCTTCCTGTTTTCAAGCCGGTTCTTTCATTTCTACTAAAGAATATTATTATTATATCGGGTATGTACGTCCCAAATTTAAAATGTGTTCGCTAACTTAGAAACATATATTCACAAATCTGAAAATATTTCTGAATTTAGAGATGTCAATGAGTTTAAAAATGGTCATGAATTTATAAAATAATCCAAAATTGAAAAAACAGAAATTTGAAATTTATTCCACTATTTAAAAAACTGTTCACAAATATGAATAAATAGACAAAATGAAGGAAAAGGAAACACGAACAACAACAAAAAAACCATAGTGAAGACAAAGAAAAGAAGGGCTAAGCAAGTATTGCCATTGCTCTAATCATGCTCCATCCTCCCAACGGAATCATCCAGAAATAAGAGATGAAACCTCCACCGAGCCTCCTCAGAGATCAGCGACTTTTGGCCGTCGGATCAGTTTGCTTGATGCGATTCTGGGCGTCGGATCAAGATCTGGAGGAAGCTGGGTCGTTGGATCTGAGATGATCACTGCTGGAATGAATAGTAATGGCAACAAAATGTGTATACCATGCCCCCACCAGGGCATTTCGATCATTTCGCGTAGTGGGGGTATAAAAGGGGGCCGCTCATTTGACGGAGACCTAGCCGCCTCCTCCCTCGCTCGCTCCTGCAGCCGCCTCCCTCCCTCCCTCCCGCGCAGCCGCCTCCCTCCTTCCTCGCTCGCTCCTCATCCGGCGATGGCGGCGGTGGCTCCCGCGCCCGCGTTCTTCCTTCCCCAACACGCCACCGTGTGGCCCCGCACGCCTAGGCGGCTCCCACCAACCACGGCGATGGCGGCAGCGGCCACGAAGGAGGGCCGCGGATCAGCGGCGCCGGCGGTGGCATCCGTGGCGGCGGTGGATTCCTGCCGTCCACTCGATCCCGCGCTCGATCTCCTAGCCCCTCATCTCCTGCGCTCATTTCCCTGCTACCTCTCTCATGCCATCGCCGCCCCATCTCCTCTCGCACTTCCCGTCGCCGCCCTCGAGCCGTAGAGATGCGCCAGTGCTCGACCCGAGCAGCGCGTTCCCTTGCTCGTGCCAGGGGTGCCCCTCCTCCTCGGTCCTCGTCCGTTGCTCTGCATTCTGAGCACAGGCTGCCACTGCCACTCGGCGCCGCGGCTGCGCCGTAGCTCGGGCCGCAAGCACACCGCACCATGGTGCTCCACCTCTGCTGCACTCGTCGATCCGTAGGTATGTCAGTATTTTGTTCCGTTTTGGTTATTGGCTGCTGCTAATCTTTTTTTTCATCTTTTTTTCATCCAGATTGATCCACGGTTCATGACCTTCTGGTCAATCCCCTGGTCGGTGACTCCTTAGATCTGTGCGTGCACATCATCTATTAGCAGCCTCGTCCATCTTCGTTCACGGATCTGCGGGTCAACCCCTCTTCTCCTCCTTTCCCCTCCTCTTCTTTCCAGACCTAGGTGTAGGATTGTATGGCAGTATGCATTTTTTGCCTCGCTCTGTTCTGCTTGTAGATCATGTCCTTTCTGTTAAAGGCCAAAAGTATTTTTGTCTTTGTGCATTGGATGTTTGTCGTTTCCTTCCTTCACTGCTTGTTTTTAGTGGAGCCTAGATATATGCCTTTTGTTCCTTGTCTGGATCTTTGTAGGGCCTATGATTGTTGGTCCTTTCACCTTTGTGCATGGAATGTTGGTTATTTTGTTCCTTTGCTTGTTTTACTTATTATTTCTTTCTAATGTGCTCCTATGATTCAACAATAACCGAGGCAAGGGTGTGACGATCTGAGTTTCCAAATATTGAATTGCAATTATGGTTTAATGGATGTTTGCATTAGTTAGGAGCAGGGGTGGTCACACAAGCAGAATGGCCACACAAGGTGTTTTTCTCAATCGGATCACATGCATCTCTTAAATATAACACCATAGCAAGTATGATTTACATATTATTAGATATTATCGGTCTATGCTTCGTGTGTTTGTAGTGTTCCTAAATCTAGATATGTTGTTTACATATGTGCTGATTTCTGTGACTAAATAGACTAGCAGTTCTGTCAATGGTTCTAAATACTTGCAGCTAGGAAATACCAGTCCCCATACTGGAAGGCTTGTCTATTTTATGTCTTGAGTTGAAAGAATTATTGCCAATTCTGTCAAACATATCTATTAAAATAGTGCTTCTCTTCATATAGTAGAAATATTTATATGAGAAGCTAATGCAACTACTCAAGGTAACAGAGAGGAGAAGAGAAAAGCTTTGCTATGGGATGGCATCTTTTTGTTAGGCACATGAATTCTTATTCTGAACAAGTTTAAAATTTGACATGGCGCCGGTTTGTAGGTGCTTTTTCTATATGTATAGATAAGATGCTTTCTACGCTCTTGCTCTTCATAGATCATCTATTTGTCAGTCCTATCACTTTATGAGTTTCAAATAACAACCTAGGTCTTGCAGAATCAAGTAGATGAATTTTAGGCCTATGCTCACTCGCCGATTGTTGTAGGTGTTCTCTCATTGTCGTACTACTGGCCACCTCTCCTCTCCATGGCGCTCAATTCTGTGACATGAGCATGTTTTGTGTGCAGCACGACTATCCCAATGGTGTAGCTGTCGTTATACAGAGTTGTACTTCCTTGCCGGAAACCTTTCCAATTCAGGTATACCACCTCCCTCCCGTCCTTTTCGTTCTTTTGTGCGATTCATGATTTATGGACGTGTGATGTGGAATGTCTTTAATGGTAAATTTTTGGATCATTGTTTTGTGGTCGATACAGCTGCAAAAGCAGATATGCAAATTTGAGACCAATGATACTATGCTTACTAAAAATAACAACTCTGATAATTGCACAGACGATAGGTCTGAAACTTTCATTTACATATTTAGCTTCATTTTTTCTGATAAGAGTATCCTCAAAGTATGGCAACTATTCACTTACTTAATTTTTGTTGGCCTTTTCTTCCTTTACTTGTACTCATCGAAACCTTTCCCTTTTGTTTGTAGTGGTGTCAGCTATGACCTGGATAGAGGTGTTTAGACTCCCTAAGATGGTACATATCGCTGAGGAGACGTGATCTCCGAGTAGCCCTTCTCATAGCTCGCAGTCCAGGTCGATGCCAAATTCAACTTCCAGGAGGCTTTTTGTGTTGTGGCTGCAGGTGCGTCTTATCGGGGGAAAATATCTTTTGTTTGTTTCTTATATTGTTAATGTGGGTGAGTTGATTTCTACCTGATTTGTTCCTTTCCATCTTGATCTGTGTAGCGTTAAGCATTTGAATGGAGCACATATAGGCATGCCCCGGTCCATCTTAGGTGAGTGTGGATCTTACATTGTTCTGTTTTTACTAGCTGTTTATTCGCCTGTTGTGATGGCATATCTGATTGTTTATATTGTTTGACATGTATTCCGTGCACAGAGTCACTTGGTTGTTTGATGCGTTCGTGCTCGTCGGCGGGACGGTGCAAGGCGCAACTCCGACGCGGTTCCTCGCCGGTTGGACGGCGTTCAGGCGCAACCCCGGTGCGCACGAGTACTACCTCGGCTATAACCTCCCTCGGTGAGCTCCATCTTCCTTCTGCTCCTCTGCTTCGGCTACTGTATGGGACATGGCTGTGGCAATATTGATGTGGTGCTCGTCTGGTTGATGCTCTATGCCCTACTCATGCATCGGTTCCTACTTGAGCTCTGTATTTGTGGATCCACGCTATCTTGGGGTTTGCAGGCTGCTTTTCATGTTTAGTTGCTATCATAGGAGCTCATTTGATGCTCTGGTTTACATGTGGATGCTCTGGTCCTATAGCTATGCTCCTGGATTTGCTAGATTGATCAGTGGCGTTCGTGCTAGGGCGATGATGATTAATTGTGGCTAAAATAAGTGTGCCTTTGAGCAGTCGAGGCACCTGTGGGTATCAAGTTGGATCCTCCCTCTTGTCTCTACAATCCTTTTTGATCATGTGATACTTGTTGTTTTCCTTGGATGGTCATTCTTGTTGAGTGATAACTAGGGCAGCTCCACTGTATAAACAGATTGATCTAGTGATAAGAGATGACGTGGGTAGGTTATATGATCGAGGAAAGGCGAATCTGAGCCCACTATGCAATGAACCCTGAACCATTTTTATTTGTTTTCAAAGGTGTTGCTTATTTATACTCAAGTGGTGTTCGTGCTAGGGCGATGATGGTTACCTTGGCTGAAATTAGTGTGCCTTTGAGCAATCGAGGCACCTGTTGGTATCAAGTTGGATCCTTCCTGTTGTCTCTAGAATCCTTTTTTATCTTGTGATGCTTGTTGTTGTCCTTGGATGGTCATTCTTGTTGAGTGATAACCAGGGCAGCTATACTGTATTCACAGATTGATCTGGTGATAAGAGATGACGGGGGTAGGTTATATGATCGAGGAAAGGCGAATCTGAGCCCACTATGCAATGAACCCTGAATCCTTTCTTCCAGAAACATAAGACGGATCGAAACCTGAGCGTTCTCAGCTATTAGAGCATTCTGGCCATCCGATCGTTTTCCTGATGTGTTTTTGGGCATCGGATCTCGGGCTCAACTCACGTGAGGTGTCGGATATTTACCAGATTGTTGTGAGCCATCGGATAAAATTCCAATGGCAACAACATGGGCGATGATGATTAACTTGGCTGAAAGTAGTGTGCCTTTGAGCAATCGAGGCACCTGTGGGTATCAAGTTGGATTCTCCCTCTTGTCTCTAGAATCCTTTTTTATCCTGTGATGCTTGTTGTGGTCCTTGGATGGTCATTCTTGTTGAGTGATAACCAGGGCAGCTCTACTGTATAAACAGATTGAGCTGGTGATAAGAGATGACGGGGGCAGGTTATATGATCGAGGAAAGGTTAATCTGAGCCCACTATGCAATGAACCCTGAACCCTTTTTATTTGTATTTAAAGGTGTTGCTTATTTATGCTCCAGTGTTTATATCCATCTTATGTAAAGGTTTATTCTCTCGTATCTTCACTGCATATAAGTTGTTCTGGATCTTTTATTGTTTGTTGTTGGTTCTTAATTTAATCCGGTAAAGAGTAAGTTGCACTTTGTTGGTCCATTTGGGTTGTGGATTTATTTATTATGATGGCGAGACACACCTATGGTGAGATTCTATTTCGGTGATGATGTGCACTCTTCACACCTCGCTCTGAATTGGCACGAGAAGATCGTTCTAGATTGGAATCCATATAACTTTGAGAAGGTCAGCTTTGGACCTTATTTGATTGCTCATTTCTTCTTTTCCACAGAATGGCATATGATATTTACTGTCTAACTCTGAGCTATTGCAGGTCGGTGTCTGTTCTCTCTCTCTCTCTCTCTCTCTCTCTCTCTCTCTCTCTCTCTCTCTCTCTCTCTCTCTCTCTCTCTCTCTCTCTCTCTCTCTCTGACTGCCTCTCCTCCCATTGACTTGGCATGCTGGTCACTGTCGTGTCTCCTGCTGGCTTGCCCCTCGCCCTCATTGGGAGGGTTCTGTGGGTCGTCCTACATTTTAATCCACATACCTTTGAAAAGGTCAGCTTTGGTCCTTTTTTGATTCTTGGGTTAGATAAATGTCTTTGGGGTCCGAGAAGGTTGCACAAACACGAACTAGATTGGAAGTAGGTCGGCATAAAATTTGTGTTTTTGTGAAGTTAAATAAAATTGACATCATATATACTGACGCGTACTTCTGCTGCAATTGTGTTTCTATGAATATGTTGCTTCCAAATCTGCATTTATCTCTCTAAAGTATGCTCATTTGTTATATAGTTTTGAAGTTTACATATCATGTAAATTTATTATATGCCTCTCATGGTTTTTCCCTGGATTTTAATTTATGGCGTGTGTGCTACCGTGTAGAGATTGAACGGAATCTGCTTAGACTATTTATTGGGTTCGGCAATAATCTAATCATAAATCATGGTGTGAGACTATGGGTATACTTTTACAATTTACTTAATTTTCTACCTCTGTTGATATAGCATATCCTCTTTGTATTATTTCACAGGATTCTTTACTAGCAGCTAAAATATCCTATACAATCTGGAAAAGAGATAGCTTAAATGGATGCATGTTTTCTCAAATTAGGTTGCTCCTGCCGTGTATATAAATGCGATGTTTCCTTCCATGACTAAACAAGCTGATGTTTGGTGAATCCTTTATAGTCTTGGATTGTTCAATTAGTTCGTGTGTTTTGCTATGGTCAATTCCTATGTATGTATTTTTTTCTGATTTTAAACTCTGTACACTGATGCAGTGAGAGCTTGGTGTTGTGTCTGCCGGCTGAGCGGCAAGCTTGAGCTGCAGGTCTCGTTCCCCTTTATGGTAATCATTCATGCCTGTAGGGATCACTAAGATTTTTCTTGGTTCTGTAGTTGTGGATTGATGTGATTGTTACTTTAATAGTGGGTCATATATATACACTTGGAAACTCAGTTTAGGATATCGCTTGGTAAATGCTGATTGTTAGTGCAATAGTGGATCATATATATACACCTGGCAACTCTGTTTAGGATATCGCTTGGTAAATGTTGATTGTCACTGCAATAGTGGATCATATATATATACACCATATATATATATATACTAATTGTTGATTATTTCTTCCATTTTGGTGGCATCCTTGTTGTTCCGTGCACTATTGGCTGTTGTTTCTTCTGTTCGGTTCATGAAGGTAAAGCAAGCTATGCATTATTCACTCTTAATTGTTTTTTGTTCATCCATGGCTGTGTTCTTTGATCGTGTGGGGAGGCAATTGATTGGGACACCCTTGATAAGCCTCGACATGTACGTCCACCTGATATGCCACTTTCAGAAGTGATTGGAAGTCTCATGTATTTAGTTGCCAGCTCCTAACTGCGTTCCCCTCCCCTCTAGGTCGGTAAGCCCTGCCGACCTCATGTGTGCCATTAATTAGCTCCGTTGATCGATCCGTTACTCTCAATCAATCCTTCTTGAAAATCTGCGGCTTTCGTTGTTGCGTCTCTATACCAACGACGGAGGGGAGGTCGTCAAGGGGGTCTCCTCCAGTTTCCTATGTGAGTAAGAAACAGGAGCAATTTGCATTATTGGGTTATTCAGACTTAATAGTGTTTAATTCATTCAGTTAAGTTCAGGATTTTTTGCTGTTTATAAATCAGGATCGGTCAATTTGATTTTTAAGTTACGCAAACTGTGCTAATGCTATCCTTCAGTGAAATTTAATTTCCTGTGTGAGTCCCGATTCCCAAGCATGTGAAATTAGCATTGTTTGTTGGTTCTGAACAATTTTCTAATTAGTCAGACTTAACGGTGTTATCTTCAATTCAGTTTAGTTTAGGCTTTTTGCAACTCATAAAATCAGGATCTGATTTGATTAGGCTCATTTAATTTGTGCTAACCCTATACTTATGTGGAATCCAAAAGGGATATCTCTACATTGTAGTGGATTTTATTGTGTTGTTATTATTCAGTTGTACTCAAACCATAGCTATGAATCTCGAATGCTTCGGTTTGAGTGGTTATGTGGGTGGCAACAACGACCACTGATTATAATTTTAAAGGTTTTGGATCTCAACAATCCTTTTCTTGCTATGAGGGATTACATTTTTTGCTTCTATTAGCTAATTCTTTAGAGGTTTTGATGAGTATAGATGGAGAAATTGTTGGGGAACGTTGCAGAAAATTAAAATTTTACTACGGTTTCACCAAGATCCATCTATGAGTTCATCTAAGCAATGAGTCATGGGAGAGAGATTGCATCTACATACCACTTGTAGATCACGTGCGGAAGCGTTCACTAGAACGTGGATGATGGAGTCGTACTCGCCGTGATCCAAATCACCGATGATTGAGTGCGAGCAGACGGCACCTCCGCGTTCAACACACGTGACGGAGCGGATGGCGTCTCCTCCTTCTTGATCCAGCAAGGGGAAGGAAAGGTTGAGGAAGATGGCTCCAGCAGCAGACGACGGCGTGGTGGTGGTGGAGCAGCAGCATCTCGGCAGGAGGCCGCCAAGCTCGTGACGGAGGAGGAAGAGGTGTAGCAGGGGGAGGGAGGCGCCAGAACTTCAGGGTGCGGCTGCCCCCTCCCCCCTTCCCTTTATATAGGCCCCAGGGGGGGCGCCGGCCCCTAGAGATCTGATCTCCCAGGGGGGGCGGCGGCCAGGGGGTGGAATGCCCCCCAAGGCAAGTGGGGCGCCCCCCCCCCCCCCACAATAGGGTTTCAACCCTAGGCGCGAGGTGGGCCAAGGGGTGCAACAGCCCACTATGGGCTGGTTCCTCCCACTTCAGCCCATGGGGCCCTCCGGGATGGGTGGCCCCACCGGTGGACCGGGACCCTTCCGGTGGTCCGGTACAATAACGGTGACCCGAAACTTTCCGATGGCGAAACAACACTTCCTATATATAATTCTTTACCTCCGGACCATTCCGAACTCCTCGTGACGTCCGGGATCTCATCCGGACTCGAACAACATTCGGTTTACTGCATACTCATATTCATACAACCCTAAGCGTCACCGAACCTTAAGTGTGTAGACCCTACGGGTTCGGAGACACGTAGACATGACCGAGATGGCTCTCGGGCAATAACCAACAGCGGGATCTGGATACCCATGTTGGCTCCCACATGCTCTCGATGATCTCATCGGATGAACCACGATGTCGAGGATTCAAACAACCCGTATACAATTCCCTTTGTCAATCGGTATGTTACTTGCCCGAGATTCGATCGTCGGTATCCCAATACCTCATTCAATCTCGTTACGGCAAGTCACTTTACTCCTACCGTAATGCATGATCCGTGACGGACACTTGGTCACTTTGAGCTCATTATGATGATGCACTACCGAGTGGGCCCAGTGATCCTCTCCGTGTCGGAGTGACAAATCGATCTCGATCCGTGTCAACCAGCAGACACTTTCGGAGATACCGTAGTGTACCTTTATAGTCACCCGATTCACGTTGTGGCGTTTGGTACACCAAAGCACTCTTACGGTATCCGGGAGTTACGATCTCATGGTCTAAGGAAGAGATACTTGACATTGGAAAAGCTCTAGCAAAAGCGAACTACGATCTTGTGCTATGCTTAGGATTGGGTCTTGTCCATCACATCATTCTCCTAATGATGTGATCCTGTTGTCAACGACATCTAATGTCCATAGTCAGGAAACCATGACTATCTGTTGACCAACGAGCTAGTCAACTAGAGGCTTACTAGGGACATATTGTGTTCTATGTATTCACACGCGTATTACGATTTCCGGATAATACAATTATAGCATGAATAAAAGACAATTATCATGAACAAGGAAATATAATAATAATCCTTTTATTATTGCCTCTAGGGCATATTTCCAACAGAAATAAGGCGTGTACCGATGTTCTATAACAGATAAAGTGTTTGTGCGGTTGGATTTTTGGAGTTTAACATAACTATTGGTCTCTAGCCATAAACTGGATGATTTGTTTCTAGCAACTCTGAGTAAGTAGCAATTCTGGCTTAGTGACTTTTCTCTACCAATGATCCGTATGGATTGCAAAATTAAGATCAATAGTTATTTTTTGTTTATTGTATGGACTAAACCGTGGGAAATAGCCGTAGAAAATTGACCACATGTACCTTGTTTATATGAATATGATTTGGCTGCTATAATTCAACTTGATGTGGTAGTAACTACAATACCAACATTGAAAGCGTGGACGTATAGTTTTTCACAATTGCGATACCCCTTGCTGCAATCATATGACCCTTTTAGCTAGATTTAATCATTTTTCTTATCTAATGCTGCACTATGTATTATTATTAGTTTCCCATAGAGTAGGTCCATGTAGGTTTCCGCCTACTCAGTGCGGAGGCAACTGATGTGGCAAATGACGTGTGGGATAGTTAGTTTTTGCCTCTTGCAGATATCTTATACTTTGGTGATCCTGTACAGCTGCTAATTACCTCACCCAAAAATTACACAAGCTGTAACATGAATCATAATTGTTTTGTTCGGGTAGTGATGCCATTCTCCTTGGCTCCGAGACTCTCTACGTGGTGTACCCAGTTGAGACTATTTCAATAGTGGGCAGAATTTGTGCTGAGGTGACTATAAACACATGCCTGTTTGGGAGAACATTTGTTGATAAGTTCCCTATAGTTCAAATATGACTTCAGTACTAAAATGTTACAAATAAATACTATTCTTCCGAACAGCCCCTAAATGTGTTCTCTTTATCTTTGTCACTCTAATGGAAATCCACTCCTTTACGCTTTTTCTCCCTTCATATTTGGTGATATATTTTCATGAATTGTTTCACAGGCTGAGAAGGTCTTCAACCAAGATTTGTACTTCAAGCGAATTGTGAAATACATGGGAGAATCCATGACCCACTTGGAGTCTATCTATTGTCATTCCTCGTCTGGACACAAATCAATTGAAGTGGAGCTGCACAGGTGCACTTGAGGTATGTTTACAACCTTTTTATAACTAGAGTCACTAATTAACATGTATACTACCATATAAATTTTCTCTGATAAGAAACAGTAAGCCTCGGTGTTTGGCTCATATTTGTTGCATTATCTTCCTGCAGGCAAGATAGTGCACATTTAGAGAATTCCATGTGCGGAGGAGCTTGCTCAATTCTTGGCAAAGGGAAGTTAAAGATTCTCTACCAGATAATGTATTGGTCGACATAGACTTTAGCCCGTCTTGATCTATTTCTGTTGGCTGCATGAGAAGTACCACATTTTGTTTCTACATTGGCTTTTGATCATTTCTTTCTTGATTTTTCAAATAAAAATTCGTTACCTGTAGTTTGTTGCTGGTATAACCGTACAAACATGGTGATGTATGCCATTTGTACTTCTTGGTCCTAAGAGTTATTGTCGATACAAACCTTTTGGAAATTATAGTATTATTCATAGGCTGTGGCAGAACACACTAAAATCGATTCTGCCTTACAATATCATGCCGATATTGAGCACCACTATGTATTGCTTCTATAACAATTGAATGTTTCTTCTTCATTTTGTTAAATCTGGACTTTTACTAACTTAGCGTTACTAGCTTTATCAAAACGTTGGGACCGGCACCCTTGCGCCAAGGCGCGATCCCGTTCTATTGAAACAGAAGGGGAAAGAAACTGTGGGCAGTGTAGGGGAGGGGAGTCTCGCGGGTCGGTCCCTGGAGAATCCAGCAATTGTTTCCCGACAGTGCCCAATGGGTTGCTTGCTCGGCTCGGGGGCTTAAAATGGGCTTTAGGTTAGCATTTTGGGGTGTTGGGCTAACGAACCAGCAAAAAGAAGCTCATGGCCGCATGAGACTCATGAGCAAAATCCGGTTACTCCAAAAAAATGAGCAAAATCCGGGAGCAACCCAGAAATAAGAGATGAAACCTCCACCGAGCCTCCTCAGAGATCAGCGACTCTCGGCCGTCGGATCGGTTTGCTTGATGCGATTCTGGGCGTCGGATCAAGATCTGGAGGAAGCTGGGCCGTTGGATCTGAGATGATCACTGCTGGAATGAATAGTAATGGCAACAAAATGTGTATACCATGCCCCCACCAGGGCATTTCGGTCATTTCGCATAGTGGGGGTATAAAAGGGGGGCGCTCATTTGACGGAGACCTAGCCGCCTCCTCCCTCGCTCGCTCCTGCAGCCGCCTCCCTCCCTCCCTCCCACGCAGCCGCCTCCCACCTCCCTCGCTCGCTCCTCATCCGGCGACGGCGGCGGCAGCTCCTGCGCCCGCGTTCTTCCTTCCCCAACACGCCACCGCGTGGCCCCGCACGCCTAGGCAGCTCCCACCAACCACGGCGGCGGTGGCAGCGGCCACGGAGGAGGGCGTCGGATCAGCGGCGCCGGTGACGGATCAGCGCCGCCGGCGATGGCGTCCGTGGCGGCGGTGGATTCCTGCCGTCCACTCGATCCCACGCTCGATCTCCTAGCCCCTCCTCTCCTGCGCTTGTTTCCCTACTGCCTCTCTCATGCCATCGCCGCCCCATCTCCTCTCGGACTTCCCGTCGCCGGCCTCGAGCTATAGAGATGCGCCAGTGCTCGACCCGAGCAGCGCGGTCCCTTGCTCGTGCCAGGGGTGCCCCTCCTCCTTCGTCCTCGTCCATTGCTCTGCTTTCTGAGAACAGATTGCCACTGCCACTTGGCGCCGCGGCTGCGCCGTAGCTCGGGCCGCAAGCACACCGCACCATGGTGCTCCACCTCTGCTGCACTCGTCGATCCGTAGGTATGTCACTATTTTGTTCCGTTTTGGATATTGGTTGTTGCTAATCTTTATTTTTTTCATCTTTTTTCATCCATATTGGTCCACGGTTCATGACCTTCTGGTCAATCCCCTGGTCGGTGACTCCTTTGATTTATGCGTGCACATCATCTATTAGCAGCCTCGTCCATCTTCGTTCACGGATCTGCGGGTCAACCCCTCTTCTCCTCCTTTCCCCTAATCTTCTTTCCAGACCTAGGTGTAGGATTGTATGGCAGTATGCATTTTTTGCCTCGCTCTGTTCTGCTTGTAGATCATGTCCTTTCTGTTAAAGGCCAAAAGTATTTTTGTCTCTGTGCATTGGATGTTTGTCGTTTCCTTCCTTCACTGCTTGTTTTTAGTGGATCCTAGATATATGCCTTTTGTTCCTTGTCTGGATCTTTGTAGGGCATATGATTGTTGGTCCTTTCACCTTTGTGCATGGAATGTTGGTTATTTTGTTCCATTGCTTGTTTTATTTATTGTTTCTTTCTACTGTGCTCCTATGATTCAACAATAACCGATGCAAGGGTGTGATGATCTGAGTTTCCAAATATTTAATTGCAATTATGGTTTAATTGATGTTTGCATTACTGAGGAGCAGGGGTGGTCACACAAGCAGAATGGCCACACAAGGTGTTTTTCTCAATCAGATCACATGCATCTCTTAAAGATAACACCATAGCAATTATGATTTACAGATTATTAGATATTATCGGTCTATGCTTCGTGTGTTTGTAGTGTTCCTATATCTAGATATGTTGTTTACATATGTGCTGATTTCTGTGACTAAATAGACTAGCAGTTATGTCAATGGTTCTAAATACTTGCAGCTAGGAAATACCAGTCCCCACACTGGAAGGCTTGTCTATTTTATGTCTTGAGTTGAAAGAATTATTGCCAATTCTGTCAAACATATCTATTAAAATAGTGCTTCTCTTCATATAGTAGAAATAATTATATGAGATGCTAATGCAACTACTCAACGTAACAGAGAGGAGAAGAGAAAAGCTTTTCTATGGGATGGCATCTTTTTGTTAGGCACATGAATTCTTATTCTGAACAAGTTTAAAATTTGACATGGCGCCGGTTTGTAGGTGCTTTTTCTATATGTATAGATAATATGCTTTCTACACGCTCTTGCTCGTCATAGATCATCTATTTGTCAGTCATATCACTTTATGCGTTTCAAGTAACAACCTAGGTCTTGCAGAATGCAAGTAGATGAATTTTAGGCCTATGCTCACTCGCCGATTGTTGTAGGTGTTCTCTCATTGTCGTACTACTGGCCACCTCTCCTCTCCATGGCGCTCAATTCTGTGACATGAGCCTGTTTTGTGTGCAGCACGGCTATCCCAATGGTGTAGCTGTCGTTGTAGAGAGTTGTACTTCCTTGCCGGAAACCTTTCCAATTCAGGTATACCACCTCCCTCCCGTCTTTTTCGTTCTTTTGTGCAATTCATGATTTATGGACGTGTGATGTGGAATGTCTTTAATGGTAAATTTTTGGATCGTTGTTTTGTGGTCGATACAGCTGCAAAAGCAGATATGCAAATTTGAGACCAATGATACTATGCTTACTAAAAATAACAACTCTGATAATTGCACAGACGATAGGTCTGAAACTTTTATTTACATATTTAGCTTCACATTTCTGATTAGATTATCCTCGAAGTATGGCAACTATTCACTTACTTAATTGTTGTTGGCCTTTTCTTCCTTTACTTGTACTCATCGAAACCTTTCCCTTTTGTTCGTAGTGGTGTCAGCTATGACCTGGATAGAGGTGTTTAGACTCCCTAAGATGGTATATGTCGCTAAGGAGACGTGATCTCCGAGCAGCCCTTCTCATAGCTCGCAGTCCACGTCGATGCCAAATTCAACTTCCAGGAGGCTTTTTGTGCTGTGGCTGCAGGTTCGTCTTATCGGGGGAAAATATCTTTTGTTTGTTTCTTATATTGTTGATGTGGCTGAGTTGATTTCTAACGGATTTGTACCTTTCCATCTTGATCTGTGTAGCGTTAAGCATTTGAATGGAGCACATATAGGAATGCCCCGGTTCATCTTAGGTGAGTGTGGATCTTACATTGTTCTATTTTTACTAGATGTTTATTCGCCTGTTGTGATGGCATAACTGATTGTTTATATTGTTTGACATGTATTCCGTGCACAGAGTCACTTGGTTGTTTGATGCGTTCGTGCAAATCGGCGGGGCGGTGCAAGCGCAACTCCGACGCAGTTCCGCGCCGGTTGGGCAGCGTTCGAGCACAACCCGGCCAAGACTTGAAAATCTTGCCTCGGCTATAACCTCCCTCGGTGAGCTCCATCTTCCTTCTGCTCCTCTGCTTCGGCTACTGTATGGGACATGGCCGTGGCAATATTGATGTGGTGCTCATCTGGTTGATGCTATATGCCCTACTCATGCATCGGTTCCTACTTGAGCTCTGTAGTTGTGGATCCATGCTATCTTAGGGTTTGCAGGCTGCTTTTCATGTTTAGTTGCTATCATAGGAGCTCATTTGATGCTCTAGTTTACATGTGGATGCCCTGGTCCTATAGCTATGCTCCTAGATTTGCTAGATTGATCGGTGGCGTTCGTGCTAGGGCAATGATGATTAATCGTGGCTAAAGTAAGGGTGCCTTTGAGCAGTCAAGGCACCTGTGGGTATCAAGTTGGACCCTCCCTCTTGTCTCTAGAATCCGTTTTGATCCTGTGATACTTGTTGTTGTCCTTGGATGATCATTCTTGTTGAGTGATAACTAGGGCAGCTCCACTGTATAAACAGATTGATCTGGTGATAAGAGATGACGTGGGTAGGTTATATGATCGAGGAAAGGCGAATCTGAGCCCACTATGTAATGAACCCTGAACCATTTTTATTTGTTTTTAAAGGTGTTGCTTATTTATGCTCAAGTGGTGTTCGTGCTAGGGCCATGATGATTACCTTGGCTGAAATTAGTGTGCCTTTGAGCAATCGAGGCACCTGTTGGTATCAAGTTGGATCCTCCCTCTTGTCTCTAGAATCCTTTTTGATCCTGTGATGCTTATTGTTGTCCTTGGATGGTCATTCTTGTTGAGTGATAACCAGGGCAGCTATACTGTATGAACAGATTGATCTGGTGATAAAAGATGACGGGGGTAGGTTATATGATCGAGGAAAGGCGAATCTGAGCCCACTACGCAATGAACCCTGAATACTTTCTTCCAGAAACATAAGACGGATCGAAACCTGAGCGTTCTTAGCTATTAGAGCATTCTGGCCGTCCGATCGTTTTCCTGATGTGTTTTCGGGCGTCGGATCTCGGGCTCGGCTCACGTGAGGCGTCGGATATTTACCAGATCGTTGTGAGTCGTAGGATAAAATTCCAATGGCAACAAAATGGGCGATGATGATTACCTTGGCTGAAAGTAGTGTTTCTTTGAGCAATCGAGGCACATGTGGGTATCAAGTTGGATTCTCCCTCTTGTCTCTAGAATCCTTTTTGATCCTGTGATGCTTGTTGTTGTCCTTGGATGGTCATTCTTGTTGAGTGATAACCAGGGCAGCTCTACTGTGTAAACAGATTGAGCTGGTGATAAGAGATGACGGGGCCAGGTTATATGATCGAGGAAAGGTTAATCTGAGCCCACTATGCAATGAACCCTGAACCCTTTTTATTTGTATTTAAAGGTGTTGCTTATTTATGCTCCAGTGTTTATATCCATCTTATGTAAAGGTTTCTTCTCTCATATCTTCACTGCATATAAGTTGTTCTTGATCTTTTATTGTTTGTTGTTGGTTCTTAATTTAATCCGGTAAAGAGTAAGTTGCACTTTGTTGGTCCATTTGGGTTGTGGATTTATCTATTATGATGGCGAGACACACCTATGGTGAGATTCTATTTCGATGATGATGTGCACTCTTCACACCTCGCTCTGAATTGGCACGAGAAGGTCGTTCTAGATTGGAATCCATATAACTTTGAGAAGGTCAGCTTTGGATCTTATTTGATTGCTCATTTCTTCTTTTCCTCAGAATGGCATATGACATTTACTGTCTGACTGAGCTATTGTAGGTCGGTGTATGTTGTCTCTCTCTCTCTCTCTCTCTCTCTCTCTCTCTCTCTCTCTCTCTCTCTCTCTCTCTCTCTCTCTCTCTCTCTCTCTCTCTCTCTCTCTCTCTCTCTCTCTCTCTCTCTCTCTCTCTGACTACCTCTCCTCCCATTGATTTGGCATGCTGGTCACTGTCGTGTCTCCTTCTGGCTTGCCCCTCGCCCTCGTTGGGAGGGTTGTGTGGGCCCTCCTACATTTTAATCCGCATACGTTTGAAAAGGTCAGCTTTGGTCCTTTTTTTATTCTTGGGTTAAATAAATGTCGTTGGGTCCGAGAAGGTTGCACAAACACGAACTAGATTGGAAGTAGGTCGGCATAAAATTTGTGTTTTTGTGAAGTTAAATAAAATTGACATCATATATACTGACGCGTAGTTCTGCTGCAATTGTGTCTCTATGAATATGTTGCTTCCAAATCTGCATTTATCTCTCTGCAGTATGCTCATTTGCTATATAGTTTTGAAGTTTACATATCATGTATATTTATTATATACCTCTGATGGTTTTTCCCTGGATTTTACTTTATGGCGTGTGTGCTACCGTGTAGAGATTGAACAGAATCTGCTTAGACTATTTATTGGGTTCGGCAGTAATATAATCATAAATCATGGTGTGAGACTATGGGTATACTTTTACAGTTTACTTAATTTTCTACCTCCGTTGATATAGCATATCCTCTTTGTATTATTTCACAGGATTCTTTACTAGCAGCTAAAATATCCTATACAATCTGGAAAAGAGATAGCTTAAATGGATGCACGTTTTCTCAAATTAGGTTGCTCCTGCCGTGTATATAAATGTGATGTTTCCTACCATGACTAAACAAGCGGATGTTTGGTGAATCCTTTATAGTCTTGGATTGTTCAATTAGTTCGTGTGTTTTGCTATGGTCAATTCCTATGTATGTATTGTTTTTTTTTCCTCTGGTTTTAAACTCTGTACGCTGATGCAGTGAGAGCTCGGTGTCGTGTCCGCCGGCTGAGCGGCAAGCTTGAGCTACAGGTCCCGTTCCCCTTTATGGTAATCATTCATGCCTGTAGGGATCACTATGATTTTTCTTGTGGTTCTGTACTTGTGGATTGCTGTGATTGTTACTTTAATAGTGGGTCATATATATACACTTGGAAACTCAGTTTAGGCGCTTGGTAAATGCTGATTGTTAGTGCAATAGTGGATCATATATATACACCTGGCAACTCTGTTTAGGATATCGCTTGGTAAATGTTGATTGTTACTGCAATAATGGATCATATATATACACCATATATATACTAATTGTTGATTGTTTCTTCCATTTTGGTGGCATCCTTGCTGTTCCATGCACTATTGGCTGTTGTTTCTTCCATTCGGTTCATGAAGGTAAAGCAAGCTATGCATTATTCACTCTTAATTGTTTTCTGCTCATCCATGGTTGTGTTCTTTGATCATGTGGGGAGGCAATTGATTGGGACACCCTTGATAAGCCTCGTTCGACATGGACGTCCACCTGCTATGCCACTTTCAGAAGTGATTGGAAGTCTCATGTATTTAGTTGCCAGCTCCTAACTGTGTTCCCCTCTCTTCTAGGTCGGTAAGCCCTGCCGGCCTCATGTGTGCCAGTAATTTGCTCCGTTAATCGATCCATTACTCTCAATCAATCCTTCTTTAAAATATGCGGCTTTCGTTGTTGCGCCTCTATACCAACGACGGAGGGGAGTTCGTCAAGGGGGTCTCCTCCAGTTTCCTATGTGAGTAAGAAACAAGAGCAATTTGCATTATTGGGTTCTCAACAGTTATTCAGACTTATCAGTGTTTAATTCACTCAGTTAAGTTTAGGATTTTCTGCTGTTTATAAATCAGGATCGGTCAATTTGATTTTTAAGTTACGCAAACTGTGTTAATGCTATCCTTTAGTGAAATTTAATTTTCTGTGTGAGTAAAGCATGTGAAATTAGCATTGTTTGTTGGTTCTGAACAATTTTCTAATTAGTCAGACTTAATGGTGTTATCTTCAATTCAGTTTAGTTTAGGCTTTTTGCAGCTCGTAAAATCAGGATCTGATTTGATTAGGCTCATTTAATTTGTGCTAACCCTATTCTTCAGTGGAATCCAAAAGGGATATCTCTACATTAGAGTGGATTTTATTGTGTTGTTATTCTTCAGTTGTACTCAAACCATAGCTATGAATCTCGAATGCTTCGGTTTGAGTGGTTATGTGGGCGGCAACAACGACCACTGATTATAATTTTAAAGGTTTTGGATCTCAACAATCCTTTTCTTGCTATGAGGGATTAATTTTTTTGCTTCTATTAGCTAATTATTTAGAGGTTTTGATGAGTATAGATGGAGAAATAAGGCGTGTACCAATGTTCTATAACAGATAAAGTGTTTGTGCGGTTGGATTTTCGCAGTTTAACATAATTATTGGTCTCTAGCCATAAACTGGATGATTTGTTTCTAGCAGCTCTGAGTAAGTAGCAATTCTGGCTTAGTGACTTTTCTCTACCAATGATTCGTATGGATTGAAAAATTAAGATCAATAGTTATTTCCCGTTTATTGTATGGACTAAACCATGGGAAATAGCCGTAGAAAATTGACCACATGTACCTTGTTTATATGAATATGATTTGGCTGCTATAATTCAACTTGATGTGGTAGTAACTACAATACCACCATTGAAAGCGTGGACGTATAGTTTTTCACAAATGCGATACTCCTTGCTGCAACCATATGACCCTTTTAGCTAGATTTAATCATTTTTCTTATGTAATGCTGCACTATGTATTATTATTAGTTTCCCATAGAGTAGGTCCATGTAGGTTTCCGCCTACTCAGTGCGGAGGCAACTGATGTGGCAAATGACGTGCGGGATAGTTAGTTTTTGCCTCTTGCAAGATAGTGCACATTTAGAGAATTCCATGTGCGGAGGAGCTTGCTCAATTCTTGGCAAAGGGAAGTTAAAGATTCTCTGGCAGATAACGTATTGGTCGACATAGACTTTAGCCCGTCTTGATCTATGTTGGCTGCATGAGAAGTACCACATTTTGTTTCTACATTGGCTTTTGATCATTTCTTTCTTGATTTTTTAAATAAAAATTCGTTACCTGTAGTTTGCTGCTGGTATAACTCTACAAACATGGTGATGTATGCCATTTGTACTTCTTGGTCCTAAGAGTTATTGTCGATACAAACCTTTTGGAAATTATATTATTATTCGTAGGCTGTGGCAGAACACACTAAAATCGATTCTGCGTTACAATATCATGCCGATATTGAGCACCACTATGTATTGCTTCTATAACAATTGAATGTTTCTTCTTCATTTTGTTAAATCTGGATTTTTACTAACTTAGCATTACCAGCTTTATCAAAACGTTGGGACCGGCACTCTTGCGCCAAGGCGCGATCCTGATCTAGTTTACATGGTTATAGCATCTCACCAAACGACCAATCATCATAGGACATTGTTGCAACATGTAATAACTGCTGCTCGATCCAGCCGATGATGTAATGGAATGGCACACCAAATGATATCATAGTTTTTTGGGAGCACCCATTCATCAGGTGCTTGAAAAAATATGTTTGCATCAGTCATTTGTTTCTATACTCTTGGATTACCATCAAATGGACAAAAAAGAAGTGTTGTCCGGGGGCGAATTTGTACCTTGCTTAGCCGATCGAAAGCCTCGTGATTTGCCTTTTTTATTGCCAGCGTTTCCGCACCATAAATCCATAAATAGATGATGCATTGGTATTTCGGGTGATGCTACAAGCCCAGTGCGTAACCATAGCATGTGGCAGCATATATAATACTTCCTTCGTCTGGAATCACTTAATGCTCAAAAGAATATGTAGCATTAAAATATGTCTAGATAAATTCATTTCAGCGACAACTAATTCCGGATGGAGGTAGTATCATATTTGTTCTGCCCTTGTAGGTGTCAAGAGGCATAGAGAATCAAATGCATGCAGCTTCATAGCTCGTACAATATAACATAGAGCAATGTATAACTCGTCTTTTAGCCTCGCAAAGAAAATAACACATAGCTTTTAGTAAAATTTAAATCATAAACACATTTATTTCTAAGAAGGAAGAATGGATTACGGGAGTGGTTTAAATCCTAATTGTTTTCGATAAATTACACATAGTTTACACAAAACGTGCACTCTTCCGTATCATGCAAAACAGGTGTACTATAGTGTGATTTAATAATATTATGATTTAAGTGGATTAATAAAAAATGAATTCCATTTTAAGCCCCTAAAACTAATTAAGTAGTCTCATTATTACAACAAACAATCACCGTTTACACAAACAAAATACAGTGGTAAAATATTGAATAAGCAACAACAAGAAAACAAGATGAAACATTAGCACAAGTGAGAAAATTAGACATTCTTTCTCGTGCCAATCAACTTTTTTACCCGTAAACAAATACTTATAAAATATTAACTAGAATAATATACTAAATATTATTTAAAATATAAATTTCAACATAACGAATTTAGAATCATAAAAATGGTTTTATCTGAAACAAAACCAAAAATGAAAATAAAATACAACAACATTTATTATAAGAAGAATGAATTAAGGGCATTGGTATTATTCTAAAAGCCAAAAACAAGTCAAAGAAGGATATGCTTTTAGTGCAACTTGAGATCAGGAACAAAATCACAAAAGAACACATTTATTTTCAGGAAAGAATGACTTATGGGAGTGGTTTTAATCCTAAAAAAGACAAGAAATTTTCAGATAAAATTTAAATCATACAATTATGCCTACCATATTCTTAAACTCTTTTCTTATTTGTGACAATTAGAATATATCAATGAATTGTACATAGATTACACAAAACTTGCACTCTTCCATATTGTGCAATACAAGCCTAATTTTACAATTTAGTAATAATTATGACTTCAGTGGATTAATTAAAATGAATTCAATTTTAAGTCCCTAACACAAATTAAGTACTCACCACTTATACAGAGATTATCCAACATTCAGGCGAGTAAGGAACAACAACAAAAACAGGTTGAAACATTAGCACAAGCGATAACTTTAGATGATTTTTCTAGTGGTAGTCACCTTTTTTACCACTAATAAAAAATATAATATTAACTAAAATAAAAGCAAAATATTATTTAAAGATAAATTTCAATCTAAGAAAGATTGAGTCTAGAAAGTGGTGTTACCTGGAACAAAAACAAAAATGAAATAAAACAACATTTAATCTGAGGAAGAAAGAATTAAAGGCAAAGGTTTACCTTGAAGAAGAAAGAAAATAAAAAAATAATCAAAAAGGGCAAAAACAAATTTTAAAATGAAATAGCACTTAGGTTTAGTACAAATTGAGGTTTTGAACAAAAACACCAAAAATATTTTTTCCAAGGAAGAATGACTTATGGGAGTGTTTTAATCATAAAAGAACGACAAGAAATTTGGAAATAAATTTATATTATACAATTATTCCTACCATGGTAAAATCACAAAGATTTATTGCGAAACTCTTTTCTTATACCATGCAAAAAAAACTATTTTCTTATACGTGGCAATTAGAATATATCAATGAATTACACAAAACTTGCATGCTTCCATACAGTGCAAAACAAGCATAAAATAGGGTATTTTTAATAATACTTATGATTTAAGTGAATTAATTAAAAATGAATTCCATTTCAAGTTCCCAGCAAAAAATTAGGACGCCGATAAGTGCCACATGTGTGGGCGTTAGGGGGTCTGCCCACACATTTTGTGTGGTGTATAAGAGGAACAGCCCACGCACCTACGTGTGGGCAAAACAAGTAATGCCCACACACCTCTTTTTTCCCCTCCCGATCCCTCTCACACGCGTGCGTGTGGGCGAAATAGATAACGCCCACACGCCCTGCACGTCGAGCCTCGACCTCATGGTCCCAAGACGCCCAGCGTGGCAGTCACCGCAGCGTCCGCAGATTGCCATGGTCCGACCCTCATCCATGTTCGTTTAGCTGTAGTTGCCATGTCGCTGAACTTCGGTTGCCATGTCGGACAACTACAGTTGCCATGGTTGCTCAACTGCAGTTGTCATATATGGTCTGGTCTACTGCAGTTGCCATGATTTCAAAATTTTAGGAGTTGCCACCCGCTAACACTAGGCAGTTGCCATGTAGCACTACAAAAAGGCATGGCAAGAAAACGTGTTCGGGTAAAAGAGAGAGTTGCCATGTGCTCACAAGCACACTAGGGCAGTTGCCATGTAAAGAGAAAGAGTTGCCATCTGCTTACGTGCACGCTAGGGCAGTTGCGATGTACCATGCAAAAGCACATGACAACTCGGGTGAAAGAGACTTGCCATCTGCTTACAAGCAAAGCTGGGGCAGTTGTCATGTACCCTGCAGAAACACATGGCAACTGCCAACTTTGGGTGTGGGCGAGGAGACGGGCGTGTGGGCGAAGTGATAAACGCCCACACACCAGCCCCCTCTGCGTGCGTGAAAATTGGTGTGTGGGCGAATTGCTAAACACCCACACACCAGCCCCCCGTGTGGTGAAAAAGGAAGTGTGTGCGACCGGATGAATGCCCACACACCAGCTTAGTCCTACGTGGCACACAAAAACTGCTAGAACGCGCCAAGATTCGTGCAGAATTGGTTGGACGATGCGTGTGGGCGAGTTGCCACGCCCACACGTGTGGGCGTTGGTGTTTTCAAAAAATTAAGTACTCACTGCTTACATAGAGAAAAATCCAACGCTAAAAAAATTGACTGAGCAATAACAAAAAAAAAGTCGAAACATTAGCACAAGCAAGAACACATAGACTTTTTGTGATGTGCCGACTCTTCTGTATTGTGTTTAAAAGAAATTATGGCGGGTTCAAAAATACAAAAGAGGATGGCATAATTGGCATTCGTCTCGTCTACTCGCGTCTCACAACTCGTAGGCTATTTGCCGTCCTGTCCATTCTTCGCACGCACTCCCTCCAATCTGTTTTACTCCGTGTATTAGATTTGTGTCAAGGTAAACTCTGTAATATTTGACTAAATTTATATTAAAAAATATCAACATCTACAATATCAAGTATATATATACTATGAAACTATATTATGTAATGAATCTAACAGTATTGATTTGACATCGTGAATGTTGACACTTTTTCTATAAAATTGATCAAAGTAAAAAATACTTTAACTTCGCACAAAATTTATGTGCAAACTAAAAATGACCCGAGGGGGGTACGAGTACGATCTGTGGCGCCGCCAGATTCGCGCGCTTCCCGGTCAGCTTGAGGATCCCATTTTTCTAGTAGTACCTGCGTGGAGCGCTGAGGCGTCTCCATCCATCACTCACGCGAAACACGATCCACAAGCAGTAGCTTTCACCCGCGCCCGGCGAGGCGGGAAGCACGCAGTATTGCAACAACGTGCAGCGGACGTCGACAAGGAGCGCGGCCACGCCCACGCACACACGTTGCCTTCACCGACAGTAGATCGAGCAGGCGAGCACCAGCAGCAGAAAGCACTCACTATCACGAGTGATGATCGATCGATCTGATCAGTCGCGACGCTGCGCGGACGGGATTCGATGATCGGGTTGGCGTGAGCTCGTGATGGGATTTGGACAAGGCCAGTACGGGCAGCTGGCGGGATACACATGGTCCATCAGCTGCCCCGTCACATACATTCAGGCTAGCTGCTGGATCGTAGTAGAGAGAAGGTGGCCTGGGCCTGCAGTCTAGACGCTATGATGCCACGCGCCTGGTTCTGGACTTCTGATCAGCTCCACTCCGAGCAGGTGATCTCCACAGGCATGTGCGTACAGTGGATAACTGCTTGCTGCAGATCCTTCAGAGCTCTCCAATGTTCGACGATTAACCCGTGGTCTCATCTTGTATACTCGTAGCTCGTATGGACGTAGAGGAGGTAGGTCCGTGTGCTACTACAAATTATTTATTGACTTTTTTGGCTGGAATTCTTTATTTATTGAGAAGCAACTTGCCATTGGATGATTGGATAGTTAGAAGCAAATTAATGTGACATGAGGTACAACAATTACTAGAAAATGATCGAGTCGGCCCATAAGAGATAAAACAGAAAGAGCACTACATTAATTAGTGTCTAAGCTCAAAAACATGTCAATGAGATCCGCAAGTGTTGCTTTGGTACCTTGTTCTTGTCTTGGCCGTCTTTGCATGAACGTGACGAGGGTGGCGCAATGGCGCTTATTCCTTCTCGAAGCGTTATTGCGGAAAAAGTAGACTTAATCGTATGTGTTTATTTTATATCTTGTAATAGTTCAGTCATAATTGTCCTTGTTTTGTATGCCGTTTAATAACTAATAAGAATGATTGTGTGTATTACAATGATGCAGAGACGGGGGTTTAACCTGCTTTTTTTCAAAGGTGTTGCTTTGTTGCTGCTACTTCCATCTTTTAGTTGACGTCCTCTTATGTCGTGCCAAGCAGCCAAACCGATCTACCAGACTCTTATTTAACCAAAGAATCATATATTGGACACATGCACCACACCATGAAGTAAACTAAGCAAACTCATGAGCATTGAAAAAGACAAGAAACCTACGTCTTATTCATAGATGAACGCAACAACGCTAAGGCCCTTAAATAAAATTTGGGTATGAGGAAGAAAAAACTCCAACGAAACCTATATGAAAGCTCCTATTGGGGGAGCATAGAAAACCCCACAACCCCTATTTCTAGTTATTGATGTGTCATCTTCTTCTTCCTCGTTGTGTCATCGTGTTGGCCCTATGTCCCTCCCCGTCAGCCCCCTTCTTGTTCGACAAGCTAAAAGTACCTCAATGTCGCACCACCGCACTGCGCCTTCGGGGAAGGCCGTCGCAGCACACCAAGGGAGGAGTGAGGCAAAAAGGCGAGAAAGGAAAAGACTTACTGACTTACGAGTCGGTACCATATTTGTCGGTGTACTAGAGTAGGGGTACCCTAGTATCCCGAACTCGTGCACGGACAGTCGCAGCACCCCGCGGCAGGGCTGGCCTGGTGACCGCCAAGATCCTCAGCGGCTCCTTTGGAGCCACTCAAGAACAAAGTAATCAAGGCCCCGGCAAGAGGAGCTTGCCGGGAAGGCCACTCAGGGCACAAAGGAAACAAGACCCCGGCAAGAGGAGCTTGCCGGGAAGGCTTGGTGAGCGACAAGCTCCCGAGCGCGACAAGAACCTTGCCGCGGCAAGGCGCTCGCCGCGGCAAGTGACCTCTCTTCATCTCCGCTCCAGCTCATCCGCCAACGTGTCGCCATGGGGCTTTCCCAGGCACGCGTGTCAATGGGCTGTGCAGCCAGCGGGGAGCGGCGATAAGCGGCGCTGACAAGCTACCATCGTGGCAAACGGAGGCGCACTTGACGGTCCCTGTTGCCTTTGTTCAGCGGCTGTGGACGGACATTTATGGCTTTTGTCCCTTGCCGTCGAGTTAGGTATAGATCATCTTTGTACACTGCATAAAGCGGTGCACTAACCTCTGTTTTCCTATTTTACCCTTGTCTACTTGCCATCTGTGGTGACCCCTTGTGCCTATAAAAGGAGGCCCAAGGGCAGCGAGAAAGGGTTCGCTCGATTCAGTTCATTCGACACATTCGATTCACACACACTCGAGCTAGGTTTTGTAGCTCTCATTGCTCCCTAGCAAGAACTCAAATAATCAGACAAGCAGCAGTAGGAGTGTTATCTCTCCGGAGAACTCCGAAGCTGGGTAAATCTGCTCGTGTGCATCGCCTCGATTTGCTCTTCGTGCATTCTCCGCCCCCCTCCGAACCACAAGGGACCCGGTCCCATAGGTGTTCGTGGGTCACGATCAGCTTCCCCGACATCTTTGGCGCGCCAGGTAGGGGGCGTCGAGGCTGTGTGAACCTGATCCAGCGGTCACACGAGCAACTTCATCATCTTCCCTGGAGCTCGACGCCCATGGAAGCTTGATGAAGACACCTTCGCCGGCCTTCAGATAGGCGCCGAGCTGAGGCTCTTCGGAGTCGGGTGCGGCATCGGTGACGGGGGGATCGGCGGTCGGTGCAGCGCCTGGCGCTCCTGCGGCCCCAGGGCCGTCCGCATGATCACCGGACCCCTCCCCAGCCTCTGCGCCGGCAGCCTTGGCGGCCTCCTCGCCGGCGGACCCGTCGGCGCCGGCCTCCTCCTCCATGTTGGCGGCGTCGTCATTGTTGCCGCGAGCGTCCTCCTCGCCGGCAACCTCAGTCTCCATCGGCTCTCCGGCAGATGGATCTGATGATCAGAAAAAGAAAAGAACAAGTCAAACAAATGTTCGAAAAGAAGAACAAAACAAAACAAGACCCAAGGGAAATTTTCAAGTAAGAAGATTACCCGCAATGGGATCAGAGTCGCGGTCTCCACCACGGGAGGGTCGTTGGCGCTGCCCTTGTCGGAGCTCCCTTGTCGGAGGCCTCCCTTGCCGGAGAGCGCTCCCTTGGCGGAGAGTTCTCCCTCGGCGGCGTAGTTGAAGCAAGCAGAACTTCAGGAGTGACTTCCGGGGTCTCCTGATGAGGCTGCTCTGCTCCTACACAATTCAACAAGTCAGATATCAAGAAGAAGGAGCACCCAAGCACACCGAACCGTAAGAGATAATCCAAACACTTACTGGGGGCTGTGCTGGGGCTGCTCTGTTGAAGGGTTCTTGGATCCGGCAAGGGAGTCTCGGGCGTGCCTCCTGTCGCCATTGGGGAATCGTCTTCGGCAGCGACCACCGGAGTCTTGGCCCTTTTCGACGCCCTCTGAGCCAGCGTCCTGAAGAAGGAAAGAGCTCATAATGAAGCAAGTCGGATACAAGACGAAGCAGTAAATTGAAGAATTACAAGTAGCAGCGACAAGAACTTACTCTTCCTCTTCTTCCTCGGGTGAGGCGGAGAAGTCAAATTCGCTCCGGTGCGACGAGCTGGAGGAGTAGGCTCCCTCGGACGCTTGGCGGATGCGGGTGCCGTGGCTCCAGAAGGCCCCGCTCCCGTTGCTGTGGCGACAGGAGGCGCTCTCGCGGCAACAGTGCTTGTCGCGGTGGAGCGCGTCGGACGGCGAGGCAGCTGTTGGGCCGTCTGCTGCCCCGCCACTTCTCCGGTCTTGTGGAGGCGTCTTCTTGGCGGGGCCGCGGACTCCTCCCGCGGCAAGCTACTTGACGGCGGAGGGGGGGCGCCCCCGGCAGGCTCGTTCGGGTCAGCGTCGGGCTCGGCCTGCTCCTCCTCACCGACGAACTCTTCTCGATCGGCAAGGCTTGCCGCCTCGGCTGCCTCTGCCTCCTCGACGGAGAACCCAAACGCGCTGGCGGCGCAGCCGCCGCCTCCTCCAACCTTGTGGCGTCGCACCATCTCCTGCTTTCGGTGGTGTCGCGGGTGAGCCGTTTCGCTCGTCGGCGCGGATCGGCACTTCCGCCAAGTTGTCGAAGAACTGCTGCACGACGTCGTCGGCGGGCTCTGCCAAGTTGGAATGATTCCATGGGAATCGCTGGCGACATCAACGCGGATGCTGTCAGCGACGAGTTGTTGCACAAGGCACGACTCCCTCGGCAACATGAACCACTGGGGTGATCCGCATCGAGCTTGAACAGCTCCGCAGCATGCCGTCCAGCTCCAAGACAAGTAAAGTTCCAGTTCAAACCGGGCGCAGCCTCATGATGTCCGCCGCGTTTTGGAATTCCCAAGCAGGCCTCCTCCTCTCTGCAAGGCGCAATGCGGCGGCGAAGGAAGTCGCGCCAACAGCTCCTACGGTAAGCCCTGCTTGCGGGGCGCAAGATCCGGGTCACGGCAATCTTCAACTTGTCGTCCTCCGGCGCCAAGTTGCTCCAATCATTGCCGCGCACTATGGGAGTTTGGCGCAGGGCAGTGAAAGGTTGTGGCTCCTCCTCTAAGATCCAACACCAGTCAGCTCTCCACTCCTCCCACTTGCTGCGCAGCTCTCCGTCAAGATATGCTTCCTTCTTGCCGATCCTGGAGACCCATGCAATCCCTCCGGCAAGCGGCTCTCCTCTCTCTACGCGGGGCATGAAGTAATGGCGGAAGAGTGCTATATTTGGGTGGACCTCGACAAAGTTCTCCAGCGGTCACACGAGCAACTTCATCATCATCTTCATCAACATGGCACCGAAGAAGAAGTCTTCGGCAGCAGCAGAGCCGTCCGCGTCGAACCCACCACCACCGGAGCTGACGGGTGGTGGGGAAGACGCTGGCGGAGGAACGGGCGTCATCGAGAGAGCCCACAACGCCGCCAGGTCCAAAGACAAGGCGGCGCAGGCGTCGGCGTCCGAGTCCGCACCGCGTCCTTCTCAGGAGGCGCGGGACCGACAGCGTCATGATGCTCGCAGCACCATACGCTCGTTGAATCAAGGCCAAGCTGGAGGATCTCGAGGCCCTCGAGACCCGCATGCACACCAAACATGCGATGCGAAGCGAAGTACGGTCGCTTAGGCGGGATGCTGCTCCTCCTAACTTGGTTAGGAGTCGAGCACATCCGTTCCTCGCTCCGCACGCCATTGCCACCCACCACTCCAGCGGAAGCCTTGGCGAGCTCAGCTACTTTAGACTACCCTCCAACGGCCGACAAGGTTGGCGAATGGAGGCCACAATTCAGAGTCTCATCGGCTTTGCCACGGCGGCGTTCGGCAACCAACTGCGTCCTTGCGGCGAGGCGACAAGGCACGAGCCGGTGGCGGCGAGACTGCGGGGTGATACCACCATGCACTCCCCTTCCGAAGGCCAAGATCACCAGCTCCTCGGATCCACCTCGACAAGCGACTCCACGCGTCGTCGGACCTGAGCTCGCCGTGATCAGCGCCAAGTTCTTAAGGAACGACAAGAAGAAGACGCTCGAACCCGCATCGAAGCGCGAAGACAAGCGGCGTCAATCCGACCAGCGCTGGGCCCACTGTCGATATGCATGCGCCCGGGGAACCAGCGACTTGTCTGTGTAGGTTGCCCTGCGTTCACTCGTGAGCTGCGGCAAGTCCGATGGCCCGACAAGAAAAACTTCAAGCGGATGTGCGGAGAAGTATGATGGCAGGACACACCCATCGGAGTTCCTCGGCATCTACACCATCGCGGTGCAGGCTGCGGGGGGACGAGACGACAAGATCCTTGCCAACTACTTCCCTCTGGTGCTCAAGCCAAACGTCAGATCTTGGCTCATGCACTTGCCGGACAGTTCCATATCCTCTTGGGCAGATCTGTGCCATCAGTTTATCGGCGCCTTCACAGGCGGCCACAAGCCTCATCGCCAGGAGAGTGACCTTCACCTGCTTGCCCAAAAGGAAGGAGAGTTCCTGCGCAAGTTCATTCAGAGATTCAGTCGTGTGCATTACAACATCCCAGATGTCCACCCTGCCGCGGTGATCAGCGCGTTCCATCAGAACGTGCGGAACCGCAGGATGAGGGAGGAAATGGCGATGTGCAAAGTCAAAGACGTCGGTGAGCTCTACGCCTGGCCGACAAGTGTGCACGTCTTTGAGGAAGGAGGAGACTCCGTGAGAGAATGTTGAAGCAGGATCGAGACGGTGAGGAGACCGCCCGGCAAGGAAGAACCGGCGGAACAATGAAGGAAGAAGAACAAAGAGGTACTAGTTGTCGAAAGCAGTCCCGTAACGGAGGTGGCTCCGGCAAGGTTAAGGTTGGCGACTCCGGCAAGGAGGTTGCCGCTGGCACCAACCGCCAAGTGTGGCGCCGCCGACAAGCGGGACGACTCAACAAGCGATCTTGCAAGATTCACCGCACCAAGGGCCACGACCTCGAGCTGCAAGAAAGTCGAGCAGCTTGTTGAACTGCGAATGAAGAGACGAGCTGGCGAGACAAGGAGAAGGCCCAGGAAGGTGCAGGTGCAGCTAGCAAGAAGAGACCCGGCCGGGAAGGGCGCCGCGGCAAGGAGACAGACCTCCCCGCGGCCGCGACAAGGACGAAGACGAAGATGACGATGAAGATATGGAAGATGATGAAGCTGATGAGCAGGAGTTTCAGAAGGCAACAGAGGTCCTCTGCGTTGATGGTGGTGCTTCTCTGCATACCTCGCACCGCCAACTCAAACAGTGGATGCGAGAAGTTAATGCGGCAGAACCATCCGTGGAGTCACGCAGGCCTCTGAAGTGGTCCAACACGCCCATTGTCTTTGATATTGAGGACCACCCTGATCGCATAACTGCGGTCGGGTGCTTGCCGATGTTGGTCTCACCAACCATCCGCAACCTCAAGGTCACAAAGATGTTGGTTGACGGCGGGGCCGGCCTGAACCTGATCTCCTCTGCAGTGCTCCAGAAGCTTCAAATCCCTGACAGCGAGCTCGAAGAGACTGGTACTTTCCAAGGAATTAACCCAGAAAGGAGCAAGCCCAAAGGGAAGATCACGTTGCGGTAACATTTGGCGTGAGCTCAACTTCAGAACCGAGAGGGTCACGTTTGGCGTTGCCGATTTCCCATTGCCCTACAATGGCATACTTGGCCGTCCAAGACTCGCCAAGTTCATGGCAGCCTCTCATTATGCTTACAACTTACTCAAGATGCCCGGCCCGATAAGCGTCATTTCTGTCCATGGCGACAAGAAGGATGCGCTTATCTGCGCCGACAAGATTTACCGGGATGCAGCAGCTGCGACAGATAGCAAATCACTTGCCGCTGAAGCTCCCGGGGGGAAGAAGACCACCAAGTCCGGCAAGAGCTCTGATGCCCACTCCGGCAAGCGCACCTCTTCGGAGTGCTGCGCTACCGTCGAGGACGTACCATCGAGCTCCACCGGCAAGTGCAAGAAGAAGATGGCAGCTCCGCCGAAGACCAAGAGGGTGCCCGCCAAGGAGGACGGCACTGGTGGTACCTTCACCATCAGTGCCACTCTAGACCCTAAATAGGAAGGCGAGCTCGTTGCTTTCCTGGGCGAATGTCGATGTGTTTGCATGGCAACCATCGACATCCCGGTGTTCCAGAAAGTAATTGAGCACCACCTAGCTGTCTGTCCTCACGCCGCCCGTCAAGCAAAAAGTCGAAGCGGCGGTGGAGCGCCAAGAGTTCATTGCGAAGAGATTAAGAAGTTGAAGCAGCAGGCCTTGTCGAGGAGTCCTCCATCCACGTGGTTGGCCAATCCGGTAGTTGTATCGCAAGGCAAATGGGAAATGGAGACTTTGTATTGACTTTGAGATGTTAATAAAGCTTGTCCCAAAGACCCATTTCCCTTGCCGCGTATCGACCAGATTGTTGACTCCACGGCTGGATGTGATCTGCTTTCATTTCTTGATGCATATTCAGGATATCATCCGATCTTCATGGCAGAAGAGGATGAAGAGAAAACCGCATTCATTACACCATGCGGCACATACTGTTTCATACGGATGCCTTTCGGTTTGAAGAATGCTGGTTCAACGTTTGCAAGAGTAGTCCACGACGCTTTTGAGCCACAGATGCACAGAAATGTGGAAGCCTACATGGATGACATAGTGGTCAAGAGCAAGGACAAAGCAACTCTAGTTCAAGATTTGGATGAGACTTTTGCAAATCTGCGCAAGATCAACCTCAAGCTCAACCCCGAGAAGTGCATGTTTGGAGTCCCTTCCGGCAAGCTTCTCGGGTTCTTTGTGTCTCGGCGGGAATTGAAGCCGATCCCGACAAGATCAAGGCCATTGAGCAGATTGAAGCACCGAGGCGTCAAGGATGTCTGAAGGCTTGCGGTTGCGTGGCTGCTCTCGGAGAGTTTATCTCTAAGTCTGCTGGCGCGCCCTGCCATTTTCAAAATTTTGAAAAAGGCAGGTCCAATGAAATGGACTCCCGAAGCGGAGGCTGCGCTGCAGGACTTGAAGAGATACATGTCCTCCACTCCGATACTTGTCGCACCTAGGCCACAAGAGAAGTTGCTGCTATATATAGCGGCAACCAATCAAGTGGTTAGTGCTGCGTTAGTAGCGGAGAGGGAGGCGGATGATGAGCCGGCAACCGAGACAAGTGCATCCAGCGACAAGCAGGGGCCTCCGCCGTCAAGCTCTGGTCCCGACAAGGACGGATCTGCGCAGAATTGCGAGAAGATTCAGAAAAGGATGGTGCAGCGCCCAGTCTACTTTGTCAGTTCCCTTCTGCAGGGGGCTAGATCAAGGTACTCTGGTGTGCAGAAGTTGCTTTTCGGCCTACTCATGGCCTCGAGAAAGCTGCGCCATTACTTCCAAGCACATGAGATAACAGTTGTCACTCGCTTTCCGCTGAAGAGGATATTGCAAAATCCGAAGCGGCAGGCAGGATTGTCGAGTGGGCCTTTGGGCTATCAAGCTTTGGCCTCAAGTTTGAAAGCACTTCAACTATCCAAAGCGAGCATTGGCAGAATTCATAGCAGAGTGGGCGCCAACACAAGATGAAGAAATTCCAGAGACGAGCATCCCGTCAAGGAGGCAAATAAAGAGTGGCTGATGTACTTTGATGGTGCCTTCGCTGCAAGGCGCCGGTGCCGGCATGCTGCTTATCGCACCCACCGGAGAGCACCTCAAGTACATAGTCCAGATGCACTTTCCCAAGGAACAAGCAACAAACAATACTGCAGAGTATGAAGGTTTGCTTGCCGGTCTCAGGATCGCGGTGGACCTTGGGATCAAGAAGCTCATTGTCAGGGGTGACTCGCAACTGGTCGTCCGCCAAGTAAATAAAGATTATTAGAGTCCGTTGATGGAAGCCTACATCGATGAAGTGAGGAAGCTAGAAGAGCACTTTGAAGGCCTGCAAATGGAACATGTTCCAAGAGCTCAGAATGATATTGCCGATGGCTTTGTCAAAGTCGCGCCTCAAGTTACTGTGGAACCAGGGATTTTTGTGCTCAAGCTGACTCAACCAACCGTAACACCATCAACTGGGCAGAACAAGAAGAGGAAGTTGGTTTCTGGTGACTACTTTCCGGCAGAGCTCCCTGAAGCCGCCGCCAAGAAGGTCCCCAAAATCAACGCAAATATCGCTGAGGAGTAGTTTGCTCCGACAAGCCCCAGGGTTTGTTTCGTTGAAGCAGACGCTCCCGACAAGTTTTGCTCCGACAAGCTTGCCGGGGATCATCAAGCACCGGCTGAGCCGCAGGTTCTTGCCGTAGAAGCTGATGTTCCCGCAGCGGCAGATTTTCCTTTAGTCCTTGTTGTCGAGCCGCAAGCTCCAGCATGGGCACAGCAGATCGTCCATTTCCTTGAGACAGAGAACTTCTCGAAGAGCAAGAAGAAGCGGAAAGAGTAGCCCGGCAGTCAAGTATGTACCAGTTTGTTGACAACATCACGTATGTAAGAAGACTCAACGGTGTGAAATTGAAGTGTATTTGCGGGAAGATGGACAGAAGCTGTTGGCAGAGATACATGGAGGCATATGTGGTCACCACATTGGCGAAGAGCACTTGCCGCAAAGCTTTCCGGCAAGGTTTCTTCCGCCGAAGCCCTCCAGATGCAACTGCACAAGTAACCAAGTGTGAAGCGTGCAAGTTCCATTCCAAGCAGATACATCAGCCAGCTCAAGCTCTCCAGACGATCCTTTATCCTGGCCCTTTTCGGTGCAGGGGCTCGACATCCTCGGCCCTTTCCTCGAGCTGTCGGGGCTTTGAGTACTTGTGCGTCGTGAATCGACAAGTTCACAAAGTGGCGGAAGTGGAAGCGATGAGGAAGGTGACAGACGGTCGGCGATCAAGTTCTTCAGTCAATTGTTTGCCGCTTTGGGATACCTAACGGATCATCACCGACAACGGCACACAATTCACGAGCCGCACCTTCATGCAGTACGTCCAAGATCTTGGCGCCAAGATCTGCTTTGTTTCTGTTGCTCATCCGAGAAGCAACGGTCAAGCAGAAAGGGCAAATGTTGAAGTGCTGCGGGGACTCAAGACCAGAACTTTCGACAAGCTGCGCAAGTGCGGAAGAAACTGGATTGAGGAGCTGCCGGTGATTCTTTGGTCGATCAGGACAACGCCAAATCGAGCCACTGGCCAGACACCTTTTGCTCTAGTCTATGGAGCAGAGGCAGTTCTCCCCACGGAACTCGTATACGGATCGCCTCGAGTGCTCGCTTATGATGAGCTTGAGCAAGAGCAGCTGCGACAAGATGACGCGCTGCTCCTTGAGGAGGATCGTCTTCAGGCTGCTGTACGAGCTGCTCGTTACCAGCAAGCTTTGCGCCGCTACCATAGCCGCAAAGTTAATGCCAGAAGCTTCGAGGAAGGCGACCTTGTTCTTCGGCGCGTTCAATCCGCCAAGAATTCCAACAAGTTGACGCCGAAGTGGGAAGGCCCTTATCGGGTGAAACGAGTCACTAGGCCTGGCGCTGTCCGCCTTGAGACCGAAGATGGCGTTCCGGTGAGCAACTCCTGGAATATAGAGCATCTTCGTAAGTTTTACCCATAGGGCGCGGTTGTCGGAACCCGTTCTGGCAACCACCCTTTTGTACAAATCTTGCCGCTGTTGCATGTAATCCTTTGTACAAAGCCGGGCGCAGACCCCGTGCATCAGTAAAGCTTATGTGTTGCGCACAACTTGTCAATTTCATGCTTTCATAACCTATTTTGCATGTATTATCTGACATTTTTATGCAGCATCAACACCCGGTAAGCAATAACGAGCCACTAGGCTCCATAACTTTATTTTCTCTTCTTTCTTCTCAAAAGAAAGGAAGGTTCATCCACCCACAAGTTAACCGGGGAGGAGAAGATAATGGCGTGGACCAAGCGTCGCTCGAGGAAGTGTTGCCTTGCCGGAAGCAAAGCGACGAAAAAGCTAAGTTGACAGAGTTTGAGCAATCAGTTTTAAATTTTTAAGTTATCTTCCTCGAACGATAGTACTTTGTATGGAAAACCCGTGCGCGGAGGAACCAACTCGCGGCTAGCTTGCGCCCTTACGTTGTTTCGAGTCCGCTCAACAACTTAAGCGTGCTGCAACTAGTTGCGATAAGGTTGCTTGTCGGAGGCAGCATCGCCAGCAGGCTGCTGACGTTCCGCACTCAGCGCTCGCGGCAAAGGTGTTTGCACCGACAAGTCCCCTAAAAGCGTAGGGTACAAACATACAAAAGAAGAAATCAAGTAGAGGAAATAACATTGTGATCGATTGCCTAAAATAGTGTATATTACAAAATAACTTGTCGCAGATCTAATGAGTTGTTCTAAACATGTTCAACAGCGACAAAGGAAAGATAAACTTGGCGGTCTAGTCCACGCGGTCGCCATCGAGCCTCTTGACTTTGCTCACCCTGTCCACGATGGGTGCGACAAGGGCTTTGAGCGCTTCAACGCCGCGAGTTGGAGGCAGGGACTTGAGGACATTGGTGAAGTTGACGCCCGGATTGCGGAAGGCCACCTTCATCAGCACCTTCTGGAGGGCCCCGGCGCAGACTTGGCGCGACTCCTCAGCTAGCTGCTTTGGGATCTCCTCCCGGAGCCGCTGGAGACCCGTCAACACGCCTTTGAAAAACAGGCTGAGCTTGGCGCTGGGTTGGAGGTTCTCGTCGGTGGAGTACCCAAGATCCACCATCCCCAGCTCCATCAGCTCAGTGTGGATGGCGGCGACGGTGTCCACAAGACCTTCTGTCGAGTGCATTATGCTGTCTCTGAGATTATTCTGGGCGGTCACAGCATTCGACAGCAGCTCCTCGTTGGCCTTGATCTTCTCCAACAGGCCCGCTTCCCGCTCCTTGGCGCCGTCCAACGACTCCGTCAAGGTGGTCAGTTTCAGCTCCAGATCCGCCTTGGAGTCCTTGGCGGCGTCGATCTCCTTGATCTTCTCAGCGAGACGACCCTGCAACTCACCAAGAGTGTAGGCGTCCTTCTCGCGCTCATGTTTCAACGCGGTGACCTCTTCGCAGCTCTTCTGGAGGGTGGCCTCCAGCTGGGTCACCCTCGTCTCTAATTCCTTCTTGGCGGCCTCGGCGGCCGCGGCAACGTCCTTTGCCTCCTTGAGTGCTCCGCCAATTGATTCCTCGCACGCGGCAAGATCTTCCTCATAGCTGTCGAGGTTGATCTTCCGCTGTGCCAGTTCACATTCTTGCGCAGAGAGCTTCTCACCGGCAAGCCTTTGCTGCTCCTCGACCTCGGCCTTCTCCAAGATGAAGGCCGTGCGCTCCTCAGCAAGCTGCTCCCGCGCTTCTGCTATGTCCCGGAGAGTTTCCTTGTTGGCGCGCCGGAGCTCTTCTGCGCGCTTCTCCATGTCAGCTCCCGCCCTCGCGACAAGAGCTTCCCGCGACTCCAGCTTAGCTTGTCGGGCGCGGTAGAGCGACAGCAGCTTCTTCAGCAGCTGCTCCTCCTCAGACTCGCCACTGCTGCTGCTTGGCGCGTTAACCAGCGACAGCCCAGCAGAGGCAAGCAGCTCCACGTCGAAGGTCTCTCCCTCGACCGGCGCCCTGGAGCTCGACGCCCATGGAAGCTTGATGAAGACACCTTCGCCGGCCTTCAGATAGGCGCCGGGCTGAGGCTCTTCGGAGTCGGGTGCGGCATCGGTGACGGGGGGATCGGCGGTCGGTGCAGCGCCTGGCGCTCCTGCGGCCCCAGGGCCGTCCGCATGATCACCGGCCCCGCCACTTCTCCGGTCTTGCGGAGGCGTCTTCTTGGCGGGGCCGCGGACTCCTCCCGCGGCAAGCTGCTTGATGGCGGAGGGGGGGCGCCCCCGGCAGGCTCGTTCGGGTCAGCGTCGGGCTCGGCCTGCTCCTCCTCACCGACGAACTCTTCTCGATCGGCAAGGCTTGCCGCCTCGGCTGCCTCTGCCTCCTCGAGGGAGAACCCAAACGCGCCGGCGGCCGCAGCTTCTGCCGCCTCCTCCAACCTTGTGGCGACAGCGCCATCTCCCTTTCGGTGGTGTCGCGGTGAGCTGTTTCGCTCGTCGGCACGGATCGGCACTTCCGCCAAGTTGTCGAAGAACCGCGACGACGTCGTCGGCGGGCTCTGCCAAGTTGGAACGATTCCATGGGAATCGCACAACGCATCATCGCTGGATGCTTTGTCAAGCGACGAGTTGTTGCACAAGGGCACGACTCCCCTCGGCAACATGAACCACTCGGGGTGATCCGCATCAGGCTTGAACAGCTCCCGCAGCATGCCATCCAGCTCCAAGACAGTAAAGTTCCAGTTCAAACCCGGGCGCAGCCTCATGATGTCTGCCGCGTTTTGGAATTCCCAAGCAGGCCTCCTCCTCTCCTGCAAGGGCGCAATGCGGTGGCGAAGGAAGTCCGCGCCAACATCTCCTACGGTAAGCCCTGCTTGCCGGAGGCGCAAGATCCGGGTCACGGCAATCTTCAACTTGTCGTCCTCCGGCGCCAAGTTGCTCCAATCATTGCCGCAAGACTATGGGAGTTTGGCGCGAGGCAGTGAAAGGTTGTGGCTCCTCCTCTAAGATCCAACACCAGTCAGCTCTCCACTCCTCCCACTTGCTGCGCAGCTCTCCGTCAAGATATGCTTCCTTCTTGCCGACCCTGGAGACCCATGCAATCCCTCCGGCAAGCGGCTCTCCTCTCTCTACGCGGGGCATGAAGTAATGGCGGAAGAGTGCTACATTTGGGTGGACCCCGACAAAGTTCTCGCAGAGGTGTGCGAAAACGGCCATGGTGAGGACGGCGTTGGGGGTGAAATCAAGGAGGCGGAGGCCATATGTGTTCATGACATCGCAAAAGAATTCGGAAAAGGGCGGGCAGAGCCCGCAGTGGAAGAAAAGCGCGAAGAAAGGGTACCCAATGGAAACCTTCTCGGATGTGGCGGCGGAGATCACCCTCAGACGCTGGTGCGCCTGCGTCTCCATCGACTGAAAAGGTAATACAGCTCCGCAGCTCCTTCTGTCTGCGAGGGGATCAAGAGGGCCCGCTCCTTCCGCAGCCGCGAGCCGCTGCGCCGCGTATTTCACGCTTTTCCCTTGTCGGCTTTGAGCCATGGGGAGGTGGTGGAGTAGGTCGACGGCGTTGGTGGCGCCGGTGGCAATGGGGGCGGGCGTCGCTCTCTGTGGACTTGAGAAGAAGGGGAGCGGCGGTGGTTTCGATGTGACAGCAATGGCAAGTGGGCGCCCTGCCCTGTTCCCCGCTTATAAAGGGGAGAGGGACGGCGCCCGGTTTTCCCATTAAAGAAAAAGCCCCACGATCTCTCCCACGACGCCACGTCCGAACGTGTCGCTCGTGGGGACGTGGTGGGTCCGGCGAATAACTGCGCGATCCAGGGCGCGTGCTTCTCAAGACTGCTTTTGGGCTGGCCCAACAGAGCTTGGCGCCGTGTGTGGCCCAGGCCCGGGGGCTCCTGTCGGTGCACTAGAGTAGGGGTACCCTAGTATCCCGAACTCGTGCACGAACAGTCGCAGCACCCCGCGGCAGGGCTGGCCTGGTGACCGCTAAGATCTCAGCGGCTCCTTTGGAGCCACTCAAGAACAAAGTATCAAGGCCCTGCAAGAGGAGCTTGCCGGAAGGCCCTCGGGGCACAAAGGAACAAGACCCGGCAAGAGGAGCTTGCCGGAAGGCTTGGTGAGCGACAAGCTCCCGAGCGACAAGAACCTTGCATGCAAGTGACTCTCTTCATCTCCGCTCCAGCTCATCCGCCAACGTGTCGCCATGGGGCTTTCCCAGCACGCATGTCAATGGGCTGTGCAGCCAGCGGGAGCGGGCGATAAGCGGCGCCGACAAGCTACCATCGTGGCAAACGGAGGCGCACTTGACGGTCGTTGCTGTAATCGTTTCAGCGGCTGTGGACGGACATTTATGGCTTTTGTCCCTTGCCCTCAGAGTTAGGTATAGATCACTGTACACTGTACAAAGCGGTGTACCAACCTCTGTTTTTCCTATTTTACCCTTGTCTACTTGCCATCTGTGGTGACCCCTTGTGCCTATAAAAGGAGGCCCAAGGGCAACATAGAAAGGGTTCGGCCCCGATTCAGTTCATTCGACACATTCTGATTCACACACTCGAGCTAGGTTTTGTAGCTCTCATTGCTCCCTAGCAAGAACTCAAATAATCGACAAGCAGCAGTAGGAGTGTTATCTCCGGAGAGCTCGGCTGGGTAAATCTGCTCGTGTGCATCGCCTCGATCTGCTCTTCGTGCATTCTCCGCCCCCCTCCGAACCACAAGGGACCCGGTCCCATAGGTGTTCGTGGGTCACGATCAGCTTCCCCGACAATATTTCACTGTAAAAAGAGCATGTTGCTACACTTGGAGGCCTTGGGGGTTCACGGTCATTGCTGGAGATGAGTGTTAACAAATAGTACGACAACCCCCCGAATTTAGAAATACATTGTTTTTTTGTAGCGTGTGAATTTATGCCCTCCATCCCAAAGCCCTCTCTCGCCTTCTATGCCCCCTCCTCCCAAGAATGTGGGATTCAATTTGTCTATATGTCAAATGTTTTCTCGATATTTTAAGTTCACTTGTGTTGAGAAAATATCATTTTAGGTATATATCAATGGGAAAAATACCAGTGAGAATCAATTCTTGGCCAAGTCTGGTGAGAAAAGCGTGTAACACTATGTTTCAAAGTACTATTGTCAAGATGATATTCTATAGGGAAAAGTATATTTTTCATCTCTCAACTCTTTCAAAAATATAGAAATGGTCCATGAACTTCAAAACCAGCAAATCTATGTGTTTTTTTATATCGTGCGTTCTGATTTATTTCTCGAGGAGTCCCTCAACTATCTCAGTTTTTTGTCAAAACCCAGCGATGTATTAAGTTTTGGTCAAAAAAATATCCACTTCGGACAAAAACCACCGGAAAGCAGTATGAGGGACTAAATGTATCGGTATGAATAGTTGAGGGACTAAGCTTTTTTGGTTTTGGTGTTGAGGGGCCATTTCTATACTTTTCGAAAGAGTTGATAGTCGAAAAATATACTTTTTCCCTATTCTATAACATGTCCAACTTCATGTACAAACTCAAAATCAGGAGGGAGGCGCGAAAAAATAAATCCAATGATGGATAGTTCCAGCAGTATTGTATTATTATTGCTGATTTTTTCTACATACCTCTCAAATGAATGGAGTTGAACTTTGAAATTCTACATACTTACAGAACATCACCAATCTAATATATTTTAAAAGTCGTTAGTACTATGGTACTTAAAAACAATCCAGAAGTTTTTTTTAATAAAGATTTGTTCGTTCGTCACCTCAGCAAACACGTGGATCGATTCGCCTTCCATTATCCAGACCCATTCCACCTCTATTTCAACAAAGCCCATGCCACCCTAAAAAAAACAATGCCCATGCCGTCTTGTCTTGCAACACACCAATCACAAGGCAGCACAGACCACGAACCATCTCCTGCTCACACGGATGCAGCCTCCTCTGAGTTAGAGCCCGGTGTTCCCGTGCGGCTGGCGGCGGTGGAAGTGTGCAGCTCGCGACTCTATATTTAAAATGCTCTTGTATCTTATTCCTTTTGTTAGGCCAACTCCAGCGCACAACCCTAAACAGACGTCCGTTTTGCTCGAATTTTGTCCGTTTGGGTAGAGCAATGGGTTGCGTCCGGGCCTGTCCTGGCATACGGTGGCCGTGCGCCCAACGCGCGGGCGCATCCATTGGCCCATCCTGTCCGTCTTCTTTTTCAAACGCCAACTTTCGAAACCACGTCCTAGTTCAGGCCAGAGGCCCTAGTTCACGGCGGCAACACAGCCAGCGGCCTACATGTCTTCGCCGGCAACACAGCCAGCGGCCCACACATCCTCCCCGGCAACACAGCCAGCGGCCGGCAACAGAGTCAGCCTACAAAAATGAATAGTTTTGTCGCCGGCAACACAGTCAGCGGGCGGCAACACAGCCAGCCCCCAAAATGAATAGGTTTCTCACTGGCACACAGCCAGCGGCCCAGCGGCCGGCACCCATGCCAGCCTCCAAAAAGAACGGCCACAGCCGATCAGACGACCTAGTTCAGGCCGTCGGCGTCGAACATCTCCTTCTGCCTGGCCTCGAACCAGCTCCTCGTCTTCTCGCTCATCTTGGTCAAGTCCACGCTCATGATCGCAAGGGCCACCTCCTTTGCTTTGGTTATGGTATTGGTGGCCTCGATGTCGAGCTGCCTCTGCCTGGTCGTGACATTGGCGGCCTCGCTGTCGAGCTGCCTTTGCCGGGACGCCTCCTCCATGTCGATCTTCCTCTTCTTGGCCGCCTCCTCCATCTCAAGCTTCTTCCTTTGAAGCTCTAGGTATTGCTTCATTTGCTCGTCCTTACTTTGTCGCTTTCGTCCCTCACGTCCTTTTGAGACATCATGCCGTGCAAAGTCTCATGCAAGGCCATGGATGACGCATCACGTATGTCGTCCACCTTGGAGTTGGTCTTGCCCCTTGGCCTCTTCAACGCCTCACCATCTCCACCTCCGGCCAACGCGTCCGTCTTTTTGCCTCTCTTCCTTTTAAGTTCACGGTATTGATCCTTGAACTTAGGGAAATTGTTGATGATCGTCCAACAATGCGTAAGAGTGAATGGCTTGTCATTGTGTCGGGCCATGAATGCTTCCAAAGATTGAAATGCCTACACCACACGATCAACAACAATTGAACATGCAAACATATATAAGGCCGAAGTCTCATGGCCGTAGCAACGAAAGAACTAGGACGAGGAGAGCATACCATGTCCCAAATGCTAAGACCACTCACGGGCCGTGCTTCAACGCTCTCAAGTGCGGTACAATACTTGTTGCATTCTTGTTGGATGAACAACCACCTCTCTTGAATCGAGGTGATGCCACGGTCGCTTGTAATTTGGTAGGGCGCAAACAACTTTCTTTCATGGCATGTTTTGTGGATTCTCGTCCAAAAAACAAGGCCCTTTTGTTGCACACCGGTCCTCGGATCTTGACTAATCTCCATCCAACATTGGCAAATCACTTGTCCTCTTCTTGTGAATATGAACCCGTGCGAATGCTCTTCTTCCTGTTTTGTGCTTCCGCTCTTTGGGTGAGCTTGTCGATGAACAATGGCTCGCCCCCAATATCAATATCAACGCCTTCTTCTTCATCACCATCACCTTCGCAAATAGATGTCATCATCTTCATGCCACGAGTCACCATGGTCGTAGTCAGCATGGTCGTGGGCCTCTTCATCGGCAATGTACTGGGCTCGGCCATCCTGACTTTGGGTCTCGTCGGGATTGTAGGCACCGCCATGCCCACCCTGTAGATCACATTCTCCATGAACTGGTTGTAAAAGGGGTCGTCGACCGTTGGCGTTGGTGTTGGCATTTCGTCAAACAGGACGCGGGGCGACGGCATGGTGCCCGTAAACGGTGGTCGTGCTTGCTTTCATTGTATCTCGACGGACGGCCGGCCGCCACTACTGGACCCCGGCATGACGTTGAGGTCGATGACGGCCGAGGGGCGCGGGGTGGACGGCGCGATCACGCCAAAGTTCGGCGACCCCGAAAAACGGGTCTGCCCATCGTGCCTAGCCGAGGGAAAGCCGGGTGACAAAGGCGTGGTCCGCGACGTCAGCGATGAGCAGTGGTGAGGCCTGGCGACCGACGAGCCTGTGCTCGTCGTGCCAACTGCCGCACCAGAGAAACCCGCCGGACGGCAAAGCCCAAGCATGAGGAGGGCGTGCGCTTTGTTGACGATGTCCTCCTTCTCGTCGACCTCGGCCTTGCGCCATGCGGCCTCCACCGCATCACGCTCAGCGGCGAACTTGGCAGCGGCGTTCTTGCCCTTGACGGCCGCCCACCGGTTCCTTCTCTTCGCCGATTCCGCGTCCATCTTAGGGAGCTCCTCCAGCGTGCATTCCGACCACGGCTTCCTTGGACCCTTGGCCGCCTTCTTCTTCACCTTTCCGGGCGGGTTGACGGCCAGGGCGTCGGAATTTGACGGGGCGTCGGCCATGGACGGAGGGGCGGGGGACGGGAGGGTTTATGGGGGTGGCGAAATGGGGCGCAGAGGTTTTGCTTTGTGCCACCGACGGGCGGGCTAGGGGAGGACAAGCGCGCGCGTCCCGCCCGTCCGCACGCTGTCTGTTTCACCCCCAAAGCAGCCCAAACTTGGGCCGGGGATGGGTCAAAAGCTGGCCATCTGGTTTGTCCGTTTTGCCCCAAATGAACGCACCCGGACAGGATGGGGGCGCACGCTGGAGTTGGCCTTAGACCGTGGCTCACTGATAATAATAGTACTGTACACCGTTCACTGATTAGTACCGTAGCCAAGTTTCTTCTCGACAAACGGGCGGCCATGTTTGACACCGAAAAGAATAATTAGAGCAACTCCAATGGGGCGAACCGTCCGCCCGCGTCCGTTTGGGTCGGCGCGGACAAAAGTGGCGTCCCAACGCGCCAACCCAAACAGACGTGCATCCGTTTTCGTCCGCGGGCAACCCATTCCAGGCCCAATTATGAGCCGGATTTGCGTCGGTGCAGACATGAGACGGACGCGCGCGCGCCTACTCCTCTCCCTGGGCCCGCCGGTCGGTGGCAGCCACCAACATTTCCCCCCATTTTCCCCAAAAACGCTCCCGCCCACGCGCGCCCCCACCCCCCAACCAGCCATGGAGGACGCCATCGACCTCGACGCCGCTGCCGGCCTCGCCTCCCTCGCCTCGTCTGGCGCCGTCACCCCCTCCGGGAAAGACAAGCCTCATGCCCCGCGCAAGACCGCCGCCGCGACCAAGCCGAAGAAGGCGCTGATGCCCGAACAGCGAGCAAGGGAGTCGGCCTGAAGGAAATATGCCCTAGAGGCAATAATAAAGTTATTATTTATTTCCTTATATCATGATAAATGTTTATTATTAAGGCTAGAATTGTATTAACCGGAAACATAATACTTGTGTGAATACATAGACAAACAGAGTGTCACTAGTATGCCTCTACTTGACTAGCTCGTTGATCAAAGATGGTTATGTTTCCTAGCCATAGACATGAGTTGTCATTTGATTAACGGGATCACATCATTAGGAGAATGATGTGATTGACTTGACCCATTCCGTTAGCTTAGCACTTGATCGTTTAGCATTCTGCTATTGCTTTCTTCATGACTTATACATGTTCCTATGACTATGAGATTATGCAACTCCCGTTTACCGGAGGAACACTTTGTGTGCTACCAAACGTCACAACGTAACTGGGTGATTATAAGGGTGCTCTACAGGTGTCTCCGAAGGTACTTGTTGGGTTGGCGTATTTCGAGATTAGGATTTGTCACTCCGATTGTCGGAGAGGTATCTCTGGGCCCACTCGGTAATGCACATCACTATAAGCCTTGCAAGCATTGTAACTAATGAGTTAGTTGCGGGATGATGTATTACGAAACGAGTAAAGAGACTTGCCGATAACGAGATTGAACTAGGTATTGAGATACCCACGATCGAATCTTGGGCAAGTAACATACCGATGACAAAGGGAACAACGTATGTTGTTATGCGGTCTGACCGATAAAGATCTTCGTAGAATATGTAGGAGCCAATATGGGCATCCAGGTTCCGCTATTGGTTATTGACCAGAGAGGTGTCTCGGTCATGTCTACATGGTTCTCGAACCCGTAGGGTCCGCACGCTTAACGTTCGTTGACGATATAGTACTATGAGTTATGTATGTTGGTGACCGAATGTTGTTCGGAGTCCCGGATGAGATCACGGACATGACGAGGAGCTCCGGAATGGTCCGGAGGTAAAGATTCATACATTGGATGATATGGTTAGGCCAAGGGGTCAGGCCCACGGGGCTATAAGTCGGTGCAAAAGGAGTTTTTGGAGGCCAGGGGGCCAAACGCCGGAGACCCTGGCGTCTGGCCCTGGGCCGACGCCGAGGCCCGTGGCCGGGCCGATGCCAAGGATTGTGGCGTTTGGTCCCGGAGTCCGAGGGACTCTTGCCTTCGGGAAAAACTGACTTTGAGGAGGCTTTTGCTCCAAGTTTCGACCCCAGGGCTCAACATATAAATAGAGGGGCAGAGCTAGCACCAAAGAGACATCAAGTAACACCAAGCCATGTGTCGGCAACCCTGTCCCCTCTAGTTTAGCCTCCGTCATAGTTTCTGTAGTGCTTGGCGAAGCCCTGCGGAAATTGTTCTTCACCAACACCGTCACCACGCCGTCTTGCTGCCGGAACTCATCTACTACTTCGCCCGTCTTGCTGGATCAAGAAGGCGAGGACGTCATCGAGCTGAACGTGTGCAGAACTCGGAGGTGCCGTGCGTTCGGTACTTGGATCGGTCAGATCGTGAAGACGTACGACTACATCAACCGCGTTGATAAACGCTTCCGCTTACGGTCTACGAGGGTACGTAGATTACACTCTCCCCTCTTGTTGCTATGCATCACCATGATCTTGCGTGTGCGTAGGAAATTTTTGAAAATACTATGTTCCCCAACAGTGGCATCAGAGCCAGGTTTTATGCGTAGATGTTATATGCACGAGTAGAACACAAGTGAGTTGTGGGCGATACAAGTCATACTGCTTACCAGATGTCATACTTTGGTTGGCGGTATTGTTGGATGAAGCGGCCTGACCGACATTACGCCAGACGCTTACGCGAGACTGGTTCTACCGACGTGCTTTTGCACATGGTGGTGGCGGGTGTCCGTTTCTCCAACTTCAGTTGAACCGAGTGTGGCTACGCCCGGTCCTTGAGAAGGTTAAAACAACACTAACTTGACGAACTATCGTTGTGGTTTTGATGCGTAGGTAAGAACGGTTCTTGCTCAGCCCGCAGCAGCCACGTAAAACTTGCAACAACAAAGTAGAGGACGTCTAACTTGTTTTTGCAGGGCATGTTGTGATGTGATAAGGTCAAGACGTGATGCTATATTTTATTGTATGAGATGATCATGTTTTGTAACCGGGTTATCGGCAACTGGTAGGAGCCATATGGTTGTCGCTTTATTGTATGCAATGCAATCGCCCTGTAATGCTTTACTTCATCACTAAGCGGTAGCGATAGTCGTAGAAGCAATAGTTGGCGAGACGACAACGATGCTACGATGGAGATCAAGGTGTTGCACCGGTGACGATGGTGATCATGGCGGTGCTTCGGAGATGGAGATCACAAGCACAAGATGATGATGGCCATATCATATCACTTATATTGATTGCATGTGATGTTTATCTTTTATGCATCTTATTTTGCTTAGATCGACGGTAGCATTATAAGATTATCTCTCACTAAATTTCAAGGTATAAGTGTTCTCCCTCAGTATGCATCGTTGCGAAAGTTCTTCGTGCTGAGACACCACGTGATGATCGGGTGTGATAGGCTCTACGTTCAAATACAACTGGTGCAAAACAGTTGCACACACGGAATACTCAAGTTAAACTTGACGAGCCTAGCATATGCAGATATGGCCTCAGAACACTGAGACCGAAAGGTCGAGCGTGAATCATATAGTAGATATGATCAACATAGTGATGTTCACCATTGAAAACTACTCCATCTCACGTGATGATCAGACATGGTTTAGTTCATTTGGATCACGTGATCACTTAGATGATTAGAGAGATGTCTATCTAAGTGGGAGTTTTAAGTAATATGATTAAATTGAACTTTAATTTATCATGAACTTAGTCCTGGTAGTATTAGCATATCTATGTTGTAGATCAATAGCTCGCGTTTAGCTTCCCTATGTTTATTTTGATATGTTCCTAGAGAAAAACTAAGTTGAAAGATGTTAGTAGCAATGATGCGGACTTGGTCCGTGATCTGAGGATTAACCTCATTGCTGCACAGAAATATTATGTCCTTGATGCACCGCTAGGTGACAGAACTATTGCAGGAGCAGATGCAAACGTTATGAACATTTTGACAAAAGCTCGGTATGATGACTACTTGATAGTTTATTGCACCATGCTTTACGGCTTGGAACCGGGACTCCAAAAATGTTTTGAACGCCACGGAGCATATAAGATGTTCCAAGAGTTGAAATTGGTATTTCATACTCGTGCCCATGTCGAGAGGTATGAGACCTCTGACAGTACTATGCCAATAAGATGGAAGAGAATAGCTCAGCTAGTGAGCATGTGCTCAGATTGTCTGGGTACTACAATTGCTTGAATCAAGTGGGAGTTAATCTTCCAGATAAGATAGTAATTGACAAAGTTCTCTAGTCACTATCACCGAGTTACTAGAACTTCGTGATGAACTATAATATGCAAGGGATGACGAAAGTAATTCCCGAGCTCTTCGCGATGCTGAAATCGGCGAAGGTAGAAATCAAGAAAAACATCAAGTGTTGATGGTTGACAAGACCACTAGTTTCAAGAAAAGGGGCAAAGGTAAGAAGGGGAACTTCAAGAAGAACGACAAGCAAGTTGCTGCTCGAGTGAAGAAGCCCAAGTCTGGACCTAAGCCTGAGACTAAGTGCTTCTACTGCAAAGAGACTGGTCACTGGAAGTGGAACTACCCCAAGTAATTGGCGGATAAGAAGGATGGCAAAGTGAAAATAGGTATATTTGATATACATGTTATAGATGTGTACTTTACTAGTGTTTATAGCAACCTCTCGGTATTTGATACTGGTTCAGTTGCTAAAAGTAGTAACTCGAAACGGGAGTTGCAAAATGAACAGAAACTAGTTAAGGGTGAAGTGACGATGTGTGTTGGAAGTAGTTCCAAGATTGATATGATCATCATCACACACTCCCTATACTTTCGGGATTAGTGTTGAACCTAAATAAATGTTATTTGGTGTTTGCGTTGAGCATGAATATGATTTGATCATGTTTATTGCAATACGATTATTCATTTAAATTAGAGAATAATTATTGTTCTGTTTACATGAATAAAACCTTCTATGGTCATACACACAATGAAAATGGTTTGTTGGATCTCGATTGCAGTGATACACATATTCATAATGTTGAAGCCAAAAGATGCAGAGTTGATAATGATAGTGCAACTTATTAGTGGCACTGGCATTTGGGTCATATTGGTGTAAAGCGCATGAAGAAACTCCATACTGATGGACTTCTGGAATCACTTGATTATGAATCACTTGGTACTTGCGAACCACGCCTCATGGGCAAGATGACTAAAAACGCCATTCTCCGGAACAATGGAGCAAGCAATAGATTTATTGGAAATCATACATACTGATGTATGTGGTCCGATGAATATTGAGGCTCGCGGCGGGTATCGTTATTTTCTCACCTTCACAGATGATTTGAGCAGATATGGGTATATCTACTTAATGAAACATAAGTCTGAAACATTTGAAAAGTTCAAAGAATTTCAGAGTGAAGTGGAAAATCATCATAACAAGAAAATAAAGTTTCTACGATCTAATCATGGAGGAGAATATTTGAGTTACGAGTTTGGTCTTCATTTAAAACAATGCGGAATAGTTTCGCAACTCATGCCACCTGGAACACCACAGCATAATGGTGTGTCCGAACGTCATAACCGTACTTTATTGGATATAGTGCAATCTATGATGTTTCTTACCGATTTACCACTATCGTTTTGGGGTTATGCATTAGAGACAACTGCATTCACGTTAAATTGGGCACCATCTAAATCCGTTGAGACGACACCATATGAACTGTGGTTTGGCAAGAAACCAAAGTTGTCATTTCTTAAAGTTTGGGGTTGTGATGCTTATGTGAAAAAGTTTCATCCTGATAAGCTCAAACCCAAATCGGAGAAATGAATTTTCATAGAATACCCAAAGGAGACAGTTGGGTACACCTTCTATCACAGATCCGAAGGCAAGGCATTCGTTTCTAAGAATGGATTCTTTCTAGAGAAGGAGTTTCTCTCTAAAGAAGTGAGTGGGAGGAAAGTAGAACTTAATGAGGTAACTATACCTGCTCCCTTATTGGAAAGTAGTTAATCACAGAAATCAGTTCCTGTGACTCCTACACCAATTAGTGAGGAAGCTAATGATGATGATCATGTAACTTCAGATCAAGTTACTACCGGACCTCGTAGGTCAACCAGAGTGAGGTCCGCACCAGAGTGGTACGGTAATCCTGTTCTGGAGGTCATGTTACTTGACCATGACGAACCTACGAACTATGAGGAAGCGATGATGAGCCCAGATTCCGCGAAATGGCTTGAGGCCATGAAATCTGAGATGGAATCCATGTATGAGAACAAAGTGTGGACTTTGGTTGACTTGCCCGATGATCGTCAAGCCATAGAAAATAAATGGATCTTCAAGAGGAAGAAGGACACTGATAGCAGTGTTACTATCTACAAAGCTAGACTTGTCGAAAAAAGGTTTTTGACAAAGTTCAAGGTGTTGACTACGATGAGATTTTCTCACTCATAGCGATGCTTAAGTCTGTCCGAATCATGTTAGCAGATTGCCACATTTTATGAAATCTGGCAAATGGATGTCAAAACTACATTCTTTAATGGATTTCTTAAAGAAGAGTTGTATATGATGCAACCAGAAGGTTTTGTCGATCCTAAAGGTGCTAACAAAATGTGCAAGCTCCAGCGATCCATCTATGGACTGGTGCAAGCATCTCGGAGTTGGAATATACGCTTTCATGAGTTGATCAAAGCATATAGTTTTATACAGACTTGCGGTGAAGCTTGTATTTACAAGAAAGTGAGTGGGAGCACTAAAGCATTTCTGATAAATATATGTGAATGACATATTGTTGATCGGAAATAATGTAGAATTTTCTGGAAAGCATAAAGGAGTATTTGAAAGGAGTTCTTCAAATAAAGACCTCGGTGAAGCTGCTTACATATTGGGCATCAAGATCTATAGAGATAGATCAAGACGCTTGATAAGTTTTTTCAATGAGTACATACCTTGACAAGATTTTGAAATAGTTCAAAATGGAACAGTCAAATAAAGAGTTCTTACCTGTGTTACAAGGTGTAAAATTGAGTAAGACTCAAAGCCCGACCTCGGCATAAGATAGAAAGAGAATGAAAGTCATTCCCTATGCCTCAGCCATAGGTTCTATAAAGTATGCCATGTTGTGTACCAGATCTATTATATACCCTACACTGAGTTTAGCAAGGGAGTACAATAGTGATCTAGGAGTAGATCACTGGACAGCGGTCAAAATTATCCTTAGTGGAATAAGGATATGTTTCTCGATTATGGAGGTGACAAAAAAGGTTCGTCGTAAAAGGTTACGTCGATGCAAGTTTTGACACTGATCCAGATGACTCTAAGTCTCAATCTGGATACATATTGAAAGTGGGGGCAATTAGCTAAAGTAGAGTGCAGAGCATTGTAGACATAGAAATTTGGAAAATACATACGGATCTGAATATGACAGACCCGTTGACTAAGCTTCTCTCACAAGCAAAACATGATCACACCTTAGTACTCTTTGGGTGTTAATCACATAGCGATGTGAACTAGATTATTTACTCTAGTAAACCCTTTGGGTGTTGGTCACATGACGATGTGAACTATGGGTGTTAATCACATGGTGATGTGAACTATTGATGTTAAATCACATGGCGATGTGATCTAGATTATTGACTCTAATGCAAGTGGGAGACTGAAGGAAATATGCCCTAGAGGCAATAATAAAGTTATTATTTTTTTCTTATATCATGATAAATGTTTATTATTCATGCTAGAATTGTATTAACCGGAAACATAATACTTGTGTGAATACATAGACAAACAGAGTGTCACTAGTATGCCTCTACTTGACTAGCTCGTTGATCAAAGATGGTTATGTTTCCTAGCCATAGAAATGAGTTGTCATTTTATTAACGGGATCACATCATTAGGAGAATGATGTGATTGACTTGACCCATTCCGTTAGCTTAGCACTTGATCGTTTAGTATTCTGCTATTGCCTTCTTCATGACTTATACATGTTCCTATGACTATGAGATTATGCAACTCTCGTTTACCGGAGGAACACTTTGTGTGCTATCAAACGTCATAACGTAACTGGGTGATTATAAAGGTGCTCTACAGGTGTCTCCGAAGGTACTTGTTGGGTTGGCCTATTTCGAGATTAGGATTTGTCACTCCGATTGTCGGAGAGGTATCTCTGGGCCCACTCGGTAATGCACATCACTATAAGCCTTGCAAGCATTGTAACTAATGATTTAGTTGCGGGATGATGTATTATGGAACGAGTAAAGAGACTTGCCGGTAACGAGATTGAACTAGGTATTGAGATACCGACGATCGAATCTTGGGCAAGTAACATACCGATGACAAAGGGAACAACGTATGTTGTTATGCGGTCTGACCGATAAAGATCTTCGTAGAATATGTAGGAGCCAATATGGGCATCCAGGTTCCGCTATTGGTTATTGACCAGAGAGGTGTCTCGGTCATGTCTACATGGTTCTCGAACCCGTAGGGTCCGCACGCTTAACGTTCGTTGACGATATAGTACTATGAGTTATGTATGTTGGTGACCAAATGTTGTTCGGAGTCCCGGATGAGATCATGGACATGACGAGGAGCTCCGGAATGGTCCGGAGGTAAAGATTCATATATTGGATGATATGGTTAGGCCAAGAGGTCAGTCCCACGGGCTTATAAGTCGGTGCAAAAGGAGTTTTGTGGAGGCCAGGGGGCCAAACGCCGGAGACCCTGGCGTCTAGCCCTGGGCCAGACGCTGAGGCCCGTGGCGTCTGGGCCAGACGCCAAGGATTGTGGCGTTTGGTCCTGGAGTCCGAGTGGGACTCTTGCCTTTCGGGCAAAACCGACTTTGAGGAGGCGTTTGCTCCAAGTTTCGACCCAAGGGCTCAACATATAAATAGAGGGGCAGGGCTAGCACCAAAGAGACATCAAGTAACACCAAGCCGTGTGCCGGCAACCCTGTCCCCTCTAGTTTATCCTCTGTCATAGTTTCTATAGTGCTTGGCGAAGCCCTGCGGAAATTGTTCTTCACCAACACCGTCACCACGCCGTCGTGCTGCCCGAACTCATCTACTACTTCGCCCGTCTTGCTGGATCAAGAAGGCGAGGACGCCATCGAGCTGAACGGTGCGTAACTCGGAGGTGCCGTGCGCTCGTACTTGGATCGGTCGGATTGTGAAGACGTACGACTACATCAACCGCGTTGATAAACGCTTCCGCTTACGGTCTACGAGGGTACGTAGATTACACTCTCCCCTCTCGTTGCTATGCATCACCATGATCTTGCGTGTGCGCAGGAAATTTTTGAAATTACTATGTTCCCCAACACGGCCAGGAGGAAGGGCCGGAGGCACGCCGCGGACGCGAGGGATGAGGCCGCCGCGCAGGCCGCCACCGTCGCCGCCGCACAGCAGGAGTTCACCAACGCCTGCGTCGCCGCGGCCAGCACCGGCTCGTCGGCGTTTCCTCGGATGGTGCTGCCCGACTCACCCCGCGCGTCGGCTTGCAACCCGGTCCCCGGCCTCCACGTCTACCCGCAGGCCTCCCGCCTCTCCGGGGAGTGCTCACCCGACGTAAGCGTGGTCGCGCCTTCCACGCCCGCGCCCGCGCCCATCGACCTCAACGCCACCCCGGTGGTCGGTGGCTCGTCGTCCGGCGGCACGAGGAAACGCGTGCGACAGACGCCGGCCGGCGGGCTCCCGGATGCCCGTAACCTGTTCGAGGAAATGTCGTCTGCCGTCGATGAGGACTACATGCAAAACCTCGTCTTCGAGGGTGGTGCGCCGGGCGCTGGCTACGATCCCGATGAGACACAAAGCCAAGACGGCCGCGGGGCGTTCACGCCGGCCGCTGGCTATGATCCCGATCAGGCGGCCTTCATGCGTGATCAGGTCGGCATCGACCTGGACGGCTTCCCCCTCGACCACGAGTTCCCGGAGGACTATGGGCTAGAGGAAGAGGACGAGTGCGACATCGAAGTGGAGCCTTTGTTCGAGGACGAGCTCGCCAACCAAACCGCCGGTCCTAAGCCGAAGCGCAAGAGCAAGCGCACGAAGGCGTACACAGCTGCCAAGGACAAGCTTCTTTGCGAGTGTTGGGTTGGGTTGGCACGAATCGAGACTGGGATTTGTCACTCCGTGTAAACGGAGAGGTATCTCTGGGCCCACTCGGTAGGACATCATCATAATGTGCACAATGTGACCAAGGGGTTGATCACGGGATGATGTGTTACGGAACGAGTAAAGAGACTTGCCGGAAACGAGATTGAACAAGGTATCGGGATACCGACGATCGATTCTCGGGCAAGTACAATACCACTAGACAAAGGGAATTGTGTACGGGATCGATTGAGTCCTTGACATCGTGGTTCATCCGATGAGATCATCGTGGAACATGTGGGAGCCAACATGGGTATCCAGATCCCGCTGTTGGTTATTGACCGGAGAACGCCTCGGTCATGTCGCAGATGGTTCCCGAACCCGTAGGGTCTACACACTTAAGGTTCGATGACGCTAGGGTTATAAAGGAAGTTTGTATGTGGTTACCGAATGTTGTTCGAGTCCGGATGAGAACCGGACATCACGAGGAGTTCCGGAATGGTCCGGAGGTAAAGATTTATATATGGGAAGTCCTATTTTGGTCACGGAAAGGTTTGGGTTTTATCGGTAGCGCATCGGGACCACGGGAGGGTCCGGGGTCCACCAAGTGGGGCCACCATCCCGGAGGGCTGCATGGCCAAGTGTGGGAGGGACCAGCCCTGTGGGCTGGTGCGCCCCACAAGGGGCCCAAGCGCGAGGAAGAGTGGGAGGGGCAAACCCTAGGCAGATGGGCCTTAAGGCCCACCCCGGTGTGCCTCCCTCCCCTCCGCCGCCTCCCAGATGGGATCTGGGGCTGCCGCCACCCCTGGGGAGGGAACCCTAGAGGGGGCGCAGCCCCCTCCCCTTCCCCTATAAATAGTAGAGGTGTAGGGGCTGCCCAACACATGAGTTTTTCCCCTCTTGGCGCAGCCCTACCTCTCTCCCTTCTCCTCTCCCGCGGTGCTTGGCGATGCCCTGCAGGATTGCCACGCTCCTCCACCATCACCACGCCGTTGTGCTGCTGCTGGACGGAGTCTTCCTCAACCTCTCCCTCTCTCCTTGCTGGATCAAGGCGTGGGAGACGTCACCGGTTGTACCTGTGTTGAACGCGGAGGTGTCGTCTGCTCGCACTAGGATCTCCGTGATTTGGATCACGACAGTACGACTCCTTCAACCCCGTTCTCTTGAACGCTTCGCTTAGCGGTCTACAAGGGTATGTAGATGCACTCTCCTTCCCTCGTTGCTGGTTTCTCCATAGATAGATCTTGGTGACACGAGGAAAATTTTGAATTTCTGCCACGCTCCCCAACAAATGGCATCATGAGCTAGGTCTATTGCGTAGATTCTTTGCACGAGTAGAACACAAAGTAGTTGTGGGCGTTGATTTTGTTCAATATGCTTGCCGTTACTAGTCCAATCTTGTTTCGACGGTATTGTGGGATGAAGCGCCCGGACCGACCTTACACGCATTTCACGTGAGACAGTTCCACCGATCGACATGCACTTGGTGCATAAGGTGGCTAGTGGGTGCCGCCTCCCACTTTAGTCGGATCGGATGCGATGAAAAGGGTCCTTATAAAGGGTAAATAGCAATTGACATATCACGTTGTGGTTTTGCGAGGTAAGAAACGTTTGCTAGAAACCCATAGCAGCCACGTAAAACATGCAAACAACAATTAGAGGACGCCTAACTTGTTTTTGCAGGGTATGCTATGTGATGTGATATGGCCAAGAAGAATGTGATGAATATATGTGATGTATGAGATTGATCATGTTCTTGTAATAGGAATCACGACTTGCATGTCGATGAGTATGACAACCGGCAGGAGCCATAGGAGTTGTCTTTATTTATTGAATGACCTGCGTGTCATTAAACAACGCCATGTAATTACTTTACTTTATTGCTAACCGGTAGCCATAGTAGTAGAAGTAATAGTTGGCGAGACAACTTCATGGAGACACGATGATGGAGATCATGGTGTCATGCCGGTGACGATGATGATCATGGAGCCCCGAAGATGGAGATCAAAAGGAGCAAAATGATATTGGCCATATCATGTCACTATTTGATTGCATGTGATGTTTATCATATTTATGCATCTTATTTGCTTAGAACAACGGTAGTAAATAAGATGATCCTCATTAAAATTTCAAGAAAGTGTTCCCCTAATTGTGCACCGCTTAAAGTTCGTCGCTTCAAGCACCACGTGATGATCGGGTGTGATAGATTCTTACGCTCACATACAATGGGTGTAAGCCAGATTTACACACGCCAAACACTTAGGTTAACTTGACGAGCCTAGCATGTACGGACATGGCCTCGAACACAAGAGACCGAAAGGTCGAGCATGAGTCGATAGTAGATACGATCAACATGAAGATGTTCACCGATGATGACTAGTCCGTCTCACGTGATGATCGGACACGGCCTAGTTGACTCGGATCGTGTAATCACTTAGATGACTAGAGGGATGTCTATCTCGAGTGGGAGTTCATAAGATGAACTTAATTATCCTGAACATAGTCAAAAACCCTTTGCAAATTATGTCATAGCTCACGCTTTAGTTCTACTGTTTAGATATGTTCCTAGAGAAAATATAGTTGAAAGTTGACATTAGCAATTATGCGGTCAGAGAAAGCTTATGTCCTTAATGCACCGCCGGTGTCTGGACCTCGAACGTGGTCTGTGGATGTTGCGAACATTTGACACACACGCTTTGATGACTACGTGATAGTTCGGTAATGTTAAACGGCTTAGAATTAAGGCACCAAAGACGTTTTGAAACGTCACGGAACATGTGAGATGTTCTGAGGGCTGAAATTGGGATTTCAGGATCGTGCTCACGTCAAGCGGTATGAGACCTCCGACGAGTTTTCTAGCCTACAAACTAAGGGAGAAGAGCTCAATCATTGAGCTTGTGCTTAGATTGTCTGAGTGCAACAATCACTTGAATCGAGTGGGAGTTGATCTTCCAGATGAGATAGTGATGTTTCTCCAAAGTCATTGCCACCAAGCTGCTAGAGCTTCGTGATGAACTATAACATGTCAGGGATAGATATGATGATCCTTGAGGTATTCACGATGTTTGACACCGCGAAAGTAGAAATCAAGAAGAAGCATCAATTGTTGATGGTTGGTGAAACCACTAGTTTCAAGAAGGGCAAGGGCAAGAAGGACACTTCATGAAACGGCAAATCAGTTGTTGCTCCAGTGAAGAAACCCAAGGTTGAACCCAAACCCGAGACTAAGTGCTTCGTAATGAGAGGAACGGACACGAAGCGGAACCACCCTAGATACTTGTTAGATGAGAAGGTGGCAAGGTCGATAGAAGTATATTGATATACATTATGTTAATGTGTACTTTACTAGTACTCCTAGTAGCACCAGGGTATTAGATACCGGTTCGGTTGCTAAGTGTCGATAACTCGAAATAAAAGCTACGGAATAAACGGAGACTAACTAAAGGTGAGTGACGATACGTGTTGGAAGTGTTTCCAAGGTTGATATGATCAAGCATCGCACGCTCCCTCTACCATCGAGATTGGTGTTAAACCTAAATAATTGTTATTTGGTGTTTGCGTTGAGCATAGACATGATTGGATTATGTCTATAGCAATACGGTTATTCATTTAAGGAGAATAATGGTTACTCTATTTATTTGAATAAATACCTTCAATGGTCTTGCACCTAAAAGAATGGTTTATTGAATCTCGATCGTAGTGATACACATTTTCATGCCAAAAGATATAAGATAGTAATGATAGTACCACGTACTTGTGGCACTGCCATGTAAGTCATATTGGTATAAAACGCATGAAGAAGCTCCATGTTGATGGATCTTTGGACTCACTCGTTTTTGAAAAATTTGAGACATGCAAACCGTGTCTATTGGTGTATACGCATGATGAAACTCCATGCAGATGGATCGTTTGGACTCACTTGATTTTGAATCACTTGAGATATGCAAATCATACCACATGGGCAAGATGACTGAAAAGCCTCGGTTTTTGAGAAGATGGAACAAGATAGCAACTTTTGAAGTAACACATTTTGATGTGTGCAGTCCAATGAGTGCCGAGGCATGCAAAGTGAATATCGTTATGTTCTTACTTCACGGATGATTTAAGTAGATACTGAGTGTATTTACTTGATGAAACACAAGTCTGAATTATTGAATGGATCAAGTAATTTCATAGTGAAGTTAAAGATCATCGTGACAAGAGGATAAAATGTCTATGATATGATCATAGAGATGAGTATCTGAGTTACGAGCTTTGGCACGCTATTAAGACATTGTGGAAATTGTTTCACAATTAATACCGCTCGAACACCATAGTGTGATGGTGTGTCCGAACATCATAGTTGCACCCTATTAGATATGGTGTGTACCATGATGTCTCTTGTCGATTACCACTATCGCTCATGGGTTAGGCATTAGAGACAACCGCACTCACTTTAATAGGGCACCACGTAATTCCGCTGAGACGACACCGCTTGAACTATGGTTTGGAGAAACCTAAGTTGTCGTTTCTTAAAAGTTTGGGGCTGCGACGCTTATGTGAAAAGGTTTCATTGTGATAAGCTCGAACCCAAAACGGATAAATACATCTTCATAGGATACCCAAAATGGTTGGGTATACCTCCTATCTCAGATCCGGAAGCAAAAGTAATTGTTTCTAGAAATGGGTCCTTTCTCGAGGAAAAGTTTCTCTCGAAAGAATTGAGTGAGAGGATGGTGGAGACTTGATGAGGTTCTTGAACCATCACTTCAACCAGTGTGTAGCAGGGCACAGGAAGTTCCTGTGGCACCTACATCAATTGAAGTAGAAGCTTATGATAGTGATCATGAAGCTTCAGATCAAGTCACTACCGAACCTCGTAGGACGACAAGGACGCGTACTGCTTCGGAGTGGTACGACGATCCTGTCTTGAATGTCATGTTGCTAGACAACAATGAACCTGCGAGCTATGGAGAAGCAATGGTGGGCCCATATTCCAACAAATGGTTAGAAGCCATCAAATCCGAGATAGGATCCATGTATCAGAACAAAGCATGGACTTTGGTGGACTTGCCCGTTGATCGGCAAGCCATTGAGATAAATGGATCTTTAAGAAGAAGACAGACGTGGATGGTAATGTCACCGTCTATGAAGCTCGACTTGTGGCAAAGAGTTTTTCACAAGTTCAAGGAGTTGACTACGATGAGATTTTCTCATCCGTAGCGATGCTTAAGTCCGTCGGAGTCATGTTAGCATTAGCTGCATTTATGAAATCTGGCGATGGATGTCAAAACGAGTTTCCTTACCAGTTTTGTAAGGAAAGGTTGTATGTGATACAATCGAAAGTTTTTGTCGATCCTAAGGATGCTAAAGGTATCTGGCTCCAATGATCCTTCTAAGGACCGGAGTAAGCATCTCGGAGTTGGAATGTGCGCTTTGATGAGATGATCAAAGATTTTGGGTTTATACAAAGTTTATGAGAAACTTGTATTTCCAAAGAAGTGAGTGGGAGCACTGAAGAATTTCTGATGAGTATATGTTGTTGACATATTGTTGATCAGAAATGATGTAGAATTTTCTATAAAGCATATAGGGTTATTTGAAAAGTGTTTTTCAAGTGAAAACCTGGATTAAGCTACTTAAACATTGAGCATCAAGATCTATGAGGATAGATCAAAACCGCTTAATGGTACTTTCAAATGAGCATATACCTTGACATGATCTTGAAGGTGTTCAAGATGGATCACCAAAGAAGGAGTTCTTGCCCGAGATGTAAGGTATGAAGTTAAGACTTAAAGCTCGACCACGGCAGAAAAGAGAGAAAGGACGAAGGTCGCCCCTATGCTTTAGACGTAGGCTCTATAGTATGCTATCGTGTACCGCATCGAAGTGTGCCTGCCATGAGTCAGTCAAGGGTACAAGAATGATCCAGAATGGATCATTGGACATGGTCAAAATTGTCCTTGGAATAAATAAGGACATGTTTCTCGATTATGGAGGTGATAAAGAGTTCGGCGTAAAGTGTTACGTCGATGCAAGCTTTAACACCTATCCGAATGACTCTGAGTAGCAAATCGGATACATATAGTGGAGCAACCATTTGGAATAGCTCCAAGTGGAGCGTAGAAGCAGCATTTACAATATGACTTAAAGATTTGCGAAGTACATACTGATCTGAATGTTGCAGACCCGTTGAATAAAACTTCTCTCACAAGCAAAACATGATCAAGCCCCAGAACTCATTGAGTCTTAATCACATGATGATGTGAACTAGTTTTATGACACTAGTAAACTCTTTGGATGATAGTCACATGGCGATGTGACCTGTGAGTGTTAATCACATGGCGATGTGAACTAGATTATTGACTCTAGTGCAAGTGGGAGACTGTTGGAAATATGCCCTAGAGGCAATAATAAATTAGTTATTATTATATTTCCTTGTTCATGATAATCGTTTATTATCCATGCTATAATTGTATTGATAGGAAACTCAGATACATGTGTGGGTACATAGACAACACCATGTCCCTAGTAAGCCTCTAGTTGACTAGCTCGTTGATCAATAGATGGTTACGGTTTCCTGACCATGGACATTGGATGTCATTGATAACGGGATCACATCATTAGGAGAATGATGTGATGGACAAGACCCAAACCTAAGCCTGGCACAAAGATCGTAGTTCGTATGCTAAAGCTTTTCAAATGTCAAGTATCTTTTGCTTCGACCATGAGATTGTGCAACTCCCGGATACCGTAGGAATGCTTTGGGTGTACCAAATGTCACAATGTAACTGGGTGGCTATAAAGGTGCATTACAGGTATCTCCGAAAGTGCCTGTTGGGTTGGCACGAATCGAGATTGGGATTTGTCACTCCGTGTAAACGGAGAGGTATCTCTGGGCCCACTCGGTAGGACATCATCATAATGTGCACAATGTGACCAAGGGGTTGATCACGGGATGATGTGTTATGGAATGAGTAAAGAGACTTGCCGGAAACGAGATTGAACAAGGTATCGGGATACCGACGATCGAATCTCGGGCAAGTACAATACCGCTAGACAAAGGGAATTGTGTACGGGATCGATTGAGTCCTTGACATCGTGGTTCATCCGATGAGATCATCGTGGAACATGTGGGAGCCAACATGGTTATCCAGATCCCGCTGTTGGTTATTGACCGGAGAACGTCTCGGTCATGTCTGCATGGTTCCCGAACCCGTAGGGTCTACACACTTAAGGTTCGATGACGCTAGGGTTATAAAGGAAGTTTGTATGTGGTTACCGAATGTTGTTCGGAGTCCCGTATGAGATCCCGGACGTCACGAGGAGTTCCGGAATGGTCCGGAGGTAAAGATTTATATATGGAAGTCCTATTTTGGTCACGGAAAGGTTTGGGTTTTATCGGTAACGTCGGGACCACCGGGAGGGTCCCGGGTCCACCAAGTGGGGCCACCATCCCGGAGGGCTGCATGGGCCAAGTGTGGGAGGGACCAGCCCTGGTGGGCTGGTGCGCCCCACAAGGGGCCCAAGGCGCAGGAAGAGTGGGAGGGGCAAACCCTAGGGCAGATGGGCCTTAAGGCCCACCTCGGTCGCGCCCCCTCCCCCCTCGCCGCCTCCCAGATGGGATCTGGGCTGCCGCCACCCCGGGAGGAACCCTAGAGGGGCGCAGCCTCCCTTCCCCTATAAATAGTAGAGGTGTAGGGGCTGCCCAACACATGAGTTTTCCCTCTTGGCGCAGCCCTACCTCTCTCCTTCTCCTCTCCCCGGTGCTTGGCGAAGCCTCGCAGATTGCCACGCCTCCACCATCACCACGCCGTTGTCTGCTGCTGCTGGACGGAGTCTTCCTCAACCTCTCCTCTCTCCTTGCTGGATCAAGGCGTGGGAGACGCCACCGGCTGTACTGTGTTGAACACGGAGGTGCCGTCCGTTCGGCACTAGGATCTCCGGTGATTTGGATCACGACGAGTACGACTCCTTCAACCCCGTTCTCTTGACGCTTCCGCTTAGCGATCTACAAGGGTATGTAGATGCACTCTCCTTCCCCTCGTTGCTGGTTTCTCCATAGATAGATCTTGGTGACACGTAGGAAAATTTTGAATTTCTGCTACGTTCCCCAACAATCACTTGCCCATATGCTTGCATGGAAACATTTTGTAGGCATTTCAAGCTTTGGAGGCATTCAAGGTTCAACACAATGGCAAGTGCTTCAACCTCTCCCATTGCTATCGGGTCATCAAGGACGAAGAGAAGTTCAAGGCACAATATGCCGCACTCAAGGCACGTGGGGGGAAGGGCGCCGTGGAGGATGTTGGGGAGGGCAAGCCGGGACGGCCGCGGGGGAAGACCAACTCCAAGAAGGAGGACAAGCGAGATGCGGCCACCAACGCCTTGATCGCAAGCGTGGACTACATGATGAATAAGAAGGACTCAAGGGAGGAGGAGCGCCGACGTTTTAAGGCGAAGCAAATGGATGCTTTCATGGAGATCCAAAGAAGGAGGCTTGATCTTGACGCCGAGAAGCAAGCCAAGATGTTCGAGCTCGAGGCGGAGAAGCAAGCCAAGATGCTAGAGATCGAGGCCGCCAACACCAAGACAAAGGCGAAAGAAGTGGCTCTTGCAAGCAGTATGACCGGGGTAGAGATCATAAAGGTGGATCTCAATGCCTTGTCACCAAGGAAGAGGCCGTGGTTCGAGAAGATGCAGGCCGACATGCTCAAATTCAACGACGAGTGATCTATGGCGTCGAGGACCATCTTTTTTGTATGCCGGCAGGTGTGCCGGCATGACCACGGGAGCCGTGATGGCGTGGTCAAACTCAAGTCCCACCATTTTTTGTGTGCTGGCATGTGTGCCGGCCGGCATTGTATGCCGGCATGAGACATGGCCGCTGGCATGATCGGCCGCGGGCTTTTTTATTTAAAAGTTGAACGCGGACATGAAATGGGTCGGCGCGTTGGACGCATTGCCGATCCAAATGCAAAACTGGGCGGACGCCGGACGGGCGGCCGACCCAAACGGATAAAAAGCGGACAAATGCACCATCCGTTTGAGTCGCCCCATTGGAGTTGCTCTTACTCCCTCCGGTCATTTTTACTCTGCATATTAGGTTTGTCTGAAGTCAATCTCATCCAACTTCGATCAAGTTTAGGTAAAAAATTATTGACATTTACATAACAACACCAATATCATTAGATTCATCTTGGAATATATTTTCATGTTATATTTATTAGATATTATAGATGCTAATAATTTCTAATATAAATTTGGTCAAACTTAGCTAATTTGACTTTTGTCAAATTTAATGTGCAGAGTAAAATAGAACGAAGGGAGTACCGACGTCGAGACATGGCGTGGAACTCGGGCTCCCTCCCTCGCTTCCCGGGCCTGTTGCGTTCTCCCCGCACGCACGCACGCACAACGATCCACGCGGTCGCGTTCATTCATTCATGCGTCCGTGGAAGTTGGAAGTAATTATTAAAAGGTAATATCACCGGAAGTCATTGAACTTGCATGGCACGTTCAGTTTTGTGCTAGAACTTTGAAAATACGGTTTTCTGGTCACATAACTTAACTCGAGCGTGCAGATACGGTCACACTACGCATATGCGGGCGTATCCATGTGTATGGCCCCACTTGTCAGTGACTGATGGCGCTGGGCGTGATGTATTTTTACATAAAACACTCTGAAAATAATTATTTTCCGAAACAATCAACCACAACGACGTATTTTTTGCACAAAACACCCTCAAATTATTTTTAAAGAAAAGCAGGACCATGATACTGTACATATATGTATTTTGTCTAATATGGATAATCAACATATATGTACTTTACGGGGACTCATGTGGAGCTTAATTGAGCTACGGGTACTACGGCCCATTTTGCGCGCACTATTTTTTTAAAAGATAATTTGTAAGTAATAAAGGTACGTTCACATATTTGTGTGTTAAAAAATATTATATATACAAATTATGATTAGTAGATAAAAACATTTAAATATACACTTGCGGCTTATATTTAGTTAATATGGACATTGATAATGTTTATTAGATAAATATTTTTTAAATTCAAAAAATATACACTTGAGGCTTATATTTAAATTATAAAATATGATGAACACAAACATTTACTGAATATTTATGACTATTCGCTTGTGTAAATTTTTTATTCATGACTTATATTCAAAAAAGTTATATAACTTACATATTAGCCATGACTGAATATTAGTTTAACAGTCTAAATTTTAAATTATTAATTAATTATTCAAACATTGAACTATACAAAATGTGCGTATATATAATTATTGAAATGTTCGTATAATTAAAATAATATTTTTGAAAACCAAATATGCAATACGCACATCTATATAATACACATGTTTATATATTTTTTTAAATACCGCAGATAAAACAGGCCGTAGTCTCCATAGCCTATTTAAACTCCACATGCATGCTCGTTTAATATATGTAAGTTCCTGATCCATTTTAGACATCTAGAGCTGACCGGTTATAGTGGCTAGATTGTATTGATTTAAACAGTTGGTTGGTTCAAGTCCTAGTAGATTCTTTTTGGCGTTAATTTTTTGCATTTGCATTCTCGAGTTAAAAAATAGTTGGTCGTCTGTTCGAGTCCTGGCATGTCATTTTTATTGTTAATGTTCACATATATGTGCAGTATTGTGGTCCTGTTTTCTGTAAATAAAAAAGTTAGAGTGTTTTCTATAAAAATACATTGCTGCGGTTCACTTCTGCAAATAAAAAATTTTTCAGGGTGTTCTGTGTAAAATATGTCGCGCCTAGCGCAGTTAGTCACTCACAAGTGGGGCCATACACATTGATATGCCTGTATACGCCAGACAGACCAGATTCTGCACGCTTCAGTCAAGTTAAGTGACCACAAAACCGTATTTTCAAAGTTTTAGCACCAAACTGAACATGTAACGCAAGTTCTATGACTACCAGTGATATTACCTTAATTATTAACGTGTGACGTGGACCCAAGCAAGAGGTCCCACGACCTCACCCCTCTCCCCATACGTTGCCTCGGGCGATCCGCGATGAAGCACGTACTCCTGTACACACGGTACACGAGGAACCCCACGTCCCTCCCAGATGAAACGGAGCATCCAAGCAAAGCAACCAGGTAGTAACGGGTGACCCTCAAACACACAAAAAACAAAGTTAAACAGGTGATTTTGGTACTAAGCCAGCCAGTTCGGTGTGGTAGTGCCGAGCCGTAGTTTTGAAACGAGGTAAAAGATTTACCATTTTCATTGATTAAGAAGAAGAGAGTTGTCCGGTTAATTAGAGGAAAACCGGGCGAAAACCGTTACAACACGCCCACAAGAAAGGGCATCCCGACCGACCTGGCACCAACAAGACCACACACACCGCCGAGAAGAGGGCACCGTCGAGGCTGCATGCATTGTCATCGTCATCACCTCTCCCCGAGCAAGCGACTCCGACTCCGCCGCAAACGATCTGTCCAGACCCCTTCGAACGAACGACACACGTCGACCTTGTCAGCCCTAGCCAAACAATCGACCACCGACGTCAAAGACCGGCAGCTCCGATTTTGTTGATACGCTTCACTGGAGAGAGTTGCACGCCTCGCACCGACCTAGCCCAGCACAACCTTCGGAGAGCACCGTCCGCTCAAACCATCCTCATGGAGTCATCGTTGCCGCAGGGGCCCCGCCGCATGCAGTTCCTACTTCTCTGTCACAGTGAGAAACAAGCATAGGCATACTCGTTGGCGAACCGGACCGCCGACATCAGAAGGACAGGCCGCGACCCAGCTCCACATGCCATTATCGTCGTCGCCACACGCGTCGCAACGCCAACCACTCGCATCACCAGTTGGGCACCTGCCAACCGTGAGCCGTGCACGTCCAGCCCAAGAGAAGGGCGGGGAAGAATCACCGATCTTCAAAGCAACGCCCTAAAGAGGGAAACACCATTGAGACGACGTCTTTGCCCGACCCAGAAGGGTCTAGGCTTTCGCCTGAAGAACGAGATCCGAGGATGGACCTGGTCCGAGAACTCCACGACGGTGCCTTCAAGAAGGGAAACGACGCCCAAAAACGCCGTCACCGCCTGCCGGCCATAGCCGGGCAAAGCTTGCGCTCGGAGTAGACCCGATGAACAACCTCGCGCAGCCGGCCGAAGCCGGCCCGCACCTCCGCTGACCCGCACACACCTTGCGCAGCCACCACGCCATCGCCACACAAGGTCCACCACAACGCACTTCCGCCCAGCTGCCGCAGCCGAGGCCACCACGATGACCAACCCTCCGGCAGACACGGACGGACCAGATCCGGCCGAAGAGCAGCCGGATCAGGCGCCCCTTGACGCAGCACCAAGACCACCAGCCGAGCCGTAGTGATTAGTGAACACATGTGTTTCGGCACCGTGCTAGCTCGATCGCTCCTTTTCCGGTCAAGATTTTAGGTTCCTCTTTATGCTAGCAGAATTACGGAAACCGTGAAGCGACAGGTGGGCCGGATTCAATCATGGTTTTACGGCTTTACGCCAAACAGTCCACCGTCACAGTTCCTGTCGAAGGGGAATCGATCGATATGATATTCCTGTCGCACTGTGCCATGTCACGCGCCAAATCAGCTCACCTCCACCTTTTTCCTTGGATATTTTTACCCGGGTGAGCACGACAGGTAATTCCCTCCGCCCTCGTGTTTATCCTCGTCCCTCTCCTCCTTTTTTTTTTGGCAAACAGACGATTAACCCGTGATCCTTGTACTATATAGTTAACCACTGACCGTTTTAGAATTTACAACGTGAAGGCAACTTTCCCTCCGTTTCATCATCCAAATGAGTCAAGCTGTCGAAGGTAGTGGCTCAACGACGGACGTGTCTCCGTTAATTAGCGTCTAAGCTGGGAAAAGCAGATCGCGTACGCACACAGGAGAAGCGTTGCTTGGGTTCCACTCTCCGCTCGCCGTGTCGGTGTTTCTTTCTTGGGAAAGAAAGATACCGCGTGTCCTCGTGCCTCCATAATTTAATCCAAGTTTTTCCCCGCACCTGCTCACTAACTGTTTATTTATTGATCCTAAAACAAGAGGCGAAGAATATCATTTCTGATCGGTGGAGGCTGGAGAAGATCTCCGCCGTCGTGCAAAGAAATGATAAAGTCGATTCTCTCGATCGCTCGGTTGACCAAATGCGAGTACGTGACATGCTTGCCGGGTGTGCACGCGCAAGAGTAAACCTAAGATTCAGCGCAAGAAATGAGTAAAAGGATCCCGATCGAGGGCGAGGACATTTTTTTTAATACAGTACAGATGCAAGCGTTTATACATACGCGTATCCATTCACCCCTATGAGCGCGCATACACACATTCTACCCCTATGAGCACCTTTGAAAGACTGAGCTGGCATATCACCTTGAGATTTACGAAGTCATCGTAGGCGTCTTGTCATTGACGGAATGTCTTCTCCCGCTGAAAGCGTATCGTTGGAAATCCTGAAATAAATCTAGAAATAATGCGAGCACCAGGCTTGAACCCTGGTGGGCCGGGGATATCATTGTCCCTCTAACCATCCAACCATAGGTTGGTTCACGCGGAGAGGACATTCTACACCATCTTCGGTCGTCGTTCGCCCGTCACCGATATGATATCGAAACCATCGAAGAACCAAGCTCATGGTCCAGTTGCGAAACAATCTCATATTATGGAACCAAGGGAGTATTTGACATTCGGTCTGGACCAACTTGGTATCTCACGTTGCCCGTCGGGGCCACCTCGTGTCGAATCCAACATCACATGTTGGAGCATCTACAGCCGCGATCATCTAATTAGCCCCACTATACGACTGTGGAGGTGCCCGGGCGCGTCCGTTGAAGGTGACCGGGTGGACCTCATTTCTCATGTTCTACAGTCGCATCCTTCATATGTCCTAACGCAAATCCATACAAAACCATGCAAACGGAGTTTCTACGTATTTGAACATAGAACATAGCAATCCAGCATAGATAACATAGTCCGATACTCCGATACAAAAGATGTCACCCGAGTTCATCACTAGCAGTACCAAAAATCAACTAAAACCTGGAGGGGGGGGGGGGGATTTCACCACCTCCTCCATGTTGGACGCTTCCCATTGGGGTCTCGGCGGTTGGACTCATCGTCGCTGTCTGAAGCGGAGGAGCAGGAAGACGAGATGATGATGCTCGCCATGCGACGGGCTTCGCGGTTCTGCTCCTCTCGGAGCCGTGCGGCTCTCTCCACCGCTGTCGCCCGCTGCCTCGCCAACCTCTCTGACTCCTCTAGTGCCACGCGGAGCGCCTTCGCATCTTTGCAGCGACGGCGGCGGGCGTCTGTCTCCGGATGTGTACGAGCTGCGGATGGCGGTGCGGAGGTCCTCGTCATCGTTGCTGGCCGAGGGAAGTGGTTGTGGCACGGATCTGCTTGATCCTCCATTGGATCCGCGGTTGTTAGCCGCCTCTGCCGCCCACTTCTTTGCAAGGCGATACGCGCGGCCCACGGACTACAGCTGCAGTTCCGCCGGCAACATCACCCAGTGGTGCCCCAGAGGGGCAGGTGCAGGCGGTGTTGGGTGCCGCCTGGCATGGGTCGGTAGGGACCACGTCGACGAAGCGCTGGCGCCATGAGTTGTTGTTCTTGCCCACCGGCCACCATCGATGCTCGGAAGAGAAGTTGCATACCGATCCAGAAGAAGGACCGGCGGAGGGCAATGCGGAGCGCTAGCTCGTCCTCCGATAGGTCGGACATGGGGGGGCGGGGGAAGACGGAGTGGATTTTGGGGCGAAGTGGAGAGGTTGAGTGAGTACGGGCTGAGTTTGACTAGGGTTTGCTCGTCGGGCGTCATATATTTTATGGGGACTGGAGTGTGGTCGTTGTGGGCCATAGAGGGCCAGGCCGACGTGGCGGACCCGACCGTGCGCCCCATATCTGCCTCATTTTTTAGCTCGATATGGGGGGTGCCGGTCAACCCGAGCGTTTGAGGCCTATTTGAGCGCCAGATTGGGTCAAAATTTGATGACCGGTCAGTGATCGGGCGGTCCGCCCGGCGTTTGAGGCAGCTTTGGGACGACCGCAGTAGATGCTCTTACCGAGTTGCTGCTTCTATTTTCCATACTCCCTCCATCTAGGTGAGTAAGTCACCTTAGGAGTAGCAGCGTGACCCAGGTGGCTTTAGATTGGGCGTTGAGGAGCACCGGGACGAGCTAAACTTCCAATCACAGCACCGGGACAAAGGGCAGCAAAATCAGCATTTAATCCCATGCCTTTTCAGCTCTCCATGCAGGCCCACGTACTCCCTAATCAACGCATGCATGCAAAACCATCTTCAATCTCTTCCCTAATCAACGCATAGCCGCAATGCATGCACTTGTTTCCACGAGGAGGAGAACGAGGAGGAAAGAGAGCGCTCGTGAATGAGCCTGGGAGGGGATCGAGGAGAATTCAATGTTACACGCCTTATGATTTTGGGAAAATCTGAATTTCGTAAGATGACTTACTCACCTAGACGGAGGAAGTAACATTGTTTTGTCCACATCAAAACGAACCATTTTTATAACCTTGCTTTGATTTTTTTAGGATGTGCGTGTGCATTTATAGGTATGTATATATATATATATATATATATATATATATATATATATATATATATATATATATATATATATATATATATATATATATATATATATATATATATATATATATGGAAAATGCATCCTACTACCGGGTGTAGTTACACCCATTTCTCATATACTACCATGTGGTAGTATATACTCTACTTTATTACTTTTAGTATGCTTATATACTATATCTAAGATACTCCAAAGTTAATTATGTGAAAAAATTGCATGTGAGCCCATATTTTTATAATATTTGTGAAATACGTACATATTTATACGTAAAAAGGAGTATGATCAAAATATACTACATACTACATAAAAAATAGTATATATACTACCTAAACATTCTTACATACTACATACTACGCGTACATACTCTCCGATATGATAGATACTACCTAGAACGTATGAAACAAAAGTGGGAGTAACTACACCCGATAGTAGAAAAAATTTGTCATATATATATATATATATGAGAGCTTGTGTCTGTGTACTGATGTTAAAAAACAAAGTTTGGCACGTACCCTTGGCGCGTACGTAGCCATGGCGGGCGCCCTTGGCTTGTGACGGTGAGCAACGGCCAGCCTAGCAGCCTATCGAGTCTGCCCGCACAGTTATCCACGTCGTATAACGGGAACAATTAACCAACACGATAACCTAAAGAATAGACTAGTGTAGCAGCGTATTCTGTATTCTGTTGCTGGTCAGCACGACTGCACGAGCACTCATTTATTCATTCATTCGGCCTCCACCATTATCCTCTCGCGGGAGAGACGGTGGCAGGCAGACCCATCCCGTCCCGTCCCCAACCCCCCCTCTATTTCACCGTCGCCCACGCTCCTTTGCCCTTTCCGCATCCGCAGCAACGAAAGCGAGCGCAAACCAAACCCACCCCACAACGCAACGCACCCCCGTTCCACCCCGAGCACCAGCGCAAACCCCGCTGTTCCGCCCCGTCCCCGTCCCGCCCCCCTCCTCCGACGATTCGAGGCCCCGGACTCCCGCGCGGCGGCGGCGGAGGAAGCATGAGGACGGCGGCGTCGGCGGCGGAGGCGCACCAGTCGCGCCTGCTGTACGAGCTGGGCGCGCTGCTGCTGACGATAATCCGGTCGCCGCTCGGGCCGGGGGAGGAGGGGCCGCCGCGGCAGGTGACGGCGGCGGGGGTGGCGTCCATGATGCTGGGCGCCTCCATGGCGCTCATGCTCTGCGGCTCCGTCACCTTCATGCTCGGCTTCTTCCTCATGCCCTGGGTCGTCGGCCTCGCCTGCGTCTTCCTCTTCGTCGGCTTCCTCACCAACCTCTCCGGGATCTGGAGGGCCATCCTCTGCTGGCCCGCCGCATGCTCCTCCTCCTCGCCCCATAAGGACGCCTCCGCATGTACGTGATCCCCTTTCTTCCGCGTCATCCCCGGGGGGACGGCTTTGTCTTTTATACGCTTTGGATTGTTCGATATTGCGATTCGATTCCGTGTAAATGTTTGCGTAATTGGGAACAGACACGAGGATTGGTGCTGTTTCTGGGCTCGATTGGGGTTAAAACGCGCCGAATTGGCCGCCTTCGCTTAAGTTCTGCCCAAATTTGAAGCATCTACGGCCTCTAGGCCGTTTAAATTGTCCTAAATGATGATATTGTTGAAGCTCCTCGTGCGGATTAAACTGAAACTGTAGGATTGGTCCACCAATTCTCTTCATAAGGGCATCGTGTATGCATGCTGATGATGCAGAAATTATACAACAACAACAACAACAAAGCCTTTAGTCCCAAACAAGTTGGGGTAGGCAGAGGTGAAACCCATAAGATCTCGCAACCAACTCATGGCTCTGACGCAGAAATTTTGATTTCACAAAAAGCTTTTCCTCTCTCCCTGGGCAATTGAGATTAACTTAGGATTGAAGCACCCGCCGTCCCTACCCCATCTCCTAGAGAAGGGGAAAGGAAAGCAAGCAACCAGTGACTGCTGGTGCATGCCACTGCGTGTTTATTGCCGGGATAATGTTCTTCTGTAATTTAGATCAAGAAAGACTCCCTGGAGTTGCTGCTTGATGAGTTAAACTAGGGGAATGGTATAACTGCCTTAATGACCGTATGAAATCAAAGATGGGAAAGGAGCAGTAGGTAAACATATAAAGTCAAAATGTATATGTAAAAGTGAAGGTGGGATTTGATTGCCTATGCGCTTTAGTGCTTGTTAAGCAGGAGACAAGAAAAAGAAACTTTATATCTTGGCTAATGTTGACAGGACATGGGTAGGGTTCTTAGGATATAAACTTCATAACAAGAATACATAATAATCGAAAATCTTGCCGGAAAAAAAAATGTCCTAGTCTCTTGAACGAAAAAAACAAGAGAAGAAAAATTTGGAACTTAACCTTTATTATTTTAACATGTCGCTGTCACCCTTGCATTTCCAATAAGGGCAGACTTTTGAAATAGACAGTTTTTAGTATTTTGATTAGAGACTGTCTACCTAGTGAGCAATTGTGCTCAAGGTGAACCTTGGTTGCCCCACCAACCACGATTTGCTCTTGATCATTTTGATTCACACGCCAGAATCTCTACTGTAATATTCCTGTAATAAATAATGCTCATAGATTTAAGTGTACCCTCAAGATCCAATGTTACAATATGATGATATCAATGTAATTCCTTTCCATATCCTTCATTGCTACGTGCTAAAATAGTGCTGTGCCATATGTCACTATCTTTCTGCCAAGACTTTTTGCCAATCTATTGCTTGCTCAACTATCCAATACAAGAGTATATAACTTGACCTCTTCATTGTCACAGGGCATATATTTCCCAAGCCTCCATTCATGTAGACGTGAAGTCGAATGCGGAGCAGCTATGTACAGAAGAAGCACACGAGTTTGGGCAGCAGTATTTTCCTTCCTGGGCAACTTTTACCATGTAACAAATGCAACAAGTCTAAATGGTTGTATACTTATAACTAGGAGGATACATCTTGACAGCAAACTTTGTACATATGGGAAGAATGCTCTGGTGTAATTGTTACGCGAGGCTTATGATTGTTTGAGAAATGGAAGAGCCTCTGTTTCTTCCCAGAATTACAAGAAATTCCGTGTTTACGGATAAGTTTGTATCTGTTTGAGAGGAATGGCTGCAAATTGGATGGTTCGATCGGGGTAATGCTTGTAATGCAATGTAAACTTGACATTTGTATGATGTTGACCATAAATGAACCTCTCATTTTCAAGAATGAGAACGAAAAAAGGGTGACTGATTTTTGTCGGAGAGTAGACTGCAATATGCATTCTCTGCTCAATGGAGTAGAAGGTTAGCAATGCTTCCTGTACTTGAAATTTGACTTGTAGTATGACTTTGATAATAGGTTTTTCCTTTCTGGATAGTGAGAAGAAAATAGGGTTTGTCCAATCCGGTGGTAGTGGCGTCTGGCTTTTGATTGCACTACCGTCTGTCTCCTCTGCTTGAACTTGACCTGTCCTTGTCCTAGCCTGAGCTAACAAGGCTTAACAAGGGACCTTCACGAAAATGCCTCTTCTCCTGGACCCAAAAGAGCTATGAGATTGCTACAGGTAACTGCAAATACTGGACCCTGACTTGAGCTCTAAAATGGGCACTCTGAGACTCAGGTCGAACACGGGGCCGTGAAAGCAAATGGAGAGCAACCTCAGAAGCAAAGTTCAGCCAGCTCTTGCGGCAACAGCCTCCGTTCTGGTGTATGACCGTCAGCATCAGGGAGGAGCACAATTACTCGAGAGCAACCAAACGCAGCTTCAGACGCCTTCGCTTCTAAGCATCACACACCACAGATTACGGGAGATAAAGAGGTGGTATGCAGAATTTCAATATAGGTAACTTTCTCAAGTTTTGACAGAGAAGATAAAAATGGGCCAAGTTTTCCCATTAGCCTCCACATAACATTGATGTGAGAATGACCACAGTACAATTTTCAGACCCAGGTCCATAAAGGGTGCCATGTTTTATCCCCACTGAATCTCGTAAGCTGCTGAGCAGGAAGCACCACAAAGTTTTCACCATTGAACACAAAAAACACAATCAGATTGTTTCCTTTTGCATAACATTCTGCCTTCAATGACGAAGCACAACCTCTGCGACGGTTCTTAGCCGTAGTTCAGGCGGAACATGTCGTTGTGCACATAGAAGTTCCCTGGTCCGAGTGGCATCAAGTGGAACATCTGCATCAGCAGCAGGTTCTGATGTTAGCAAAGAGAGCCGAGGGTCATGCCGAACATAATCTTTGCAGTATACTTCGTCACTTCTAAACAATCACATATCAACAACAAATACATAGATTTTTTTAAGGTGATTTAGGAACTCAGATCAATCATCTACGAATGCATAAACATAAATTCCATGGATCATGGTAAAATACAAAACAACTGCCAGAGACACAAATCCAACAAGCAAGCACACTGTCTGACTGTCATACCATAATAAAGATATGAAAGAATACATGCAGTAGCATATATAATATTCTCATAAAGATAACATACAGAAGATAAGACAACGAATGTGGTTTAGGAATATTTAGCTCAAACCACAACCATTGTGACAAATACATACAACTAATGATATTGCTTCTCTTGCCATGCACATGTGAAATCTAATTACAGGAATTTGGTCTGACCCACTTTATAAGAATGCGTGTACTAGAGATGCCAAGTTATTTTGTATCCACAAGTGAGAAGATATGACATAAGTACTGTTTTAACCATAAGGAGTAAATAATAGCTGCCGTTCTGTGTAAAAACACCAACAATGTATAGTGCAGGGATCAGCTAATAATTTAACTAGGAAGATACATAAACATTAATATAGAACTTCATGAACTTTCAAGATAAGATTCTAGAGCAGCCAGAAGAATAAACATGCACAATAGACAATTAGAAATGTGTGTACTCCTAAACAAAGAAAACACCTGATTTGACTGGTTCGGCTGAAAGTAAATCGACACCGTCACTGAATACTAAAGATAAATTACACATATCCCAATCCCTCCACAAAGACATAAGGGGCGAGCATACAATATAGGCATGAATGAATGGTAAGCGGTAACACTGAAGAAACCTGTTGCCGCAGGAAGAAGTACTACTAGTAATGGTGCAGACCACATCAAGAATCATACAGGCTTTCTAAAGAACGTAAAATCAAACTAAGCTCGTGACAAATATAAGATCCCAAAGACATTACAATCGCAGGGTGACACTAGATCCTGAGAGTAAGCTCATAGCATTTCAATCTATAGGGCAATAGACATTAACCAGAGACCAAATCAAACAAATCTACAGCACTCGCGAGCTGATGGAAATCTAGAAATTCATTCAGAGCATCCGCAAGCAAGCATCGTGGACCATTTCAGAACGGAGATCTAAGCGCAGAAGTATGCAGCGGGCATCCGATCCAGTAAAGATGCCACGCTTCAATCTGAACATTTGGAGGGAGCAGGAATCGTTAGATCGGGCGAAAGAAACGGGGCGGCCATACCTGGGAGAACTTGATGTGGTGCTCGCCGTCGACTTGGAGGGATCCGGAGACGAAGACAAGCATGCCGCCCGTGGGGCCGGCGGGCTGGCAGTCGACAGTGACGACGGTGTGGGCGCACTTGGTGAAGGGGAGGGAGGTGAGCTTGGTGGCGATGGCGGCGGCTCCCTGGAACTTCTCGCCCTCGAAGGAGAGCATGGAGCCCTCCTGGTACAGCCCCACCAGCGCCGCCCGGTTGGTGTCGAACGTGCGGTAGTAGTGCTCGACGAACGCCTTCGCCACTGAGTCGGGGTCCATCTCTGCCGCCGCCGCCGCCGGTGAGGTTAGGGTTTGCGGAGGCCTTTTGTTTTTTATGGATAGGGAAATGGGTTTGCGAGGCGTCCGGTCGCGTTAGGAACGTTTTGAGTGCGTACGAACAACGCGACGAGATAGCCCGAACGTGGTAGCGAGCCTATCTCTACCATGCCTAAGCAGCCCATAGAGTCAAGCCCAGACCTTTTTTTGTTAGACAAGTCAGTGCGCATTTACCAGGAGTAACTAGTTGACGAGCCACCCTCAAAAGAAAAAAACTAGTTGACGGGCGCTCCTTTGCATCGTTCATGATTTTCACTGTATTTTTCTTTTTCTTTTTTTCCTTGCTTTTTGTTTGTTTTGTTTCTTTCCTTCTCGTTTTTCATCGGCTTTCTTTGTTTTCCTTTGTTGTTTTCTCGGTTTTCATTTATTCCATTTTATTTGCACTCATTCCTTCGGTTTTCTTTTTTATTTTGTTTCTCTTCTTTCTTTTTGGGTTTTCATTTTTACATTTTCTTTGTTTCTTTGGTTTTCATTCTACATTTTTATACGTCAAGAATATTTTTCTAATACACGTTTTACATTTTGTAAATATAATTATAATATTTCTTGAGTACATGGTCAATATTTTCTCTATACACGTATTTAACATTTTGCAAATGCTTGCCTAACATTTTCAAATAAAATATTAAAAGTTTTTGGATACATGGTCAACATTTTTATTTACACATTCTAAACATTTTCAAATTCTTGATTAATATTTTTTAAACATAACATTAAATTTTCTTAATATATGGTTAACATTTTTCTATATACATTTAACATCTTCCCAATGATTGATTAACATTTTTTTAAATGCAAGATTAATTTTTTTTAATACAAACAATTATTTATACATTTAATATTTTCTAAATGCTTGATTATTTTTTTTTAAATCAAGTTTAACATTTTCATACAATATAAGATCAAATTGGTTGAATACATGGTGAACATTTTCCTATACACGTATAACATTTTTTAAATACTTGATCAACATTTTTCACTTTTTGGTGCCGCCGTCGCCGTCGACATCTGAGAAATTTAGGTCACCTCACCTCTGGTGCCATCTTGGCACTGAGAGGTGGGGGGACCTCGGATCTTCAAGACCTCTCTATATTCTTCTTTAACGTCTAGTGATCATTATAGTTTTGTGAGAATAACTTTCCTCTCATTCTTTTGACGATGTCATGAGGTTGAGAGTTTTTTGTCCTCGCAGATCCTATTATTCAGATCTGATTAGTCTGTGTTGCTGTGTCAAGTTTTTTGTTGGTCTGATTCTTTGTAAAGATGAAATCTTTCATTGACACCATGATAAGATAAAGTCATTCAATGACCTACACTTTAGGGGATCAACCCCGGCCCAAGTACACTTTTTGGATGGGCGACTCAAGGCTCTTTCAAAAATTATTATTGGTAATGTTTGTGCGGGGTGAAAGAGTAACAACGTCGTTGGTCTAGTCTAATTGCAGCCTCTTTACCGAAGTCTTTGGAGTATTTCTTAAAGCAGAGATTGATACCGTGAAGAAGGTGTTTTCAAGAGATTTCATTATAATTCTTAGTCATAGGAGTTACTTTGTATTTTTTTGGATCTTAGGTCAAAATCAGTGTACCTATAATCCTTATGAGTATGAATAAAGTTACAGGTGTTTCTTGAAAAAATAAAGATTAACCATTTTCAAATACATGTTAAACATTTTTTGAGTACATGGTCAAAAAATTCCTATACACATTTAACATTTTTGAAACGCTTGATTACTTTTTTTTAAATACTTGAATGCTCGATTAACATTTTTAAAATACACGATCAACTTTTTTTCATAAAAAATTTCTCTATACACAAGTTATGCCCAGGCTTTACTAGGTCCGACCCAAGTTATGCCAAGGTATAGTGACCAACCGTCGGACAAATATAATATATTTATGTTTTTGCCCTTGAGGATGCTTTAGGATGTAAGGGCATATTTATCCCTTAGTAGTTTTGGTGATTGATGACAATGCTTTTGCGGACTAATCATGTACATTGAGCATTTCAGATATATCATGTCTAAACACAAGACAATTTAGTGCCCCTCGAAGACTATTGAAGATGGCGTTTCTCTTTGCTTCTTTTCGGTGGATTTGAGTCGTAGGAAAGCTGTACTATTAAGAGGGGGTCCGCGTTGGAAAGGTTTGGGTGGAATCAACACATACACGTTTGACTCTTTTTGCACCACCTTTCCTTTGGCTCTTTGGAGCATCCTCCGTCTCTTCGTGTCTCTGCAAAATGAAGGACTCCTAATGTTGCTGAACTGAGGCATGCGGTAGTACTGCTCTCCAGAGCGGTACTACCGCGGGCCCTTGCGGTAGTACCGACCTCCAGCACGGTAGTACAGTAGGTGCTCACGGTAGTACGTACCGCTCCTTGGAAGCGGTAGTACCGTGGCCTCAGGCCAGGCGCAGCTGCTCGAGTGGTAGTACGGGCGGATGTAATTATTTACATTCGCGCCCTACGCGGTAGTACCGCTCCATGGGCGCGGTAGTACCGTGAGCTCTGGCCAGGTACAGCAGCATGAGCGGAAGTAGGGACGGATGTAATTTTTTACATTCGCGCCCTACATGGTAGTACCGCTCCGGGCTTGCGGTAGTACAGTGTCGGATTTTTGCATAGATCAAAACTCAGTGGAAGTAGTCACGGATGTATTTTTATATGTTCGTGCCTTCTCAGCCTAGACTATTCCTGCCTTGCGGTAGTACCGCAAGGGGGCGCCGTAGTACCGCACCAGCGGTTCTACCGCTCTCTGCCTCTGCGCTACAGTTCTGGTCTAGCCCCTGCCTTGCCAGCGGTAGTACCGCAGGGCCTTGCGGTAGTACGGCATGTCTGGCGCGAAAGTACCGTTCTTCGTGGGCTAAGTTGATGGATAACGGTTGGATTTGTTCTTTCACTATATAAGGGGAGTCTTCTTATCCGAGTTGACTACCTCTTCCACCTCTAAGCTTCCACTACTAGGAAAAAGGGCTATAGATGATATGGCCACTAATGGCGCACCAGACATGTAGTGCGCCACTCCTATATAGCAGTGGCGCACCATGTGTTGATGCGCCATTAGTGTGATAGACACTAATGGCGCACCAGACCCACGGTGCGCCACTAGTAACAATTTTTTTTTCCAAAAATACTAATGGCGCACCTGGCACATAGTGCGCCACTACTATAATTATTTTTTGCAAAACTACTAATGGCGCACCACAAGCTGATGCGTCATTAGTATAACCAGGGTTACTACTGGCGCATTTGTGGATGGTGCGCCATTAGTAACCTGGGACTAGCTAGATATTTTGGACAGCCACACATACACACTCACTTTCCCGACTTCATTCTCTCCACCTCCTCCAAGCTTGTCTCGGCTGCCTCCTCCTCCTCACCTCATTTGCACCATAGATTCATCCAAATTAAGTGGTTAAATTACTTTTTTTGATAGGTAAGTAAGGGGAAAGCTATCTTTAGGTTGTAGATCTACTTTTTTTCTCCCTCCAACAACATGCACATGCACTTTTTATGGCCTTGCTAGATCTATATATGTTTGTGGTGTTGCATATATGTTTGTGTTTGCAGGTACCGGTATTTGAAATGCGATAGTTGCCAATATTTTGCCGGAATGTTGATTCATTTCCGTTTCGGCGAGAATTTTGGCACTATGCATTCTTTTGGTCCTATTTTTAGGAAAGTCATGCCAAATTTTTCTTGGTTCTAAAATATCGTTTTGCTCTACCCATGAGCGACCATGGTCCGCACGATGACCAAAGGCATCGTGAATAGGTTTTTGAGCTCCGCGAAGGCCGAGATGCTTCAAAAGAACGAGATGGAGCTAAGATGTCCGTGTCGAAGATGCAAGCTGAAGAGCCTTATTGCGGACCCGGATTACGGGCAGGTGCGGGACCACCTGCTCTTGCGTGGTTTCATGGATGGCTATCGGTGGCAAGGTGATGAAGATGACTATGAAGTCGTCCATGGGGGCCGCGCAAGAAATGAGGAAGGGCAGCAAGACAACCACCGCGGCTCGGGCGGGCGAGAAGACGAAGAATCTCCAGGACATGATCATGACGGTGATGTTGTACACAGTCATCATGTAGAAGATGCAGGACATGATGATGAGGAAGATCAAGACGAAGGGCATGATCATGAAGATGAAGATGCCGGAGCAGACGACAATGGACCATCGATGGGCTGGGTGCAGGACCGTCATATTCAAGAGCTGCTTCTCAAGCAGACGGATAACGCAAGAGCTGCCGCCCGAGAGAAAGCCAAGCTGGATCAACTGGAGATAGACGCGGTTACTCCATTGTATGAAGGATGCAGGCCCGAGGATACCCTTTGAAAGTAACGCCATGGCTCGAGATGAAGGTAAAACACAAAATGACCGACGCATGCTTCGACGAGAACATGTCATTCTGGCACGAACGTCTTCCCAAGGGGAACAAGTGCCTGACCAGTTTCGAGGAGGCAAAGAAAATCGTGTGTCCTCTGGATTTACCGCACGTGAAATACCATGTGTGCATGAACAATTGCATCATTTATCGGGACGAGCACGCGGAGTCTACCATATGTCCGGTGTGCAGCGTCACTCGATACAAGAAGAGGAAGAAAGCTCCTCGAAAAGTGGTGTGGTACTTTCCGATCACTCCTCATCTGCAGCGGTATTTCGCGGACCCTAAGGTAGCAAAGCTCCTGCGTTGGCACGCGGATAGGGAGGAGAAGAAGCGATAAGATGACATAAATGATCCGGAGATAAATAAAAAAGACAAGATGCCGAGTCACCTTAAGGATGGGAGCCAGTAGCAAGCGTTGAACTTCGAACACCCAGAATTTGGGAAGGATCCAAGGAACATCATGTCAAAAGTGCGAGCACCGATGGAGTCAATCCGTTTGGCAGCCGTGAGAAGCACACATAGCACCTGGCTTGTGTTTGTGTGGATGTACAACCTTCCCCTGGTTGTGCATGAAGAGGAAGTACATTCACATGAGTATGCTAATTGAAGGGCGAAACTACCAGAAGCGATAGCAATCCGTATCTGGGGCTCTTGAAGAGGAGCTAGACACGCTGTGGAAAACGCCAACCAATACGTGGGGACGCCGCGGAGAAAGAATATTTCCCTATGAGAGCCGCACTGCTCACGACGGTGCATGACTATCTCGGTTACGGATATGTCGCGGGGCAGGTGGTCCACGGATTTTATGGATGCGTCAGGTGCATGGATGACACAATGTATCGCCAGCTAGATAGAGATCCCGGGTCTTCGAAAACCGTGTTCATGGGACATCGAAGGTGGCTTCGCGACGATGACCCGTGGAGAAAACGCAAGGATCTGTTAGATGGTGAAACCGAACCCCGAAGACGCCCGCGTACGAGGAGCGGCGAGGAAATAGACGAGCTGTTGAAAAATTGGAAAGATTGCCCACTGCCGGGAAAGAAGCAAAAGGCGCCAGAGCCGGGAAAGAAGCGAAAGGTGCCACGGCCATTGCTGAAGGTATGGAAAACAAGGTCTGTTTTCTGGGACTTGTCGTACTGGAAGATCCACCGTGTGCCTCACAACCATGATTTCATGCATATCACGAAGAAAGTGTGCGAGAGCCTGCTTGGTACCCTGCTCAACATGCCAGAGAGGACCAAAGATGGGCCGAAAGCAAGGGCAGACTTGAAATCAATGGGCATCAGGGAGGAGCTTCACGCTAATGATGATGATGATGAGGCGAAGAAGGACACGGAAAGTCACCGCAAAGGCAAAAAGGCCAAGAAGACCGGAAATGACTTCCTCCGCGTGCTTCACTCTAAGTCGAGGATATCGATCAGTTTTCACCGCCTCAGAGGAGTAAAACTTCCTTCTGATTACGCTGGGAAGATAAGCAGATACCTAGACTCGTGAAGCGAAGTTCGGCGGGATGAAGTCTCACGGTATCACGCGTTGATGACGCAGATACTTCCAGTTGCAATCCGTGGGATCATGGACGCGCACGTCCGTGAAACACTATTTGCCCTATGCGACTTTTTCGACGTCATCTCTCGAAAGTCGGTTGGCGTGAGGCAACTCAGAAGGCTACAAGAAGAGATCGTGGTGATACTATGTGAGCTTGAGATGTACTTCCCGCCCGCATTCTTCGACGTTATGGTGCATCTGCTGGTCCATATCGTGGAGGATATCATCCAACTCGTGCCGACGTTCCTGCACAGCATGATGCCGTTCGAAAGGATGAATGGTGTCATCAAAGGATACGTTCGCAACATGTCATGTCCAGAGGGAAGCATAGCTAGGGGCTTTCTGACCGAAGAGTGCATCTCCTACTGCACGAATTATCTAGGCATCGAGAACCCCGTTGGTCCGCCCGTCAACAGCACCTCGGCAGGCTCATTGGATGGGGTCACCGTTAGGGTCGCGGCGAAATGCATGTCGACTTCGAGGGTCGACTCGCCGACTTTGAAAGAGCAAACCTAGTCGCGCTACAACACATAGACGTGGTCGATCCTTGGGTGGTAGAGCACAAAACCTTTATTGAGAAGGCGTACAATGACCGATGCCAACAGAGGACGACGGAGATATAATCAAAGAGCACAACTCATGTTTCACGCGTTGGTTCAAGCGAAGCTTCGCGTGCCCTTTACATGAGGATTCTTCCGCGGAAGAACAACTCATATTCGCCTTGTCACAGGCGCCGAGCACAACCTCGATGACGATGAGGCGTCACGATATCAACGGCTACACATTCTACACCGAGGAAAGGACATGAAGAGCGATGGTTATCAAAACTCCGGGTAACGATGGAATCCTACACCGGTAACGACAAGGACAGATACTACGGAAGGATCGAGGAGATCTGGGAGCTGAGCTACGCTGGAGAGAAGGTCCCGATGTTCCGTGTCAGATGGGCCAAGAGCGTCATAAAAGAAGACCGATATTTCACCACCATGGTTATACCCGAAGTCAAATCCAAGACCGCGGGCGCAAACGTCACCGCGAAAAATGAGCCATGGGTACTGGCTTCCCAAGTGGATCAATGCTTCTTCATTACCGACCCGTCAAAGCCCAGTCGTGTTGTCATGAGGAGAGGCAAAAGGAAGATCATCGGAATGGATGGAGTCGCCAATGACCAAGACTTTGACAAGTACGGTGACCCGAAGATGGAACATGACGACGACGATGAAGTACCAGCATACACCACAAGAAGAAGCAGGACCACCCTACCTAAAGGACGTCTGTTCAAGAGAAGAACTCCATTTACGAAAAATAAGGGCAAGAAGATTGTGAACAGATAGCTAGCTAAGATCGATTTATTTAAATTGTAGCCTTCATTTCTCGATTGTATTTCATGGGCACTTTTTGAACTCATTAAATATTTTTAAATTTCATGGGCACTTTTTGAATTCATGAATATTTTTTCAAATTTAATGATATTTTTTCGTATTCAATATAAAAAAATATAGAATATTCATGAGGACACTCGATCTCAACCCCCTCCATCTCGATCGCTATCCCCCCTAGCCAGATCCCCCTTGAAAGATCGAGGATGTCGCCTAGAGGGGGGGGGGGTGAATAGGCGCTTTAAAATAATTACGGTTTAGGCTTGAACAAATGCGGAATAAACCTAACGGTTAATTTGTCAAGCACAAAACCTACAACAACTAGGCTCACCTATGTGCACCAACAACTTATGCTAAGCAAGATAAGCAACCATGTGATAGCAAGATATATGACAAAGAACAATATGGCTATCACAAAGTAAAGTGCATAAAGTAAAGGGGCTCGGGTAAGAGATAACCGAGGCACGCGGAGACGACGATGTATCCCGAAGTTCACACCCTTGCGGATGCTAATCTCCGCTTGGAGCGGTGTGGAGGCACAATGCTCCCCAAGAAGCCACTAGGCCACGTAATCTCCTCACGCCCTCGACAATGCAAGATGCCGTGATTCCACTAAGGGACCCTTGAGGGCGGTCACCGAACCCGTACAAATGGCAACCCTTGGGGCGGTCACCGAACCCGACACTTTGGCAACCCTTGGGGCGGTCACGGAACCCGCAAATTGCTCGGGCGATCTCCACAACCTAATTGGAGACCCGACGCTTGCAGGAGCTTTACACCACAATGATTGAGCTCGAACACCACTAACTGCCTAGGGCGCCCAAGCACCCAAGAGGAACAAGCTCAAGGGCACCAAGCACCCAAGAGTAATAAGCTTCTCAACTTGTAACTTCCACGTATCACCGTGGAGAACTCAAACCGATGCACAAATGCAATGGCAAGGGCACACTGAGTGCCCAAGTCCTTCTCTCATCCCACCAAAGCAACTAATGCTAGGGAGGAAAATGAGAGGAAGAACAAGAAGGAGAACACCAAGAACTCCAAGAACTAGATCCAAGGGGTTACCTCACATAGAGGAGAAAGTGATTGGTGGAAATGTGGATCTAGATCTCTCTCTCTTTCCCCCAAAACTAGCAAGAATCCATGGAGGGATTGAGAGATAGCAAGCTCGGAGAAGGTCAACAATGGGGAAGAACACGAGCTCAAAGGATAAGGTTCAATGGGAAGAAGACCCCTTTATAGGAGGGGAAAATCCAACGTTACCCCACCGAACATCCCGCACAGAGCGGTACTACCGCTAGGAAGGGCGGTACTACCGGCGAGGCGGTACTACCGCTCCTATCCAGTGTACTACTACATTGAAGAGAAAGTCGAGCCATCGCCCCAGGCGGTACTACAGCGGGAGTAGAGCGGTACTACCGCTTATCGCCGCAACTAGTGCCGCAAAACCCGACACGAGAAAACACCGCTCGAGAATCGAGGCGTAGTAGCCAGACGACAGCGGTACTACGGCGAAACTCCCAAGCGGTACTACTGTTCGGAGGCGGTACTACCATTGGGAGCTTCGCGGTACTATCACGAGGGTCATGTACTACCGCTGGCACCAACCTTAAGCCACAACCACGAAAACAAAGAATACTCCAAGGAAAACCAGAACTGCCATAACTTCTTCATATGAGCTCCGAATTGAGCAAACTCAAGCTTGTTTGAAACAAGACAACGAGTAGCATCAAACCAGAATTGCCATAACTTCTTCATATGAGCTCCGAATTGAGGCAGGGGAGGTATGCTTAGCAAACAAAGGAGTGAAACCTCCAACCGAGAAGAACCGACATACCCTCCAACATCGAAAACATCATAGAAGATGCATGAGAACTCCGTTTTCGATGAACTCGAGCTTGTCATAAAAATGACCATAAGCTCCAAATCTCACAAGGAGAAGACCCAAACAAGAACCAAAAAGATGATGCAAGGATGCAATGGTTTGAGCTCTCTACGAACGATACGATCAAGCAACTCATCGAGAGCCCCCCTTGATAGTACGACAAACGATCCTATAACCCGGTCTTCCACAACTACCATGAGACCGGTAAAATAGAAAACCTATCAAGGGCAAACCTTTGCCTTGCACATGGTCCACTTGAGCTAGATGATGACGATCTTGACTCCCTCAAGATGGACCACCTTTCTTGATAGCATTGGCGGGATGAAGACTAGTTGATTGCTCCCCCATACTCCACTATGGGTGAGCCACTCTTCCGCACATCTTCACAAGTCCATTGTCACCAAATGAACGGCAAGCTTCAAGCATTTGATCTCTTCGTGATGCTTCACTTGAATTTGCACACCGTAACCTAACCCCACAAAGAACTCTCACGAAGACCATGGGTTAGTACACAAAGCGTAATGGACAATGCTTACCATACCATGGGATCACTTGATCCCTTTGTATATCTTGTACGCTTTGTGTGTTGATCAACTTGATTCATTCCAACTCTCTTCATTTGGATGATGTCTTGAAGGTAAACATGAGTGATCACACAATCTTCTTCTTCAAGACATGCTTGCAATAAGCTCAACACTCATAAGACCAATCTCTGGATAATTCCTTAATAGCAACTTGGTCATCACAAACTCTCCTTGAAACCAACAAATGGACTCCAAGAAAAGCCTATGGACAAACCCTTCAAATATAACTCAAGGCAACCATTAGTCCATAGAGATTGTCATCAATTGCCAAAACCAAACATGGGGGCACCACATGTTCTTACACCCCTCGCCGCCGAGCACCCCCCGCACCCTCCCCCGCTCCACCGCCGCCGCCGACCCCCCGCACCTCCCCGCTCCACCGCCTCCGACGACTCCACCGCACCTCCCCGCTCCACCGCCGCCACGACCCACCGCACCTCCCCGCTCCACCACCGCCGAGGACCCCCAGACCTCCCGCTCCACCGCCGAGGACCCCCGCACCCTCACCCGCTCCACCGCCGAGGACCCCCGCACCTCCCCGCTCCACCATCACAAATGAATGCAACTAAAATAAAAAACAAATTTGATTATATTTTCAAATAACAAATTTGATGATATTTTCAAATAACAAATTTGATGATATTTTTCATATTCATAAATATTTTCAAATAACAAATTTGATGATATTTTTTAAAAAATTATTACTGTTTTTATAAAAATTTATTATTGTTTCATATTCATATTCATTTTCTAAAAAATTATTAGATGCAACAAAAAATAATAATAAAATAAAACTACTTATGGCGCACCGCTGGCTGGTGCGCCATTGCTATGCAAAAAAAAAAGTTACTTATGGCGCACCGCTGGGTGGTGCGCCATTGCTATCTAAAAAAAGATTACTTATGGCACACCGCTCGGGGGTGCGCCATTGCTATAAAAAAACATACTAATGGCGCACCGCCAGGGGGTGCACCATTAGTAATCTTCCCCTAGCTAATTCGCCCGATCCCTTCGTCCCTCCCTCGCCAGATCCACTCCCTCCCCCCTCGCCACACCCTCACGCGCGCACCCTCCTTCCGCCGCCCGGTCGTCGTCCCCCGACGCCATAGCCGCGCCACCGTGCTCGCCCTCTCGCCCTCTCCCCCGCTCGCCTTCTCCGCCAGATCCCGAGCCTCGCCGCCGTGTTAGCCGCGGCCATCGCCATCCCCGCACCTCGGCGGCAAGTCCACGAGCTCCGCTTCGTCCTCCCCGACCCCGGCCTCGAGCTCGTCTCCGCTGCATCGCCCTCGTCTTCCCCCTCGCCGCCATGTTAGCCGCGGCCATCGCTGTCCCCGCACCTCGGCGGCAAGTCCACGAGCTCCGCTTCGTCCTCCCCGACCCCGGCCTCGAGCTCGTCTCCGCTGCATCGCCCTCGTCTTCCCCCTCAGGCACGGCCACCCTCTGCTGCTACTAAGCTCTCGCCGGCCTCCTTGAGCCACCCGGTAAGCTTCCCCTCTCCCCCCTGCTGCTCTCCGTGCCCATAGCCGTGTCTTCAGCACTGACATCGGCCGCGACGGTTTCTTGTTCTGGTTGAAACTCCATGGCGCATATGAACTGTTCGATTAAAATCCGCTAAGGCGGACAAGTAGAAATGCCCTTTGGGGTAGTGGGTACCATGATTTTGTAGATAAATATGAAAATATTCATGAAGACGTCCGAACTTGTCGGCAAAATTGGACCTAAACAACATTTGTTGCATAGCCCTTGAAGATGCTCTAGGATCGTGGTGGCGTCGCTCCCCGGGGCAATCTGAATGTGTTGGGTATTTGCATAGGCATCGTAGAGCTACGTGTAGCTAGGCCAGCGACTCACTTTACCAACGAATGTATGTATGCCTGAAACTCTATATATGCACTATGTCTGAAACTCTAAACCTGGGCGAACAAGAGTGTGGGCATGAATTTATCCCATGGCTGGCCTTAAGAAAAGAAACCATATGCACATCACTAGTCGATCGATGGGAGGGGAGAACTAATGTAAGTACTAGTACAACTGAAGAAGATTACATGAATCGCAGCTGGCCCATGCCAAGTGACCAATGCGCCTCCTCTTTCTCTGTAACATATTGCATGTTTAACAAAAACAACATGTGTAGTACTTCTATAGAAATATAATGCCCCATAGTAAAATTTTGAAATTCTGTGGTGCCCATAAATATGAAAGTACTACACATTTTAGATGAAAAATGGTGATATGCATAATCAGAACTAAAATTTCAAAATTTAGAAAATCTAGTTACATATTAAGTGCCCCATAAAGCAGCACATTGACATACTACAAATTAATCTTGTGGTGTTTGATGTAGTGGGGATTCTTCTAGATCTGGTGGTTTCATTCGATTCCCTCGTGTTTGATGTGTGTGTATGTGTGGTCTTAGCGGTGGATTTTGCTGGCAATTATGTTGTAGCTCTAGTGGTCGGTGCGTGGATGTAGCGCTGGACTCAAAACTCAATTGCCCTGTCGATTTACTAGCTGATGGCCTGGAGGCTGGAGCCCTTGACTTGTGATTTCTGATTCTGCTGGCTTTTTTCCTATATGGTGTGCATTTTTAGGTAGTAACTGCATCTAAGTTACAACAGCTTCATAACTCTAGTTCCTCTGAAATTATAGAGCAGTGACACTACAGTGTTGTTACAGTATAATTCCATGGGTAATAACATTGCAACTTTTACTGTAACTCTGAGATTGCTAGTTTTATAATCACTGCAATTGCAGTGCAATTTCAGGTTAATTACATTATTTTTTCAGTGTATTTGCACTAAATCACAATAAAATTTTCAATCCAATTTTTTCCCTAGGGGTTTCTCTATGTTGGATCTGCAAGCATTTTGGAACCCTATTCTTTGTGGTTTATCTTTCTTGGGTAGTATTTGCATCCATTTTAAAACCATTTCTTCTGTTTTTCTATGTTTTGTGCAGTATTGCATCTAAGTTTACATCAGCTTCATGAATGTAATTCCATTTTATTTACAGTGTAATTTTAGAGTAATCACAGTGTTATTTTCAGAGTAATTACATTGTAAATCACAGTGCTATTTGTTGTAAGGGAAAAGTATATTTAGATCGCATCAATTTGTAGTTTGTGTTTTTATTTGTTCCTGATTTGAGGTTGTGGCTTTGGCATTGTTCTGCTCCTTACATCTATCACTATCGTATATGTCAAACTTGAGATCAAGCAAATAACTATTCTGGATACTCCTGTTTACTTCATGCTGAGAACTTCAGCTTCTTCAACTTGCTGGACTATATGTTCATTGGTACTACTTGTGATGCTGCTCCTGTACTAGTTGGGAATTTTGTCAACTTGTGATGCTGCTGCTGTACCCCGAGAGGCCCTTGAGTTTGCCGGAATATCGATTAACTTTCGTTCTGGCAAATTCGGGTACTCCATATGTCCTATTTTCAGCAAAGGTCATGCTGAAATTTTCCGTGAATTTTAGCATGACTTTGCTAAAATAGGACATATGGGGTACTTGCGACTAATGCACGGGCCGGGGTACCTTAGTACTTAAATTAAGTAGGATCAACTGCCCCTTTATTCTTGCTGCATTAAACACATAGGATGAATTCATGGTGGACCGACAAAAAAGCAACTGCCATAGGTGGCAATAGAGCCAAGTGATTAGGCCCAACTTAGAATTCTCCTTCCCTTTTCTTGATAGGGTATATTATTAGAAGATACCCATATATATCAGTCAACCTAGGATGCCTCGGCATCGATAAACCCTAAATGATGAAAACTTAACTTAGCATTTAGGGTGCCTCAGCGTCGACAAACCCTAAGTGATAAAACCTTGGCTTTTAGGGTGCCTCGGTGTCGATAAGAACCTAAATGATGAAAGCTTAGGCTTTTAGGGTGCCTCGGCGTCGACAAACCCTAAATGATAAAACCTTAGCTTTTAGGATGCCTCAGTGTCGACAAACCCTAAATGATGAGACCATGATAATTCCTCACAAACCCTAAATGATGAGATCTTGTTCCTTGACAATAACCAACTTTTTGACCAAACTTTTTTTCTATTTAGAGCGAAACATGGCCCACAACGATGAGGCCGGTGGTTCGGGCAAGCAATTCTGGGAGCTGTCCCAGGAGATGGAGGAAGAACCTCACCGCTATGAGGACGCCGCGGAAGACACCGATCCCGACTACACAACCCCTAGTGGCGTCGGGATGACACCACCGATGGTGTTACCGAGGATGCCACCACTGATGATGGCAGCGCACGCACAGATGGTAGCCAACCGAAGAGGCAACGGAAGGACCGGCGCCCGAACGTGCTCGGCACCATCAAGGAGGAATTTACTGAAGTGAACTCCGACGGGCATCCAACGACGCCCAAAGAAATAGTCAAGGGGTACTCGGTTCAACTCGGGTGCATTCTCCGGAGCACCGTCTCGATCAACACCGAGAACCTAAGGCATAAGGACCGAGGGAATTTGCGCAACCTCCTCTTCACGAAGCTGCACGAACGATACAAGTTCCCCGCTGAATTTGAAAACACACGCCTCTCAGGGAATAAAGTGAACAGTGCCGCCCTCACGAGGATGAGCACGGCCCTGTCTACTTGGAGAAGCGCGGTGAAGAGAATGATTGACAAAGGTGATAGTTATGAGAAGATCAAGGCGAAAAATCCTTCGATCAGCGAAGATGACTACAAGGAGTTCAAGATCAAGTGCAAGAGCGGCAACCTCCGAATCAAGTCAGTGGGGGAAAGAAATGCGGGAGTTGAACTTAGGGGTCCACCAACTCGGTCCCAGCGGTTACAGAGTGGCGGAGCCTATATGGGAAAAGGAGGACGCGGAGCGTGTGAAAGTGCAACTATCCCTAGGTGGTTTTGGTAATTCATAACAACATATAGCTCATTGAGCTAATGCTATTCCAAGACAAATATTTCAGGAAAGCTCAATGAATGGCATGGCATGGATGATGAAAGTGGATCCCTCAAAATATTAAGGACAAAGGATTGGCTCAAGCTCAAAAGCTCAAGACTCTACATTTTATATTTTAGTGATCCAAGATCGCATTGAGTCTATAGGAAAAGCCAATACTATCAAGGAGGGATGAGGTGTTGCTTAATGAGTTTCTTGCTTCATGTGCTTAGTGATATGCTCCAAAACCCTCCACTACTTTCTCACATCCACATATGACCTAAACCTAAAGTCAAACTCGGCCCTACCGATTCTTTCTATCCGTCGCCACCGAGTTCAAATGTCATAGCCACTGCCACAAACCCTAGGCAAATCGGTCTCACCGATAGGGATCTCGGTCTCACCGAGATGGGATTGTAATCTCTCTGTTTCCCTTCGTAAAGTTTCGGTCTAACCGAAGTGAGCGATCGGTCCCACCGAGATTGCATGTAAACTCTCTGTTTCCCTTTCATAACATTTTGGTCTCACCGAAAAGAGCGAATCGGTCCCACCGAGTTTACCTGACCAACTCTCTGGTTAGCTAATTACCAAAATCGGTCTCACCGAGTTTGTGTAATCGGTCTCACCGAGATTACGTTATGCCCTAACCCTAACCATATCGGTCCTACCGAGTTGCATATCAGTCCCACCGAAAACCCTAACGGTCACTAGGTTTACTAAATCGGTCGACCGAGTTTTATGATTCGTCCCACCGAGTTTGGTAAATTGTGTGTAACGGTTAGATTTTGTGTGGAGGCTATATATACCCTCCACCTCCTCTTCATTCGTGGAGAGAGCCATCGTAACAAACCTACACTTCCAACTTACCAGCCTGAGAGAGAACCACCTACTCATGTGTTGAGGCCAAGATATTCCATTCCAACCATATGAATCTTGATCTCTAGCCTTCCCAAGTTGCTTTCCACTCAAATCTTCTTTCCACCAAATCCAAATCCTGTGAGAGAGAGTTGAGTGTTGGGGAGACTATCATTTGAAGCACAAGAGCAAGGAGTTCATCATCAACACACCATTTGTTACTTCTTGGAGAGTGGTGTCTCCTAGATTGGCTAGGTGTCACTTGGGAGCCTCCGACAAGATTGTGGAGTTGAACCAAGGAGTTTGTAAGGGCAAGGAGATCGCCTACTTCGTGAAGATCTACCGCTAGTGAGGCAAGTCCTTCGTGGGCGACAGCCATGGTGGGATAGACAAGGTTGCTTCTTCGTGGACCCTTCGTGGGTGGAGCCTCCGTGGACTCAGCAAGAACTGCTACCCTACGTGGGTTGAAGTCTCCATCAACGTGGATGTACGATAGCACCACCTATCGGAACCACGACAAAAACATCCATGTTCCAATTGCGCTTGAATTCTCCAAACCCTTCCCTTTACATTCTTGCAAGTTGCATGCTTTATTTTCCGCTGCCTATATACTCTTTGCATGCTTGCTTGAATTATGTGATGATTGCTTGAATTGTTCAAAGATAGCTAAAATCTGCCAAAGTCTAAAATTGGGAAAAGGCATAGCTTTTAATTGGTCAAGTAGTCTAATCACCCCCTCTAGACATACTTCAAGGTCCTACAAGTGGTATCGAGCTTTGGTCTCCATTTGCTTTGATTTCCATAGCTTTTGGTGGTCATAGCCTTGGTTTCACAACCTAGGAGAGTATGGCGCCTAGCGAGGGAAATTATCACCGAGAGGTCCTTACTTTGATGGCACTAATTTTGCTAGTTGGAAGCATAAGATGAAAATGCATATTCTCTGACATAACCCCGCCGCTTGGGCTATTGTGTGTATTGGTTTGCAAGGTGAATTCTTTGATGGGAGAGAACCGAACCATGAAGCTAAAAGGAAGAGTTGAAGATGTTGCAATACAACGCTCAAGCTTGTGATATCCTCTTCAATGGCTTGTGCCCCAAGAATTCAACAAAATCAGCCGCCTTGAGAATGCAAAGGAAATTTGGGATACTTTGATTGATATGCATGAAGGTACCGACCGTCAAGGAATCCAAGTTGGATGTGCTCCAAAGTCAGCTTGACAAGTTCAAAATGAAGGATGGTGAAGGTGTCGCTGAAATGTACTCTAGGCTTGCTCTTATCACAAATGAGATTGCCGGCTTAGGAAGTGAAGAAATGACCGATGATTCATCATCAAGAAGATCCTAAGAGCATTGGATGGAAAATATGATACCGTGTGCACATTGATCCAAATGATGCCAAATTACAAAGATCTCAAGCCAACGGAAGTCATTGGAAGAATTGTTGCTCATGAGATGTCACTCAAGGATAAGGAGGAACTTCACAACAAGTCAAGTGGTGCTTATAAAGCCTCATGTGAAGCCCCACATCATCAAGTGAGAAACAAACCTTCAATGAAGAATTGAGCTTAATGGTGAAGAACTTCAACAAATTCTACAAGAGTAGAAGCAAAGAAAGAAGCTCCAAGTCAAGGTCCTACAATGACAAAAGATCTTCTAGTCGAGAGCGAAATTGCTACAATTGTGGGAGACCCGGACACTATTCCAATGAGTGTACGGCACCCTACAAAAGAAGAGAAGATTCTCCCAAGAGAAGAAGTAGAAGAGAAGAATCACCACCAAGAGAGAGAAGGAGTAGAGATGATCGTTATGAACGAAGACCCTCACGGAGAAGCAAGGATTCGGAAAGGAAAGACAAGTCATCAAAGAGCTACACAAAACGAAGACATCAAGCTCATGTTGGTGAATGGGTATCCGGCTCCGACTCCGACAATCACTCCGAGAGAAGCTATCACTCCGACTCCGAATACACTCAAGATGAAGGTGTTGCCGGTTTAGCACTTGTGTCAACCAACTCCTACGACATATTTGAATCACCAAATGAAGGAATTGGAAGATGCTTCATGGCCAAAGGTCCTAAGGTAACACACCCGAGTATGTTGATTTTAATAGTGATGAAGATGACTTGCTAGGTGATGATGATTTACTTATTGACAACTCTAGTGATGAATACTATGATGAAACGTCAATTAATCATGCTAATCAAGATGAAACGAATGACAATGATAAGGAGAAGATTGAGCGCCTAACTAAAGAACTAAACACTCTTAAGTTAGCTCATGAAACTATCTTCAAGATCATCGAGAACTTTTAAGGGCTCATGAGAAGTTACGCTTTGAAAAGCTCAATCTTGAGCAAGAGCATGAGTTCCTAAAAGCGATCAATGATGATCTCCGTAAGAAAAGTTCTTCTTATATTGCCAAGCGCTTACTCTTATCTACTTACATGCCTCAAGTCAAGTCTAGCAACAAGAACAAGAAAGATTCTTCTTCTAGTAGTAACAATAACAATGCTAAATCCAATATTGTTGCTTCTAGTAGCTCTCTTGATTCCACTAATGATTCTCTTAGCCAAGTTACACTTGAGCAAGAAAACAACTTATTGAAGGGAATTATAGAGAAAGGTGTATACAAGAGCCTTGCCGGAGTAAGCAATTTGAGGAAATTGTACGCAAGCAAGGAAGGCACCGAAGAATCAAGGTGTTGGTTTTGAGCGAAAGTTCAATGCCAATGGAGTTGAGTGGAAGAAGATCAATACCCCAAGACTAAGTTTGTTCCTCAACAAGAGAAGTATGATCCTACTTCCTTCAAGGGAACACAAGCACAAGATGATCTTCCACCACAAGACCACAAGAACAAAGGCAAGGACAAGCTTCAAGAGGAGATTGATGCATTTGAAGAAGCACCTAAGGCCTTGGTCAAGTGGGTTCCCAAGACTACGTCAAGTTCTACTTCATCAAGCACAACTACTACACCAAGGATTCCCATCAAGATGATGTGGATCCCGAAGAAGAAGAACTAGAGAGTTCTTGAGGGTGACTCCGCCAACATTTTTCACTCATATCATTATGGCAAAGACAAGTGCAATCAACTTCCATATCTTGCACTAGTTCAAGGAGTCACAAACCCTCATGTTGGTAAGGCAAGGGACAAGGTAACCTAAAGTTTTCATGGACATAACTTTGTGTGTGCATCACTCTATGTCTATGGATATTCTTGTTTGTTCCTTGTGGGACTAACCCATGTAGGTATTGAAAGTGCAACTCACTCCAAAGGATTGCTCCAAAAGATCTACATCAACATTGAGCATCCACATCTTCAACACCTACATGAAGTCATCATCGACAAAACTGAAGGTTAGTTTATCCTCTAAGGGGGATCTCACATCTAGGGGGAGCTTAACTCTAAGAATTGAGTCAAAGCAACTCTAATGATGTGAACACATAAATGCTTTATGTAAAAGTGGTAACCCCACTTGAGCTTAAACGATGAGTATGACCTATGATCAAATGTTCTCATTTGACTCCTAAGTCAATATACTCATATATAGATGACCTAGTCATCGCCAATTGTTTGATAGATGCTAGAATTGGTTGTGCATGCTTTGACACATACTTCATTTGTCATTTTATTGTGTGAGCATGTTGGTTGCATATTTTACTCATTCGAGGACATCCACTTGTTGTTTTGATTGTTTGGCTTTCTTTCTTTGGCCAAGTGGATGGACAAGAATGCCTAAGAACCTTCTCTAGCTATCTATGCTTTTCTCGCCTCAAACTCTATTCATGCTACATCACAAAATTTGATCAAGTCGATTCGAACCACTCTGTGTGAGGAGCACTTGAGTCCCCGATTCGTCATAGACTTAAACTTCCAAAACTTCTTTGTGATTTTCGGTCTGACCGATTCCTCCATTTCGGTCATACCGAGATCACTAAGTCGATCTAGGTTTTCAATCTCGGTGCAACCGATTTTAACTTTTCGGTCACACCGAGTTGCTGTAACTGTTAACAGTTATGCATGTCGGTGCCATCGAGTTGTTCAACTCGGGGTCACCGACAGTGTCGGGCTATATATTCACACGGGCAAATTTTGGAAAACTTTCTCCGAAACTCCTCACCCACGCATAGCTCGCTCTGCCTACTAGGTCTAGGGATCATCGACTTCGTCGCCAGCCGCCTCCAGCCGCTGGTCTCCGCCGCCGTCAACGGAATTCTTCTCCGCCATTGCCACCGTAGCGAGTTCACCTCCGAACTAGGGTATGAACTCGATCACTGTGCTATCCTCGTCTGATTCTCTGCACATTGTGTTCATAATGCATCTTGCCACGATTGAAACACTTCTATCCAGTCAAAACAATCCTTAGAATAGTTGTGATTCAAAAATTTAGGGTTAGGTTTCCGACGACACCATCTCGGACCCACCGAGTTGAAAAACTCGGTCCCACCGATTTGGCTAACGCCATTGCACTAGTAAGTCTCGGTCCGACCGAGAATTACAAATCGGTGTGACCGATTTTAGAACTTTGTGAAACCCTAGCAGTCTCGGTGCCATCGAACTGTGACTCGTCTCGACCGAGTTCACTAGTTTAGGTTCCAAAACTGCTTCGTATCACCGAGTTTGAAAATTGGTAGATCCAAAATGCTTTCGTGGAAAACTAAAACTAAGTTTTTGAATCATTCTTTGCAAAAATCTCTGATTTTGTGATGCTCATCCACTCTACCTCATCTATAACCATTCACGTGGTCAGCAACAGTGAGTGCAGCATGTCGCACCAAAGTGATAGCTGTAATAGGTCAAGAGCAGATTCACATGAGTGAGGGCACTAGTCCCTCAAGCAGCTCAGATGAGGGGAGCGAAGCACTCCCAAGAATTTGCCCAAGGCTGCCACAAGGACAAGGAAGAAGAAGACCTCAGAGTCCGAGGATGAAGATTATGTGGCAGCTTGAGGATGAGGCCAGCCAAAGAAGAAAGTGCTCAAGAAGGAGTACAGCTCAACAAGCAGTTAAGCCCGAATGAAGATCAAAAGGCCAGCAAGAAGACAACCAATGTCCAAAGCCGAGTCTCCACTCAAGCTTCTTTGGAATCCCAACCCAAAGAGCCTGCTGCTGCTGAAGGAAAGAAAAGGAAAGAAAGGGTCAAGAAGACCATGGCCAGAGTGATTGGGAAGCCCTCTATGATGGAGGAAGAGGAAGAAGAAGAGGTTGCTGAGCCAGCACCCAAGGCACAAAAGCTGATGGGTGATGCCATAAAATCAGGGGCTGCAACTTCAAAGCCCAAAGCTGCCCCTAAGCCCAAGAGTGCACCAAAGAGGAATACCATGAGTATACCGCAATCGAGAAGAACAAGGCCCCAATGCCCAAGTTGATGCCGAGGAAGATGAAGAAGGGCAGGTCCTAAGGAAGCTCAAGCCCAAGATTCTATACCACAATGATGCTCATCCTGTGGCTGAGAACATGAAGATCAGGAGAGATTAAGGGTTGAGGCTATGGAGAGAGTCAGATCCATATGCCACCAGGAGAAGGACTGATGTAGATTACAGTGTTCCACACCAAGGAGCAGCAGGACTTCTATGAGACCATCTTATTGGATAAGAAGCCCATAGTTTGTGATATGAGGTGGGTCGACCGACCTACATTCAGGAGAACATAGAACACTATCTCGAGTATATGACAACTTCAAAGGCGTGTGGAGTTGCAGATTTTGTTGGGCGTAAGCTCACAAACCGGAATGACGAGCTCATTATGCAATTCTACTCCACAACACATTTCTATCCAGATGGCAGGATAGTTTGATGTCCAAGGAACGAGATATCACCAACCATAGAGGAATGGGCAAGTCCGATCAATGCCCCAAGGAAAGTGAAGATGACTTGGACATTTATGCCAAGAAGAAGATGGGTCACAACTCAATGTCACACATGTACAAGGAAATCCCAGATGATGCACTTGAGACCTTCAAGTTTGGATCAGTTCATTATCTTCTGTCAGGGCTGCCTACAATCAACTGGATCCTAAGGCACACTCTGTTGCCAAATCAGGTGACCACAACATGATCAGAGGGCATGCAATCAATTTGCTTCACATATTTGATGTGCCTCATAAATTCAAAGTCATGAGCCTCATAGTATAAACTATCAAGAGGACAGCAGCAGACCAGAAGAGGAGCTGCGGATATGCCCCATAGATTCAGGAGTTGATAAACTCAAAGGTGGGCACAGGGAAGTATCTGTTGGATAAGGAACACATGGTTCTCTATCCTGACTTTGAGGAAAATCAAGTTGTCATGACTGAGAATGAACAATCATCGGTACAAGCGCAAGAGAAGAAGGAGAAAGCAAGGAAAGAGAAGGCTGCCAAGACGCCAACTCAAGCAGAGGCATCTGATTACTTTTTCAAGAACAAGCAGGAGCAGCTTGGTTACTTGATAGCATCAACTCATGGATTGAGAAGGGTTGGCCACCCTAACTCAAAACCAGGAGAGCCGGAAAGAATCATGGAACAAAAATTCTATGATCTTGATGTCAAAGTAATCGAGATTCAGCCAGTGTGGAGCAGCTACATGATGACATGCAGAGAGGAAGGGCGAACAACGATCGATGCATTTGCCAGAGTGCCACGAGCTCAGAGATCACCAAGAGCCACCACCGAGTCACTTCATCAGCTCCATCTACAGCTCCAGCAAGAACCAGCTCCAAGACCAACTCCTTCAGCTCCTTCCACATCTATCGATGCCTTCGCCCTGGAGTCCTATCTACACCACCACCAAAAGACCAAGCCTGAGAGACGATATAGTCCTATGCATTTTCTAGGAACATTTTGGTAACTTGTTGCCAAAGGGGAGAAAAATGTATAGATCATAGGCTTCGAGAGAGAGAGAGTTTTGCTTTTGTTCTCTCTTGTCTTCTTGGTTGAACTTCGTTTGCTTTGATTGCTTGAGATACTATGCTTTTACTCGTGAGACATTGATGATCATGTGTTTGATCATAAGCTACACTTATGCTTGTTATGATATTATCTTACTTATCCTTATATGATCATTCACTTTGCTTGGTGATGAGTGCATGTATTCAATCTTTATTATTTTGAGCGCTCCACCAAGATGTATGTGACATGGAAGAGTAACCCATGAGCCTAATTCCTTGTGCATTTGCAGTCCAAAGCAAATCTTAAAATATGCACAAATTTAGGGGGAGCTCTTGCTTATCACATACTTCTCAAAGCGACGATGTTTTTCAATTTTATTATCATTTGTCGAAGCTTTGATCTATATGTTGTCATCAATTACCAAAAAGGGGGAGATTGAAAGTGCAACTATCCCTAGGTGGTTTTGGTAATTCATAACAACATATAGCTCATTGAGCTAATGCTATTCCAAGACAAATATTTCAGGAAAGCTCAATGAATGGCATGGCATGGATGATGAAAGTGGATCCCTCAAAATATCAAGGACAAAGGATTGGCTCAAGCTCAAAAGCTCAAGACTCTACATTTTATATTTTAGTGATCCAAGATCACATTGAGTCTATAGGAAAAGCCAATACTATCAAGGAGGGATGAGGTGTTGCCTAATGAGTTTCTTGCTTCATGTGCTTAGTGATATGCTCCAAAACCCTCCACTACTTTCTCACATCCACATATGACCTAAACCTAAAGTCAAACTCGGCCCTACCGATTCTTTCTATCCGCGCCACCGAAGTTCAAATGTCATAGCCATCGCCACAAACCCTAGGCAAATCGGTCTCACCGATAGGGATCTCGGTCTCACCGAGATGGGATTGTAATCTCTCTGTTTCCCTTCGTAACGTTTCGGTCTAACCAAAGTGAGCGATCGGTCCCACCGAGATTGCAATGTAAACTCTCTGTTTCCCTTTCGTAACATTTTGGTCTCACCGAAAGAGCGAATCGGTCCCACCGAGTTTACCTGACCAACTCTCTGGTTAGCTAATTACCAAAATCGGTCTCACCGAGTTTGTGTAATCGGTCTCACCGAGATTACGTTATGCCCTAACCCTAACCATATCGGTCCTACCGAGTTGCATGTCAGTCCCACCAAAAACCCTAACGGTCACTAGGTTTACTAAATCGTTCTGACCGAGTTTTCTGATTCGGTCCCACCGAGTTTGATAAATTGTGTGTAACGATTAGATTTTGTGTGGAGGCTATATATACCCATCCACCTCCTCTTCATTCGTGGAGAGAGCCATCAGAACAAACCTACACTTCCAACTTACCAGCCTCGAGAGAGAACCACCTACTCATGTGTTGAGGCCAAGATATTCCATTCCAACCATATGAATCTTGATCTCTAGCCTTCCCCAAGTTGCTTTCCACTCAAATCTTCTTTCCACCAAATCCAAATCCTGTGAGAGAGAGTTGAGTGTTGGGGAGACTATCATTTGAAGCACAAGAGCAAGGAGTTCATCATCAACACACCATTTTTTACTTCTGGAGAGTGGTGTCTCCTAGATTGGCTAGGTGTCACTTGGGAGCCTCCGACAAGATTGTGGAGTTGAACCAAGGAGTTTGTAAGGGCAAGGAGATCACCTACTTCGTGAAGATCTTCCGCTAGTGAGGCAAGTCCTTCGTGGGCGACGGCCATGGTGGGATAGACAAGGTTGCTTCTTCGTGGACCCTTCATGGGTGGAGCCTCCGTGGACTCACAAGAACTGCTACTCCTACGTGGGTTGAAGTCTCCATCAACGTGGATGTACGATAGCACCACCTATCGGAACCACGGCAAAAACATCCGTGTCTCCAATTGCGTTTGAATTCTCCAAACCCTTCCCTTTACATTCTTGCAAGTTGAATGCTTTATTTTCCGCTGCCTATATACTCTTTGCATGCTTGCTTGAATTGCGTGATGATTGCTTGAATTGTTCAAAGATAGCTAAAATCTGCCAAAGTCTAAAATTGGGAAAAGGCATAGCTTTTAATTTGTCAAGTAGTCTAATCACCCCCCCTCTAGACATACTTCAAGGTCCTACAGCGTGCCGAGCAAGGCCTACCGCCCCGCTTCGAGAAATACCGTGGCAAGCAGACCAGGAACTATGTTAGGGCCTGGTACAAGGAGGACCCGGTAACAAATGAGCTTACCACGGATCCGAAGACCAGGGCGCTTGAGCTTGTTCTGGTAAGGAATACACCCCTGCGTAATTAGCTCCATATGGTTGCATTCTAATTAATGCAACCAAATTTCTAAATGGTTCACATTCCTTTCGCAGGAGACTGAAAGCAGTAGCGCGGGGTCAACTCAGAGCTCCCCTTGGGACAGCACTCTAAATAGGGCGTTGAACGTAATTGAAAAACAAGGATAAGCTCAGTAAGCCGTCGTCAGCTGGTCGTGTGGCCGGCAAAGGCTTGTCCACAAAATGGTCGTCATACTATAACGCTGGTGGGCGAAAGGAGAGAATGACCAGCTCGGAAAGCCAGTCGAGCGAGGTTCAAGAACTCAAGGCACAAGTGGAGCGGATTCCGGAGATTGTCCAAGAGCAAGTGCAACAACAACTGGCAACGATGCTCACCGCCATTGTGCCTACCTTGATTGAGGGGCTGCAGGCGTAGATTGCGGGCGGCCAATAGGGGCCGCCCCCGGTTCCCAGCTTCACGGCCAACAACTCGCACAACGCGCAGGCGGCGCCATTGGTGTCTCCGGCGAAGGCGGTATTGGTGTCTCCGACGCCGGCACAGGCATTGGAGCTTAATGCACCCGGGTGTACGCCGACCGGCACCTCGGCAGCAAGCGGCCCCTCCGTCAGTTGAACGCCCGCCGTTGGCGGCACCTCGACATTAGCCGAGCTCGACGCCATCACGGTAACTAATTAAGCCTCTCGCCGAGGACTTCATCTCTTGTTTTGATCGGGCATCCTCGACGCCCTACATGTTTTCGCAGGCGCCGCCGATGTCCCGTGCACTCTCCTGCACTCCGTGAACGACGAGTTGGTTGATATCGCCAAGGGCAGAATCGTTCAACCGGGCAACCCCGTGTTCCACGGTAATCCGATGCCACCCACCGTGTATAGGGTTGAACTGGTTCGGGTGCTGCCAGGCTGCGACGAGTTGTTACCTCCGATTCGACCCGCCGAGGCCGACGAAGATGATGTGATGACCCTCAGCGCCTTCGTAAGCTGGCCCCTACTTTGGCCGAAGAGCCAGATTCGTTTGGGGGCGGGGGACACCACCCCACAGACAACACCACCAGTAGTACCGGCGCCAAGCCATGGCAAGACCGCCGCAACGCTACCGGACATGTCGGACATCCCTATGGCACAGGATCCAAACATGCATATGGCACAGGATCCGGACGACGACGGTACATTTACCAACATCGATAAGTACTTTGCCGAACATGGGTACGATGACGAATTCTTGGGGCCTCCTTCTCAAGAACCCAACCCTGGAAAAGACGATCGCGATCTAGCTGGTACCGCGGAGAAACCCAATTGCAACAAAGCGTCGATGGCGTTCGGTTCTCGAGACGCCCCACTGCCGACTTCACCGAGCCTCGAGATAGCCGAGGTGCGAAATATTATCAGCCCCAACACACTCAAGAAGGCGGTCTGTGAGCAGAACTTGGTCCCATTACAGGAGAAGAAGAAGGGATGGAAAAGAAAGAGTAACAAGGGTGCGAGCCAGCCGGCACCGAGTACGATCCGTGCTCAGGACGAGCCACCTTCACCTAAGGATATCTCGAGGAGGGTGCATGTGGCGTGTAGGCCGATGCTACCGACTAATATGCTCAATGCTGCAACCGGTGCTATGCGGAGTCTGCATGACAGTGTTCTTTCTTTGGAGAAGCGGCGTCTCAGAGAGAATGATGTGGCATACCCGGTTTTTGTGGCCAAGGTGCCAGAGGGCAAGGGCTTTGTGGATAACGACATCAGGGGTACGATCATCCCGCGGTTTGATGACATCTTCGCTATGTTTAACCTTCATCTGCTGCACTACACCTTCGTTCGGCTATTTTCGCTGAGTATGGAGATGCGGATCATTAGAGACAAGACCCCGGACATCGTGATAGTCGACCCCTTCTACATGCGTGCCAAGATCTTGGGCAGCGCTGGGGACCAACAAGTCACGAGTTCTTACCTCGAAGGCATCATTCTGGCAAACCCAGATAAGGATAACTTCCTCGTGCCTTACTTTCCCGAGTAAGTCATCCCCTCACCGCCCCGTAACATATGATTTCTTAGATTTCGATCATTTTTTTCTAACATTCCGTGTTTTGTGCAGTGACACACATTGCACACTCATCCTATTAAGCCCAAAATATTCCATGGCCACGTATTTCGACTCGGACCGTCAGTCGAAGAAAGACTACACAAATATCAAGAAAGTTCTTGATGATGTTCTCCCCGGCTACGCCAAATCTGGAGGCACCTTCACCAGGCCAGTTCGTAGGTATGGCAAGCACGTGTTCACCCACAACACGATGTTCTCCTGCGTCAAGCAGCCGCCTGGCGGTCAGAAGGATGCCTACTACGCCCTCCATCACATGTGGGCGATCGTACGGGACCATAATCACCTTCTGCTACCAAATAATCTCAAAGATTGGGCCGCAAGCTTGTCGGCAATCCAGACGCCGACATCGACAAGAATTCTTTCGCATCCAATCGGAGTTTGCGGAAATCATCCATCAAGATGTCCTTCGTACCTGGGCAGTTCTACCACGATATCAACCGTCCAACAGTGAGATAGACACAACGCTACAAATGCAGGCTGACAACACCCGCGATTTCATGACCATCACGAGAGACAGCGGCTTCATTCACGTTCCGGTCCTTTGAGTCGAGTCGAAAGTAGTGATGCTATGTGTAGTTCTGAAACATCGATTGGCTCATGTTGTAATTAAACTTTAATGAACTTGTATGTCTCTTTGGTTTGGACAGTCGTTCAACTTAGATGTAATCGATGCTATTAATGTGTTGCTTTTCTCTTCCGATCCTTTTCTTGCATACTTATATATTGCTTATGTATTGTCTGTGAATTGTTACTAACGTTTTGTTTGGCTAGTGCATAGAGATGCCGTCGTATGTCGTGTACAAGGGTAAGGTTCCCAGAGTCTACGGCGACTGGGAGGAGTGTCGGAGACAGGTTCACCGTTTCAGCGGTAACAGTTACAAAGGGTACACCACTAGGGCGGAGGCGGAAGTTAGATACGCGCGCTATCTAGCGGGAGAGAGGAGGGAGCGTTGGAGGAACCGGATGAAGACCAGTTTCATCGCGATTATGCTCATCGTGATGACCGCAACTCTCTTCTATGTGATGGTAGTTTAGATGATCGATATCGACTTGTAATGTGAAGACAAACTCGCTACTCGCGGTTTCGAGACTTGTAGTGTTCTAACTTTGTTCGGTATTTTAAATTCGGAGACTAATATGATGAATTGTATTCGGAGACTAATCTTCTATTGTATTCGATAAATCTGCTGTTTATATGTTGTGCTCTCTATATTATGTGCAGTAATATGTTTTGTAACCTGTGCAAATATCAGAAAAGAAAAAAATCCCTAATATTCATACTAGTGGCGCACCACTCAGCACACTAATGGCGCACTGCAAAAAGGACTCTAATGGCACATCATCCACTAGTGCGCCATTAGTATGCCAAAGCACATGGGTAAATATGGCCCCCTGGGAGGCATACTAATGGCGCACCGTGGGCTATACTAATGGCGCACTGCATGGTGCGCCATTAGTATACCAGATACTAATGGTGCACCAGTGGTGCGCCATTAGTAAAAAATTCTAATGGCGTGGTGCTAGTGGCACACCTGTAGTGCAACATTAGTAGGCAAAACAGGTGCGCCACTAGTAGGCCTTTTCCTAGTAGTGTTCATTGATGCTCTAAGCTCCATTTTCGCCCGATCTCTCTCCCTAGCCAATCAAACTTGTTGTTTCTCTAGGGATTGGTTGAGAAGGCCCCGATCTACACTTCCATCAAGAGAAATTTGATTCCCCCACTAATCCCTTGCGGATCTTGTTAGTCTTGGATGTTTGAGCACCCTAGACGGTTGAGGTCACCGCGGAGCCATAGTACATTGTGGTGAAGCTTCGTGGTGTCGTTGGGAGCCTCCAATTAAGTTGTGGAGATTGCCCCAACCTTGTTTGTAAAGGTTCGGTCGCCACCTCCAAGGGCACCAATAGTGGAATACCGACATCTCGCATTTTGTGAGGATGTGAGGAGAATACGGTGGCCCTAGTGGCTTCTTGGGGAGCATTGTGCCTCCACAGCGCTCCAACGGAGACGTACTTTCCATCAAAGGGAAGGAACTTCGGTAACACATCCTCGTCTCCATCGGTTCCGCTTTTGGTTATATCTCACCTTTACTTGTGCAAGCTATATTGTGTTATATCCTTTGCTTGCTTGTATGCTTATTGTTGTTGCATCATATAGGTTGCTCACCTAGTTGCATATCTAGACAACCTACTTTGATGCAAAGTTTAATTTGGTATAGTTGCCTATTCACCCCCCCTCTACTCAACTATATCGATCCTTTCAATTGGTATCAGAGCCTTATCTCTTAATTAAGGACTTTACTATCCTAAGAGTATGGTTGACACCATAGACGGTGAGGAGGAGCACCCCGGTGTGAATCCTTCTTCGTCTACGACCGATGGGGGATCCCCGATCTCACGCGAGGAATTCAATGTGGCTTTGGACACATTGAAAACCTCCATGCCGACCGAGGTCAAAGGCATGTTCAAAGAGTTCCTTGATGGTCTTAAATTATCCACCGTACCCTTGGAAGTGGCCGCTCCCACTAACGAGGTGGCAGATGCCAACTCCGATAAGGGGGAAGCTTCTAGTGATAAAGTTCCTTTATCTAGTGGTAGAAATTGTAGAGGCATCTTTTCCCAAGTTGAACCTCCTCTTACTTATGGAGGACCGGTTACCTCCACGCATTTAAATCATGCGGGTTCTCCTCCTAAGATTATGAAGAATGAGGATCTTGACTCTTGGGTCTATCACTTTAAACGTCATTTAAACCATGTTAATACTAATCTTTGGAGAATTAGTGAGCAAGGTTTCTATCCGCATGACCCAAGCAACTTTACCCCGAGAGAAGCCGCGGATCATCAATTCAATGAGAATGCCCTCTTCATCATCCAAGACGCAATTCCATCCGAAGACATTGCACATCTCTGTCCATTCACCGTGGCCAAGGAAGCATGGCACCATGTTGTTTCTCTTTACAAGGGAAGTGCAAGCATTCAACGCTCCAACTATGAAGTGGTGCAAGATGAAGCCAATGAGTTTGCAATGAATGAAGATGAAGAACCTCGTGAGCTTTACCGGAGATTAACCACTCTCGCGATCTCTCTCGGAGATCATGGGAGCAAGGATACAGATGATAATTGGATCAAGCGCAAATTCCTCAAGGCCACGATGCCTTACCACAAGGCCATGTCCTCCGTCATCCGTCAAAGGCCGGATTTCCACACCTTGTTCTCAAGTGAAGTGTTGGATGAGTTTGTGGCAATGAGGATCTTGGACAAGACCGCCGACAATGCGGTGTCGCATTCTCAAAGAGCAAAGAAGCCCAACCTTGCCTTGAAGGCCAAGGCTAGTGTAGAAGAAGAGGATGAAGAGGAAGATGAGGAGAGCAACCCCGAAGATACAAAATATGATTATCATGATCACATGGCTCTTGCTTCAAGGCAATTTTGGAGCAAGAAGAAATCAAGGCCAAATTTCAACAAGAACAACTCAAGTGGCTTCAAGGACAAGCAACGTGCGAGAACATGTTACAATTGTGGCAATGTGAGCCATTTTGTTGCGGAGTGCCCTTACGAGAAGAGGGAAGACAATGGTGGCAAGCTCATCCGAAAAGACAAAGCCAAGTCCTTCCCTAACAAGAACAACTTCACCAAGAAGACTCCAACCAAAGGGTTGGTGGCTCAAGAAGAATACAATGATGATGATGATGAGGATGGTGAAGCCATGGCCATGGCCTCCGTTGCCATTTTGCCACAACTCCACGGGTGTCTCTCTTCAATTCTCCCAACGAGAACATCACTGCCAAGTGCCTCATGGCCAAAGCCACCAACAAGGTAACCCCCAACATGAAAACTACGATCATTACTAATCCTTCCTTGACGGATTGCATTGATGAAAGTGAGGGGTCTAATGAGGAAGTAAATGAATTTGAGTCTTTTATGAGTAAGCTCAAGGGAAAATCCAAGAAGCACTTCATTGCTCTCTTGGAACAACTTGGCGAAGCCAATGACATGATCGAGGCTCATGAAGAAACCATCTCTAAGATGGAAGGTCATAGTAGTGACTATGCCGATGAAATATCGGATCTCTCTAATGCGCTTGAGGAGGAGCGTGTTCATCGTTTGGCTCTTGAGGAGTCACACAATGATGACCATGTTAAATTAAAGAAATATCTTGATCATGCTCTTGTTGTATCTCGTGTGCTCGATTCCAAGAAGGCTAAACTTGGGGTTGCCCATGCTAGACTCAAAGAGGACTTTGATATACTTGAAAAGGCTCACAAAGTCTTGAAGGGTGCTCATGCTAGCCTCAAGGAGTCTCATGATCAACTCCAAGTGAAGCTAACCAAGGAGAAAGCCACTTCTCCTCATATGGTCTTAATTGATAATGCAAATGCTACTAACCCGTGTTGTGAGCATGTGCATCTTGTGGAGGAGAATGCCAAGTTGAAGGAGCAACTTGAGAAAGGCCTCGTGTCTTGCATACAAGGTGAGAAGAATCTCAATGACCTTTTGAGCAATCAAAAGGAAGTTGTGGCCAAGGAGGGAGTTGGGTTCGCACCCAAGTCCAAGAACAAGAAGAAGAATGACAAGACCAAATGACCTCCTCCTCTCAAGCAAACTTTTGTGAAGGAGGGAGAAGGTGCTTCTGAAGAACAATGTGAAGGGTGGTGATGTCAAAAAGGGCAATGCCACCCCTTCCAACAAAGCCGGCGACTTTAACCCTTCTTATGTGTTGTGTCGTGCTAGTGATGGGCATGTTTATGCTAAATTTGTTGGTTCTCCTTATGAGTACATTGAATGGTATATTTGGGTTCCTAAGACCCTTGTTACTAACATCAAAGGACCCATTACAAAATGGGTACCTAAAACCAAGCATCGATCTCTTGTAGGTGTTTGCTTCTGGTGGGGGATCATGGTTGCTCGATAGTGGAGCCACAAATCATATGACCGGAAGCAAGGACTTGGTGGTGGACGTGCACAAGATTCCATCTATGCCCACCAATGTCAAGTGGGGTGATGCCTCATCCTCCAACGTATTGGGTCTTGGCAAGGTTGTCATTTCTCATGATCTCACGATCGAGAAAGTCATGCTTGTTGAGTCCCTTGCATACAATTTACTTTCCGTTCGTCAACTTGCACTCATGGGTTTTTCCACATTCTTTGATATTGATACCGTGGCCCTCTTGTGGAACAAGAATCTTAAAGTAGCGTTTGTTGGGCATGTCGAGAACGGTCTTTATGTGATTAACTTTTCGGAGCGACCCACTAAGACCGCTGAGGGAGTCCTGGATTAAGGGGTCCTCGGACAACCGGACTATATACCTTGGCCGGACTGTTGGACTATGAAGATACAAGATTGAAGACTTCGTCCCGTGTCCGGATGGGACTCTCCTTTGCGTGGAAGGCAAGCTTGGATATTCGGATATGTAGATTTCCTTCTCTGTAACTGACTCTATGTAACCCTAGCCCCCTCTGGTGTCTATATAAACCGGAGGATTTAGTCTGTAGGACAACAACAATCATAATCATAGTCTAGCTTCTAGGGTTTAGCCTCTACGATCTCGTGGTAGATCAACTCTTGTAGTACTCATATCATCAAGATCAATCAAGCAGGAAGTAGGGTATTACCTCCATCAAGAGGGCCCGAACCTGGGTAAAACATCGTGTCCCCTGCCTCCTGTTACCATTAGCCTTAGACGCACAGTTCGGGACCCCCTACCCGAGATATGCCGATTTTGACACCGACATTGGTGCTTTCATTGAGAGTTCCACTATGTCGTCCCGATAAGGCTTGATGGCTCGCCTCGTTGTTAAGGACAACATCACCTCCAGAGGATCCCTGGCTGTAGGCCAAACTCTCCGGCTAGGCGGTTTCATCATGACCGCCCGTTCGGCCGCCGCGCCGACGATGACTTCTCAGGTCATCAAAAACAACCTCTACCTCAGCCCGGAATTCACCGAGCAGATGGATCCAATGGAGCTCTCCTCCCTAAACGAGCTCTTGGATCGCATCGCCGCCCTGGGAGTCATTACGGATTATGATCAGATCGGGCTTAAACCCGACCTAAGGGAGATTAACTCTCCACCGGTCACCCATCAGATTGCGGTGGTGGAGGAACAAAACGGCAATTCTTCCTCTATTTTGAGGACGAACTATGTCCGGATTCCCGAGCTCTCTGAGCCGGATACGTGGCCCAGGCTCCGAACTTAGAATTGGGCAATGGGCCACAAATATTGGGCAATATCCTGGAGCCCGAGCTGCCAAGCTCAGGAGCTCCTTCGCCCCTGGGTTCCAGATTGGGTCAGGATGTGGACTTAATTCCACCCACCCACCCAGACACAAGTGATCTTTCCCGCATCAGACAAGATCCCCAAGAGACAGTACACCACTTCTGGGCCAGATTCCTCCTTGTAATGAGCAAGGTTAAGGACTGTCACGAGGAAGACGCAATCTCATTCTTTTGCAAAATTTGCACGGACAAGGGAATTCTCAATGCCATAAGTCACCATGACATAGCACACTTTGCCGACCTGGCGGCCATAATACAGAAGTACTGCGCGATGGAAAGCGCCAGGAAGACCCAAATAAAATTCTGGGATCCTCCGGCCCTAACTAAACCCCTCGTCCGAACTAAAAGGGTGCGCTCTCGCAAGTCACCCAACCCAATTACAAAGAAGTCAAAGCCCTCTACAGGGCATGTAACCGTACTGGAGGGATGGCTCAATAAGCCATGTAGAATTCACAGCACACCGGACACCATACCAACACACAGCCTTAGAGCATGTTGGATACTCCGGCAGGTGGCCAAGAGCAGCGAGGACCTTCTCATCAACAATACCGTAGAGCACCATCCCGCAGAAAAAATAACAATACAATACTGACCGTCTTCGAGACTTTCGCCTCAAACAACAGGCGCAAGCGAGCGCTCCGTAGCCTCACCGAAGTCTGCCACGTCGCAACAATAAACCCGTGGAACGATACGACCATAACCTTCAACGCCAGCGACGAACCTCAATTTCGAACAGTCCGAGCACCAGCCGCTTTGGTTCTTAGTCCAATCGTCGATGGATTTCGGCTTACTAAAGTGCTCATGGACAGCGGCAGCGGATTAAACCTCATCTACGAGGAAACTCTCAACAAAATGGAAATAGATAAGAGCCGCATTGAGCAAAGCAGCACGACCTTTAGAGGAATCATCCCTAGCCGGGAGGCACGATGCGCAGGGAAAATCACACTGGATGTGGTATTCGGCACCCCGGAGAATTACAGGTCCGAAGAAATCACATTCCAAGTGGCCCCGTTTAGCAGTGGATACCACACCCTCTTGGGGAGAGACGCATTCACAAGCTTCCAAGCTATACCCCATTACGGTTACATGAAGCTCAAGATGCCGGGGCCCAATGAAATCATCACTCTAGCCAGTGATTCGGACATAGCACTCCGTGCCGAAAATAAAACTGCCGCACTAGCCCTGGAGGCATTATCCGAAGCCCTCGCGGCCGAAGAGTTAACTGCGCTGCGCCCCGCAGTAGACAGGGACGACATGATACTCGACAAACGACCCAAGTCCACCTCTTTTAAACCAGCAGACGAAATAGTCAAATTCCAGGTCCACCCAACGGACCACACAAAAACAACATCAATTGGGGCACAGCTGAACCCCACAATAGACGCCGCACTACGAGAGTTCTTGCGTGAGAATTGGGACATTTTCGCCTGGCATCCTTCAGACATGCCAGGTATCCCACGCAGGCTGGCCGAACATAGCCTAAACATACTAAAGGGAAACAAGCGGGTCAAGCAGACTCTCCGGCACTTTTCAGAACCCAAGCAACAAGCCATGGGAGAAGAGCTAGCCAAGCTACTCGAAGCCGGATTCATCAGAGAAATAAAACATCCGGACTGGCTAGCAAACCTGGTGATGGTACCAAAGAAGGACAAATCCTGGCGCCTATGCGTCGATTTCAAAGACCATAATAAGGCTTGGCCTAAGGATCCCTTCCCCTCCCCGGCATCGAACAAATTGTCGACGCTACTGCAGGACACGATTCATTGTGTTTCCTCGACGCATACTCCGGATACCATCAAATCAAGATGGCGGAGTGCGATCAAGCCGCAACGGCATTTATCACTCCATACGGTCCCTTCTGTTTCAACACAACTAGCGGGTGCACCCGCGCATTCGCGCGGCTAGAATTGGATATATATTTTTAATAATTGGTACGATGATGTTTAAATTTATAGTTTTCAACATTTAATGTTCGGAAATTTATATTGTTCTGTGTTGAGCACTTCTTATTCATTTTTGTAGCTTCTTAGAGTCATATTTACTTTAAAAAAATTCAGTGTATTTAATTTCAAAGATTTGAACATTTGATGTTGGTAACTTCATATTATTTTGAATTGAGCAACTCCATATTCATTTTTGTAGCTTCACATGGTCATACTTATTTTCGATTTCTCCATCTATTATACGTTTTACAAAATTTTATACCAGGTAGACCCACTATTCTAACTTTCAGGAGAAACATCAATCCTCAATTTATTGTCACTCATTCCTCACAAGTGTCTACTGGATTAATATTCTTTTAGTAGAACATGATGTTTCCCCAGCTTTGTGCAGCCCAGCCCGCGCTTTTCCTATGAATATGTGCAGTCCACGTATGAATCCTACTTAGTAGTATAGGCACCCTAGAAAAGTAGTATAGGCCGAGAACGGCGTTTCGGTGCCCGGGTGCATCTGCACCCGGTCAAAAGAAATTTCGTACAAAATTCAGAAAAATTCAAAAAATTCCAAAAAAATTGGGTGGTAGACAATTTGATGCGTGAGGTACGCTCCAATTTTCAAAATATTTGGACTTCTGTGTAGCTCTCAGCAAAAAAGACAAATCAGACCACAACAGTATATGAACAATACACATTTTTACAGACCTCCGATTTGTCTTTTTTGCTGAGAGCTGCACAGAAGTCCAAATGTTTTGAAAATTGGAGCGTACCTCACGCATCAAATTGTCCACCACCCAATTTTTTTTTGGAATTTTTTGAATTTTTCTAGTATTTATTTTGATTTTTTTTCGTGAGCACAGGTATAGATGAGCTCGGGCTCAGACTCGAATTTTCCCATTTTGATAGATATGATTTCTCTCAAATTAGAATGCTGGTGCATACTGCATGCATACAACATTCTCCATTTCCCGTCTAAAGAAAAGCATACCATCCTTTCGTCCCAGTCTATCCCCTTCAGGTTGCTCATCCACATGCACGGATGTGCCACCACCTTCGATTAGCACCCAGCCAAGGAAGATGTTGTTGCTACCTTTCATGAAACTAATGCCAAGATATCCTGGTTGTATTTCTCTCTTGTTTTCTTCAAATTCTTCTTTGTGTGGTTACTGAATGCGAACCCTAATTGTGGTGACCTTAATTGGGGAAAGCAGCAATTGCGTACTTCCGCAGCTATAGTGTTGCTCTTTTCTCTCAAAGCCTAGACTAATAGTGTGGCTCTTTTCGTAGCCTTCACATTACTGTTATGGTAGTGTCAGGATGCATTGGAAAAAAAACGTTCTTTATCGTTCAATGTCAGAAGAGTTCTCCATAGTAGATATCTCAAGTTAAAATGTTAGAAGCAAGGTTGAGCTATTCAAATGAGATCAAAATGCAGAAGTACACATGAAGAATTGCACGTGAATGTTACCAAAGGTTGATGGTGTTGATGTCGTGACTTCAGTTTGTTGGTGCCTTCGATCGTCTCGGTGTCTCATGCGTATATTGGATGCAGGTTGCTGGAGTTGTTTCCACTCCTTTGCTTTGTCGGGCGTCTTATGTGTTTGATTGTACGACCATCTTGAAAAAAGAGCTATTGAAGAAGTGCGTCCTGGATCAGACCCAAGAGTTTTATCATGAATGTCTTCTTGTAAAATTACAGTTGATTTATTATCTGATATATAGCATAAATGCACATGCGTTGCAACAGGGTAATAAAGATATAGACTTGATTTTACCGGCAAACACTGATCACAATACCTGTACAATTTCATAGAAATTTTGTTAAAAAATCTTCGGCAATGGATATAACATCCACATTAATACCAAACTTGTAAGTGGCCTATCTCTCATGCACATTTTTATCAAGTTATCAATGTGCACCTTCTGTACTTCTACCGGATTGCATTTGATGACGCACGCATACACGTCCATCCAACTGCTTGCCAACAATAAGGAAACAATAAGGAACATATCAAGCATATGTTCACGAACGCGAGATACGAAATAGCATACCTCATTCTCAACAGTCAGTGCCTGCTTCTGCTGCCCATAATTCTAATTTACTTTTCTAGAAATTCACAGTTTAGCAATCAAACCTGAAGCCGTCAATGCATGCGTGCATGTAAAACTGGAACCATGGATCCTGCATGTAGAATTAGATTCCATGTACGCACATGCTGGCATGTCCCGTACTATCCATGTTTTTTTTTCTTTTGCTAGAATGACTGCAAAAGGAAAGCTTTTGGTCTCCAGTCACCATGGATCACACTGGAATTATTGGATTAGCAGTATGCTCGGTGTTAGTGTAACTGGAGAGATCGGGGAGGGTTAATCGCCATCACCTATCGGCGAGAGCAATGATCTTTTTCCAAGAATCCTTCTTCTTAGCATGGATAGTTGATCATGAATGATATCTCCCTTCTAATCCTCATCTCCATCAAGCACAACGGCAGCGACCTGCTCCGCGACGGTAGATCCTCATCGGCGGCGACGCGCACAAAGGCTCGCATATATGCGTGTGTGCCTGTGCGTTTGTTGCGAGAGCTGACCAGCGGGCCTGAGCTACACGCATGCATGCGCCGTGTACGGGCTGGCCGGCTTGGCATGCGCCGCCGGCTAAGATCGAGATTCTGTTAAGATGCTATGTACGATCTGCTGGCTAGCTTGCTTTTCCTTTCTTTTTTCTTATATTTATGAGATGAGATCTCCTACGTGGTTTGCTAGGGCCCGTTGCCTACAGGTGATGGAGTGGTTTGTTAGGTTTCCTTTTTTTGAGAGCGTATTCTGTTAGGACTCTGCAGATATGGGGAGAGGCTATTGCGCGCGCGAGCGCTGCAGCGCTCGGTTTCAGACATCACTTATAAGGAAGGATTAGAGATCAGTGGCCAGCTGCTTGAGACTAAACAACTCGCGCGTGGGGATCGCTCGCTCCAACGAGCGAACGCGAAGGAGTAAATCCGGCAGATATGATGTGTTCCGAACCATCTCACGTGTTCCGTTTTTTGTTACCCTGTTTTTTTTGCGATGGTGGACATATGAAGTGGGTTTCAGTTTTCTTATGTTAGTACTTGCCTAATCTTCACCGTTGATTCATCTTAGTTTTCTATCGTTTTAAGTATATAATAGATGCCTTTCGGGCTCAAAAACACTGGTGCAACCTATCAACGCATGATTCAAACATGCCTGGAAACACAAATCGGCAAAACAGTGGAGGCTTACATAGACGATGTAGTCATCAAAACCAGACACGTCGAATCATTAATAGACGACTTGAGGCTTACATTCGACGATATCCGAACATACGACATCAAGCTCAACCCGGAAAAATGCGTTCGGCGTACCAGCCGGAAAACTCTTGGGCTTTATTGTTTCCAATAGAGGAATCGAAGCAAACCCGGCTAAAATCCGAGCTCTGTCACAGTTGGCTACCTCAACAGACCTCAAGCAAATCCAAAAACTAATTGGATGCGTGGCCGCCCTAAGCCGCTTTATCTCCCGATTAGGAGAAAATGTGCTACCTCTTTACCGCCTTCTTCGACGCACCGAACACTTCGAGTGTTCGGATGCGGCTACGGCTGGGCTGGAGGAAATAAAAGCCCTCTTGGCCACCAATCCAATTCTGGCAGCGCCAAATGTCGGCGAACCCATGCTGCTATATAGCTGCAACACACCAGGTTGTAAGCGCAGTGCTTGTCGTCGAACGAGAGATAAATGGACATAAATTCCCATTACAAAAGCCGGTATACTACGTATCCACTTTCCTCACCCCATGCAAGTCACGGTACCCACATTATCAAAAGATAGCATACGCGGTCTTCACGGCATCCTGAAAACTACGACGCTATTTTCAAGAGTGTTTAATCACGGTGGCCTCCGAAGTACCACTCAATGACATAATAAATAACCGCGATGCCACGGGCAGGATTGCAAAATGGGCTATCGAGCTCCTCCCGTTCGACATAACATACAAACCACGACGGGCCATTAAGTCGCAGGTACTGGCTGACTTCGTCGCCGGATGGACAGAAGCCGAACTCCCTAAAGAGTACGACGCGTACTCCAATTGGATCATGCACTTTGATGGCTCTAAGATGCTAGCTGATCTAGGGGCTGGCGTCGTCCTGATGTCCCCCACCGGAGATACAGTCCAATACATACTCCAAATACTTTACACAGATTCCAACAATGCATCTGAGTATGAGGCACTGTTGCACGGTCTTCGGATGGCGGTCTCCATGGGCATTCAACGTCTAGAAGTACGCGGGGATTCAAATCTCGCAATATCTCAAATAAATGGAGACTTTGATGCCAAGGACCCGAAAATGGCGGCCTACCGTAATGCCGTTCTCAAAATGTCAACTCGATTCGAGGGGCTCGAATTCCACCATGTGGTTCGAGAAAACAATCAAGCAGCGGATATCCTAGCCCGCATCGGCGCTAAACGTGACCCCGTCCCACCAAACATTTTTTTGGAAAGGCTGTTCAAGCCATCCGTGGTATGGGAAGGGGAGTCCAGTAATGCTAGTACGGATCCACACACAACCCCAGATCCTGAACAATCCGACATAATCGGAGGCTCCGCCACCGAAATCACACCTTCGGCCCACGTGATTATGGCAGTCATCGCCCCGTGGACGGACCCCTTCCTAGCTTACTTAAATAGGCAGGAACTCCCGGAGGACCAAAATGAGGCACGTTGCATTGTGCGGCACTCTAAAGCCTACAAAGTCCATGAGGGAGAGCTTTATAACAAAAGCGCGACAGGAGTGCTCCAAAGGTGTATCTCCGAAGAGGAAGGGTGGCAGCTCTTGGCTGAAATTCATGCCGGACTCGGCGGACACCATGCCGCAGCCCGGGCGCTAGTAAGCAAGGCCTTCCGTACAGGTTTCTACTGGCCGACAGCCCGGGCAGACGCACAAAACCTTGTCCAACACTGCGTCGGTTGCCAGCTTTTTGCAAATCAAAGCCATATGCCACCTATCGCCCTCCAAACAATCCCCATAACTTGGCCCTTTGCGGTCTAGGGGCTCGATATGGTTGGACCCCTTAAAGGAGGAAGCCATAAGAAGAAATACTTGTTGGTCATGGTCGATAAATTCACCAAACTGATAGAAGCCAAATCAGTTAAAACGGCCGAATCCGGACCAGTGATAGACTTTATATCAGGGGTCGTACACCGCTACGGTGTCCCCTACAGCATCATCACTGATAACGGATCAAACTTTACAGCCGATTAGGTGAAAACCTGGTGCAGCAAAATGGGCATAAAACTTGATTACGCCTCCATCTATCACCTCCAAACAAACGGCCAAGTCGAACGAGCGAACGGTCTTATCATGAGCGGCATTAAACCCAGACTAGTGCGATCCTTGAAGGAATCAGATATGCACTGGGTCGAGGAGCTTGACTCCGTATTATGGGGGCTGCGGACCACGCCAAATCGCACAACCGGATACACACCGTTTTTATGGTGTACGACGCAGAGGCAGTGCTACCCTGCGATATCATCCATGATTCACCTAGAGTGCGCATGTACGAAGAGAGAGAAGCCGAGCTGGATCGGCAGGACAACTTAGATACCCTGGAGGAGGAGCATGACATCGTGAAGGCCCGCTCTGCATTCTATCAACAGCAGGCTCGAAGGTATCAAAGCAGAGAAGTGCGGGCCAAAACTTATAACATTGGCGAACTCGTTCTACGCCTACCAGAGAAGAAAAAGGACAAGCTCAAGCCCAAGTGGGAGGGCCCCTTCATCATTGACAAAGTTCTCACGGGAGGTGCGTACCGTCTGCGTGATGCATCAGACAATCGACTCGAGCCGAACCCATGGAACGCGGCTAGACTCCGAAGATTCTATGCATAGTGCCGAACTCCGTGTTCGTCTCCTTACCTCCGTCTCCCTTTTTAAATTATATCCTCTCTCTCTCTCCCTTTTACATTTATAGCCTTAAAAACTTCAAGTATGCTTTCACCGCACACTCTGGCCGCGCTATGCGCGCTCAATATACCTGGGGGCTTCTTACACAGAAGCATAATTGTCTTCTGGGCTTTATGCCCACCACATATGCCTCACTTCTCCGTGCCTTTTTTCACCACTATATGCATCGATATGACTTAAGTTTTGGCCAAGCTGGGTTGCCTAGCTCTTGTGTTTATGCCCTACATTCCCGTTAATTCGGCTAGGGCATAAGGAGAGCACCTCTGCGATTGTTACTGCCGGGTCAGCCGGATGTGTACCTCAGATTGGGTGAAGCCGAAAGCTAGCGTTCTTAAGGGAATATTCGGTCGGTGAACAAAAGATGTATTTTACCTATTACAAAACATGCCCCCAGATGCTTATATCCTGCGTAAATTTTCGCAGTTCAGACATGCACATCAATGCATGCACACCCAGGGAAAGGAACCCTTAACGAAACTATTCTCCCTGGAAGATGTTTCTTACTACCCATGCAATATAACATAACTAGTTGCGTACTTGTCTGTTCAAGCACTTATGACCACTACACCTGGTTTCCACGCGTGCCCCGGTTTTCACGTAATCGAGCGGGTATTCGGATACACTCCGGACTGTCGGGTCCAGAGGTTGAAGCGAAAAGGTCAGCCAAGACAAATGATTTACAATCCGGCTAGGGATAAAATGTGTCCTTCGAAGTACAAAGTCTCTTAGACTGACTAAATTCTTCTTCTATACCATCCAACAGGCTGTCTAGCCTACAGTCCTGTTGGGAATACTTAGCGGCTAATGCTAACTGGTCATACACCAGATGTACAGGGATCTCCTTCCCATCTGACCCTACAGGTCCGACCTCGGCCATGTAGTTCGGGTCAGCCTTGGTGTATCGCGTCTTCACCATGGCCCAGGCTTCCCTTGCGCCTTGTCGGCAGGCCGATATCTTCCATAATCGGAAGCGCTGCCGCGCTCCCTTGAGCATCTCCACAAGCTCCCCCCACGCCTCCTGGCAGGGAGGCGGATGGCCACAAGGCTTGGACAATGCCCCGCATCACCTGCCAAACTTGTTCATGCAGTTTTGAGAGCTCCGGCAGAAGATCACCTGCAGACCCGAGCATCTCCTCCTCAGGACGACCTGTTAGCATGCCTACAGACGTAATTCTGTCAACATGCTTCTTCGCCAAACTTTATAATAGTTCGTCAGAGCACTTACTGAATATGCCGCGCCGTAGCCTCTTATTCTCCTTTACGGAGTCAGCAAGCTGGGCCCGAACATCCTTTAATTCGATGTCCAGTCGGACATTCGCATCCTGAAGAGTATTTTTCTCCTTTATAACCTTTGTAAGCACACGCTGGCCAGCCTTCAACTGTCGCTGAACATGTTGCTCATCCTCTGGTACGATCTTCGGATTTCCTCCGGGATTGTCTGCAGATTCTATTGTTAGAACCGCATTCATGCCGAACACTTAACTGGTACATGCCATGACATTATTTTTGTTTAAAGCAAATATTACCAGACGGGGCCTTCGTAGACTCCTCCATCACGGCAATTGCGGCCCGTAGTTGGGCCTTGCACTCCTCCAGCTCTTTGGATAGCTGGGTATTCTTCTCTGTCAGAACCTATGCACACGAGGATCCTTAAATCAGTTGTGCCAACTGTTTTAAGTCTCAGGGGCTACTGATATACGTGCTTATCAATTTTTCTTACCCGTATATCCTTTACGTACTGGTCCGTGGCCCTGGCGAGGCCACCTTGAGCAGCCCGGATGTACGCGTCCCCTGAGTTGAAGGCATCGAACGCCTTCTCAGAGAAGTTAGGGTCACATAGTGCGGCCCGACGGTGCCTGTGATTCAAGGCGCTCTCCACCTTGGAGTTTGTAGAAGAAAATCTATCCGCATCCTCTGTTGGAAGATCGTCCGTGTTGACCTCCGCCCTTGAGTCCGGCCTTGGAGTCCGGCTGGTGGAGGCGTGACCGGCAGGCTCTCCGGATATAGTCCGGCGAGCACTTTTTCTGTTAGAAGATAGTGGACATTGTTATATTTTAACAATGAAAAATTCGTGGCAGGTTTTTTAAACATACCTTTGCAACGGCGTCTCGGTCCTGACCGCCTTCCTTTTAAGCCTACCCGACTTCGGTGCCCCTTGTTGGCAAGTCGCTGCGGGTTCGGCTTGGCGCCCTGATAGCCTTCCCTGTAAGACACAATACATGTGCCGTGGGTGAAGTGTAAAGAGGGAATCCTTTTTGGAAGTTGGGAATCTGGCTTTACTTACTTGGGATACAGGGAGTAGGCCGGGATAATCAGCTATGATGGCCACCATCACACCATCGCAGCTTAACTGATAAAATGTCCTGTCAACAAGCTCCACAAATGTGTCTGGATCTTCTTCGAGTCCGGGTTCGAGAGCCCGGTTGGGGTCCTCTGACTGAGGAGACAGGCTGTGAACATCCTTCATAGATCTTCGAAGTTCCTGCTATGAATCGACGAAGTAAACATCTGCGCTAAAATTTAGGAAAGACTGGAATAAAAGATAGCGACTCACCCAGCTTGGGGGGTTGTACACGGAGAATCCATCCCGTGGCTTGATATGGATGAAATCCTCCTCTTCCCCTTTGTACAAATCAGACAATATCTTCGCCAGAGCGGCGGGAGAATCCGGACCTTTACGGCCACAGCGGGTGGCATCGTCTTCTCCATTGAAGTGCCACATGGGTTTTCCCCGATATTGAAGTGGCCGCACTCCCCGCGTTATACATATGGACATAACTTCAATTATTGTCAGTCCTAATTTGGCCAGCGTATTTATCCTGTCCATCAGGAAAAGGATCTCTCTATTATCTTCCTCCTGGGGGCTCCTGGGGCGCCAACTGTTGCGTTTCTTCAACGGGGCATTTACAAACTCTGGAAGGCCCTTCCGAACAGGGTCCGGAAGAGGGACGTCCTCCACGTAGAACCATTCCGAGGGCCAGTCTTCGAATGTACTCTTCGGGGTGCCGGATAGATATCCGGTCCCGGTGATGCGCCATATTTCGGCTCCGCCCACTTGATATACCGACCCCTCCTGAGTACGGGGTACGAGGCAGAATAGCCTCTTCCACAGCTCGAAATGAGCTTCGCAACCCAGAAAAAGCTCGCAGAAGGCAACGTAGCCTGCGAT